>CM067216.1:52865785-54065785 GCA_034190945.1 Octodonta nipae
TTAATTTTATACATTTCACAATTTTCTTATGTCCTGTGTTGTTAGATAATAACAATAAAAAAATAACATTGTCTTAATTAAGGGGCAAATGTATATAATAAACAAAAGATGAGTATTTCGTGATTGTTAAAGATAAACCTCTAAAACATCAATAACCAAATTCTATTTTAGATAAAATTCATAAAGTATCAAAAGCTAGGAAAATTTTGCATAGATTTTTGAATGAGACCTTGCATTCTAAATAAATTATGTGTAAATAAAGTACAGGGTACAGAAGAGTAGGACACCAGAATGGACATCATCATAGTATTTTGATTCATATCAGTTTTCTCTCCTCAGAATAATATGCCCCTACTACTTTTTGATTTATTTACAATTATTTCTGGCATCTGTTTTTCAGAAATTGTTGTTAGGAGAGGAAAGTCATATCAATAATCATAATCCTCCTCAATCATTCAGAATTTTATTTACCATCTTTGTTATTAAAAGCGACCCCATATTTAATTTTATATTGGTAAAAATTTTGAATAATATAAATATATATATATATATATATATATATATATATACATATTTTTGATTTTTAATCATTTCGTGTTATAATTTTCAATATTATGTAAATGCTATTACTTGACATAAAAAATGATGTTAAGTTAATAACTTTTGCAACTCTATATTAAATAAAACACCTCATATTCAATGTCATGATTTTTTATTTCAATTGACACCTACTATTTAAATTTATAGCAAAAAAATTGGTAACTGTGCACATGAAAATGTGAAAAACGCTGAAGTTATGGTAGTGAATGGTGGTGAAGTGAATAAAATAAATTACAATATTTATTTAGACTTATTCTGCAGTTTCGTTTATAACAACTAAGAATAAACTGCAAGAAACGTACGCCTGCACTAAAAATGTATTATTTAAAGATCCAATAGCATTGTTACAATAAATACACACAAACAACTTTAAATCACAAGATGTCAAAAATTTGCAATAAATTTTGGATACAAAATATAGGCACATTTATAAACTGGATATTTAAAAAAATTCCAAGACATGAATAAAGAATATCATAATGCATAATCACAATAATTTATGGAACTATCCAACCCACATTCAATTAAAAACTTGTCGTGCATAGCAAAACACCATAAGAACATGTGATCATTGGTCATGTTAAACATTTACAGGTCAAATCTTGTGTTTATGAGCATTTTATTGTGGAAAGAAGTAACATGACCACCACTCGAAAATTTCCGTAAAAGATTCTATATGAAAATATAGCGTACTACGAACCCGCTCCTTCAAATTCATAAATTTAATTTCGGAGGCAAGAGATTCCTGTGCACCGTTCATGTCAACAATGCAGAAGTACAAGAAATCTTTTAAATAAGTCGGTATAGCGACCATGTATTAATCACACTTCATGAGTTGAAAAGTGGTTGCCTAGGGATTTTGTTCCAATGAAAGAAACTTGCAAATGTTTTTTTACGGAATACATTCATTTTTTCATGTAATGACAGAAGAAATATAACTTATCCCAAAAAATTTAAAAAAATAAAAACCAGAGATGCTACAACTATCTTTCAGAAAACAATTATCCGAAAGGTTTAATAAATTTTCACAAGTTACCCAATTCTGCTTACGAGAATCCAAATTTGCTTAGAGTAGCCAATACCAATTTTCAAGCATCATCGAATTCTCGACGAAATAAATTAAGCTTGTTGGGCTGGAAGTAGAGATCCTGGTATTTGGCCAACTCGATCGTCTCATATAAACCTTCAGGAATTTTATTTCTAGTGGCATATGAAGAAAATTATTTATAAAAGACTTGTTCATACAAGACAACTAATACGACGAATAGATGGGCTCTGGTAGGTGTTTGGTTATTGAGATCACGCTACGTCCAAAACGCGCAATCTACTGTTATTAATCGCTGAACCTACTGCCATTTTTAAATATTACTGCACGTATCATATTGGAAAAAAAATTGATGATATTCATTCTATCGGCAACAGGAGTATTCTTGTGGTTTAAATTAGAGAAGACCTGCAGAAATAAGTAAGTACTCCTTGTACACTTTAGTACATGTTTTAAATAAGGTTAAAGATCCTGGTGTATTTTCTGAATTCTGTTTATCGAATAAAAAAATAAGAAAGAGAAGTGAATTTATAGAAAACTATAATGTGTTTAGTGTGTATATGAATATATGTTAATTAATTAAAAACATTTTATGTAATTTATGGAACGTAATTAAAGTTTAATCAGTGAAGTATGTTATTTCATTAAAAGTTCCAGTATATACAAAATCGCCAAAATACTTCATAGATATATTTTTTGTCCGATAATAAAATTGACCAAAATTATACCTATGTACTAGCATTGACTTGATCTTTTCTCTGGTTGTAGATTTGCCAGGAAACAGAATATAAGGATGTAATGTATTATACTGTGAAAAAAATCATATGTTTAGATAATTTGGTAAGAACTTAACTGCTACAAGTCTCCACAGATTTGTGAAAATTTCAATTTTTTCCAAAAATTGTGTCATTGCCATCAAAGCTTCTTTACGTTGACTGTCAATGATAATTTTTTTAATCGAAGAATCTTTTACCCGATAGCAATAAACCTCCATCCTCCTCTTCTAGCAAATCAGAGAAACCTGATGGAAATGATATTTGAAGAACACTTTAAATCTGGTATTTAAATATAAAATATAATTTTTCAAACTACTTTTTAGGTTATAACAGTCTTACTTTCTCACGATGGAAATCCACTGTTTTTAGGGTTCCTTATATACAATATACGGATACCCTTATAATATCACTCCGGATTTCCCCCGCTTTCACATCATAGCAGTTTTCTTCTAAACTAATGGACGAAAAAGGTTGAAATTTGGTATCAATGTATAACTTGGGAGCGACCCTTCCCCCTTATCACCGAAACTTGAAGATGTAAAATGTTGAAAAAAATAGAGATATAGGGCGTCACCTGAATTTTACCGGAAAAATAAGAAGAAACCTTTACTATTAATTATGGGGGGAAAATTATAGAATTAAATGGAAAATATAAAATTAAAATTGTTTTTAACACATCATGTAATATATCAAATGAAAGGGCTCATTATGGCAAAAAATAATATATTTATTCATATTTTTAAAATAATTTATTTTAAAGATATTAACGAAAATGTAAAATTTGATACTTTTCCCCGTACCTTATCTCAGAAACTATAAGCAGTAAAATTTTGAAAAAAATTAGAAACATAGGGCCTTACCTGAGTTTTACCGGAAAAATCAGGAGAAATCCCTAATATTAATTTTGGGGGGCTGAATACAGAATTAAATGAAAAATATAAAATTAAAATTCTTTCTAGCGCATCACGTAATGGTTTATATCAAAGGGCTCATTATGACAAATTCAAATATATTTTTTTCATATTTTTAAAATTTATTAACAGATATATAAAAAATACCCATTCTCCCATTTATCTCCGAAACTATAAAACGTAAAATTTTTAAAAAAATTAGAGATATAGGACCTCGCCTGAATTTTACTGAAAAAAATAATAATAATTTTAGGTTGCAAATTCCAGCATTACATCGAAAGCATAAAATTAAAATTATTTCTAACGCATAATGTCATAAATCAAATCAAAGGGTTCATTATGAAGAATACAAATATATCTTTTTCAGATTTTTTAAATAAATATTTTAAAATAAATTAATAAAAATTATTAAAAACAATACCCATTCCCCGCTTTATTCCACATACTATCGTGCCTATTTTTTTTGTTTACAGGAAATATATGAAGAAATCACTAATATCAATTTTATGGGCCAAATTATAGAATTAAACGGAAAATAAAAAAATAACGTATCATGCAATACATCAAATGAAACGACTCATTATGAGGAATGTAAATATATATTTGCATATTTTTTAAATTAATTGTTTTCAAGATATTAACAAAAAATATAAAAATTCTCTTTTCCCGCTTTATTTCCGAAACAATAATACCTAATATTTTGAAAATAATTAGGGATACTAGAGCTCACATGAAATTTATAATTTATAAGAAAAATTGGTATAAAACCCCAATATTATTTTGGGGACAAATTACAGAATTAAATGGAAATAAATATTAAATTTTCAAATGTAATTTATTAAAGGCTCATTTGTGAATTATAAATATATCATAAAAAATATTAACAAAAATATTAAACATCGAAATAATTCCACTTTAGATACTATAATATCTAAAATTTTGAAAAATATATTTTATTTATATTTTTAAATAATTTGTCTAAAAGATTCAATAATTTGTTATTTCAAACTTGACTTATTTGCCCCTTTATCTTCCAATCTACAGAGCCTAAAGTTCAGACAGTAGATTATAAAAGACTTCCCTGAATGTTTATTAGTAAAATAAAACTCTAATGTTAATTTTGGAGGCCAAGTTAGAAAATTTAATACATATTTTTATCAAAATCAACCGAATCATGTATCATATAAAATAAAATGTCTATGTGTGGAAAATAAAAGTGTATATTCTTTATAAACATAAAACGCTTCCTTTAAAAGATATACTTTGATTCACCTACAGTGTATTAAATGTTGAAGGTGGAACGGAACCCTTAGTATGCGAGTCCAACTTGCACTTGACCATATTATTTTTTTATTCGGCTTATATTTTGAATAAGTTGCAAAACTGAAAATCACTATTTTTCGATGTATTTGTACAACTATTAACGCTATATTGGTGAATTTATTTGAATTTAAAACATATTTCTACATTGCAATAGTATTTTTGTCTTATGGTTACGATTTATTTTTCTTTACCTTAAGCGTCTATGGCATAGAGACTGACTATACTGTTTTGTTTCTAGGAAAATATGAAGTAATTCACTTTTTACGAAAACTATTTTATATTATGATTTTAACCTGGCATTATATTTTTTCAAGTACACACAAATTAGTAATTAGAGAGTTAAAACAGTTTTTCGAGGCTCATCAAATGCCCTGTTAACTGCGTAAATATCGCATCGTCCCGTAATCTACTTCCCCAAGCTTCTCATCTTTTATCCTGGCAGAAGGAACGTCGTCTGAGGGTAAGTCGGTGTCGTCCGTCCCTCAGAGCCCTTTTCTTTGCAACCGGTCAAGCAAGCGATTGCCAAATCTTTATTAGCTAGTAATTTAAATTTACATTCGACTCCTTTGATGTCGACAGAAATTCGAGATTGACCGGAATAGCAATTTGTTTCCCTTGTAAGCGGACCAATTTTCTGGATGCGGTGGTCGTGACATTTTGCGGTTTCCCAGCCAACCTACCTAAGCAGGAAAGTTAGTTTTGGTTGTTTCGGGCGTAAGCTGAGGTAATTTTCGCGATGCAGTGGGAGGGTTATTGTGTTCTGGAAAGGTAAATGGAATATCGGCTTTCAAGAAACTATCCGATATTGTATTGTTAAATTAATTTGTAATGTAGGCAGTAAGAAAATTTTTAATAATAAATTAACACTTCATATTTGGGAAAGAAATCGATTATATTGTAATCTAATACCCACCAACATAAAAGCTTGAAATTGTATTATCAATGGACTTTTAAATTAATTCAACAATTTTTTTATTTACCTTTAAGAAATTTTTGTATATACAGGGTGTTTTTATATTAATGCTTAAGAGTGTAAAGGGTGACTATTCAACAAAATTGAAACAAGGTGGGCACATAATTTTTTGGTCAATATCCCTTCCCGTCCAAGTGACATCTCTTAAATTTTTTTTTTTAATATATCCGCTATGGAAGTATTTTGAAGAACGAAACTGGGCAGATGAATGTTGCTAATAAATCGACGGCACTGAACAAATCAAAACCTGTAATAATTGCTCTAAAATTTTTCAACTGGTTTATATTTTTCCGATTATTTATAAAAACAAACACTTGGTAAAATTTTCACTTTTTTGTTTCTTTAAATTTATATTTTTAAGCTTAAAACCAGGGTGTACCAAGGAGGTGGGCCAACGTCAATACCATTACATTGGTTTTGCACTGACACTAATTTTTATAACTTCAGTTCTTATGTGAAAGAGGGCGCTACCAATAGGGTAAATACCGTTTTGATGTTTTACAGGGTGTTCGCAAACATTTTCACTTTAATTAATTTATAGTCAGTTTCTGAGATAATTTAATTTATATGAAAAGATCCCAATGCAAGGACAACTATTAATTCATAAAATTTCGAAATTCTATCAGCTATATTTGAGAATGAAGGCTATTTTTTCTTGTAAATTATCTGGAACACTGTGAGTCATAGACATACGAAGTGATTATAAAAAATA
Source organism: Octodonta nipae (assembly GCA_034190945.1). Lineage (NCBI taxonomy): Eukaryota > Metazoa > Arthropoda > Insecta > Coleoptera > Chrysomelidae > Octodonta > Octodonta nipae. Next base: position 52,872,126 of record CM067216.1, read on the forward strand.
CCTTATATTTTTGAGTTTAAACAAATTCGTCCTAAAAATTGTGCAATTCAATTTACAATAACAAAGTTATAGTCAACTACTAGTATAACTGGAAGTGGCCAACAGTTTGAAATTAATTTAGTGAAAATTTTTTAATCTCAAACATTTGTTTATCCAAGAAGTAGCTGGGCAACCAAGCTTCGCTCATGATTTCAATGTTGCGTCAATTTGTTGATGACATATATACGAAAAAATAGTTTCCTCAAAAATTATCAAAATCAATTTCATTTCTTTATTGCCGCTAAAAACTCTAATTTATCCACCAGAGAATGAAACTATCAAGTGGTCAGTCATTTATCTTTAAAGTTATATATATATATATATATATATATATATTGTAATGGATTTAAACAGACAAGAGATAATACAAAAATCAGTAATTTGAATAAGTAAATGATTGGGGAAATGTAAATAAAATTCATACATATCTAATAAAGAAAGGAAATTGCAGAAATCGTATCAGATAAAGTTAACCTAAAAATATAAACTATGTAAAAAGGATGTTTCAAAAGCAAATTGTTGAAAGGATAAAAGGTGGCATATAAAGTTAGATAATCTATCATGCAGATTGTAATAGGGTTTGGATACTTACATAAAAAAATCTATGCAGGGAGTCACATTTAGGTCAAACAGCAAAAAGGTTAAATTCACTTATGAAAATCACAGTATAGTTTGTAAAACAGGTATAGATCACATATTAGGCAATGACAACACTGAATATAACACATTTTAGATCAAAATTAAGTTTTAAATACATAAAATTGTTAAATAAATAGAGAATTGAAACGTCAGAATTGTAAAAACCGTTATAAATGTTAAGGAATGATGGAACAGTAAAGAGATTTATACCGTTAGAAAGGGCTTAGAGCATAGTTTATGAAAATTCAATAGTTCAAAAGATATTAAGTCTTAATTTCAGTAAAAACCATTTTTTAAAGTACCTGTTAAATGACTGGTGACCAACAGGTTACAAGTGTCAAATCAAAATTTTTGAAACATGAATTAAGTGATTTAGATAAAATTTATGAGAGTAAACGGTATTGAAATTCAAATTAAAATTCGTTTAGATTTTTGCATATGATTTAGAAGGAACACATTTGGAAAGTAATAAAATAAATAAAAACGGAAATGGAAATAGCAGGTGGCAAAATATATTACATAAATAGAAAATCTGACTTTGAAAGATCCTCTTTGTTTCCCAAGCGTCGACGAGAGCAGTTCAAAATTTCGTTCCTGTAAAATCACGTTTCCGTGACAACAAGATAATTGATCTATGGAAACATTGAAATAAGTTATCCATGTCAGTTTGACAAGAAATTGAGTTTGAAGTAAATTTTTTGAAGTATTTGGATAAACAATTTGAAATCATAAAGTAAATATTCCATAAAAGGTATTATTTGGACTCCATTGAATGGAGAAATAAAAATCAATTTTTGTTGGAAGAATAGAAGTATTGGTACAGCAGTAAAAAAAACAATTAAGCAGCAGAATAATTTAGTTTTATCAAAATCAGAAATCAGGAAGTAGTATTCAAAACCAAAAGCAAGGAGAAAGGAAATTAAAGCCAGGCAACTGTGAGTTTTTAAACACTATTTAAAAACAGATTATTAAAAAATTTAACAATCAATCAGTGATGAAATAAAGGGTTTTAAAATTTAGTAGAATGTATATTTGTGTTTGAAGGACTGAAATATTTTGTAACAAGTAGATAGAAATTTAATAATAGTGTAGTCCCCCCCCTTGAAATTTATTTGTTTTAATGGCAAGATTATATCAAAATTGTATTGTGGACAATTATAAATAAATTGTAACTTCATTGAAAATTTGAAAATTATTTATTAGTAATTTAAAATCTTAAACAGAAAAATAAAGTGAAAAATATAATTTCAAATTTTAAAAAGTGGTAGTGTAACGAAGAAGAAAAAGAGACTTATAAGATAAGTATAAAATTTATTTATTTATTTAAAATATGGAACTTGAACCCAAGCGACCCTGAGGTAATAAAAAAATTACAAATTATTATAGAATTTGAAAAATTTATAATTTATCATTCAAAATAATATATATATATGTTATATCACACTTTCAAAATTTTCTTTTTAAAAAGATTTTATTTATAGTTGCACAATTATTAACTTTTAATATAAAACTTGAAAATAACAATATAATACTTTATAACAATAAAAAGACAAAATGAGTGTTAAACTAAACCAGACAAATCTGTAAGTAATAATGAATACAGACATAAGGCAATTGAACAATTTATAACATAATAATGCTGACTAAGCTGTCGCAGCGTTTGCTGTTCTCAAGGATGTACGTCGTCGAAGATAACCTGAGACGACACGTGGATGCTGACTCAGCTTGGGAACTGTTGCTAGATGGTTTCACATAAGTCGATGGAATAACTTATATAACAACTCCCATCCATATAAAAAAGTTGATGCTACAGCATCGACTTTTAAGGGAAGTTCTGCAATTCCATATCCTCGACAGGACTAAGGAGGCTATGGAGTTTTACCCTGGGCTTGATGGTTGATGGACCTGGTGGTGGTGCTGGATCGGCAGAAGGGCTGATTGTTGGAGGCTTCTGGAATTTCTTCCTGATGATGTCGATGGAAAGGAAGGCAACCACAATTGCGGTTGTTGCCATTGTGATGATCGTAAACCAGGAGGTGTGTTTCTCCAAGAATGGTTGGTCCAGGAGCTTTTCCAATTCCCTGGAGTATTGGCTAAGCTTATGGTTAGCGATATTCAGGTCTCTGGCATCCAATTCCTGTAGTCTCATGGGTTTCACTTTGGAAGTTGACTGATGGTTGGCAGGTTGTCGCAACAGTTGTAGGGGATGTTGACTGGGTGACTCTTAAGTGTGATGTTGTCAACGTTGTTGGTGGTCCTTCTGGCATGGACCCTGGTGTTACCGATGAAGGCATTGCAACTGGGTTGGATGGTCAATAGAGAATTTGTCGATATGGATTGGGTAACGACATCTTCTCCCTTGCACTTGATGTTGATGGGCAACTGTCCGGAAATCGAGATTAACCAAAGGTTCAGATCAATCTCTTGAATATTATACTCTTCGGCATATAATATTAAAGGCTTGCAAGTTAAAGGAAGGGCTGCTGGCTGTCTAAGAAGCTGTGCTTCGCAGAGGGCTTCTTTTTCTATGGTGTGTGGAATAACTTTGGAACAGATCTTATGTTCTTTAGATAATGGCTTACAGTCACTCAAGTCTTCGAAAGATGCGTACAATAGCGAATCGTCATCTCTCGCGATATATTTTAATTTTGTTGGAAGAATATGGTGAAATCCTGTTCGATAATCCAAAACTGGGATAGGATACAAGCGGTACAGTGTATAGGTTTCAGGATTGACTAAGGGGATTTTTAGTACAAAAACAATTTTAGTATTGATTTGAAAAGCTTCCAATTCTATCAGATCGATGTATCGATCAACATTTGAACTATAGGTTGGAAGTGGTAAGTTATTTTCATGAAGTGACTGTGATATTTTCTGAAGGGAATCGACCAAATCTACTGGGTTTATTATTGAACTATGTAAAATTTTTAGGCGGGCGAAAGAGACTGCAGTTAATACATCGTTGAGAGTATCTTCAATGTATACGTAACTTTCCATTAAGCTTTCACACAAATCCAAGACATTGGCCTGAAGTTCATAAAAAGCAAGATCGTCTGTAATGAACTCAATTGACTTCCTAATTGCTTCAATATTTTCCGAAAATATTTTCTCTTCGGACTGAAATTTTTGTATTGTGGTGTTAAGGTTCTTAATGACCGAAGTTGTTACGGATAATTGTCGTTTACCGGAAATAGATTTCCAAATTGATCCCAGTCCGTTAATGAGTCCGCGTTTTTTTCTGTTAGTACTGTAAGTCTCAGTGTCAGCGAAAATTTCTGTATATTTGATGTTAATTGATTTAGATATTTGTTTCAGGAGGCTTACGTGAGTCTGTACTTTTGATTTGAAGATTTTAATGTTGGTTTTGTTATCGTTAATAGTTTCTAAAAGTCTGTTCAGTATACTGTCGTTGTTAGAAATAGCGTCTCGAAAGGGGGTTTAGATCTTTGTAAACAAGGAGTGTCCATTTGTCATTAGAAATTTTAAGGGTTCCTTCTTCATGGAAGAAAACTCCTATAGTATTGTTAACAGGCGTAATGGAGTACTGTTGAAGGTTCACGACTGAAAACAGTCCACAGAATCTGAAAAAAGGGATTTATTCAAAATAGGGTTTTAGTCTGTCAAAGTTAACTTTAGTTATTTGGTTTGTTTGTAAATTTATGACGGTGGCAGAGTTTTTTCGTATTGCGGTAATTTCGAAGGGGCCGTTGAATTTGTTTTCGGCTTTATTTTTAATTTGGGACTCTTTTACGTAGACTTTGTCGCCTACTTTGTAATCGGGTTGTTTAGTAGAAACGTGTTGGTCAAATCGCACTTTAGATTTTTCTTTCTGTCTTTCGGTTTTAGCACGGGCGAGTCTGTAATAATAGTCCATTCTGTTATTTAGGTCTCTTACGTATTTCGAAATAAGTTTTTCCTGGTTGTAAAGGGTTTCTGGAGGCCTACTAGAAGTATGCCCAAAAATGAGTTCATAGGGCGTGAAACCGGTGGTTTTATTTTTTGTGTTATTATAACAGATGATGGCATAAGGGAGGACGTTAAATGGATGTTCGGTTGGATGTTCCGCTGTATTTGCCCTTATCATTTCTGCTAAGGTCGCGTGAAATCTTTCAATAGAACCGTTTGACTCGGGATGTTGAACGCTGGAGAATGTCAGTTTTATGTCGTATAGTTGGCATAAATCTCGCATTAAAGTGTTGTCAAATTCACGTCCATAGTCACAATGAATGCGAAGCGGAGTCCCGTAATGTTGAAAGAAAATCAGAAGGGTGTTTACGACAGTTGAAGCTGTTTTGTCGTTAATTGCGTAAATTTCGTGAGTTCGTCCCTAATAGTGAGTGCATGATTTCTAGATGGGTATTCAAAGATGTCAATGTTAATACGTTCGAAAGGAGTCTTGGGTGTTTCCGTAATAACAAAAGGTGCACTTAAGTTTTTCCTACAGAACTTTACCTTTTGGCAAGTTTCACAGGATTTGATAAATTGTTCTACAGTTTTAATTAAGCCGGTCCAATTGTATTTTTTCCTAATACGTCTGATGGTTTCGTTAATGCCACGATGGAGGTTGTTTTTACCAGAGTGGTATTGTTGTATTATTATAGGAATTTCGTCTTCGGTAGGAGTTGTAACAATGTTTTGGCAGATTTTCAGTTTGATTTCTTTGTCGGAGAGAATGAAAGATAAAATTTCAAGAATGGGAAGTTCTATGTTATTTTCTATGCAGTATATTTCGGAGTCATTGAATTGGTTTTGGTTGGTATAAATAATTTTGAAAAGATGTGAGACGACAGTTTCAAGGTCATAGGGCAAAGGTACAACTAAGTATTTTCTATGCCTGACAGATTTACTGGCCATGATGTTAAGAGTGTCATTACTGAAATTAGGTTCTTCTTCGAAAAAGTCATCAATAATTTTGTCGTGTAAGTCGTTAGTTTTGTTTTGCCAAAAGAATGTAACTATGCGTTTGTGGGACTTGTCTAAAAGTTGAGAATTGGATTTTTCAATTTTAGAGTAATCGATTATTGACTCAGTTTTGTAGAGTTGAACAAATCGATTAAACTCAGCGATAATCCTTTCGTCATGTTCGTCGTCATTGTCAGAGTTTTCAGGTTGTTCGGAGTCAGTTTCGTTGTTAGCGAAAATTTTGATTTTGGAAAGGAAATCAGCACATTGCTTGAAATGGTTGATTTTGATGCGAGAAAGAGCATCTGCGTTTTGGTTTACCTTGTCGGGCTTGTACTCAATCTTATAATTGTATTCCTCTAGCTTAAGGCGCCATCTGGCTAGACGACTGCCAGGATCTTTGATGGAAAAGAGCCAAGTAAGGGGACGGTGGTCACACAGGAGTGTAAACCTTCTCCCAAAAAGATACGGTCTGTAGTGCTTAACAGCCCAAACTATGGCCAACAATTCTCGTTCGATGGTGGAATATCGTGTCTCTGCAGCACAGAGGGTGCGAGAAGCGTATGCAACAGGGAGATCTTTTCCCACAGGGCCTTGAGAAAGAACCGCTCCAATAGCAAATGGGTCAGATACAAGGGCTTGCTTCAGTTCATTGAAGGAAGACTTGCAATCTGCGTCAAAGATGAACTTGACGTCTTTTTGAAGTAGTTTTGTCAGAGGTTTAGAGATCTTCGCAAAATTTGGTATGAAGCGTCTGTAATACCCAGCGAGACCAAGAAAAGATTTGATGTCTTTCGGAGTTTGGGGTTGCGGAAAGTTCTGAATACATTCAACCTTTGAAGGGTTTGGTTTTACACCTTCTTGTGTGATAAGATGGCCAAGATAAGCCACTTCTTTACGAAGAAATTCGCACTTATCAGGTTGAATTTTTAGGTTAGACTTCCGAAGTCGTTTAAAAACTTCTGTCAACCGGGAAATATGTTCATGGATGGTGGGAGAGTAGACGATGATATCATCCATGTAGACGAGACAACGTTCATTCTGTATACCCAGAAGAATATTGTCCATGACCCTCTGAAAAGCAGAAGGTGCATTTTTTAAACCAAATGGCATACGAACGAATTCGTAATGACCATTTTCGACAGAAAAACCAGTCTTAGGAATATCTTCCTCTTGGATTTCCAACTGGTGGAACCCGGAAGCGAGATCCAGTGTCGAAAAGTATTGACACTTTCCAAGTTGGTCAAGAAGATCGGATATATTTGGCAGAGGATATTTATCGTCTACAGTCAATTCATTTAATTTCCTGTAATCGATAACAACTCGCCACTTTTGTTTACCAGAAGCATTGAGCTTCTTGGGGACGACCCATACAGGGGAGGACCAAGGAGATGAGGAGTGCCTAATGATACCTTGTTCAAGCATTTTTCCAATTTGGGTTTTCACATCCTCTTTATGTACTTGAGGATATCTATAGGATTTAGTGAAAACGGGCTTTGCGTTATTCGTATCAATCGAATGTTTAACCTCGTTAGTGAAAGTCAAGACGTCACCTTCAAGATAGAAAATGTCTTGGAATTCCAGACAAAGATCAGTGATTTGTTCTCGTTCTTCGTCATTTAGATGTTCAGTTCTAATTTGTTGTCTAATAGTCGAGTTTCTGTCTATGTATTGGGGTTCATGATAATCGTCTGTATTGAAATTCAGAAGAGGGTGAGTTTTGTCAAGTGGTTCCAGTTTTAAATCAGAAAAAGTTACTGTTTTGGGCATCGCGTTAGCGTTGATAATGGAAGTTAGAAATTCACCTTTTGAGTTAATGTGTACGAGTGCGTTTGGAAGTCGTACTCTGTTAATTTCTTGAGTTGGTAAGATGGCGTCGATGTTAGAAAGATCGCATTTAAGTTTAAAGATCTTTTCTGTGCGTGCCTCAATGGTTATTTTGTTTTGTGTGGGTGTTTGTGAAGTAATATTAGGCTTAACGTTGAGTGTGTCGGGTACATCAGTCAAGGGTTGATCGTTATCGGGAACTTTGTGTAAAGGGATGGTTTTAAAATTTGTTATTAGCTGTTTAGATTTTAAGTCAACTATGCATTCATAGTGTTCAAGAAAATCTAAACCTAGTATGCCGTCAAACTCAATGTCCAAATCGAATATAAAAACTTGTGGGTTACGTGGAGCGAATGGGATTAAAGTTGATTGTGAGATGGGAATTTTTTCGTGGGTAATACCTTGAATAGTTACCCTTTCAGGAGATCTTTGGGTGAAATTCTTTACGGTATTTTCTTTGAAGATAGAGATACCAGCTCCGGTATCAATAAGAAGTTTAAATTTAGAAGAAGCGTCAAGAATGTAATATAGATTTTTAGAGTTCACAGTAAGAAGTGGGCTTAAAGAAATAGTTGCTCCGGGAAGTTCAAATCTGGGTTCAGATCGTCGAGATTCAGGTTTTGAATCTGGGTTTTGATTTCGCACAACGTTGTTGTCGAATCGGGAGGTTGGTCTAGACTCGGAAGCGCTAGAAAATCCTGATAATCGTGACGATTAAAAGGCTCGACGGGGGTATCTTTAAAAGTTTCTTCGAAGCCTGAATAATTTTGACTATCATCCTCGTAGTCATAAGTATTGTAATTATCGGTATAATAATCCGAATATTGTGAGTAACCATCATTTTGTTGTTGATTGAAATGATGTGTCCTTTCAGGACGGTTATTCGGGTTATTCTGTATAACCGAAGGACGAGAATAATTTGGGTTCATTTGAGACCTAAAAGGGGGTCTCTGGAAGTTTTGTGGACAAAACTGTTGTCCTTGTTGAACAGGGGGATTGTTTGTAGGGAAATTTGGCCTTGTTTGTTGATTAGGCCCAACAGGATTTCGTCTATAGTTTGGAATAAACGTTTGAGAACTATTTTTGTTTTCAAACGGCAATTTGCGGCTATGTGGCCTAATCGACCACAATGAAGACACTTAAGAGGTTGTGTCGGCTTTCGTGCTTGGAAGTTGGGTTTGAGAGGAACAGATTTGTTCGTTTTTTGGTCCTCGAAATAAGAAAGTTGAAGCTCTCTCCTAATCCGGGAGTGTGCTTCTAGAAGGATTACTTGCACGAATTACTTGTCCTAACCGGGGTTCTAATCCCGTAAGAAGGGTATTCATGACCATAGTATCCACTAGAGTGGTCTGGGCGTCTTTTTTTTCTGGACTAAGCCCAGCCGTTTTGTGGATGCAGGAGTGCATTTTCGCACTCAATACCTGGAGTCGATTGTAAAATGTTAATGAGGACTCGTTGGCAAGTTGTTTCAGACGTTGTAAGTCGTAAGGGAAGAGAGATCACGAGAATCTCCGAAATGCAATGTCAGTAGTTGTTTGATTTCAAGGTATGATCCGGGATTCCTTGATTTTATCAACTGCGCCGCTTTCCCTTTGAGTTTATTCTTGATGTGGATCACTAATAAATACTTTTGATCCGCCGTGGACATGTTATAAGCGCAATTACACGCGTCTATAAAGGTTCCCAAGGAAATTTGGTCGCCTTCAAATTCGGGTATAACGGAAAATATTTCCGTTAACCGATATCTCTCGGTTTCGGTGTTAACCGGAGATGGTGATGCTTGTGCCATTTTTATATGTATCGATATAAAAGAATTGGAACAAGAGAATAAAGTGTATAAAATAGAATATTAAATGGTATAGAAAATTAATATACTGTGGAATACGTTAATTGGGATAAACGATTGTTTGAATGATAGAACAGTATGGTATAAAATGTAAAGCAATTAAAAACGATAAATGAAAATATCAACTCAAATAAATCAATTATTCAGATAATAAATCAATAAAATAAGTAAATCAGATATATAAAATGGCAATAAAAGAAATAAAATAAATATATCAAATAAATCAAGTAATGAAATAGATCAATATTTCATTCAAATCAAATATATAAAAATCAAATAATAAAATCAATAAAAATCAATGAAATCAAATGTATTAAATCAAATTATTAAAAATCAATTCTCAATAAAATAAATCAAATAATAATTACTTAAAACGAATGACGATTCACCATTACTTACATCAACAGGAACATTGAAAGCGCCGTGTTCTACGTTTGATTGCAGTGAGGACTTCTTCCAGGTTCGTTGTTCCGTTGAGGGATAGGAATCCACCGCTACCTACTGACTGCGCCAATTTGTTATATCACACTTTCAAAATTTCTCTTTTTAAAAAAGATTTTGTTTATAGTTGCACAATTATTAACTTTTAATATAAAACTTGAAAATAACAATATAATACTTTATAACAATAAAAAGACAAAATGGGTGTTAAACTAAACTAGACAAATCTGTAAGTAATAATGAACACAGACATAAGGCAATTGAACAATTTATAACATAATAATGCTGACTAAGCTGTCGCAGCGTTTGCTGTTCTCACGGATGTACGTCGTCGAAGGTAACCTGAGACGACACGTGGATGCTGACTCAGCTTGGGAACTGTTGCTAGATGGTTTCACATAAGTCGATGGAATAAAAACATTACAAATTATAATATTTGAATTCAAATATATATATATATATATATATATAATAATATATATATATATATATATATACATATCAATACATAAAAACTGCTGATAAAAGTTTATAACTAGCTTAAGTAATAAAAGACAATTACTGAATGTAATTTCCATCTGTACCAGGGTGTACAACCTGATCTGTACCTACTTGCTTGAAAATTGATTTAATTTTATTTAAAGTATAGACATTAATAATTTTTCATGAATAAGTGAAAATCATATTTGTTTTAGTGAAATTGAAAGCAATTAATATATGTTACTACATGTATATTTTAATACAGACATACACCCCCCTTAAATATCTAGTGAGTGTCATATAATTAGTAGAACCGACAGCTCTCTGTAGCTAAAATTAATTGCTACTTTTGAAAATCATACTACACTGCAGTGGAATAAAATTGTTTTACACCACAAATCTAAAACTCAATGGATTGTCACAAAAAGGAACGAATTAAATTTAAGTTGCTTAATTTTAATTACACAGTGTAAAAAAATAGTAACTTGTTTAAAATTGCATAACCCCCTGTAATGTCTTATTAAGTTGTATATATGAACACAAACCTTGTACTTATTTTTTACATTTCCTTTTCTCTATCAATTATATCTATAGTATTTGTTACCAATTAAAATATATTAGATTTAAACCTTTTAGACTGATTCATTGTACAGTGCATCCCATTTTGGTTGAGATTGCCAGGTTACTCGATTGTTATTGAAGATAGAGTCTTGCGGTTTTCACATACCTGTTCTACTTTTTTGTGAAACTCAGGATGGCCATATCAGATTTTGCATAAGTGTTTCCATTTATAAGATACAGGGCGATTTTGATAATTTATACTTTTTGGACCCCTTCTATATCTACGAATATAGAATCCAGTGGAGTACTCAATTTTTTTTCCGAGTATGGTTTTGAAGATACTATACAACATTATATATTTTTAAATGGAACACCCTGTATTTTATTATTTCATTGAATTCGTTATTTTTTTCCTTTAAAATAATGTATAATACAATACACATGGTGTTATTAGCAATGCTAAAAAACACTAAAAAGCTGAGTTTTTTACTAGTATGCCATGTATTTTCCATTTAAAAGGAGAATCAAACAAATAATTCCATTTGAGATTTTTTGTAGGAGTTTATCAGCAAAGAAAAATAATGTTAACAATAATTCAATAACATCAAACACGAAATTTAGGTACCTAAAAGCAACTAATAAATAGTTATACATCGTTCATTATGTATAACAAACAGAACAAGTATTACAAATCAAATATCTATCTTAAAATTAATTTTGGACATTATTTATTACCTTATTGATTTAACTGTTCAAATTGTTGTCCATTTTCCCTAACACATAATTGGCAAACCTTTTCAATACGCCTGAGTGCATTTAAAATTATAACAGGTCGCGACTGTTGTGTCTGTTGGTATATATTTTATTTTTCAAATAACCCCACAAAAAAAGTCCAATATAGATAAATCGGGTGATCTTAGAGTCCGTGATTTGTTTAACAATCATTCACTTGAACCCATAGATCTGTTCAATCATTTCTAGTGAATTAACGGGAGTGAGTGACATTTAGGAGGTTATGTACGTTAATGTCAGCCGTCAGGCAACGATTTCCGTAAAATTGTCAATCTAATAACTGTAATTTTTTGGGTTCTGAGGAGCGAGCCCGAATTACCTATTGTTATCTGACCAAATAGATAATCATTATTATAAATATAATGTCTCAAATCTCCCTGTGACATTTTTTATACCATTCACTTCGTATTGCTTTATAATTTTAATTTAAATCAACTCTCGTCCGTTTATGGAACCCGTCACAATTAGGGTGTTCGCTAAAAGCATTGTTGGCCCCATAGAGGTATTATACGTAGAGCACGTGAAGTAGCGAAATTCATTTAGTAGCAATAGAAAGAGAGAGAGAGAGAATAAGCGGCTCGTTCCTGATTGGTCAGTGTCAGTGGTGATGCCTACTATTGGTAGGGTAGAGACATAGCAAGCGCACCCTGATATTGTCTTTCTCTTTCTATTGTTATTACACTGCCACTTACAGTAACGCCCATACCTAATTCACTCTACGTATAATACCTCTATAGTTGGCCCACCTCCTTAATACACCCTGCTTAAAACTGTCACAATTGCCATTGTGATTCCATTTTGACAACTGCCTACATGAATTATTGTCATAAAAAATATTTTTTTATATGAAAGGTGTCTATTTATTACTGTTTGGTAAATCAAATAAAAATCAAGACATAAATAATTCGAAAACTGAGTCAATCTTTTTAATCTGATGACGATTTCCAATGACAATTTGTCGCAGTGGTCCATAACAATTGCTTTTATAGTGCATGTATTTTCTGTAATTTTACCACCTAAATATATCAATATTATAACATGGGTTTAAATTTGCAATAATTCAAAGAAAATCGGGCAGACTAAATCTGGGGGCCTTTTTAGTCTATCTAAGGATATGAGTAATCTTCGTCTAGGTAGTGGCGAGCATTAATACAAAAAGGGGTGGAGCACCATGTAACCAAGTTTGGCTTTCCTCAGAAGCCAACCAAGTGCTAAAGATTTTCCTTTCCTGGTGTTTTAATAAGTCACTAATGTTTGTTAGAGTGTATCACTTAAACTACTCTCTTAAATATTTAATATTAATTTGGGCAGATAAAATTATAATTAAAAGAAATGCATATCTTTCCACTCTATATTTTGCGGCCGATCATATGGTAATAACGCAAGGTTACTAGCGCCAAATCTCAAATAGTCGGTTTCGAAATCAAAACAACATGTTCAACCAATAAAGGATGAAGATGTAAGGAACTTAGAAATAGAAAATAAAATATACATTACAGGAACCTGCACAAATATATAAGTAGGATACATAATTTATAGCAGTACTTTCACAGAAGAAGGATCAATAGTACACTGGGACCAGTAAAAAGAGCTAACAGACTCCAGCAAATAGTGATTTGGCTAATAGTATTAGAATAAAAACATAACAAATGATATTCTAATTCATGACCCAAAGGCTTACGCAGGAGTGATGTGGGTAATTAACAGATAAAATAGGGGAAACATTCTAGAAACCAGTCTGGAATATTGGACGAGAAGTTGGGGTCATACAAAATGGGTCAGATTGACAGGGGAGGAGATACGAAGAGACTTTTGTAGTGTGGACATGCCAAAAGAGCAGGAACCAAGGGAATAAGTATAAAAATAATACCATGGACAGATGAAGTGGATGTGTCTATGGAAGGAGAGGTCTATTAATAGTAAAATAGGTAGAGAGGTCTTTGATACAGGAACTGAGGCAAAATTAGTCTTAGAAACCTTATAATTAAACATAAAACAGATTCTAATTCAAATTTGTACAGAGTACGTCAAGAAAGGTTTTAATTTTTTCAGTGTCTCAACAGGTCGTATGCAAACAGCCCCATTACACTAGTACATAAACAATATATAGAAATACCTCGTTCTTCCTCAATCAAGTTTAGGACCTTTCCTTCTACTTCTACAGTTTGGACTGCTATGTCTTCCTGGTCCTCCACTTAGTTTCAATGTACCTACTTGTATTCTGAATGAATACTGTGCAAGATCAGGAACATTATGGAAATCGTTCAAGGTTCCTCCTAGCTTGGATTTAATTACTATTAGCTAATCCATATAAAAAGCATTGACGGTCCGAGGGTCAAGGGGCTATGACCCCCCTCCTAAAATCTTACAACTAAAGTTGGTAAATCTATTAAAATGAGAAAATTACAAAAATAGGTATTGGTAATAATTTTTTGGTTGGTACGCAAAACATGATAGACGATTTCACTAACAAAAATTTAACTTTTGAAAACAGAAATTTCAAGTCAAATAGCCAACAACTCTCTTGATGTTAATAGATCAAATAATTATTCTTAATATTAAAAACGTTGTTAAAGTTAAAATGCTATTCTAAAATTTGATTTTGGCTGCTTCATACATTATGTTGTTTTTTAAAAATACGAGTGAAAGTTTAATATTTCAAGGTATTTTACTTTTAGTTTTTAACGGCTATTTAATAAGAACCCTCCAGGAGATATTTGGGACAATTTCAGGTTGAAAAGTACATACAAAAGCCGATTCTTTAAATAATGATATAGTTTTTCGAAACTTAAAAGGTACTATCTCAGTACCCGATTAAAATAAATAATTAAATAAACATTAAGTAACACCCTTTACAAGCATAAAGTTGATTTCCAATAAAAATAATAATAAGGAAGTGTATAATGTCAGGCAAAAGCATTTATTTATTTCAGTAGTGTTGTCTTTCTTTGAAGAAATTTTATTCTTTTAATTAGGAAGATGCAGTGCTCATTTAAATGCTTTCAGAAACCATCATCTTAAGGTCCTGGTGTACTGATTAACACTTAGCTTGTATTTAAACCATATAGTCATAGTTAATTTCTCATATAATTGTTACTATTTTGTTATAAAATTTATTTTCGCCGCCACAGCAGATATCTAAATTAATCATAAAATAAAACACTGACCGTCTGAGAGTAAAAACAACCATTGGGAACTTTCTAGTCAGCAAAAACGTGTTAGCATTTGAATAATCGAACAACAGTAGAATGCCCATGGAGAACTTTGAAGAACTACGAGATAATTTATTGAGCAGTGTTAGAGAAAACATTGAAATTCACTGAAATCTAGTACATTATTTACTTTTAATTCTAATTTTCTGGAAAACAGTAAATCTCATGTTATAAACAATTATATAGGACCTTTCTGTAATGTTTCTTGATATAATGCAGTTTAAATCATCAAAATTGCGTCAGCCGTTTTTGAATAATAGCTCGTCAAACATTTAAAAAAAGTTGCAGAGGAATTGATAACCTCCTCCTGTTTGAAAGTCGATTAAAAATCGACGTGATTGATAAATTAAACGGTCGTATGTTTGAGTAGTTCAGCTTAGATAGTGTTATTATTTTGATGTAAATTATTTGCGAAATCAGCTGTTATATTGGATTTTCAGTGTAAATAGAGTTATAGAAAGTGAAAGTAAATATCAGAGAATTAAAATTTAATTTGAACCTACGGAGTTTATTCCCGAATATTATACCTTTCAAGATAGCTTAAGATTTTAATACCGTCTTCTAAACACACTAGATAAATGTGTCATTCTCAAATAAAATTAATCCATTTATAACCAAGATGAAATATAATAGTCTTTAAAAATTAAGTCACTATTTGCAAAAAACATTGCTGTTTGATTACTATTTAACATTCATTGCCTTTATATGGCTTCACATATTGAATTGATTCAATATTGTGTTTCCAAAATAAATTAAAATTAAAGCCTGTTGTAAGAGTGCTATCACTTAGCTCGCAGGCTTCAAGAAGCAAATTTCCTGCAAAAATAACATGAATTATTAACATCCACCCTCATCATGCACCCCTCAATCACTCCGTTACAATCTGCTTTGTAAGTTTTCAACACAATGCCCTTTTCTTATTTGGAGGGATTTTTCATAACGGCGTACAAATCGGAAGGAAGTACGAGTCTCTAAAAGTAGAGATAATAGGCCTGCTTTTCTTATAGCCCAGCTCTTGCGTACAAAAAAGGAATAATATCTTCGGGCTATCCGTTCTCCAGTATTATTCTTGACGATTTTTTTCTTCTATTTTCCTTCTATTCTCTTCATTTAGTTGTCATAAGGACGAAATCTGGTATGATTGACAGTGAAAAGTTTACTTTTCGTCTTTCTTATGTGAGTTTGAACAAGGATAATGATTTATTATTCATTTTGGAGGATTAAAAGAAAAAAAATTAATGACTTCTTGATATTGTGCTTGCAGGCAATTAATAAGTTGAAGAATGGGTGTGGTTTTAAGGGACTGCATTTTTCTTGATTAAATATCAGAAACGGTTTAATTCTATTAACTTTTTCGTATACATCTATCATATAGATGTGAGAGTATATTGCAGGGCTGTCGTCTAACCAGATAACTTTAATCGGAGTCGACTGTCATGACACTAACAACACACTTTTATGTTAAAATTGTTAGATGATAAAAAATCTAGTGTTAATACTGCCTTATTTTTCTCCAAGCATTCGGTCTTGTTGACGACTAGTGTGAACTGGTTAAAAGTTATTGTCATCTTACCTGCATAACAGATACCAAAAAGTTCAGTTGAAGCACTATTTGGGAAATAGCACAAGTCCCAAAATTTCTGTACATTTTCAAACGTTTCGGGGTCTAGGTCAGACTCCGTTGTCAATGGAAAAGAAACTATGAAAAAAGGAACAATTCCAAAAAGGTAAAATTAAAATGTCTATTATTTGACTTATGGGGACAATTCACGAACAGTCTTATTTTTTATTCTGGTAACTTTATAACTGGTTGAAAATGAATTAACTCTGATGTATTAGCAATACAAAATTAGTGTTATAACCACCTATGGTATACCTTCTCAGTCATCCAACATCCATTGTTGTATTCATTTTGCGCAGTCCAATATTTCGGTTGCCTGAGTATTTGATTGGTTTTTGTACTTTTTGGTTATAAACTTTGACTTCTTATTTGCTTTTTTACTATAACTTGCGTTAGTAATACAATTTCTCGTCTAGTTAACCTTTTTTGTTAATCTTTTTTCTCATGATGCTTCATGTGATTTCTGGGTGTTGTGCATAATTGATGTTATTAACCGACTTCCAAAAAGGAGGAGGTTACAATTCATGGGCAACTTTTTTTTACGTGTGACCAGCCATTATTCACAAACGGCTTGGGCAATTTTGATGATTTAAACTGCATTATATTAAGGAACATTACAGAAAGTTACCATATAATTGTCTAAAATATGAGATTTACGGTTCTCCAGAAATTCAGAAAAAAAGTAAATATGGGAATACATGTCAGTGAATTTCAATGAATCTTCACTGTTTTCTCTAAAACGGCTCATGCCATTTGAATATTATAAATTGTATCCTACAAAGCTATGTTCCAGCTTGATTCCGTTTATTTGTCTATAACGTAAAACATAAAAATTTTCTGAAAATCGGAAAAATATGTGCAAACAAACTTCAAACATCAATGTAAATGTCAAATTTTCATCATCAATATCTAGTTTAAATGTCAAGATATGCTATGAAAGTATATCGTACAGGGTGTTTGTAATGGTTTTCATTTTGATTAATTTAAATTCAGTTTCTTTTCGAGACGAAGTTAAGTTATGGGGTTTATAGTCGCGTGAAAAGGCAAAAATATTCCATTAGTTTATCGAAACGAAAATTTGCTATGCCGGCGATCTCTTCTATATGGTATACGGTTGTAAGTGTGTTCGTGCGTGCATGTTATATTAGGTGGTACGTAAGTAGTTGCATACATAGGAAGGTTGAAATAGAAGTTGGAAAGTAATTATACAGGGTGATTCAAAAAATATTGTATTCGATGGCACATAAGTAGTTGCGTAGAGAAGCTGGTTGAAATAAGAGTGGAGCAAGCCTATAGTTATACAGAGTGGATATTTGCGTTATAAGACGGAATATAATTACATTTATATAGAAGGCTTCCAAAAATGTTAGAAGCAGTTGAATATACAGGATAGTTAAAATATAAGTTGGAGTAGAATTACAGTTATGCAGGGAAGTTAAAAATAGTTATATAGTGACGAACGTAAGTAGTTGCTTATACAAGGCGTTTGAAGTAAGGGTCGAGTAAAGTTGTTGTTATTCAGGGTGCATAAAAAATCTTTTATATTTGCATAAGCAGTTAGGATATTTTCATCATAGGACGGGCTATAATATATTTATAGATAATAGTTCAAAATATAGTAGAAGCAGTTGCATTTACATTGTGGTTGAAATCGATGGTAGAGAAAAATTGTAGTTATAAAATGTGTTTCAAAAATTAGAATTTTATTATAGGGTAGATTATGAGCAGTTTAAATTTAAACAATAGAAAAATAGAAAAAGTTAATAGGGTGGAGAGGATTTATACTTATACAGATATGATGACTATTGTAATATTGTGTGGAGTTGAATTATAGTTGTACAGGGTGGTACAGAAAATAATGGACAAATAAGTTATATAGGGATGACCACCAATACACAGAAGCCTTTACAATGTGGATGCAATATAGAGTGAATTAGAGTTACACTTATAGAAAGTGGTACAATAAATAAAAAAAAGTTAAAAAATATTTGGAAAATATAGAAAAAGAATACAAATTGGAGAGGGGGAAAAAAAGAGAGAGAGAGATACGAATAATAAATCGGATAAAAAAAAATATGTTTGAAAACAGCAAACGGTTTCTAAACAGTTCAATTTTTTGTCAACTGCCGGTTCTTTTTTAAAGATAAATTATTTTCTAGTTATGTAGTTGTAGTGCTCTAATTGCTGCTGCGTATACTTGGTCATGCGACAACGAAATATCAAAACATTCTTCCAGCGTTATCTCCAAGATTCTATTGAGTTTGTATATTATTGTATTGGTGTCTTTACTTGTTCTTAATTTGGATCAAGTACATTGCATTGAATAATAATGTTCTTTTGGAGTACTACTGTCTGTTTATTGGTGATAAGTAACAATAAATAATTGTTGTTGTATCTCTTATTTGTCTGTTTAATTTTGAGGAACAGGTACGGCCATATCTAGCTCATGGGCTGCTTCTCGTCAGATGGTGTCTATTTGCTTCAGGTATATACAAAATTTTGCGTTATTAGTCCAACATGTTCTTCATAGTTTTACCTTTAAGTTGTCGAAGTAGTTGAACGCATAGCGTGGCTTTAGGAGAAAATTCACTAAACCCCAGATATCCAAGATATCAAAAGGGTTTAGCTCTGTGGGAGCCCTTACCAGGTTTTCAGTCCCGTGGTTGGAGTCGTGGCGGCAGTTTCCCATGAATTTCCTGACCGTCCGGGCTGTCCCTAACAAGACGGCTTTTTGCATTTGTTTGTAACGATGTTCGTCCAGACCGAGGTGTTTTAGATTGTTTAATAGATGTTTTGGGACTAGTCCTGTCGTTGACATAACAATTGGTACAGTTCGTGTGTTGTTCATGTTCCACTGAGTCTTTATTTGAAATTCCAAATCTCTATATTTGGTTATTTTCTCAGCCAGCTTGATATTTATATTACTGTTGTTAGGAATTGCTATGTCAATTAAAGTTGTTTTCCGAGAGACTTTATCTATCTGGTCTATTGTGAGCAACAGTCCGATCAGTCAGTATCGTGTGGTCCCAGTACAGCTTGCAGTTATTATTTTCTAAAACAGATTCTGGTTTGGATTTATAGTATGGTAATTTCCCCGACTGTGATAGTTCAAGTCCGTGCTAGTTCCTGGTGCAGTATTTTCGCCACAGCATCGTTTCGTTCTCTGTATTCAGTGTCAGCGAACGCTTGACAACCTCCTGTGATATGCTGGATAGAATCAGATGTTTGGCAACCGTACCTGCAACTGTCGTTGTTAATAGAAGGGTCTTTAACGATGTACTTTTTATAGTTCTTAGTTGAAAAGTAGTTCGGCGCTGCACTGTCGACATAATCTTGGTTGACGTCATTTATATGTCTTCAGTGAAGGGGCTTCTCTTTCTATTTGAGCAGCTTCTGATTAGTTGTCTGGTGGTATACTTGAACTTGTTGTTCTGTCAGTCGCGGTGTTGAGTCATCAACCTGACATATGACTCTGTGTTGATCAGAAAATTCTGCGAGTGTCTGGAAATCACTACGCAAAATAGAAATTTGTTCATTATATTTACTATCGATACAATGTAATTGAAATTCTTATAAAATGCAATCAAATTCATCAATCTCTTGTGACCAATTTGATATACTGTCCCCCAAGAAATGTTTAACAGCAGCATTTTCCTTACAAAGTAAAATCTGCATAAATCACTTACCAGAACGCAGCTATTAGCAAAATTGAGAGATCATTCAAGTTTCACTTTCGCGAAAAATCTCCCTAATGAATTAATCCCTTTTGATAACCATGCTAATTTGAACCTGTACACATAACCTTTTTCGACCGGCTTTATATTCAACAAACCTCATCTAATCAGTTAACCAAACTATCAATTAAACGTTTCTGCACAGATCTGCACTTCATCTAATGGAAAATCTCTCTATCCGACAACGAAAACGAGAAGAGACGGATTTATATAGTCTCCATTCTCACTGGTGTCCATTATGCAAATGGATATCCTCGCAAATACTTTGGTAATTAGAGTTTTAATCAAATGAACCTCACCATTTGGAAAGTTAGATAATCTGAAAGCGATTTCATGTTCTCATCTACACTTTTCGACGTTCCGTGATACGTCGTGGTATTTTTAGTTTTGCGATACTCTGTATTTGCCTGTCAGATATTTGTCGGATTTAATCTACATAATTGTAAATGATTTTCCATGTCTTTACTGTTTCATTTGTTTTTGTTTTCAGTCTCTTTAGTGCATATTTCTTTTGAAATAAATGAAAAATCTTAAATACCTATTTAAAGTAATACATATAGCTCTTCAATGACTATTTAATTGTATTTTAAGGCGTTAATATTAAATTAATGGAAATAAGAGGAAGGGGAGTATAATTTGTTCCAACTAAATGGACAAAGATGCTCTCTACAACAGAGTACAGAGAGCACTTAAATCCTTTCAGTTTTAAAAAATGACGCTTCTGAGAGCAGACTTCTCTCCCAATACCAATGTACAAAAATTAAGAATCGCCTTAGATAAGTGATGTGCTTGCCTATAACAGAATGGATATACGACAGATGATGGACGTAGTTATGAAGAAATAAAATGCATTCACAATACAGTAAAAATGCAATAGCATGCGGATGTATGTTTGGTTAGAAAAGTGGAAAATAGCTGTGAATATCACTAACAACTCAGTGATGGTCCAGATGAAAACCATCAGGACAATAGAATAAAAAATTTTACCCTGGATCCAATTCAACCAGTCTGTATGCTTTTTACAGTTACAACATAGAAAGGTGTATCCATTCAAATTTTCGTTAAGCCAGTGTCTACAACTGTGTCATTTGTACTAAAAGTGTTTCTATAGGGAACGTGTCACGAACGTAGAACATGAAATCAAGAAGTTTTGACAGAAACTGACCAAAAGATCTCGTAGAGTTTATTGAATAATCGCAAAATGAAAGTACCTCATAGTAACGTCATCATCATAACTAGCCTGTTCTGAATATAACTTCATTGATAACGAAGTCAGATTAATATTTGAGGCGTGTGGATTTTTTTAATATACAGTTTATTCTCAAGTGTGTTACTTCTCAGTCAAACAATAAAAAAAGTCGAAGACGCCACAAATAAGCTTCAGAAAACAATTGCCTGTTGTGTCCACTGCTACCATCTATTCCGATGTTGGGCAACAAATACGTATTTCCCAGCAAGCCTTTTGATATCATTTTAGTCATCCGACTCAAGCTATTTCATTTTAAATCTAGAAATAGTTTCGCCTTCCTGTGTTGCGTCAGTTTCTCAACATAGATCTTACCATCTTATGTGTCTCGACTTATGTTTAATATCGTTTTTGGTCATTCATCAGTGTCCCAGCACCATCTATTAGCACCAGCAGAGCACATTGCATGCTTTTTAACCGCATTGGAAGCCTAGATTGAAGCAGTTACATTATTTTCTTTATATTTACCCATTTAAATCCCATGCTGTGTGTGGTTTCGTAGGTTTGATTGTCTCGCACAACAGAAATTTCATGTATCAGTAGTTTGCTATTGACTTATTTAGTCTTTGCTCTACAGGCAAGAATATAGGGAAAATCTTATGACTTTGAGGAGTGGCTAAGTCCTGTACAGACACTGATTTTGAAAATGGAACATCAGGATCAACACATGGAGTACAGATACATTACGAATAGGAAGAAAAAAAAAAGGGCAATCTAAACCCAGAAATTAGCAGTAGGAGGAAGGAGGAAAACCTGTCAACAGGAAGAAGGACGCTAGATATCTAGGAATCCACATCGATAGCTGTCTAACTTGGACGAAACACATTGAAGTAAGAGCAAAAAGAGGCAAAGTCCGAATCATTATGATGAACGAAATGATAGAACAGAGGAGCAAGCTCGACCTAAAGACAGAGAAGAGGATCCACAATGCATCAGTAAGACAAGTGATGATGCACACGCCCTGAAGATACACCATGGTATATAATAAGGAACGAGGAAATAAGAAGGGAATATAAACGGTAAAGGCATGATGAAAAGGACGAAGCCGGCTATATTAAGTTAACTATTACTTTGAGAGGCAACAAATAACGACGAACACCTGAAGCACGAAAAGTTTTGATGTAACTTAAGGAAACAATCAATTTAGGGCACTGTAAAAAAAACTTTGGACTTGGTCAAACAAGGCGTATGTAAAAATATGAACGGAATATTCTCAAATTGATAAAATTTATTACTTTTATTGGATTGATCCATTCTATGCACTGAAGGATGGGCAAACATAGAGGTAGAGAATTGATTGTTTCCGACTGTAAAATCGGGTGTAAAAATTGAACGAAATATGATTCATTTGATCACATTTATTTGTTTTATTGATTTGATATTGTTAACTTAGGTGGAAATTGAAATGATTAGTTACCTTGCCAAAAGCACTAATGGTTTAACAAAAATATGAAAAAATCCAATACTGCCGAAAGAAAACGAACACATTTAGTTGCTAGAGATTTTTCACTTTTTAACCAAATAGAAGGAGGATATCAATTCGTATTTATGTTACCTGATTTCTTCTCCTGTTGTGCACCGATTTGAATGATTATGGTCTTGTTTATTAGAGTATATAGCAGGATTGGTGAAACTTGAAATTTCGGAAAAGAATTCTATTGGTAAAGTGATGCAAATTGTGAATGAACACATGCGCGTATGGAAATCGACCAATATCTCTCACATATTGGTCGGTTTTTCCAAAACATCTTATTGATGTCTATATGTTTTTAAAATGTAATTCATTATAGAAGATCCCTAGGTGGTCTCGTATATTTTTATATGCGTCGTGCAACATGCAGTTTTGCAGAAAATCACCGAAAAATCCAATATCCTTATCCAAAAATCTCATCGAAGTGACGTAACTGAAATTTCCTCATAAATATTCTAATTCCAACGTGAATGCACGGGAATTGCAGGCACTGTAAGTTTAAATTGCGAATTTGGTAATTTTCTATGTACATCCCAAGCATATATGTAGTATAGTATAGTATTTTCTGCTCCTGAAATCAAGCTCATTTTGAGTATATTCCTGGCAAATACCGATTTAAATGAAAAAATTCAATTTTGCGAAGACGCTGCTTTTAATGTCAGCTACCCCCGGCCTAATAGAAAATTCATTGACAACACATGTCAAGCTCCAAACTGCTATCTGGTGCGATTATAAACAGGGTGTTTAGTTATAGCAAACAAAACCACAAAGTAAAGTGATAAAAGCTATAACAATAACACAGATGCATCCGTCGGAATTATATCGATATATCAAATAACTAATATTTATCATTTTTTGGTGCAAATTTCCAGCAGATTCAATTATACAGTGAACTTTTGTGTTTGTTCTTCACGGTAACGTAAGAGCAATCGCTCCTAATATTAAAAGTTCAATTTAATATGGAGTTTTCGAAACTGTTGTTATACTGTTATGATTGACTAACATGTATACAATGTATACATACACATACATACAGAAAAAATAATTATATAAGGTAGCCATCAGTAGTTGAATGTATACGATAGTAAATTATAGGGCGGTCTAAGAATAGCTGTTAAATAGGTTGGTTAAAAAATGTTAAAATAAAGTTATACCTATAAGGTAGATCATTAGCAGTTGAATATTCAAGGTGCTTTGAATATGGGTTGGAATGAAATTAAAGTTATACAGGGTTATTAAAAAGTTATATTGGTAGGTTTATATACAGGGTGGTTGAAATATATGCTAAGTAGAAATATAGTGATTTAAAAATGCTTTATTGCGTAGCCTAAGTTGCGATATAGGGTGGAGAAGAGATATTGCTATACAGGCTGATAATAAAAACCTTAGAGAAATGAACTATTTAATTAGCGGCCCAAAAGGAGTTGCATATATAATGATGGTTGAATATATAGGTCAACCATCCTATCCTACACAGTAGGATGATAGTTACAGAAGGCAGTTAAAAAAATTATGGTGACCCATCGGCAGCCGTATGTACAGGATGGTTGGAATATAGGATGGAGTGGACCTTCGCTGGTCGAAAAATGTCTGAAAAAAGAAATTATAAAGTGTGGTTTATGAATTTGTGATAGTGATAAAATTTCACTATCGGCGGAGAAGAATAATTGTTATTCAGAGTGGTTACAAATTTTACAATATTGTGATACTTATAAGGTAGTGAACAGAGTAACTGAAATATATTGTGAACTGGAATTATTACAAAATGTTTTAATATAAGAGAATTGAAATTAAACTGATTCATTTCGTCTTCGAAACAATTAGCAAATGTCCGCTACTAAAATTGTCGTTTTTACTATTAAGGAACAGTTTTAAATTTATATTTAACACATCAAAGCTTAAAGTATACACATACTATTTAGAGGTTAAGTTATATTAACTGTACGTGTGATGGTGTCAGGTATTTTATTGATTTCTTTGATAGATCGCCAAAACAAATAATTACAATCTTTATAAAACGTTTGGACAAAACAACATCTGTCGGGTTAATTAGGCCTTTCGATGTTACCTGGTCCTGGACTATTAGGGTTATACATACAAAATAAAAAATAAAAACTATAAAAACTACCCTAGTTCAAAAAAACTAAAAAGTTGAAAATAATTATAACGAAATACAACTCTAGACAGTAAATAACACATTCAATGTTGTTAGGAACCTACACACAAAATAAGAAATTTAAACATTAAAAGGTGCTCATTTAGCTCAAATTAATTACCTACCTTACTAGTATATTTTAGAAGTCGGTGTCAAGCAACAGTCCATTTGATGAAGTTGTAGATAAGTATGCAGGATTTTAGATTGGTACAGAATGTTTTCTTTAGGTACCTAACAACATTGAATGTTTTATTTACTGCCTAGAGTTGTATTTCGATATAATAATTTTCAACAGTTATATTTAGAAGTCGGTTATATCTTTTTAAAAAATGTTTTATTAGTGCTAATCAAATCTGTTTCAAAATTCCTTCAAATTTGCTCTATTAACTGGTAGATGAACCCTAACAATTATCAACATTGGTAGCGGGTAGTGGAGATCGACTGGTCTAGCATAGTTCGTTAAAGCTCTATTGCTTTTGAACGTTACATACCTACTGGAGCATAATCATCACGCAGGGAGTGTTTCACAATAATTGGAAAATGATAATCGACAGGAGGTAAAATGGTAGTAAAATATTATTAAAAGAAAAAATATTTTATTGGAAGAGTCATTTGCAACGCTGGCATAAAATACTGAGCCGATAACAAAACCAATGATTTTTTCTTATTTTGATCCAGCAGCTCCGTATTTTATTGCTCAATTTATATCAGCTCCGCAGTCCACGGAGGCGGCGGCCCTTCGACCGCCCCAAGATTTACGACGTCTCGTTAAATTTTAATTTTGACACTATCATAATTACCTTGTGTAGCACACCAAGCCGCAGCCCTGCAGTTATAATAAAATTTTACGAGTTTTTGCGCCTAATCTGAAGTTAATACAGACCAGGACAGGCCAACAACCGATAGAGACGCGAAACTGTACGAAATAGAGACGGTAGGATGCGATCGTTTAACGTGATGCGGAACCAGGATGGAGATAGAGTTCGGTTTGGCAGTTAATGGTGAGTTAAAGTTCGGACCTCGAGGACTGTTACGAGTTTTTAATTCCGCTTCGCTGTCGCTTTATTGCTAGAGAGGACAAAAATTTGACGCTGAACGAGCATTAGTATCTGTCACATTTTTGTTTAGAGCTTTAGGCTCTCAAACCGAACTCGTAATGTATTGTATAATGAGTATGATGAAATTTCTGAATGCAGTAATTTAGATTAATTATTTGAAGTGACGTAACCAACTTCTTTGTATCTAGTATTTAAACACAAGCCAATGCTAATTTAGCCAGGATGCCTAATTTCGAGCAATTTATTGTTTACAGAACATTTGTTGCCAAAAAGCGAAAATGAAATAGGATTTTTGGACGTTAGCAGATGCAGTTTATTCGCATTTGGGATTTTCGAAATATGATGCTCCCAAACGATGTAATTTTCTTGTCTATGATGTAAGTAATCTGTTGTTTAGCACCCTTGCCTGAAACTGAACATCAAAATTGGGGTTTAAGACGATATCAGATGCTTACCTGAAAATTGATCATGCGTATTTGGGGGATATGGAACTCCTAAACGACGTACTTTTGTTATCCATGATTTAAGTAGTCTTTTTAGGGTTCCGTATATACAATATACGGATACCCTTATAATATTACTCCGGATTTCTGCATCTGTCACATCACAGCAATTTTCTCCTGAACTACTGGACGGAAGAGGTTGAAATTTGGTATCAATGTATAGTTTGGTGACCCGATCAGGAGTACATATCGTAAAAGAAGAAATTTCGATTTTAGGGGTACTTCTGGGGAGAAAAACTAAAAAAATCGACCGCCCCCCACTGATCTCCGAAACTACTAAGCCTAAAATTTTGAAAAAAATAGGAAATATAGAACGTTGCCCGAACTTTACAGGAATAATATGGAGAAACCATTAATATTAATTTTGGGGGGCAACTTATAGAATTAAATGAAAATTTAAAAATAAAAAAAAAATTCAAACGCATCATGTAATACATCAAATAAAAGGTCCCATTGTGAGGAAAACAAATATATTTTTTTCATATTAAAAAAAATTAGTTAAAAAGATATTAACGAAAATATACCAAAATTTACCCATTCCCCCCTTTATTTCCGAATCTATAAAACGTAAAGTTTTGAAAAAAATTAGAGGTATAGGGTCTGACCTGAAGTTTACTGGAACAATTAGGAAAAACCTCTACTATTAATTTTGGGGAACAAATTACAGAATTAAATGGAAAATATAAAATTAATATTGTTGCTACCCCATCATGTTATATATCAAATGAAAGGGCTCATTATGACGAAAACAAACATATTTTTTCCATATTTTAAAAATAAATAAATTAGAATATATTAACAAAAAATAAAAAATTTCAACCAATCTCTCCGAAACTATCAGCTTGAAAATTTTTAAAAAAATGGAGGTATAGCCCCTCACCTGAACTTTACTAGACAAATAATACTAGACAAACCCCTAATATTCATTTTGGGGGGCAAAATATAGAATTAAATGCAAAATAAAAAATTATAAATGCTTCTAACGGATCATGTAATATATCAAATAACAGTGCTCATTATGACGAATACAAATATATTTTTTTAATTTTTTAAAATGAGTATTTTAAAATATAATAAAAAAATATTTAAAAAAAATTACCCATTCCCCCCGTTATTCCCCAAACTGAGACCTAATTTTTTTTTGTTTACAGGAAAAATATAAGAAAATCCCTAATATTAAAATTGGGGGCCCAATTATAGAATTAAACAGAAAATAAAAAAATATATTTTTTAACTCAACATGCAATACATCAAAGCAAAGGGCTCATTATGAGGAATACAAATATATATTTTTTTGATATTTTTTAAATTAATTGTTTACAAGATATTAACATAAAGATATAAAAAATTTTCATTTCTCGCTTTATTTCCGAAACGATACTACCTACAATTTTGAAAATGATTAGGTGTACTGGGGTTCACTTGAAATGTATAAGAAAAAGTATTAGAAAACCCCCATAGTAATTTTAGGGACAAATTATACAATTAAATGGAAAATATAAATTCAATTTTCAAACGCATCATGTAATATATCAGATAAAAGGCTCATTATGTGAATTACAAATATATCATATTTTTAAATCATATATTAACAAAAATATTAAACATCCTCTTAATTTTCATTTTAGTAACTACACTATTTAAATTTTGAAAAATATATTTTACTTGTATTTTTAAATAATTTGAATAACATATTTAATAATTTATAATTTCAAACTTGATCTATTTTATCCTTTATCTTCCAATCTGCAGAGCCTCAAAACTCAGACAGTAGATTATAAAAGGCCTCTATGAAAGTTTATTAGTAAAATAAAAGTGTAATGTTAATTTTTGAAGGCCAAATTAAAAAATTAAATACATATGTATTCTGATAAAAATCAAGCGAATCCTGAAGCAGATAAAATAAAAAGTCTATGTGTGGAAAATCCAAATGTATATTTTTAATAAATTTAAAACGCTTCCTTTAAAAGATACTAGGGTAAATATAACAAAAAGCACTCATTTTCTGCTTGTCTGAAACTGGAATATTAGAATCTTGAAGGTGGTACGGAGCCCTTAGTATGCGAGTCCAACTCGCACTTGACCAAATTATTTGAAATATTTTTCACTGCGTTCCGAAAATGAGTTGTTTACAGAGCATTTAGTATTTACTCTTGCTGAATCTGAAAATGAAAATTCAGTTTTGGAGGAAACCAGATATTTACCTGAAAACTCTTCATTCGCTTTGTGGTTTAGGCGAGAAATGGCATTCCCAAACGCTGTACTTTTCTTATCTATGATGTAATATGCTATTGCAAAAACAAATTATTTTCATTGAGTTTCCCAGAAAATTCTTCATTTGCGTTTGGAGTTTCCGAGATCTGACACTCCCAAACGTTGTACTTTTGTAATCCATGAATTAATTTTTATGGGAACAAATATTTTTTACGGAGTTTCGAAAATGGTCGGTTTACTGAGCGTTTTTTAGGCACTCTTGTCTGAATCTGAAAATGAAAATTGAGTTTTGGACGACACCAGACGTTTGTCTGAACATTCTTTATTCGCCTTTGGGGTTTGCAAGATATGACAGTCCCAAACGATATACTTTTGTAATCCATGAAGTAATTTATTATGGAAACAAATATTTTTTACTGAGTTTCGGAAATGGGCTGTTTACAGAGCATTTTTTGGGCACTCTTGCGTGAATCTAAAAATGAAAATAAAGTTTTGTTCGACTCCAGATGTTTGTCTGAAAATTCTTCAATCATCTATTTTGAGAGGAAATATTTTCGAAATATTTTGAAAACGGGTTGTTTGCAAAACATTTTTGGGCACCCTTGCATGAAACTGAAAATGAAAAGAAGAATTCACCAAAGTGCGGAAAAACTTATGTTATGCGTACATGCGACACTTCTTACACTAACACTTAGATTGGCCTGCTCAGCTCTCAAAACGTTTACTTACTGCCAGGATCATTTAATCTTGGTTGGAAGGAACCATTTTCTCTTAAACGTTCATTGAGCTCCTGAAATACCTGAGGCATTTCCAGCCGTTCGGCCGTACAAAAAGTGCGTCTTTTCCTTTTTTGAATATTACTTTATTCTATAAGTTGCAATAAAGTTGTATACCTAAATTTAATAATTAAATACTGCAAAGCTCAATTGACAGTTTATCAACAACTTAAATTGTTAAGCATTGTGGCAACGTCCGTGTATTATTTGCCATGGTAAACAAATTTTTATAATTTTTGGACTTTAAAAAGATAATATTTTTACGTAAAATTGTTAGATTCTATAAATCACCACCCAAAATTGAACGCTTATGATTTGCATGTCGAAAAACGGTGTAGCACATACTATTTAACCTAAAAAGTTATGTAAGACCCATACATTTTTTTCGATTTATTTTCGACCGTTTTGTCAATAACAGAAAAAAGTTCTGTTTTAGCCCTTTTAAGGGCATATAACTTCCTAAGAATGCGTTTTTGGCTCGTTTTAATAAGTTCTATGTACAGCAGAAGGTTGGAACCCTATTTTAGAAACCCTGTGTATAAGTAAAAAATCAATAAATTCGATAACATCAAGACCACATCCGCCTACAGACAAAGTTGCAAGAAGAATAACAAATTTACGTCATTGTATTGCCATTCTACCTGGTGGTTTTGGTAATATATTCTATTCCTGTTTTGAAAATTACAATAACATATTTATCCGGAATTTGTAAACAATAACAACTATTTACCGTTTAACTTATTTGATATCAAGCTATCTGCAGAGACCACAAACCTCATTTTCTGATAAATGTCAAAATAAATAAATAAAACTTAAATTGAGAAAGAGCTGACTTGTTTATCTACTAAGAGCTCTTAGTGAATTCACAGCTTTTAAAGTAATCCCAGTGGTAAAAAATCAATTAATAAAAAAGTTTTAAATGGGTGACCGAAGAAAGGTTATTGCTTTGGTGTTCGTCCATATTGGACTTGCTGTGGCGGCGACGGCTCCACAACCTCTGGATGTGAGTAAAATTTATTTTAAACCGACTTCAAAAAGAAGAAGGTTCTCAATTCGTGTGATTCTATAGGGGTTTTCGCGGAAGCCGTTCTGAATCGATTCAGAATCGGTTCATTATTTTTAGTTCTATTTTTGTTCTGTCCCTAAATCGGATCACCGGAGTTCACATAGTGTTTCGTTTCATGTCATCTGTAAAAAACATTTTGTGGTTAATTTCTATGGGATAAACGGTGCGTATGAACAATTAAAATTTTTCGGAATTGAAAATATCTCCTGAATTTAAAATTTCAAATATTGAATGAATATCACTATATAGAAATTCCTTTTCAGTCAGCATTATTATTCGGAATATTTAATTTATA
The DNA here is from genome assembly GCA_034190945.1 of Octodonta nipae. Taxonomy (NCBI): domain Eukaryota; kingdom Metazoa; phylum Arthropoda; class Insecta; order Coleoptera; family Chrysomelidae; genus Octodonta; species Octodonta nipae. The sequence goes on from CM067216.1 coordinate 52,903,004, forward strand.
TTTATTTGTCTAGAAATTTAATTCATTTCGAAAAGATTGTTGAGGAGGTCTTGAATTATTTTGTCTATTCATGGGTTTTCTCTCCTCCAAATTTTTTTTCCTGTAACAGATAAGTATTTAAAAATTGTATATGTAGAACAAAGTGTAGTAAGGCAATTTCGTAAAATTGCCCGGATTACTGGCTGTCTGTACAGAGATTCTTCCTCACAGTTTTTCTGAGAGAAAGAGATGTCTATAAAATGATCAACCAGTATTCCTGTATATAAGTAATGTATTGTATGGAGACGTTTCAACTCCGAGTCTGGAGTCGTTGTCAATCGTTTAGTGTTGTTTTCGAGGTTTTTTTCTAAAAAATTTTCGCTTTGATTTTGAATTTATTGTTTGTCAAAAAATTTGAATTTAAAAAAAAACCTCGAAAACAACACTAAACGATTGACAACGACTCCAGACTCGGAGTTGAAACGTCTCCATACACAGATAAGTATTACACAATATACAATAGATTACTTATATACAGGAATACTGGTTGATCATTTTATAGACATCTCTTTCTCTCAGAAAAACTGTGAGGAAGAATCTCTGTACAGACAGCCAGTAATCCGGGCAATTTTACGAAATTGCCTTACTACACTTTGTTCTACATATACAATTTTTAAATACTTATCTGTTACAGGAAAAAAATTTGGAGGAGAGAAAACCCATGAATAGACAAAATAGAAATTTAATACTAATGACTCCGTATAGGTCGTATAGACCATAATTATAGCTAAAAAATGTGAGAATATTTTGGTATTAATATTAAGCAAGCTTCATGGGCTGTGAAATTAAACTTTTTGCAAATGTAATGAAATGCACATCTTTATTTTGATAAAATCTAAATATTCATTTCTCTAAAATTGCAATTATTTCATTTCTTTCAAAAAATATTCTATTTCAAATTTTCAGGTATCCTACATTCAATATTTAGCAAACTGCGTGGGCTTTCAAACTTTACATTTTGAAAATATAATGAAATGCGACTGATTCATTTCAAAAAGTCTAAATGTGCATTTATACGTTTTTTATATCACAATTACATATAAAATAATCTATGCCAAATTCTAACATATCGGTGAATATTTGGCAAACTACTATATCGGCTTTAAAATTCGACTTTGAAAACAAAACTAAATGTACCTCTTTATTTTCATAAAGTAAAAATTGCCCCTTTTTCAAATTTCACATTCACTTAAAAACATGCTATATTAAATTCTGATATATCTGCCTTCTGATGTTAAGGAAAATGCTTATCTGGACTTATGATTTAATTTAGTTCAACTGAAAATTACCCCAACCTCTTTATTATAATCTTTAATGTGCATTGGTATATAATTAAATGTATTTTTAAACTGGTTGGTAAACAATTTTTTCCAATTAAAAAAGTTCTGAAAATGTAGTGGTATACAAAGCTAGGACCTGGTTATATCTATGTGTATTTATTAAAAATTATAATCCTAACTATTACAAAATTTTAAATTGTATTATTAAAAAAATGTAAATTTATAGCAAAGGATATTTTCACCCAAAGAACATGCAAAAGTATTTTAGAATAAAACATTTTTTAAAAAATGTAACTCACTTCCAAGTATTACTAAAAAGTTGAAAATAATTATAACGAAATATAACTCTACAGAGAAAATAACACATTCAATTTCGTTAGGTACCTACACACAAAGGAAAAAACTAATATTAAAAGGTGCTCATTTTTCACAAATTAATTACCTACCTATTTAGTATATTTTTTATTTACGTTAAACCAGTCAACAAGATATTTGAAGTTACTTAACTTATGCAGCAAATCATAAAAGATTATAATAGATTTCAATGATAATTTTGGGTATCAATTCTGCCAATTAATTTGAAAATTGATTATTTTTGTATTTATTGTGACACTTCTAGTATCTATATTATATACTTCTAAAAATCCATCAGTCCGCATCACTAAACAAACTGTAGTCCAATATATTTGTTAATTAAAAATATTATTTATGAATAAATACTATTTTAAGTTCTAACAGGAATTAGTAATAAAATTACAACAATTTTATTTCTTTTACATTAAATTAAAAATAATTGACTTAAGGAATTTTGGCTATTTCCACTTAACTCCAACTGCTAAATTCAAATTCAAACGAAAGCTGAACTAAACATACTTCGATAGACTTCGGGCAGCCGAGTGGGTTAGAAATCAGGTCGAAGCGCATAATTCTTAGAGCTTTTACTGATATATGCTCTAAGTTTGATCGAACTAAAAATCCTTGCTTCAGAGCAAGAACCATTTGAATCGATTCAGAACCAATAACTGCTTACCACGAACACCGAACTCAAGACTACTGTAACCCAGATCACCAAATTTTATAACAATAGATTTGGTTCACAATACAATTCTAGGTTGCTATTGTTACCGGGTGTTATCGTCTATAGGACGTTGTTTCATTTGGGATTCGTTCACTTAGTTCTATATCGGTTCATTTTCAGCAATTTTGTTCCGCGAACGGCGTTTTCATAAAATTACGATAATATTACCGTTGAACCGGTTCAGAACTGCTTCCGCGAAAACCCCTTATGTTTTTCCTTTAGGTTGTTTAAAAGTATCTTTTTTGACAATATCTAAAATTGTCATCAAATAGAAGTAATTAGAATTAAAAACTGCATCTACTTATGCCAGTGCAATAAAAAAGGGTATAATAATTATTTATGTAACTTTTCCAACTATATACTAGGTTTCAAAAAATATACTCATTTTGTTTAAAAGTGACTTACCTTTAATAATTTATATCTCAAATTGTAATAAAACAAAGTTTATTAGAATTGAAAACTGCATCCAACTGGGCTGTATTATTAAAAATTGGTAGTTTCAGAGATTAGCCTGTAGGTACATCGAGAACGTAATTCTTATCTATTAAGATTAACTCACACTATCTATACTATTTCTATGAACATTTTCAGAAAGAGGTGTAGTCATTTAGAGACAATCAGTAATAATTTTTATTTTAGTTAACAATATTGTCATACCTCGAAATTTCCTTTCAAGGAATGGTAGTTACACACTCTCTTCCATCTCCATTGTGAATCTAATGGATGGTTGGGATTGGTTCAGGTGCTCCAGGAATGCCTGCAGTCCCTTGATGTGAAGTGCCAAAGGACTAGGATCGGAATCCAAACAACAGTCTACAGGAAAGCTACAGATACAGGAGTATACCTCCACTACAATTCCAACCACCCAGCAGCAACGAAAACTGGCATCATCAAAACTCTAATCCATAGAGCCAGAAATATATGCAGCACACCTGTAGCCCTCAAAGAAGAACAAGTGAAACATAGAGAAGACCTTTTGGCGAATGGATTTCCGGAAACCATCATTACCAAGGCGTTTGAAGAGCTGAACAAACCACCTAGACAGAAAGAGGACACCACGGTAACAAATCTACTATTACCTTATACTAAAGGCTTGTCGGAGAAACTTAGACGAATTGCATACAGCTATGGAATTAGAATGATCTTCAAAAGCAACAACACCTTGAGAAGTATGATTACAAGAACGAGGCCGGATGCACCAGCAATACCAAATAATTGTATATACAGCATACCTTGTGAATGTGGCAATCTTTACATTGGAGAGCCAAAGCGACCGCTGGACACCAGGGTTAAAGAACACCGCTAGCTACTCAAAGGGCGGAGGTAACGTAATCTGGGCTAGCTAATTACGCATGGACCGAACACCATAATATCAACTGGGACCAGGCCAGGGCAATTCACAAAGAAGAACACTGGTACCAAAGAAAATTCATAGAGACAGCATATATAATCTCCAACGAAAATGTAATTAGCGAGCCCAGAGTCCAAATTAAAAACATTTTGGGAGCTCTTCTTCAGCCTCTGCCGCTACACATCACCGACAACCAACCGACAGATACGACAACGCTGATTGGACCGGATAAGACCCAATCACCATGACCGGTTAATGGTATAAATACGACGGGTAATCTGAATTTCCCATCATTCACCTGATGACGATAGCAGATAGAAAGCTATCGAAACGTTGTGAGATCAACCACTTCAAGACGATGGAAGTCCAAGGAAACTTCGAGGAATGAGTTACATTGTATACCAGCTTCAGACAAATATTGTCATAGTTTTCTAATAGCGCCATTATTGTTAAAAAACATCATCAGAATTTAATCACTAATGAATTTTTTCAAAAATTCAAAACCCTATTCCCGATAATATTGTAGATTCATTTATTTGAAATATGGATATTAACTGAAATTGTATGTCAATTTATTTTTTCGCCTTCATTTATGAGTATTTTTTTGAATGAATGCCAGAAAGTAAAATTGCCTTGAACATTTTCGATAATGTAGATCTCTGTTTTTTAACGTTAGGCACGCTATATAATATTAATGACACAAAGGTTGTCCTAGTGTAAGGATTTCTCGAAATTTAACACACTCCGGAAGACTTTTATCGTTGACTTCCGTCTTTGACTTTTGTCCTTTTTCAAATGTTTTGTGAATTTCCAATACAAAAATTCTACTAAATCTTCTTGTCTCGGGGTATTTGCTCTGACTGAAGAAGACGGATAGAAGTCGAAACAAGTTACAAACTCAACAGGTTTGCGAACCAAAGAATAGTTTTTCGTGAACAAAATGGTCAACCGCGCTACAATATTCGTGGAGATCTGAGAAATCCCAACAGTTCTTTGCTTTTGTCAAATGAAACCGAAGCTGTAGACTGGAATTCGGGTATCACTTGTGTCCTACGATACTTAGGGTGCATTATGGAAGATTTCGACATTTCCCCGTCTCATCAGTTAGACGAAGAACCCTAAGAACTAGTGGTTTTATTATTTAATATTAATGGAAATGCTGTGGAACCTTTGTTGTGTCACAAATGTAAAAACACAGGTTTGCCCCTAACACCAAACCTTTGTTTTAAACACTCAACGCCGTTTCAACAACTCTAACTGAAGCAGTTTGGTTTACTCCTTGTGTTTTTACCTTTATTTACTATTAAATTAGTTGGGAGCACCGATAAGTTTTTGGACTTTCTCGATCAAACTGCGGGCTTTTTATATCAGTATGTAGTAGCAAAGTTTTTTAATGAGTTATTTTGGTGTTGTAGGTCACAGGAGTGAACGAGATAAGAGCACCACCAATGAACGGTATTGTACAAGGGCAAACAATTCAACCATTCTCAGCAAACAATCCTTATCAATTTATCTCACCTTATCCACAATTGGGTATTCATATCTATCATCATAATCTTGAATTACCTCAATATTACAACCAATTCCCGCAATATAACCTTAATACAGTGCAGTGCACGTGTACTTCCCTTTTTCCCCAATTTAACTCTCAGGGCACTGTAAACAATCCCTTAGTTCCTTTACCAACTCCAATTCCAGTCCTTCAGAAGCCCCAGTCAAATGCTCAACATCCTCCAGGGGATTTACCAACCACTTCTGTGGAATTAAGACCCATGGTTAAGGCAGCAAATGGTCATCCAGAAGAACTATTTATTGATTAATTAATAGTTCAACAGTAGTTATTACAAAATATCTGTTGTTTGTTTTACTTGGTATTTCCAAATGTGTTAATTTCTTTGATATTTTTTATTTGTTATACATTTTTAATATAGCACACATGCCACATACAGAAATCTGTTTTATTAAACAGTGGCCCATTTTAGGTTAATTATTGAAGTGTCCAACATTTAAAGCAATGGATCACTGTGAGGAGGTGGATAGAGAGTAAGACTTTGACAATAAAAAGTGAACTCAACATAGTAATAGAAGGGTATCATTTTACAGAGTTTATTCCTTAATGGAACAAAATGCAAATATTTTACATAGGAATATAAACAAGTTTATAAATTAATAAAGTGTGTTCTGAATTAATGATGCTCTTAATATCCTATGTTAAACATATATTTTTCAGGCTTGACGCCAAGTTCAACACAGATATTTTTTAGTGTCCTGAATGTTATTGATCTCGAAGTAGATTTATTTCATGAGTTTTAGTTACTTTAGCATTTTTGAAGTCGACTTGGTATATATTACCTAGAATTGTTTGGTTAAACTTTAATGAAATTTTGTAATTTGTTAAGTGGTTTTCTGTGAAACATTTTAATGGGTTCGGTTGATTAGGAAAATTTACAAAAATGACCAGTTCCCATCTTTTATTTCTAAAAGTAACATAAAGGTATGAAAAAATAGAGTATACAATTAAATTAATAATTAAAAAAAATCGATGGTATCGTGCCAATTATCAAATTAAAGTCAGAAATTCAAATATATATTTTTTATGTTAACGTCCACCCAAAGCACATTTGCTTCTTATCTCTAACTGAATTTAAAAAGTGGAAAATCGAGCTTCCGTCAAAATGTATAGATAAAACCATAACGAGAATGGAGGTTTTCGCGGCCAGAGTCACAGCTAATTCTGCTTATTCCGGATTTGGACCACGTCATTTTTTCGAATTAGTTTATTTATATACCTAAACCGGGTTTTCCGACGTTCAAGGGTGATGAACAAATTTGTTCATCATTGTGACAAGTTGAATAAAAAGTGAAATTTTGGAGTGTTCTTGAGAAAAAGATGAAATGAATGGAGTAGCCGCAAGGTAAGTAACATTTATTTTGTTTTTTGTCACTCGCTTAAAAAAGCCCCTTATACTCGTGTGGGCGAAACGTCGGAAAACTTTGTTTATATCGCGGTTTATGTATATAAATAAACTAATTCGAAAAAATGACGCGGTCCCAATCCGGAAAAAGCAGAATCCGCTACATAAAACCATAATGTTAGTTTTGGTGGACAAATAAGAAATTTAATAAATAAGACTTATTCAGTGAACTAGTGGTCGCCCAGTGGTCCTATTTCATGAAATTGTAAAAAGTATATTTTTATAAGAAACCGAGTTGTGGAGAAATCGGAGAAGTAGATGTAATGACCACAACTGTTCACTCATATTGACAAATCTCTTGAAATAAAAAGAAAATAAGAATGTAATCAAATATCAGTATTCGAAATATTTTTGACAAATGAATAACCCCCCAAATTTTTGCCTCCTGGCAAAATATTCGATATAATAATTGGAAGATTGTTCTTTGCAACCTAAAAGTTTCCGTCATTTGCGGTTTTAATCAAGTTTAGGAATATTATGGAAAAGAGAGGACCAACAGCCCGAGGAGAATTTAAATATTTAATACATTCTCTATTGTCCGCTGCCTGACAATTTTTTACACAACACCTTCGGGAAGGTTGTGATAATATTATAATAATCAAATAATTAAATTCACATTAAAAACAGAATATTTAATATGAAAGTTACTGCAACGCGTCCGAAAAATCAATACTGATCTACTACATTGACTATCTTACCACTAAACGATAACAACGTTTGCAGGCCAGTTCCAGAAGTACATGCTCTAAGTATATAACAGCATCTAACGATCGATCCGTCCATATATAATTACTCAATGTTTTGAGTTTAGAGCGTCTGGCGGCGGCAGCACTGTCAGTTGTTTGGCGTTGACAGTATGGACGTAAATAATGAATTTTTATTATATTTTATTTAATGAATGAACCAATATTATAAAATAATATTAGCGTTCTGCACTTAAGGTCGTCAGTAGCTACTAAACAAAACAAAAATGAAGAAAACTGGTTGAGAGAAAAGGAAAAGGAGAAGATGGTACCTAATCGTTTTGTCTTTGTCTATTTATATATAGATTATGTAGAAGATAGTGGAAATCCATAAATATATTGATAGTGAAAAAATGTTTCACATAAGGGGAGGGGTTCCCCGAGGTGCCGGTTCGGACACATTTTGTTGAATGTGTCGTACGACAGACATATGGAAATATCACCAAAATAGCGTTTGCCGATTACATAGAGCTGTGTATGGAAGGGATAAATAAGGAATAACTAGTGAGATGCACAAATTCAGCAATAAACTTAATACGGGACTTGATGAAGAAGAACAAAAATGGAGAAGCAGAAAAAAAAATAAACATCAAGATTGAAAAAATATTAATTGAGACTCAGCAGAAGGACTAGAGACAAACTAAGGAAGAGTCAGTGGACCAATTGATTAATTCTAGAAAAAAAAAAGGAAAATAACAGAAGATGCACAACCGAGTACAGTCTTTCTCAATTTCTATTGAGCTACGAGAGCTTCAGAGCATACTTGAAAGGGATTGGAAAAATAGAAAATAGAAGCTGCAGTAAATGCGACGTGCAAGACACATACACTACATACATATTTTTTAAAAGATAGAAATTTGAAAGAAAGTGAACAGAAATAGACAACAAGATCTGGAGGACAGTGACCCCAGAGAGTATAATAAACATTTTAAATAAATGAAACATATGTCATTTGATCAGGAGGATAACGAAGGCAAATAAGGCTGAGGACACCGATTACAGGAACTGGGGGATAAAGTACCGGAGCTTAGGAGACACACGTCAGATATAGCAGTTCTGGGTAGCCTAAGAATGGAAAACTTGAACGTGAAGGGTTTCCACCTACAAAGAAAATATGAAACAGCTCGTTACAAGAAATAACAATATTGGAATGTCTTCGATGGCACATTCCATAGAGAATATTCAAAAAAATGTATGAATTAGATGTTGCGGTTTTAGTTCAATGCAAGTATATAATTGACGAAGGACCTTTAGCGGAAAAATCAATAAACACGTGCCGTCACATAAACGAACCACCAAATAAAAGTTATCACTAACCTTTTATGTCGAAGCTCTGGTGTTTTCTTGGGTCTTCTTTCTTCAGAGGCTAGCCCCGTAACAGCAGGAACAGTATCTTAGAGCTTCGTTTGGACAACACGTTACACAAAAAAATAGCGACGTAATGTTCATTGATTGAGCAAACAAAAATGCGGGTTTAACAACAAATGATGCTCTTTTGTAAACACAAAAGAAACAAAATGAAAGCGGTTTAGCGGTCGTTACGAACGAAGCTACTAACTCGCGGAATCGTAACGCAAAAAACAACAATAAGCGCCGTCTCTTCAGACGGGATCAAAGCGTGACCGAATAATTCGGAGCACAATACACGACCCTCCCAAGCGTCCTAACAGCTAGGGATCCGAAACACGAATGTCAATACTGTCTATATTTTACACGCAAAAAACACTTACAATTAGCATTAGCGCGACAGAATGTTTTAGAAAAGGTGCAGAAGTTTAAAAATCAATGAAGTAATTCAATCAAATTGAAAACAATACACTAAACAAATTGCGGGAAGGCACCATTAATAAAGGAAATATAAGACAATAGACCCATTCTCCACTTATCTTAATAATTTGTTTGCCAAGTTTTTACGATAATCAGAAAAAGAAATTTGTGAGTAAACTCGAAAATTAATAATTATAATTTAAAAAAAACTAAAATAATACGCTTTAATAGCAAACCGAACTAAAAAGGAGAAAATAATTTTTAATTATGTATAGTTTATATTACAGCAGTAGAAAGTCGAATAATCAATCATTATTAGTTAAGTCAAAATAAAAGTATAATAAAAGTTTCGTTATTAACAGAATATGTAGATTTAAACTAAAAAGCGTGGGATGCTTGAAATATTAAATTTTACAATTATTCTATTGGCAACTATTTATAAGAGCAGAGTTATGCATATATAGTGAAATGCACCCCACGCTTTTTACTTTAAATCAACTTATTCTGTTAAAAACGAAACTTTTATTATACTTTTATTTTGAGGTAATTAATCATGATTTATATAACTTTTGTAATATAAACTATTCATAATTAAAAATTATTTTCTGCTTTTTAGTTCGGTTTGCTATTAAAGCGTATTATTTTACTTTTTTTAAACTAAGTTTTTAGTCTCATAAATACGTATTTATAATTTAAGAGCTTACTTCATGTTTGCGGCACCTTTCCATTTCATTACCGCAAGTTCCACTACTGCCAACTAGATGGCAGTAGTTAATAGATGAATTTGGCATTTAGGAAAGTGCAGTGACAAAAAGACAACAAACGGGAGAATTTAACTTAATGAATTGTATTATCATTGGGCTTGACACGTGTGCTAATTTTCAATTTAATCAGACTTCTTTAAGTTGGTGATAATTACTTTGAAAGTTTCCTTTACATAGTTACATACAAGTCAAGCTAATAAAAGCGTATTATTATTGTTATGATTAACCTCGATAATAAGAAACCTCTTTTCATATAATCTCAGCAGTATATTCGAAATTTATTTAATGTAATTAATTATAACATCTTTAGTTATCTAAAGTAAGTTGTCAATGTGTTAACGTAGCGTATAGCCAGACAGTTTCGGTGACGGATTTAGATATCCGAGATAAAAAAACAGCCTAAACCATAATTTGGATAAAATAAACAACCATTATCACTATATCATTCTACTATTTATCACCAAATTTCCCGAGGACACCACTAACCACAATCCTTATATAGCGTTGGTTCCAAAAATCGATAATTAAAATGAAGAGTATATCAACATTTAGTAAAGTCAGAGCTTCATAAGTGAGCACAGTGGTAAATAAAACTTGAAATGGGTCACCTGAAAAAACCCTAACTTTGATAGCGGTACTTATTGGAACTGGTGCAGCTGCTCCTAAACCGCTAGCTTTACAAGAAAATGTAAGTAAAATTTGTTATTGAACAACGCAATTTTGAGTTAAAGAAATGCAGAAGTTGTCGTCTCGTGTAAAAATATGTTTTTATGTGTTTTCTGCAATTACTCGGAATAGGCCATCTTGTTAATTTAAGCTGTACTCTATTAAGGAGGATCTTGAAGTAGGAGTAGATTTTGTTCTAAGATGCGAAACATGATACATAACTTTTATCACATTTATGAGTGAAATTGTGTTGCTAACGTATTCACTCAATTCCTTTCTTGTTCTAAAATTAGATGATTGAAAATATGAAGCAACTAAATGAAAAAAAATGTTATGTAGCCGATTTCAAAACAGGTGAAGATTGTCAACTAGCAGTATGATTTTATGATTTTATTAAAAACAAGGAAAAAATAATATTTATATAAAGATGTGTATGGGAATTCTCAAAAAATATGCATTTTGCGTAATCCTTCAATATCCTAATTTTTGGCAATATCGAAACTCTCATGAAAAGTTTATTATGATTGAATTCCGAATTAAATTATGCAATTATATCCATCTACAACAACAAAGCGGTTTTGATATTTTTCATGTTCGGATCCCACCATATCTTTCATGCACATTTACTTTAGGTCAAATATGCAGAAGTTGTAGTTTGATGTTTTTCTGGTGTTTACAACAAAAGCTCTCATGTTCTAAACTTTCATGATCTTCAGATTTAAGATATTAACATTCTGCAATTCGATCAATTTGTAAAAGCGTAAAATCTCAATGAGTTTTGTAAAATATCACGTCGAAGTTTAACTTCAAAGTTATAGAAATCAATTAATAATAATTACATGTAAGCTATATTGTCGTAATTACATTCAACGAAACAAAAATTCTTGCAGAAAACCATTTTTTTTTTCATGTTTTTTCTTCTCTATTTCAGCTATTAGGCTTTTGCCTGTTACTGAATCCATCTTTTTCTTTGTCTACCAATAGTTCTTCGGCTTCTACATTTATAGCACAATACTTTCTTAGGGATTCTATCGTCGTGCGTTCTATCTGCTAGCTCTTTACATTTTCTCCTATTTTCGGTAATTCTTTCTTAGAATAAACGTGTTATGTAAGCAGTTAGGATATTTGAATTATGTTCTTGAGTTACTGTAGTTATGAAACGGCTTGCAAAATGTTATAAGATGGAGTGGAATTATAGTTTACTGGGTGGTTAAAAAAATTGTTTAATATCCACAAGTAGTTGCATATATAGGATGGTTGAATATGTAGCGTAGTATAATTACAATTACAAGTGGATTTAAAAATTATTACAAAGGAATGTTGTGATATACAAGCTATTCCGCATACAGGATGGTTGAAGTATAAGGCGGAGTCGAATTCTAATAAATAAAATAAATATTGCTAGAATTTGGTATTATAGGGTAGAACATGAGCAGTTGCATAAATGGGGTACCTGAAATATGGGACAAAGGAAAGTTATAACAAAGTTAGAAAAGTTGAAAATGAAAGGTGGTTTAAATGAAATGCGGAGAGGAATTATACTTTAAACTGTGGTTGAGAAAATATGAGCAAAATTTGTGAAGCGTAGTTAATAATCAATTGTTTTTTGTATTATTAAAAGTTTCTCTTAGTTCTTCTAAATCTATATTATCTAGACCTGTTACATCTGGTCTTTCTGCTTCTTCTTTATTTATATTTTCCTCCTGCCATAGTTTCTAGATTTTTTTCACCCGGTTTTCAGTGACTTCATTATCTTATATGCTATTTGCTGTCTACCATGTATATCATTTTCAATTTGGCCATTAAAACTTTCCCAAGATTGCTCGTGTGCTTTTTTAGTTAGATTCATTACATAGTCTCTTCTCTTATATATTTATTATTTATTGTTTTCTGTTGGATTATTCAAATACTCTTTTTCAGCTGATTGCTTTACGTCTATTGCTTGCTGAAGCTCTTCTGATCATATTCGCTTATGTTCCTTTTTTAACTAAGGTTTCTGTGCCTTTCTGTTCTGTTTTTATTTGTTTATCTATTCCTCATTCTAGTCTTCTTTTGTTTCGAACCATCAAAGAAATGTGTTCAGGCTATAGTTTAAGATTTCTTGCTTGCTTTATTCAGTAAGTAAAGTTTATAGATTTCTTTCTCTTTTTCTTTTGTGTTTTTTTCCACTTTTTGAATACATCTTTTTCTGCTGTAAGTTTTACCTTTCCGACTATTTTACTATTGATTACTATGTAATCAATAATTGATCCAAGGCCTCGGCTCGTCCAGGTGTATTTGTGTAGGTCTTTTTAACTGATGGAATGTTTGTAATTTTTAAATTATTGTAGCAAGAGAAGTCTCTAAGTAATCTTCCATTTTTCTTGTACGCTTCTTCCCGGTAGCATCCTACTATATTCGTAAATGCAATATTTCAAATTCGGGTCTTGAAATCTCCCATAAGAATAACTTGGTCCGTGGCATTACCTTTTTTGAGAATAGATTGTAGCTATTAATAAAAAGCTTAGATTTTTATTTTTTTTTCTTCTTCTGGAGAATTGAAGTATATAAATAGCAACACCTTTACTCGCTCTTTTATTTTGATTTTCGCCACTGTATATTTTTTTTCAGCTATGGCTGCGATGTTAATTTCTCTCTTTTTACAGCATACGTTAGTCCTATTTCTTTCTGTTTTGTTGAGAGGATTGTTCAAGGTTGCAAATTTGATTGTATTATGAATCCAGCAATGAGCAACTCTTTTGTGGGGGTTACTATACCTTTGTCGATTTGTAAGTCTGAAAGGGAATTTTTAGGTATGGCCCGTTGAGGTATTGGGAGATAAACCAAGAGTCGCGTAGGCAGGGGCGCATCCTTGAAGGAGTTCTGTCATGTACGGGGATACTAGATGAGTACCTGCTCGCTATCATAATTTTTTCTAGCAGTTATTAACGTTTTTGTATGCTTTTGATCAGCTAGTTTTATTTAAACTGAAAATTGTCAAAATAATCATTAACAGTCCCTAAATAATTATAGGTATATTTAGCCAGAAATAAATGATCATCTTTCAAAACTATAATAGTTTTTGATTGCTCGAGACGAATAGATATTAAAAATTATTGATACCTTGCCTAGTTGTTATGCGTATTCCTTCAGTGCATCTTATTCTTCAGCAGACGCAGATAAAACTCAAGATATCGACTAAACCCAAGTAAATACAAGTGAAACAGAAGAAAGTAGCGCTCTTGTCTCCAAGTCCAGTTAACAGTAAATAAATAAAAATAAATAAGGAGAAAACTATAAGTCCAGTTAACAGTAAATAAATAAAAATAAATAAGGAGAAAACTATAAATAGGGGTAAATCTTAGCAAAAGAGTGTTGCCACATCCCTATAAATTAAATATTTCTTTGAGACCAATTGTCAGTTCGATAAATTCTCTATGTAGTGAACTTTCAAAATTTCTTTTTAACATTATTCGTCCTCTTACAGAAAGTTCTAATTCTGATCTAAAAAACAGTGCACATTTTGTGGTAAAACTATCTCATATAGAATACAAAAATACCTTTACAGTAGCAAGTTTTGATATAATAAATCTTTATAACAATGTTCCTGGTTCCTAAACACTTCCTATAGTAAAACAACTACTCGAACGGGACTCTTCATTAAACCAACGAACTCAGTTATCAGTTGAAACAATAATGGAACTAGTAACATATTGTACCAAAACTACATACTTTATACGATGACTTTTACCAACAAGATTTTGGCATGGCCATGGGTTCTTGTTTCTCACCAGCATTAAGTAATATATTTATGGAAAAATTTGAACAACAAGTAATTTTATCAAAAGAAAATAAACCCTTAATTTGGTAGCGTTATGTTGACGCCATTTTCATAATTTGGGAACACAGATAAAGAAGTAGAAATTCACCCTAGAAATTGAACCAAATAACAAACTGTCTTTCCAAGACATATTAATAACAAAACTAAAATCTTCATTCAAAACAGAAGTTTATAAATTAACAATTACCCTACAAAATTTATTAACAAAGGGTTAAACAGACTTGAACAGAGAACAAATCTTTCGAATGAAACCATAACTACTCTTATTAACACTGCTACTCAGGACAACCAAATTACAGTTAGAGCTATACCATACAGGGTCTGTCAGAAAGATTGAAAAGAGTTGGTAACAAATTTAATGTTAAAACAACATTCCAAACAAGAAATACACTGAAATCAAATATTGGAGAAACATCGAGACCATTAAACGTACGAATAAATTAACACAAGAATTACATAAAGAAACGACAATTTGAAAAAATCGATGGCCTAGGCCATAAAATACAATTTGACAATTCAACTATACTTCACAAAGAATAATATAACACAAAACGAAAAATAAAAGAGTCTGCCTTAATTCTTTTAACTGAAGGGGATTGTATCGCTTCTACTTCTGTAGAATTCAGTCGTATCTGGTTACCGACAATTAAGGAAGAAATTATTAATAGTCATCTCCTTTTGAACTACCCAGTATCGGAATATTTCATAAGGTTTCTCCTAGGTTTTCCATTATGACGTTATGGGATCACTGAAATAGCAGAATTCTTTGATCGCATTTTTGCCGAATGCGCTATTTTATAACAAAGTTGTACCTAGGAACACCACTTAAGAATTCTAAATACAACTCTTTCAAGTTCTTCCAACTTGTAAGCTGTTTAACCATCTTTAGAATTTTTTGTGCTACCTGTATATACAAAAACATTTTTTTTCTTATGTCAACTTAAATGTCATAAACCAAACTTTCATTTTGCAATTTACATTTTCAATAAATGTAAAGCCATTGACAACGAAGTCAGAATCGACTTTTAAACTTTTGGTTTTTTCGTTCAATATACAGCTTTTTATTTCAATTGTGATGTTAATCCCAAGAAAACATAAAACTAATCAAGAATATGCCACAAATAACATTTAGAAGACAATTCCCAACTTTTCTTATTTAACCAGCCTAATCTACAATGTCATAGATATACGTGGATAACTTGTTGTGTCCAGCAAAAATAAACAATAGATTAAGTTTTCAAAAAAAAAATTGAAATGATATAAAATGTATTTGCCTTATGGCTTTTACAAATACTCATAAACTAATGGAACGGTTTGGGGTAAATTATGCTAATCCAGCTGATATCTCATAAAGCTTCATCTCCAGTAGTTCATTTGAATCCTGTAATAGAATTTTTTTCTACTTATGGTAAATAAATTGGTAGTCTTCGATATTTATCAAACGGTATAGACCACATATTTTGTGAATAAGGCTATATAAAGAATCCGGTAAATCTACACACGAATGCTGTAAAAAAATGTATAATATGCCAAAGAATTAGTTGATTATTGTATATAATTCAAATATCTCAAGATTAATCGTGTTAATTTATACATGTTGAGTTTGCTAGTGAAATCGAAACAAGAAAGTCAACTACAGGGTTTTTCATCATGTTATGTTTCTCACAAATAAGGAACCATAATCTTGCCTATCACAGAATCTGAATACCTCAAAACCAAACTACAACCCGCCAATATACAGTGATGGGCAAATGTGTGGAACCAAGTAAATATCTCTTGGAATTATTACAGATATCAAAATTAAATTTGGAAGGTGGATACTGGAGTGAATTGCCTATTTGTTTCCAATTTTTTTTACAATTTTGAACTTCCTGTTTTACCAGAAGTAATGTCGTTTTTAAAATTTGCAATGAAACACCCTGTATAGTATTTTATTGCGAATACAAAAATATCATGTTGGATATTGTTTGCTTCAATACCTACCGAGATATTAACAGAAAAGTAACTAAGAAAAGGAAAAATTCGATGGTAGCTAAACTCGGTTCAGATTTCATTTACGCCCGATATAAACAAACCGCTTGGTAAGGATTTGTACTTCGACTGGCCAATCGGTGGTATTATACCGTCACAGCCAACAGCACTGCTTGTTCCATAGTCGAATACACGTGCGTTTGTAGTGTGTAGTAGTCAATGAAATTCATTGCAGAAGTGACAGTAGTTGTCAAAATAAGTTATTAGTTTTTTTTTATTTGAACGTAAAAAGATTGTATTGTTTTAATTTGATCGTAAAATGGCCGAATTAAGTGAAAGAGGTAGAATAGAAGTATTAATGATGATTGGGTATGGGGAGAGGAAAAGGACGCATCAAGAAGTTTGTGACCTTTTTAACATTGTTCATCCGAATACACAAATATCCCGTTCTTTAATGACGAAAACTTTGCGAAGGTACGACATAAGTGGAACAGTTAGCAATTTACCAAAAAGTGGACGGTTAAAAAGTGCAAGTAAAGAAGGTGTAGCTCAAAATGTTGCTATATCTTTGAAAGAAAATCCTCACTTATCCACTACTGACCTCGCCAATATACATGGAATTTCTGTCGTTCAGTAGGAAAGATATTAAGGCGAGAAAAATATCATCCATACAAAATTCGCTTCGTTCAAGAATTCTCCAAAGACGATTTCGACAGACGTTTGCAATTTTGTAAAACGATGATGGATATTTGTAACCGTGATAATAATTTTATAAGAAATGTGGTGTTTTCAGACGAGGCTACATTTTGTTTAAATGGTACGGTTAATCGACATAACTGCCGTTACTGGTCGCAAAGTAATCCTAATTAGGTACAAGAGGCTCATACACAACATCCCCAAAAATTGAACGTTTGGGCCGGCATTTATAACAACAGAATCGAGGGACCCTTCTTCCTACAAGAAACTTTAAACGGAGATAGGTATTTACAGCTCTTGGAGACACAAGTTATTCCTGCATTGGAGGTAAATGGACAATTACCAAATAATATCTGGTTTCAGCAGGATGAAGCACCACCCCATTACGCTCGCATTGTTCGAGATCATTTAGATAGGACATTTCATCACAGATGGATTGGAAGAAGGGGTACTTATGAATGGCCTGCACGAAGTCCCGACCTTAATCCACTAGACTATTTTCTGTGGGGTTACTTAAAGTTTAAGGTTTATGTTGATAAACCAAATAATTTGCATGAATTAGCTGCAAGAATAACTCAAGACATCCAGAGAATTACACCAGAAGTAATAGCTAAAGTTACTAGAGAATTTAAAAACCGACTTGCTAATTGTCAAGAAGTAAGCGGTGCTCAGTTTGAACATCTTATGCATTAATTTTAGTTAATTTAAGTTTCAATGTTTTGAAAATCACTTAGATTTAGTTAATAATTATGATTATGTATTTCTTTAATGGATATTAGATTTTTCCTTTCCTTAATTACTTTTCTGTTAATATCTCGGTAGGTATTGAAGTAAACAATATCAAACTCGATATTTTTGTATTAGCAATAAAATGTTTCATCAAAAACTGAAATACTATACAGGGTGTTTCATTGCAAATTTTAAAATCGCTATTACTTCCGGTAAAACAGGAATTTCAAAATTGTAAAAAAAATTGGACACAAATAGGCAATCTACTGCAGTATCCACCTTCCAAATTTCATTTTGATATCCTAATAATTCGAGAGATATTTGCTTGGTTCCACACATTTGCCCATCACTGTATAAACAAAACCACTATCTCTCTAAGATTGTGAACATCGTCTTTTACTGATATGATTGTTAACTCAAAGTAATAATAGTTAATAATTATAATTTATGTTATTTGTATATGTACCTACCTAATGTAATATACGTTGGTTGCCATTGCATAAATACGCTTTGGAATATTGCAATTTTCTAAATACAATATCAATAATTTTGGCAGCTTTATTAATACTCACAGAGAGATTTATTTGCGCACAGAGAGAGATTGAAAGCGCATTACAGAGAATTACCCCGCTAGGGGTAGCTGAGGTAATATTTTTGTAAGATATAGCAGTCATTCCCCATATAAATATTAACAAATTTTTACTTTATAAAATTAGCATGATCAAGGCAACAATTAAATTAGTTAATTGTGACCGAAGATATATTTTTGGATCCTCTGGATACTGTTGACCAGGAACATTTTTAATAAGAGTTGTTGAGTACCTTCATTGTTCAGCTTTCATGTGACCGTCATTATCTTACTAACATGTAGAAAACAATCATTTATTGT
This sequence comes from Octodonta nipae, assembly GCA_034190945.1. NCBI lineage: Eukaryota > Metazoa > Arthropoda > Insecta > Coleoptera > Chrysomelidae > Octodonta > Octodonta nipae. Next base: position 52,921,772 of record CM067216.1, read on the forward strand.
TCTCTCTGTTACGTTTAGGTGGACTTCTATTCTGTTTCCTTTGCACTAATTGCACTTTTTTAATGATATATTTTTGTGTTGTAGGTCCCAGGAGTGAACGAATTCAGCCACATAAAAACAGTTCCTCCATTTCCAGCAGGTAATTACCAAATTATTTTACCTTACCTATTTAATTTTCAATTTTTCAACCAATACCCACAATATGATCCTAATACTGCAAAGTTTACTTCCCTTTTTCCTCAATTCATCTCTCAGAGCAATGAAAACAATCCTTCAAATCCTTTACTATCTCCATTCCCAGTCCCTCAGAATCCCCAGTCAAGTACTCAAGATCCAATTATAAGTATGGAAATCCCAAGAGATGCACCAGAATTTCCAGCATTTCCTGATAAACGCCCGTTTGCGTATTGTACGGAATATATACCTACTGAGGAATCCGCCAATGTTTATTCTGACGCTACTTCTCTGTATCCTCAATTTGTCCAGCAAGAGAGTGGCAATAATCCTTTAGATCCCTTAGTAACCCCACCCCTAGTACCTGAGAATGCCCAGTGAAGCGGTCAAGATCCAAATTTAAGTATGAAAATCCCAAAAATGTACAAAGATTTCCAGCATTTCCTTATATGGGATAGTGGAAGGCTTGTGTGGAATATAGACCTACTGATGAAACAGCAAATGCTTATCTAGACTTCCCCCTATCTTCCTCATGATAAATTCTGGATAAAATAGTAGTTCAACAGCAGTTATTTTGAAAACGTCTGTTATTTGTTTTACTTAGTATATACAAATTTCTAAATATGGTTTGTATTTTTTTTTATTTATTAGGTTAGGTTAGGTATAGAAAAAACTGTTTTTATAATTTTTGGACATAACTTCATTGAAAACCGGAGTACTTAAAAAGAGAATATGAACCAAAGTAATCTAGTGCAGTGCATGTTAAATAGTTTGTTGCATATTGAATTGATTTAAATCATTTTCCGAACGATTGACCTATTCATTATCATGATATCTTAGAACAATACAGAGATCATAGAGAAATGTGGATATTGTATTTTTTTCAGTTTTGGATCTGTAACTTATTCTCTTGCTTTATACAACTTGTCTCTAACGAAACCTGGTTTTACCTGGAAGAAGTGAAACGAAAATCGGCGGAGCTTCTAATTATTCTTCCAAAAGAAGACTTCCGGCATTGTTTTGACAAGTGGAAAAAACGAATGGAACTGTGTTGTTGTCAAACAAATGAAACACTTATAGGCCACGAGGATAAGGGCTCAGATATGTGACGAAACTGGAGTCGGTGAGCCTTTTCCCGCACCCTGCCGCAACTGCACTGTTACTGCTCATACTAGGGTCCTATACTCTCTAACTAGCAACGTCACTACATAAATGTAACGTGTTCTTGTCATCACATATTTTAAAACAATATTTGTATCTAACTACGGGTTTCCTTAAAGGCCAATAAATAAGTAATTTTAAAGAATCCTAATGACTTTTCTACCGAAACGTTAGGTTCCGCAGAACGCCCTTTTATAATAACCCCGGAAATTGACAGAGGATCAAAGTTTTAACAAAAAGTGTATGGAAATGCTGTGGAACCTTTGATGCGTCACAAATGTTAAAACAGAGTTTTGTATCCTAACGCCAAACCTTTTTAAGACACTCAACGCCGTTAAACTTGAAGTTTGGTTTACTTTTTGATGATGACAATTTGAAGTTGTTCAAACAACGTTGAGAGTTTAAATAAAGTTTTGGTGTCAACGTGTGTTTTTACAAAAAATGTATTATGATGTTTTTTCGAATAATCAATATTTTATTTACAATTTACAACGCCACGTTTCAAACGCTTTTTCGCGAATAAAACATAAATTACGCAATTTGTCATAATATGTAGTACATAAAAAATATCTTATAAAAAAACAATGACAACTGAAGTTGAGGAATAATCAAAGCTATATATTGTTCGATGAAAATAATTTATTTTTTAGCTATAATACCCGATAAATTTAACGGAAAACAAATGAGCAGGATAAAACTCACGTAGAGTCAAATTGAAAGATGTATCCTTTAAATTAGATGGGTTGCTCTTTTGTTTTGGAAAAAAGAGTGCTTAAAGTGTTTTGCATAAAGTTTGGTAGGTTTAGACTGCGTTTTTTTAAATGAACTACGATAATAGTGGAAAACGTATTTCAAAAAAATTTTCTTTGGTGGCATAGTTAAAAATTGACTAAGTATCGTAAAAAAAACAATTACATTTTTCCGCATAAATAAATCTCATTTTCGAAGCAAAACGTCTTTATTATTGAAATCCGTGAATTATATATATATATATATATATATATATAATTTCTTGAGCGGAAGTGGACATAAAGGTAACCAGTCATCGAGTTCTCGCCGGGAGCTGCTGCCGAGCTGTTGGTAGTTGTTGTTTGGATAAGAAGAAGAAGCCATTGGGAAGAAGAAGACATTGGGGGTGGTCGTAGGGTTGCGCGAAAGACATTTGGGTGTGTCGCAGAGAGGCGCGCCATCTGTTGTTAATAAATGAAAGCCATTGTATTGTGGGTTGCGTGTGTTGCAGAGGTGCGCGCCATCTGTTGTTAATAATTGAAAGCCATTGTATTGTGGGTTGCAGGGTGCACGCCATCTGTTGTTGGTTGTGGTGGTTAGAGAAACAAAAGCTTGGCCGGGTATCGAACGCGGTTTGCCTGATTACAAAGTCAGGTACCCAGCGAGCTGCGCTAATGCGGTTAATCGAGAAATGTTTATTTGAAAAGGTATAGTACATGCCCGTTGCGCGGGCGCGTGTTTTTGGGCGTTGTTCGGTTAGATATTTGGGGGCTGGATGGGAAGATATAGTTGGCTGTAAAAAAAATTAAAATCTTGGTATTTTGTTGCCTGTAAAAAAATTTATATAAATATATATATATATATATATAAATTGTAATGAAATTAGTACTCAGCTATAGAAAATGGAGAAAATAAAACAATGTTCAGAGTCATTTAAATAAGACACAGGAAACACAGGCAAAGCTAGTTAGAATTAACAATATGTAGAGAAAAATAAAAAGCAAATGAATCAAATCATTTAACTTGGCAAGAATTGAGTATTTATTGGGTAGAAATGCACTAAATAAGGAAGTTTCTTTGAGGAAGTATATTATCCTACCTTGTCAAAAGATAATTTAAACATATGCAAAGTAAGTAGAAAAGTATAAATTAGGATAAAGTCTTACCAATAATTAGCAAAATTGATTAGTAATAATGCAAATTTCAATAACTATCTGCATAAGTAAACATACAGCAGAGCAGAAATAAAAAATGATTCACACATTTCTTCTGAACAGTTTGCTGATGTGATTAATTAGCTAAAAAGGTAAAATAGAGTTAATAAACCATAAAAAATTACAATACATAAGATAAAAAAACAATCAAATAGGTAAATTATGGAAATAATAAAATGTAGGAGGAAGCTCCATAAGAAAATTCACTCAACCAGACAAAATAATGTTATAATAGTTTGTAAATAGGATAAATAGGGAAGTTAAGTGTCTGAATAATATAAAAAGACTCATATAAGAAGTAAAAGAGGTGAACTGAGACAAATAAAGACAATATTAAGTGAACCTAAAGTGATCTCACCTAGCCAAAAATAATAATAAATTAAACATTGTGCCAGTGAAAACTTCATATATTTTGGAAACTAGGAAGTTTATAGAATAGAAATGGTATATTAGATTTAATATTTAGGGTATAGTTTAGTTTGAAAATGGAAAAGAAAGTGTTAGTGTCAATTACAAAGCAAAAAACATATAGTAAAATTCAAAATTTATTAAATTAATTACTTAAAATTTTCCAAGTTCAAGTCTGTTGTTTTATGGTTAGCGTCGCTTGATCGATGTTCAGATGTCCGAGTTGATAAATACAAGCTGCACACAAAATTCGAGAGAGTCTGCATTTTTCAGTCGTGGAAGACGTATCATTCAATCTGATAATTTTCTGGTGAAAATCTAGTTACCAGGTAAATTGTTGTTGAAATAGCAAAGTGATGTTTGACAGAATCCATAACCTAAAATAAAAGGTATGGTGGAGTGGCAAAAATTAGTAAGGTTCAAATTTTACAAATTAAAGTAAAGTGAAGTGATGTGCAACACAAAACAATCTTATGAAATGAAGGAATGCATAATTACCAAATAATAATAAGATATGAAGACGCGAGATGTAAGACCGACATCTAGGATTTTCAAGAGAATCAGTACACAGAGGTTCCGAATCTGGAGCCGTTCCGTGTAATTGCTGTTCTCCCTTAACTCCCAGGACAGAATGTCACGATAAAATTTTCAGGTTACTTCACCTGTCAGAGATATTGAGTACTCTCTTGAAAATCCTAGGTGCCAGTCTTACATCTCGCGTCTTCAAATTTAACGAAATGCATCAAATGCATAAAGAAGTGTTCGAGAGGACATTCAATTGTGGGAAGCGCAACTGATGAATGTTCCCGACCAGAAACAATATATATTATATTTATATATAATATATATTGTCTTGCGTACAAAGGAATGACACCTCGAAGAGAGTAATAATAAGATAATTGTAATTTTCGAGAAATGGTAAAATAAATTTAAGTTTGGAAAATAATGTGGAATGTACATATGAAAATGTGAATAAATGGTGTATATAAATAAATAATGGAGATTAGAAGAAAAATGGATAATAGTGGAAAAAAAATTGCCAAATAAAAAAAGACTATAAACCAAAGTAATTAAGGTAAAATGAATTTTTGTAGTTGTTAATTTGTGTATATTGATTTTGAAAAATATGATTATTGTTTATGTAGATTCAATTACTTAAGAATAATAGTTAGTAGATTTCAAAAAGAGAATTCTCATAAATAGTAATTAAGATAATGATACACTTTAAAATGAATGAGAGATTTGTTGAATTTTTAAATAATATAAATAAACCATATTGTAATTGATTTTATAATAAGTGAATTTTTTTTTACGAAAGTAGAATGAATAGAACATAATAATTAAAATTAAAGTAATAAATAGAATTAAATATGAAATAGTTAAAGTAAAGAAGAGTTACTCGAATACTGTATCAGTATTCGAGTAACTAGAAGCGAAAGCAGAAGGCTAAGAGAATTATGCGAACCGACCTGAAGAGGGCAGATGTGACTCTGCCGAAACGTCGTCATTTTACCATCGATCCCGGCAGGGATCAGTTATCAACTACGCGGATGAATTCCCGGAAACCATCTAATACATTTAGTGCCCGCGAAAACTTAAAAACAAATATATATATATATATATATATATATATATATATATATATATATATATATATATATATATATATATATATATGTTATATAAGTTATTCCATCGACTTATATGAAACAACCTAGCAACAGTTCTCAAGCTGAGTCAGCATAACACGTGTCGTCTCCAGTTACCCACAGACGAACATCCGTGAGAACTGCAAGCGCTGCGACACCTTAGTCAGCGTTCTTAGTTTATAAATTATACTTTTTCATTGTAACATCATTCATTATTACTTACAGTTCTGTCTAGTTTAGTTTAACACTCATTTTGTCTTTTTATTGTTATAAAGTATTATATTGTTATTTTCAAGTTTTATATTAAAAGTTAATAATTGTGCAACTATAAATAAAATCTTTTTTTAAAAGAGAAATTTTGAAAGTGTGATATAACAAATTGGCGCAGTCAGTAGGATCCGTCTAACGTTACTAGAACACGAGTACTCTAACTGGTAGCGGCGGATTCCTATCCCTCAACGGAACAACGAACCTGAAGGAAGTCCTCACTGCAATCAAACGTAGAACACGGCGCTTTCAATGTTCCTGTTGATGTAAGTAATGGTGAATCGTCATTCGTTTTAAGTAAATATTATTTGATTCATTTAATTGAACATTGATTTTTAATATTTGATATAATTTATTTGATTTGATCAATCGATTTATTTATTATTTGATTTTACATATTTATCAATTTGAATTTTATTTTGATATATTTGATTCAAATGAAATATTGATTTATTTCATTAACTGATTTATTTTATTCTATTGATATATTTATTTGATTTCTTTTTATTGATATTGGTATATTTGATTTACTTATTTCATTGATATTTTTTTGAATAACTGATTTATTTGTGTTTACTATTTTAATTGGTTACAATACTGTTCTATCGTCCAAACAATCGTTTATCCCAATTAACGTATTCTACAGTATATTAATTTTCTATACCATTTAATATTCTATTTTATACACTTTATCCTCTTGTTCCAATTCTTTTATATCGATACATATAAAAATGGCACAAGCATCACCATCTCCGGTTAACACCGAAACCGAGAGATATCGGTTAACGGAAATATTTTCCGTTATACCCGAATTTGAAGGCGACCAAATTTCCTTGGGAACCTTTATAGATGCGTGTAATTGCGCATATAATATGTCCACGGCGGACCAAAAGTATTTGTTAGTGATACATATCAAAAACAAACTAAAAGGGAAAGCGGCGCAGTTAGTTAATTCAAGGAATCCCGGATCATACCTTGAAATTAAACAACTCTTGACCCTACACTTTGGAGATTCTCGTGATCTCTCTTCCCTGATTCATGACCTACAACGTCTGAAACAACTTTCAAATGAGTCCCCACTAACATTTTGTAATCGACTCCAAGTTTTGAGTGCGAAAATGCACTCCTGTATCCACAAAACCGCTGGGCTTAGTCCAGAACAAAAAGACGCCCAGACCACTCTAGTGGATACAATGGTGATGAATACCCTTCTTACGGGATTAGAACCCCGTTTAGGTCAGGTAATTCGTGCCAGTAACCCAAAAGACCTTCTAGAGGCACACTCCCGGATTAGGAGAGAGCTTCAACTTTCCTATTTCGAGGATCAGAAAACGAACAAATCTGTTCCTCTCAAACCTAACTTTCTAACACGAAAGCCGACACAACCTCCCAAGTATCTTCATTGTGGTCGATTAGGCCACATAGCCGCAAATTGTCGTTTGAAAACACAAAATAGTTCTCAAACATTTAATCCAAACTATAGACCAAATCCTGTTGGGCCTAATCAACAAACAAGGCCAAATTTTCCTACAAACAATCCCCCCGTTCAACAAGGACCACAATTTCGTCCATCAAACTTCCAGAGACCCCCTTTTAGGTCTCAAATGAACCCGAATTATTCTCGACCTTCGGTCATACAGAACAATCCCAACAACCGTCCTGAAAGGACGCACCACTTCAACCAGCATCTAAATGATGGTTATTCCCACTATCCAGACTACAATCACTATACCGAGGATAGCAACACTTACGATTATGAGGATGATCTTCAAAATTATCCTATCGTCGAACAAACTTTTGAAGATACCCCTATCGAGCCTTTTAACAGTCATCAATATCAGGATTTTCTAGCGCTTCCGAGCCTAGACCAACCTCCCGATTCGACAACAACGTTGTGCGAAATCGAAACCCAAATTCAAAACCTGAATCTCGACGATCTGAACCCAGATTTGAACTTCCCGGAGCAACTATTTCTTTAAGCCCACTTCTTACAGTTAACTCCAAAAATCTCTACTACATTCTTGACGCTTCTTCTAAATTTAAATTTCTTATTGATACCGGAGCTGGTATCTCTATCTTCAAAGAAAATACCGTAAAGAATTTCACCCAAAGATCTCCTGAAAGGGTAACTATTCAAGGTATTACCCACGAAAAAATTCCCATTTCACAATCAACTTTAATCCCATTCGCTCCACGTAACCCACATAAAGTTTTTATATACGATTTGGACATTGAGTTTGACGGCATACTAGGATTAGATTTTCTCGAACACTATGAATGCATAGTTGACTTAAAATCTAAACAGCTAATAACAAATTTTAAAACCATCCCTTTACACAAAGTTCCCGATAACGATCAACCCTTGACTGATGTACCCGACACACTCAACGTTAAGCCTAATATTACTTCACAAACACCTACACAAAACAAAATAACCATTGAGGCACGCACAGAAAAGATCTTTAAACTTAAATGCGATCTTTCTAACATCGACGCCATCTTACCAACTCAAGAAATTGACAGAGTACGACTTCCAAACGCACTCGTACACATTAACTCAAAAGGTGAATTTCTAACTTCCATTATCAACGCTAACGCGATGCCCAAAACAGTAACTTTTTCTGATTTAAAACTGGAACCACTTGACAAAACTCACTCTCTTCTGAATTTCAATACAGACGATTATCATGAACCCCAATACATAGACAGAAACTCGACTATTAGACAACAAATTAGAACTGAACATCTAAATGACGAAGAACGCGAACAAATCACTGATCTTTGTTTGGAATTTCAAGACATTTTCTATCTTGAAGGTGACGTCTTGACTTTCACTAACGAGGTTAAACATTCGATTGATACGAACAACGCAAAGCCCGTTTTCACTAAATCCTATAGATATCCTCAAGTACATAAAGAGGAAGTGAAAACCCAAATTGGAAAAATGCTTGAACAAGGTATCATTAGGCACTCCTCATCCCCTTGGTCCTCCCCTGTATGGGTCGTCCCCAAGAAGCTCGATGCTTCTGGTAAACAAAAGTGGCGAGTTGTTATCGATTACAGGAAATTAAATGAATTGACTGTAGACGATAAATATCCTCTGCCAAATATATCCGATCTTCTCGACCAACTTGGAAAGTGTCAATACTTTTCGACACTGGATCTCGCTTCCGGGTTCCACCAGTTGGAAATCCAAGAGGAAGATATTCCTAAGACTGGCTTTTCTGTCGAAAATGGTCATTACGAATTCGTTCGTATGCCATTTGGTTTAAAAAATGCACCTTCTACTTTTCAGAGGGTCATGGACAATATTCTTCTGGGTATACAGAATGAACGTTGTCTCGTCTACATGGATGATATCATCGTCTACTCTCCGACCATCCATTAACATATTTCCCGGTTGACAGAAGTTTTTAAACGACTTCGGAAGTCTAACCTAAAAATTCAACCTGATAAGTGCGAATTTCTTCGTAAAGAAGTGGCTTATCTTGGCCATCTTATCACACAAGAAGGTGTAAAACCAAACCCTTCAAAGGTTGAATGTATTCAAAACTTTCCTCAACCCCAAACTCCGAAAGACATCAAATCTTTTCTTGGTCTCGCTGGGTATTACAGACGCTTCATACCAAATTTTGCGAAGATCTCTAAACCTCTGACAAAACTACTCCAAAAAGACGTCAAGTTCATCTTCGACGCAGACTGCAAGTCTTCCTTCAATGAACTGAAGCAAGCCCTTGTATCTGACCCAATTCTGATATATCCAAACTTTGAAGAACCCTTCCTGCTCACTACTGATGCTAGTGCTTTTGCTATTGGAGCGGTTCTTTCTCAAGGCCCTGTGGGAAAAGATCTCCCTGTTGCATACGCTTCTCGCACCCTCTGTGCTGCAGAGACACGATATTCCACCATCGAACGAGAATTGTTGGCCATAGTTTGGGCTGTTAAGCACTACAGACCGTATCTTTTTGGGAGAAGGTTTACACTCCTGTGTGACCACCGTCCGCTTACTTGGCTCTTTTCCATCAAAGATCCTGGCAGTCGTCTAGCCAGATGGCGCCTTAAGCTAGAGGAATACAATTATAAGATCGAGTACAAGCCCGGCAAGGTAAATCAAAACGCAGATGCTCTTTCTCGCATCAAAATCAACCATTTCAAGCAATGTGCTGATTTCCTTTCCAAAATCAAAATTTTCGCTAACAACGAAACTGACTCCGAACAACCTGAAAACTCTGACAATGACGACGAACATGACGAAAGAATTATCGCTGAGTTTAATCGATTTGTTCAACTCTACAAAACTGAGTCAATAATCGATTACTCTAAAATTGAAATATCCAATTCTCAACTTTTAGACAAGTCCCACAAACGCATAGTTACATTCTTTTGGCAAAACAAAACTAACGACTTACACGACAAAATTATTGATGACTTTTTCGAAGAACAACCTAATTTCAGTAATGACACTCTTAACATCATGGCCAGTAAATCTGTCAGGCATAGAAAATACTTAGTTGTACCTTTGCCATACGACCCTGAAACTGTCGTCTCACATCTTTTCAAAATTATTTATACCAACCAAGACCAATTCAACGACTCCGAACCATACTGCATAGAAAATAACATAGAACTTCCCATTCTCGAAATTTTATCTTTCATTCTCTCCGACAAAGAAATCAAACTCAAAATCTGCCAAAACATTGTTACAACTCCTACCGAAGACGAAATTCCTATAATAATACAACAATATCACTCTGGTAAAAACAACCTCCATCGTGGCATTAACGAAACCATCAGACGTATTAGGGAAAAATACAATTGGACCGGCTTAATTAAAACTGTAGAACAATTTATCAAACCCTGTGAAACGTGCCAAAAGGTAAAGTTCTGTAGGAAAAACTTAAGTGCACCTTTTGTTATTACGGAAACACCCAAGACTCCTTTCGAACGTATTAACATTGACATCTTTGAATATCCATCTAGAAATCATGCACTCACTATTAGGGACGAACTCACGAAATTTACGCAAGCCTACCCCATTAACGACAAAACAGCTTCAACTGTCGTAAACACCCTTCTGATTTTCTTTCAACATTACGGAACTCCACTTCGCATCCATTGTGACTATGGACGTGAATTTGACAACACTTTAATGCGGGATCTATGCCAACTATACGACATAAAACCGACATTCTCCAGCGTTCAACATCCCGAGTCAAACGGTTCTATTGAAAGATTTCACGCGACCTTAGCAGAAATGATAAGGGCAAATACAGCGGAACATCCAAACGAACATCCATTTAACGTCCTCCCTTATGCCATCATCTGTTATAATAACACGAAAAATAAAACCACCGGTTTCACGCCCTATGAACTCATATTTGGGCACACTTCTAGTAGGCCTCCAGAAACCCTTTACAACCAGGAAAAACTTATTTCGAAATACGTAAGAGACCTAAATAACAGAATGGACTATTATTACAGACTCGCCCGTGCTAAAACCGAAAGACAGAAAGAAAAATCTAAAGTGCGATTTGACCAACACGTTTCTACTAAACAACCCGATTACAAAGTAGGCGACAAAGTATACGTAAAAGAGTCCCAAATCAAAAACAAAGCCGAAAACAAATTCAACGGCCCCTTCGAAATTACCGCAATACGAAAAAACTCTGCCTCCGTCATAAATTTACAAACAAACCAAATAACTAAAGTTAACTTTGACAGACTAAAACCCTATTTTGAATAAATCCCTTTTTTCAGATTCTGTGGACTGTTTTCAGTCGTGAACCTTCAACAGTACGCCATTACGCCTGTTAACAATACTATAGGAGTTTTCTTCCATGAAGAAGGCACCCTTAAAATTTCTAATGAGAAATGGACACTCCTTGTTTACAAAGATCTAAACCCCTTTCGAGACGCTATTTCTAACAATGACAATATACTGAACAGACTTTTAGAAACTATTAACGACAACAAAACTAACATTAAAATCTTCAAATCAAAAGTACAGACTCACGTAAGCCTCCTGAAACAAATATCAAAATCTGTTAACATCAAATATACAGAAATTTTCGCTGACACTGAGACTTACAGTACCAACAGAAAGAAACGCGGACTAATTAATGGACTGGGATCAATTTGGAAATCTATTTCCGGTAACTTAGATGCAACAGACGGACAATACTTTAGTGACTCTATAAATAAAATAACTAAAGACCAACATCAAATTGAAAACTTAATGAAACGACAATTATCCGTAACAACTTCGGTCATTAAGAACCTTAACACCACAATACAAAAATTTCAGTCCGAAGAGAAAATATTTTCGGAAAATATTGAAGCAATTAGGAAGTCAATTGAGTTCATTACAGACGATCTTGCTTTTTATGAACTTCAAGCCAATGTCTTGGATTTGTGTGAAAGCTTAATGGAAAGTTACTTATACATTGAAGATACCCTCAACGATGTATTAACTGCAGTCTCTTTCGCCTGTCTAAAAATCTTACATAGCTCAATTATAAACCCAGTAGATTTGGTCGATTCCCTTCAGAAAATATCACAGTCACTTCATGAAAATAACTTACCACTTCCAACCTATAGTTCAAATGTTGCTAGATACATCGATCTAATAGAATTGGAAGCTTTTCAGATCAATACTAAAATTGTTTTTGTACTAAAAATTCCCTTAGTCAATCCTGAAACTTATACACTGTACCGCTTGTATCCTATCCCAGTTTTGGATTATCGAACAGGATTTCACCATATTCTTCCAACAAAATTAAAATATATCGCGAGAGATGACGATTCGCTATTGTACGCATCTTTCGAAGACTTGAGTGACTGTAAGCCATTATCTAAAGAACATAAGATCTGTTCCAAAGTTATTCCACACACCATAGACAAAGAAGCCCTCTGCGAAGCACAGCTTCTTAGACAGCCAGCAGCCCTTCCTCCAACTTGCAAGCCTTTAATATTATATGCCGAAGAGTATAATATTCAAGAGATTGACCTGAACCTTTGGTTAATCTCGATTTCCGGACAGTTGCCCATCAACATCAAGTGCAAGGGAGAAGATGTCGTTACCCAATCCATATCGACAAATTCTCTACTGACCATCCAACCCAGTTGCAATGCCTTCATCGGAAACACCAGGGTCCATGCCAGAAGGACCACCAACAACGTTGACAACATCACACTTAAGAGTCACCCAGTCAACATCCCCTACAACTGTTGCGACAACCTGCCAACCATCAGTCAGCTTCCAAAGTTGAAACCCATGAGACTACAGGAATTGGATGCCAAAGACCTGAATATCGCTAACCATAAGCTTAGACAATACTCCAGGGAATTGGAAAAGCTCCTAGACCAACCATTCTTGGAGAAACACATCTCCTGGTTTACAATCATCACAATGGCAACAACCGCAATTGTGGTTGCCCTCCTTTCCATGAGCATCATCAGGAAGAAATTCCAGAAGCCTCCAACGATCAGCCCTTCTGCCGATCCAGTAGCATCACCAGGTCCATCAACTATCAAGCCCAGGGTAAAACTCCATAGCCTCCTTAGTCCTGTCGAGGATATTGAGTTGCAGAACCTCCCTTAAAAGTCGATGCTGTAGCATCAACTTTTTTATATGGATGGGAGTTGTTATATAAGTTATTCCATCGACTTATATGAAACAACCTAGCAACAGTTCTCAAGCTGAGTCAGCATAACACGTGTCGTCTCCAGTTACCCACAGACGAACATCCGTGAGAACTGCAAGCGCTGCGACACCTTAGTCAGCGTTCTTAGTTTATAAATTATACTTTTTCATTGTAACATCATTCATTATTACTTACAGTTCTGTCTAGTTTAGTTTAACACTCATTTTGTCTTTTTATTGTTATAAAGTATTATATTGTTATTTTCAAGTTTTATATTAAAAGTTAATAATGGTGCAACTATAAATAAAATCTTTTTTAAAAAGAGAAATTTTGAAAGTGTGATATAACATATATATATATATATATATATATATATATATATATATCCATGAGGTGCTTTTGAGATAAAGTGGCACTCATTGAGATTTTTTTGTTGAGCCCCCATTAACGAATTTTTTATTCAAATAATGATATTTATAAATAATTCTGCAAGATTTTTATCAATAAATTGCTTAACTCTTAATTTTTTTCACTAAGGTGATGCTTTCACACTTAAAATCCAAAAGCGACAATGAGACTCATGTCCCTTTTGAAGTTGAGGGTACGATCGTTCTTGTAACAAGTTGTCATGTTAATCGATGCAGTTTCAAGGGATTCGGAGGATACAGATGATATCTGGTTCAATGACGGGACTGTTTAGGAATGTCTGTGTAAATTAATAAAATGTTTTGGCAATATTATCACTTACATGAACCTGTTTTAAATTATGTCGTTATTTTATTCAAATCTAAACTAACAAGCCGCCCTCCACCAAACTGAATCGCCCTATACGAAGGTAAACAAATGAGGTGAAGTATTATAATTGCCTTAATAAGATAGCAAAGCTGAAATTATTATAAAAGTTTTCGGGGCCCGCGCATTCGGTTTTTTAATAGGATTACTTACTCCACTTACTTTACGTTCTGCTAATTGGAGGTTATTATTTTCATAATTCTCGTTCTTTTGTTGTAATTGCCGTACTTCCGGCTTGGGGAGATAAAATTTTATTGCCGGATAACGATTCATTGGGAACGGAAGTTTTTGCAATTTAATGAAGTTTTCTTCATTTTTTTAACAGAGTTTTGGGTTATTGTTACAAATCATTCTTTATGTGGTATAATAAAAATTGGGGAGCATTAATTTAAATGCGATGTAAATGTATCTCAAAACAAGGGGATTTGTGCTTTTAGGCGGACGGATAAATTTGCTAAGACGCACTGTAAGTTGATCATTTTGGGAAATAATTCACTTGTAATAATGCAATAAAGCCGCAAACTTATTAACATTATATTAATAATGTAAGAATTCAGCTCCATATTCATTTTTTTACATTTCATTGACCATAAAGCAGTCTTAGACTTTGAAACCTTTAGGTGTTTTTAAATATATGGTTCTTGATACCATGTGTAGTGTTTGTTATTTCATAAAAATCCCTACAAATAAGGTAGATGTTACGAGTGACTTTCAGAAAAGTTAGTTGATATTTGCACAGTCTTGTTTTTAACAGCTGTTTAAAAACAACAGTTTTATGGATAAAAATAATGCAGAAGTGTGTTTTTCAGAGATGCGTTGGAATCTACAGAAACTGACTATATTATAATATAATATAATTATCACTGACATCTGCCCGGTAGAATAACACCTACTTAAAATTTTTTAGTTTGGTAACAAAAATCAGCAATATTTCTAAATTTCTATACTAATATCAGGCACTTATCATTCAACTATAATAAAAAAATAATAATCATTTAAAATGGAAATTTCAAAATAAAATAACAAATCTTATTTTAAAAATATTATAGTAATTCTAAATTGAAATAAATATCATTTTGAATAAAAAATATTGATGTTCAAAGAAAAAATGTATATGGTTACCAAATAATTTAAATTAAATAAATAATATGCATTCTTTATGAAATTGCAATATGCTGAACACCTGTGGATAGTTCCCGCCTCGCATGAATGTCTGAATGATATAATTATGTTATCTAAAAAAGTTACCTTTCAGAGCTCGGAAAAGTGATATTTTTTCGTAACTTTTTCTTAACATCAGTTTATCTTCTATCTTCTAGAAGATCTCTTTCAGATATACGGGCATGTTATAATTTTTTGACGACCAAGATTTGTATTTCAATGTTAACTTTTCTCATACTTTAATAAAATTTGACTTCTGAGATAATTGATAAATCCGCATGAATAAAATTGTCACAGTTACTTAAATTGCGCTAAGGCATAATAAAAGATTTTAATGCTGGATGATAGCTAACAATTTACCTCAATGCAAATGTTTTATGTGAAAAAAAATTATTGAGTTGATAAACATCTTTAAATAATAAATAAATGAATCAATTCTCTCTATATAAGCCCATATATAGGGTGAGTTTTTTTTGATGATCAGTATGGGGATCTCGGAAACTAGCGAAGATGGAGCAATGGTTAAATTGGGAAAGATTTGCAGTTTTACTGGCCCAATTTAATGAAAATTTCGGATTTTTGTAAAAACTCATGGCTTACTAGATATTTTGAAAAAACGAAATTCTGTCGATTTAGTCGTATCCCTCTACTTCTTTTGTTTTTGATTTTATAAAATAAGTGTAAATATCAAAATTGAAGGGAATTGTATCCCGAATATGATTGTCATGTCCTCGTTTGCGTGACAGCTCTCGTTTTCGAGATAT
Organism: Octodonta nipae; assembly: GCA_034190945.1. Taxonomy (NCBI): domain Eukaryota; kingdom Metazoa; phylum Arthropoda; class Insecta; order Coleoptera; family Chrysomelidae; genus Octodonta; species Octodonta nipae. The sequence goes on from CM067216.1 coordinate 52,937,734, forward strand.
GACACAAACTTATCTTCTTTTTTGGATGGAAACCACAGTTGGCTATGACCTCAAAAAATCGGAGTTATTAATAAAAATAGAGTTATTAATAAAAATAACGGAGTTATGGATGCTTTTTGGAAGATTTCGTGATAAAATGGAATATTCTTATGAAGAAAACTGAATATGGTGGAATGTTATATCACATGCCATAAAAATTCAGTTCGTGCAGCTAAGGAATACTTTCATAGATATTTTAATCGTCGTCAACCTGCTCTATGTACATTTAAGAGGCTTTACAATAGTTTACGCAGATATGGATCTTTTACTAAACCACCAAGAGAACGTAATAAAATTAACGAAGCACCACAAATAAATGTTTTGGCAATGGTAAATCAAAATCCATCTACATCAACTCGTGAGACTGCGGAAGAAGCTGGCACATCTCAACGAACTGTAGTTAAGGTACTGAAAGCGCACAATGTTCCACCCGTACAAACTTTCAGTTTCTCAAACTTTGCATGTTGGTGACGAACATCGACGTATTTTGTTTTGTATATTGTTTAGAGACATGTGCCTTGACAATCCACAGCTTCCATTAAAGGTGTTATGGTCAGATGAAACTAGATTTACTAACTGCGGTATGTTCAATAGACACAATGAGCATATCTGATAAAATTTGGTTTTACCGTTTGGTGTGGTATCATAGAGTCTACTATTCTGGGCCTTTTATCTATGACGAATCACTGGGGAGCGCCACTTGCATTTCTTTTAAAACTCTTTTCAAGACATGTTGCATAATTTGAATTTGAGAACTCGTTTAGAAATTGAGTGGTTCCAACATGATGGAGCACCTGCTCTTAACTCGTTATTAGTAAGACAACACTTAGATAATATCTATCCAAACTCTTGGATAGGAAGAAATGGCCCACGCGAATGGCCACCCCGGTCTCCCGATTTGGCAGTTATACAGTTCTATTTATGGGGTGCGCTAAAAAATAAAGTATGCAAAAGAAAGTATGAGACAGTTGGTGACCTAAGGCAGGCGGTATTACAAGCAATTGTTATTTTTTTTTTGTTACTCCATTATTTTTATGAATAACTATATCGAGTTTTGTATCGTTAAAAAGCTCATAGCCAACTATGGTATCCATTCAAAAAAAAGATAAGTTTGTGTCATATCTCGAAAACGAGAGCTGTCACGCAAACGAGGACATGACAGTCAGATTCGGGATACAATTCCCTTCAATTTTGATATTTACACTTTTTTTATAAAATCAAAAACAAAGGAGCTAGAGGGATTTGACTAAATCGACAGAATTTCGTTTTTTCAAAATATCTAGTAAGCCATGACTTTTTACAAAAATCCGAAAGTGTCACTAAAAAGTGGGCCAGTAAAACTGCAAATCTTTCCCAATTTAACCATTGCTCTATCCCTGCTAGTTTCCGAGATACCCATACTGATCATCAAAAAAACTCACCCTATATATTGCAGGCTATCTCCAGAAGGTACATGCTCTGAGGATATTTATGCACCCCAGGCTATCTCTAAGAAGTAAATGCTCTCAGGTTACATGGGGATCGTGTGTCGTGGTTCGTGGTTTGTGTTGTTTGATCTCTGATCATGTTAAAATATTAAAGTCATCTTTAATTCAAACTGGAAAGTTGCAGTGGATGTTATATGTGAGTCATCATTAAACCTCTATTCCAAAGTTTTTACAATACTGCTTTAAAATATTAAATTGATTTAGAGGTTAGATTAGATACCGACACTTGGATCCTGAAGCTTTGTTTAATTATCTATAAATTTTAAAAAAATATGAAAACATACAGTGTTGTCTTTCCTGGAGTTCACCGAAATTTTCTGCGCCTGTCGATATTTATCATTTATCAGCTTTAAAGTCGTGTCAGTTGCACAAAACAGACGAGTTTTTGGATCATTTGATCATGGGATATTACAAATGGGCCCCCATTCATCATTTAAAATGCCAAAGGTAGTAGCTATCTCCGAATCACCACGAAGTATAGCTAAGCCATGTTGACATATCTAGTAGGCGCATTAGTATATTTAGGGGAGTATTTAAGCGGTTTATCATTTTTAAATGCTGAAACCTGTACAAACTGTGAATGCAGACCTTTAATGTGAACAGATAGATCAATTGAAAACTGCCCAGCTATTGTCAACAGGAAAGACGTTATTATGTATTATAACGAAATTTCCTTAAGCCGGCCCTGGTTTTATTCCAGTACAGCTGTAGAATTGATGATTGATTGTACGAGAGTTTTCGATGCAGGTTTTAAAAGGAGAGATCCATAATCGCGGCAGTCAGTTAGTGCAGCGAAGAGCTTATATGTAGAATTTTAATTGTGTTTTGAATCAGCTGTTCTGTATAATTTGGTGTAAATAAAAGTTCTAGAAAAGTTTTACAATTTTAATTGAACCCACGAAATTTATAACAGTATCATGGTAATGCAATACACAGTGAGGTCTTGCAAGAAAAACCTAGTAAAAATCAATGCATTCATATAGGAGGTAAACACTTCCGATATTATCGCATTGAATTTTCAATCGTTACAAAATTTCCTAAGAATTAACCAATCTGGAAATTTGAATTTGTTGTACAATATGCTATCTCGACATATTTTGTTCAAAAACTATCTTAATTAATTTAATTACGATTTCAGGAAAAAGAATCTCCCTGTAGCTTTACAATAGCATAATTATTCGAAGCTTTAAAGAAAAACCAGATACAAGAGGGGAGCGGCAGACATGCTCGTATCCCACCCCAGCGCTTGTTTTTAACATAGTAAATCTGAAGAGATTAAATGAAGTTATGTTTAGTTGTGGGTTTGTAGCTTTTAGGCGATATTTATGATTTATATCCGACCGCTACGTGCGTGGTATGTCTAGCTTTCGCATTTTAGTTAATTGAATAGTGTGGGAGGATGGATGATGGTTAAATTAAAACCCCACGACGTATTAAGCAGGATAACCTCTTTAACGAAATTCTTTTGAAATAAGCTTTGAGACAAAACAAATATTTATTGTAATTAAACAACAATATAAAGACCACATAAATCCATAGAAAATCTTACTACAACCGAAGGACATTCAATTTAAATAAATACTATATTAAGATCTATTTATTTATATCATTTAACGCCAACTGAAAATACCCAGAATTGTGTGTGCACTGTTCCCTATGTTTGTGGTCATTCATATATCGGTCAAACATCAAGATTATTTGACTTAAGGAAAAATAACACCATTACTTTTATGTTTTTTTGGGCAATAACACCACACTAGAAATAAAACGACGTATATTGCAGGAATACTAAACGTTTCAAAGTCTATTCTGACTTCGTTGTCAATGGCTTTATATTTATTCATGTAGATTGCAAATTGAAAATTTGATTTATATACGTCGTTTTATTTCTATTGTGGTGTTATTGCCCAAAAAACATAAAAGTAATCAAGAATATGCCACAAACAACGTTTAGAAGACAATGACACCATTGTTGATTATTTCACTCATCAATCACTTCATGAGAATTCATTTTTAAGATTACTTAAAAACAACAAACACTATTCCCAATTCCTCTTCAGAAATTGTGGAGAATTCCAGAGGAAGTGGGGGGGGGTCCGATAAATTATATGTTTATGGAACACTGTTGACAACAGATATAGATAGAATACAAGGCCGACGCTAGGAAATTTTTTCGGGGTGGATTGGATAATTTTCTCGGGGGAAGTTGGATGGTTTTTGATTGGAAATGGACTGATTACCACTGCAAAATTTATATTTTTGTTCATGTATGTCCAGGATATAAAAACTTGTATAAACATAAAAATTATTGTTATGAAAAAGATGATTTATTGGTCAAAATTGAATCTTGAAAACAAAAATTCCAAAATTTCGGGGGGGGGGGGTGTCAACCCAGAACCTCCCCACTGACTAAGGGCTTGATAATATATTATAATATTATTTAGAAGTGCGATTAAGTAAGGGAGATGAAATAGTACCAGTTTGATCATTTAAGAGATCCGGAGAATTTTTGTTTTTGTTGATTTCGAGGGATTCAAAAAGATAGATTTTTTAATCTTTTATTCTGTGTTACTTTAAGTACGTTGTAACAGCATTATTGCTTATACTGATGACATTGCTATTGTAAGTTCACAGAATTGATGGTCTGAAACTGCAAGTGCCATTGGCTTATTTCTGAAAAAAGTAGAACTATAATTCAACTGTACAAGATGTTGCAACCGCTCTGTTTAAGTATTAATCCTCTCCACCCTGCTGATTGTTTGTATTTTTCCATTGTTAAATTACCCTGTATACCTATAATTTTACTTCGCCCCATACGTCAAGTATAAGCAACTACATTTTTTAAAGTTTTCGGATCCACTCCGTATAACTATAGTTTTACTTCACTCTTATTTCAACCACCTTGTATATGCAACTACTTATGTGCCACCCAATACAACATTTTTTGAACTGCCCTGTATAACTTTAATTCTATTCCACCTTATATTTCAATCATTATATATGTGGAACTGCTTATGTACCACCCAATATCACATTTATTTGTAAGATTTTTGAACCCACATGTCTAACTGTAATTTTACTTAGCCCTATATTTATGCTACGCACATTGCTTGCGGCCTGATTGCCGTATAGAACAGATCGCTCACCTAACAATTTTTCTTTTCGATATTTCGATACATTCATGGAACATTTTGTGCCATTTCACTCGACTGCAGGCCCTATAAAATTAAAACCGTTACAATCACCCTGAACGATATATTTCCATGACATATTTTGACATTTAATGTAGATATTTATGATGAAAGTTTGACATTTTCATTGATGTTTACCGTTTTTGGCACAAATTTTTACGATTTTCGGAAAAAACGGTATGTTTTACGTTATAGAAAATTATTCGATATCAAGCTGGAACATCTTTTTGTAGAACACAATTTAAAATATTCAAACTGGTTGAGCCGTTTAAGAGAAATCAGTATAGATTAATTGAAATTACTGTTTTTTGTGATTTTCTGGAAAACAGTAAACCTCACGTTTTAGTAAATTATATGGTACATTCCTGGAATATGCCTTAATACAACGCCGTTTAAATCATTAAAATTGCCCAAGCCGTTTTTGAATAATCACTCAGCATACATAAAAAAACGTGTCGACGAATTGACAACCTCCTCCTTTTTGGAATTCGGACAATGATTATTAATAGACTTCGAAATTGGTTGTATGTATTCTCTAAGTTAAAAAAAAACAATCACAGGGGTTATGTTAACAATCTACCTTGGTATGTTTAACCGTTTGGTAGCATATGGCATAGGGGTTCTCCATTGAATCAGCCCTTAAACCATCTGTAAACCTACAGAAAAGAATTACTAAAGTTATCGCTAACAATAGTGTAATTAATATTATTCAAATCTATAACAGTAAAATCATATTGCATTATTATGTACTTTTGCCAAAAAAATTCGTTAGTGCAAATATTATCACAAGAATTTTTTTAATTATAAAACCCAAACATTTTTATTAAACTACGAAACCACCTTAAAGCAAATGTGAATGCTTAATATTTAAAAAACGATTTACAACAATGGCTGTTGCCTGAGTCTCAGTATCAAACTTAAGAGAAGCAAAGGATCAAAATGGACAGTTTCATGTTATATAACATAACAGAGATACATCGTAAGGCTGATTATCTCACACTCAAAGTAAAGCGAAGGCAAGAACTAGTATATAGTAACAGCACATACGGTAATATATTCTATAAACTCAGTTATAATTACTTAACTACAAATTTGTTCATACATCGCGTACTACTGTGTTTATTTGTAACGTTTTCTCACACAATAGACAAACTATCCCCCTACTGCGTAAACACAAATACACGTATGATCAAGTGAACAATTCAGTGCAAAATAATAATAACGTCGCTCGGAGAGATCCAAATTAAATTTTCCAAACAAACAAAGCCAGTTAGCTTCTGACAGCCTCCCGTCGAATTCGAATCTCTTCACAAAGTGTATGTTAATTACGAAATGGTACAGCGAGAGCATGACGCCATCTGCATTAGCTACATAAATTCATTTGCTTTCGATATTATATAACTAGGTGGAGTTTATATTGTATATCAATGTTGGATTCTAGTTTATAGGTTTGGAAATGAAAGTGGTTGTGTCGCACCGAAAGGGTAAAGGGTTGATGTTTGCAAACAGGGGCGTAGTTGCTGTCGAGTTTGTTAGGGCGAAATTTCAGCTGTGGTGTTTTAAATGGGACAACAGTAAATACAGATTCTTTAGTGCCTTCATAAAGAAAATTTAAAGTAAAGAATTACCGTTGTGTAATGCCCTGACATGAACTGACCTTAGTTAGTTTTCTAATGTCAAAATAAAAAGGTTAAATCAAGTATACCATAGTATGTAACTGCTTGTTTAAATAGAAGAATACTAAAGTTTTAAAGTGAGGGGCCATACAGGCAGACCATTTTCTGTAATCGTTGAAATAGAACACGATATACCCACTATGTCGAGTCGACGAAGACCCTGAAATCAAGGGAAGACGGTTATCTCCAGCTACAGCTGCATACCTGCTTCGGACTAAACTTATGCATCCATATTACCATACATAAATGCAAAACTTGATGCCCACTGATTTAGCATTTTTGTCAGTGGTTACATAATAAGAAAAATAATTTGGTCAAGTACGAGTTGGACGCGCATACTAAGGGTTCCCTACCACCTTCAAGATTCTAATATTCCAGTTTCAGACAAGCAGGGAATGAGTGCATTTTCTTATATTTACCCTAATATCTTTTAAAGGAAGAGTTTTAAATTTATAAAAAATATACACTTTCATTTTCCACACATAGACTTTTATTTTATCTGCTTCAGGATTCGCTTGATTTTTATATGAATACATATGTATTCAATTTTCTAATTTGTCTTCTAAACGTTGTTTGTGGCATATTCTTGATTACTTTTATGTTTTTTTGGGCAATGACACCACAATAGAAATTAAGCGACGTATATTGCAGGAATACCAAACGTTTCAAAGTGTATTCTGACTTCGTTGTTAATGGACTTTGACACGTTTGGTATTCCTGCAATATACGTCGTTTTATTTCTATTGTGGTGTCATTGCCCAAAAAAACATAAAAGTAATTTCTAATTTGGACACCAAAAATTATCATTAGAGTTTTATTTTACTAATAAACTTTCAGGGAAGCCTTTTATAATATACTGTCTGAATTTTGGCGTTCTGTAGATTGGAAGATATAGGGCAAAATAAGTCAAGTTTTAAATTATAAATTATTAAATCTGTTATTCAAATTATTTAAAAATACAAATAAAATATATTTTTCAAAATTAAAATAGTTTAGTTTCTAAAGTGTTAATTAAGTCGATGTTCAATATTTTTGTTATTATCTTTTAAACAAATGATTTAAAAATATGATATATTTGTAATTCACATAATGAGCATTTTATCTGATATGATGCGTTTGAAAATTGAATTTTTATTTTCCACTTAATTGTATAATTTGACCCTAAAATTGCTATGGCGGTTTTCTAATAATGTTTTTTATAAATTTCAAGTGAGCACCAGTACCCCTAATAATTTACAAACTACAAAATTTTAGGTAGTATGGTTTTGGAAATAAAGCGATAAATGAGAATTTTTTATATCTTTATGTTAATATTTTGTAAACAACTAATTTTAAAAATATAAAAATATATATATTTGTCTTCCTCATAAGAAACCCTTTCATTTGATGCATTGCATGATGCGTTAAAATTTTTTTTTATTTTCCGTTTAATTCTATAATTTGGCCCTCAATATTAATATTACAGATTTCTTCGTATTTTTCCTGTAAAAAAATAGGTTTTATTGTTTGAGGGATGAAGGGGGAAACGGATAATTTTTTAAATATATTATAAAATATTTATTAAAAAAATAAAATAATATATTAGTATTCATCATAATGAGCCCTTTGATTTGATATATTACTTGATCCGATAGAAACAAATATATTTTTTTATTTTCCATTTAATTCTATAAGTTGCCCCCCAAAATTAATATTAAGTTTCTCCTTATTTTTCCATTAAAATTCAGGTGAAGCGCTATACCTGGGAATGGGTAAAATTTTTTATATGTTTGTTAATATCTTTTAATTAATTTATTTTTAAATAGGGATAAAATATATTTGTTTTCGTCATAATGAGCCCTTTCATTTGATATATAACATGGTGCGTTAGAAACAATTTTAATATTATGTTTTCCATTTATTTCTGTAATTTGCCCCCCCCCCAAATTATAAGTAGAGGTTTTTTCTTATTTTTCCAGTAAACTGCAGCTCAGACCCTATACCCGAAATTTTTTTCAGAACCATACATTTTATAGTTTCGGACTTAGAGGGGGGGGGGAATTGGTACATTTTGGTATATTTTCGTTAGTATCTTTTTAACTATTTTTTTTAAATATGAAAAAAAATTCTTTGTGTTCCTCAGAATGAAACCTTTCATTTGATATATTACATGATGCGTTTGAAAAAATTTTTGTTTTTAAATTTTCATTTAATTCTATAGTTTGCCCCCAAAATTAATATTAATGGTTTCTCCTTATTTTTCCTGTAAAGTTCGCGCAACGATCTATATTTTCTATTTTTTTTTCAAAATTTTAGGCTCAGTAGTTTCGGAGATCAGGGGGGGGACTGTCGATTTTTTTTAGTTTTCCCGCCCAGAAGTACCCCTAAAAATGTACTCCTGATCACTAAAATATACATTGATACCAAATTTCAACCTCTTCCGTCCAGTAGTTAATGAGAAAATTGCTGTGATGTTATAGAGGCAGAAATCCGGAGTGATATTATAAGGGTATCCGTATATTGTCATTGCTGGCAGTCCAGATCTCAATCCATTAGACTTCTATCTGGTACTACATGAAATCCATTGTTTACAGACATTCTAATACAACAGGCGCCTTATCACGGTGTAGCTGAAAATTAAATTACGATTAATGCTCAGTCATTTTACCTTTTAGGCAGAATCTAAATATACGTTGTCAGAAGTCCACTGAGGCTAATGATGTCCACTTTGAGTATTTATACAATTTTATTCTCATTCTCTAGATAGTATTATTAACGTTTAAGAAATGTAAAAAAACTTGTTTCATATTCACCTCTAGTAGCGTGAATTTTAATAAGAAAAAAATATGGAATAAGGCTTACGAATCAAATTTTCTGACTGCGCCCTCTAAATTATTCAGTAAAACGAGTATTAAATACTCTCTTCGAGGTGTCATTCTTTTGTACGCAAGACAATTTATATGATATATATTGTTTCTGGTCGGGAACCTCATCAGTTGCGCTTCCCACAATAGTATGCCCCCTCGTACACTTATATATGTATTTGATACATTACACTAAATTTGTAGATGCGAAATCTAAGACCTGATTTTCGGGGCAACTAGTACAGAGGTTCCAAATCTGGAGCCGTTCCGTGTAATTGCTGTTCTCCTGTAACTCCTAGGATAGAATGTCACGATAAAAATTTCAGGTTACTTGACCTGTCAGAGATATTGAGTACCCTCTTCGAGGTGTCATTCTTTTGTACGCAAGACAATATACAGGTGTGGAAATTCGTTCTCTGGGGTCGGGTAGAATCCCATGCGATTTTGAATCAATCAACGCAATACGCACCAGGAGAATGAAGTCGGTGTGACGCGAATTCGGACGTATTCGGGCGGTAAATACTTTTTTTCTTATCACCACATTCCGACGATTCCAATCGCTTAAAAATAAAACATACGATATGTTGTAAATAATTATAAGGTTAATGATTAATTTCTTATTGACAATTTTTTTAACAGTTACTAATTTATTTTATTTTTAAGAGTATCTATTTTATTTCATTTTTAAAACAGAAAAAATGTTAAGTTTTCGTTCTGGCGTAATAGCGGACGGTCGCTCTGCGACTGTGACGATCGATGCTCGTGAAACAGACGTACTTAAAACGACAATCCTCGTCTCATGCATATAGTAGCAGTTCCGTCCTTGTTTAACGTTAGCATTCTCCGACCCCAGTCAAACGTTTTCCATACCATGATATATTTTGTTTCTGGTCGGGAACCTTTATCAGTTGCGCTTCCCACAATAGAATGTCCTCTCGAACAGTTATTGTTGTATTTGATACATAGCAAGCAGTATGTGATCTAAATGATATTTTTGGCATATTTTTCAATGTTTAAGCAATAAATAACACCACAGTTACGAAAATTGCTGTATATTCCAAAAGTTTCTGGGTCTAGCTCAGACCCCGTTGTCAATGGTTAAGAAACTATGAATAAGAAAATCACCAATCTAAGATGTAAAATTAAAATATTTTACAATATGTATTTACATACCCAATACCTTTTTCTAATTTAAACTTATTATAACATTGAAATTGTATGCAGTCTCTAATAGCAGCCAAGCTAGCTCATTCCAATATGCTGTGACTCTTTCTGCCTATGTACGGTTGAGGAAATCTTAATCCTTTGGGAATAATCCTCATCTTCCGACATATTGTCAAATATTTTAATTGGACATCTTAGCATTGTTCCTTTTTTATTTATAGTTTCTTAACCATTGACAATGGGGTTTGACCTAGACCTCGAATCGTTTGGAATATGCAGCAATTTTCTTTAAACTGTGTTGTTATTTCCCAAGAAGTACTTAAACACATAGCAGTATATTTGTAGACGCAAGATGTAAGACCGACATCAAGGCTTTTCGGGAAAACTAGTATAGAACAGGTGAAGTTAACCTGACAATTTCATCCTGACATTCGAACCTAAGAATTACGGCTAACAGCGATTACATTTAACGGTTCCAGATTAGGAACCTCTATGTGCTAGTTTCCCCGAAAATTCTAGATGTCGGTCTTTATATCTCGGTTCTTCAAATTTAACGAAATGTATCAAATACACAAAGAAGTGTTTGAGAGGATATTCAATTGTGGGAAGCGCAACTGATGAAGGTTCGCTAACCAGAAACAATATATATTATGTATGTATATATATATATATATATATATATATATATATATATATATATATATATATTGTCTTGCGTACAAAAGAATGACACCTCGAAGAGAGTATTGTTTTGGAGTTTTGGTTTACTCCTTGATGATGACAGCTTCGCTGTTTGAACTTCGAATGCAAAAATAGAAGTGGTGTTAGGGTACAAAACTTTGTGTTTATACATCTGTGACACACCAAAGGCTTTTCCAGCTCTCTATAATTATTCATATGTTTAGTAGAGTCGCACTACACAATAATCTTTTAATTTTTAGCTCTGTGCCATCTACCATCAGATATCCAAGTTTGTGAAAACATTTTTATATACTCAGTCTTAACTAATAAAAAGTAGTCGTTCATACTCTTTGTGAAAATTCTAATCGACGAGTCACTCTCGCTTATCAGGTATTAAATATTAAACAATTTATTCTTAAATAATTTTTTAAGGTCACCCAAATTCTCATCAGGAACTCCGTATAACCCTAACCAGTTCAGTAAACAATCAGCCGGTCTTTGTCAACCCACCATTGTTTGTTTCCGAACGGAAAGCGATAAGGAAAGACACAATTTCGACATTGTATCGCATACTATCTTCAGATCCCCGTCCATAATCGATTACTGTAATAACAAGTGTTTGAGGGGTTGTTATTAAACACAGGGACATTTTGCTTCATCAGCTCCTTTATTAGTTACTCTACTCTCGAGGACGAGAACACGACGAAGGTGGTCCTTCTCCGTCGAGGCGCCAACTTCGGCGGATTGTATAAGCAGTTATCTTCCAGCAATTATGTCAGCAATGAATATTAAATGTTAAACTTCCGAAATTGCCCATTAAAAGTTTGAATTGAGAAAATATTGGGCTGCAAGATGGCTTTTTGTTATGTCATCATCGAAAGGAATTAGAACGTTATTAGTGGGGTAATGGGTGGTTGATTAACTTGACTTGAACAATCTTCAAGAAACTCATAAATTTATATTCATTGTAAGAGATTTTATTGGGTCGGAAAAAATGTAATTTTGGTTGTTATACATAGGTAATGTAATTGATATGGTTTTCACTTATGTTATTTTATATTATGTATGAATATTTCTGGTATGCATCTGCAATTTTTTTTATATGCGAGGAGCGATTATTCAAAAACGGTTTGAGCAATTTTGATAATTTAAACTGCATCATATTAGGGAACATTACAGAACGGTCCCATATAATTGTTTATAACATGAGATTTACGGTTTTCCAGAAAATTTGAAAAAAAAGTAAATAGGGGAGTAGATTTCAGTGAATTTCAATGAATCTTCTCTGATTTCTCTAAAACCGCACAAGAAATTTGAATATTATATATTGTACTCTACAAAAATAGGTTGCAGCTTGATTTCGTACATTTCTCTATTACGTAAAACTTACCATTTTTCATAAAAAATTATATTAAAAACTTTAAACATCATAGTAAATTTCAAATTTTCATCATAAATTTCGGGTTTAAAAGTCAAGATATGCAATGAAAATATATCGTACAGGGTGTTTTCATTTTGATGCTTTTGAAGTAAGTTTATTTAAGAGACAAAGTTAAGTTAGGGGCATATAGTTGCGTGAAATGACAGAAAATATTCCGTTAGTTTAACGAAACGAAAATTTGTTATGTCCGCGAATTCTTCTATAATATGGTTGTAGGTGAGTGCGTGCGTGCATGTAATATTAGGTTGTAAATAAGCAGTTGTATACATAGGATGGTTGAAATATAAGTTGAAATTTGAATTAGTTATACGGAGACAATGGTTCAAAAATAAAAATACTGTATTGGGTGGCACTGAAGTAGTTGCGAATACTAGGTGGTTGAAACAAATACAGAGAAAGAACAGGTGCTATTCTTCACTCAAAAATATCTTGAAAGAATGATGATTCTTTAATGTTTAGATTTATGCGTGTACCGTTAGCCAGTGAAACTGAACTACTTATGACGCGTTATGTGAGCTCAACGAACGAGAATAACAACTTACTCAAATTTCATCATACACGAAAAACTAGGGCTCATTTACAAATAAGTTTACAGTGAATGGCAAACAAACCCAAAACTCTTACAATCTCCCTCAACTCCTTATTGACTCTTCATCAGTGTGTGCGTTTAATGGAATACAAAAGGCCGATCTGAAACAAACCAGGTAGAGTAACAGGCCATGTTGGATGTAAAACTAGTTTTAAAGCTAACACACTTAATGTAGAAGAATCAAATTCTTCCCCAAGGGTGTTTTGATTAGAGACAAAGGTAATTTGTTTCTGTACATAATTTAATATTGCATTTTTAACAAAGCAGATTGTTTGGGTTAGCATAGTTAGTGTAATTTTATTGCTCATTTAGTTTTGATTTTATTTTACGATATTTTTACCTCTTACTTTATTTTAATCATATTTCGGTATACCATTCAAACATCATTTATATTATTTTATGGTTCCTAAAAGGATGTTATAGCATAATTATATGAAGGAGAGTTGTTATATGCAAAATGCACTTAGGTTCAACGGAATAAAGCGTAACTTCTCAATGTCAAATTCAGAATTATATGCTAGGAAACCTTCCGCCCATATCGCTGACTGCATCAGGTGTTATAAAAGTGGAAACGTGTGTTGTCAAACAAATAGGTATTTCAATAAAATATAAATATATAAATAAATAATAAAAGTATAAAGTATATATATAAAGAGTCGCATTTCACGTGGATGTAAGAAATATTTATCCGTACATATTCGTTAATTCAGCCTTTTCGCCAAGGTCTCATAGCATAATCCGAGTTAGGTGTTCAAACTTATATATATATATATATATATATATATATATATATATATTTCCAAACGAGTCGATCAGACTTCGTTGTCATGTCAAAGAAACTTGAAAAAAGGTATAATTTTAAAATGTAAAACGAAATTTTGACCGAAAAATATGCATATGTGGAATGAGTCAGTACTTTGACAAATTGCTATGCTTCTTGTGAATTTTGACCAAAAGATAAGCATGCTCATTCTAGCCATCTCAACTGAAACTGTTTATATGTCGTCATGCAAATTTAATGATGCATCCCGTCGTAGTTTCATGCTTAAAATAAAAAAATTATAATATCAGTGATCATAAAAATAAAGAATGGCAATAGTATTACGATTTTTAACACCATATCTTGATCTCAGTCTACATATGAAAGATGTTCTAACACCCTATATCATACATAAAATTAACGAATCTTCATAGACTGTTATTTTTGGCCAGTGCAACTGGTTTTATAAAAACTTACAAAATAATTTATATTTAAAAAACTTCAGTCATTATCTTTAAGAAACAAAATCAATTATTTTCTAAACTGATAAACAATTCAATAAAATGCCTTATCTCTCTCTTTTTCTCCCTCTCTTCTCAAATTTATTCAAATTATTTTAATAAAAATTCATTTTTTGCCAATTTACATCAATAAATATAAAGCCATTGACAACAAAATCAAATTTTCATTTTGTCAGAATAGGCATTTGAAACGTTTCGTTTTCCTTCAATATACGTCGTTTTTTCTATTGTCTTCTAAACGTTGTTTGTGGCATATTCTGATGATTACTTTTACATGTATTTTTGATCATGACAATAACACCACAATAAAGAAATGAAACGACGTATACTGAAGGATAATTCGCCACGATCAAAGAATTCTATTATCCAATTAGTCTAAATGATCTTTAAATGTGCTTGTATATTAAAAACAACAAATAATTAAATTTAAATGATGCAATACAAATTATAAAGCCAACAACAAAGTGAATAATTTCGAATTACGTAAACGTGATATTCATTACTATGTAACAATTAGAAATGAAACGACGTGAAGGAAAACCAAACTCAAAGTTGTAAATGATAATTGCACGTCGTTACGTTTTTATTTCGAAAAAATAAACAAATAAAAAATAAAATTATAGTTATAAAATGTGGTTCAAAAAGATGAATTTTTATTAAAATATATTTGGAAAATATAGACAAAGAATAAAAATTAGAGAGTGAGAAAGAGAGGGAGAAAAAGAGAGAGATAAGAATACGCTAAAATTTTCAATTGAATTGTACCTTAAATCAGTTAAAAAAGAAGATATGTCTGAAAATAGTGATTGATTTCACACGGTTTCTTAAAGGTTTTTATTTTAAGTGAGCTGAAGTCGGTTCTTTTTTAAATATAAATTATTTTGCCCTAATGTTTTTATAAAACCAAGTTGCTTGTAGCGAACTGGCCAGAATTGGCTTTTAAAAGTAACAGTGTGTCCAATCAATCTCGAAATTTGGAATAAATATGAGTTCAATGAGAAGATTCGTTAATTTTATGTATTGATATAGAGGGTGTTTCAAGATACATATGGTTACAAAACATATGTAGATCCTGAGATGCTTGTTTTCAAGATACATGGTGTTAAAATATCGCTAATGACTACTTTGCCATTCTTTAATTTTTTATGATTAAATCACTGATATTATGATTTTTTTATTTGAGTACAGCATGAAACTGACGAATAAATACGGGATTGCATACATTAAATATTGGCAGGTTCTTTTCTGACTAGTGACATATAAACAAGTTCTCAGTTGAGAAAAAAGGATTTCTAGAAATTATTCTATATATCAATTGAGCAACATGCCCTTATCTTTTGGTGAAGCGAAACAAAATTCACAAGAAGCAGTAGCAATTTGTCAAAGACAAATTACTCAAAGACTCATTCCACATATGAACATATTCGGAAATTTTTTCGTTAAATTTTGTCAAACATTTCAGTTTTACATTTTAAAATTATACCTTTTTTCATAGTTTCTTTGACATTGACAACGAAGTCTGACTTCGACTCCAAACCGTTTGGAAATATATATATATATATATATATATATATATATATATATATAGTTACGATGAACACCGTAACTACGGATTGAGAATGCTAGGTGAGACCTTGGCGAAACGTCTGCAGGATTCAAAGATGAATCAATGTAACGAATGGATGTATTCCCGGATAAATATTTCTTCACATTGTTCCATCCGTGAAAGCCTACGACTAGACATATATATATATATATATATATATATATATATTATATTCACTTTGATTCAAATCACTTTTTAAGAAAGATTATTTATTTAAAACATACAAAATCAAAATTTAAACAATTAATTACTTGAAATACTTAGTACTATAAGTGATAATATTTGAATGACAACACGAGAACGTTTCCAGTTGCTTTTATAACATTGACAAAAGTGCTGATGCAAGTCAGCGATTTTACTGGGTAAACGGACTCGTGTAGGTTTCCGGGAAGTAGTTTACATATAATTCGAGATGACATTTGACATCCCTGAGAAAGTCACGTACGCTTTAAATTCCGTTGACTTCTCGACTGTGTGAACTAAGTGCTAATATATTTTGCATATAACAACTCTCCTTACATATCAAAAGTTGATGCTATAACATCAACTTTTAGGAACAGAAACATAAAATAATATAAAATGATGTTTGAATGGTATACATAATAAGTAATAAGTGTATAAAACGAAATATGATTAAAATAAAGTAAGAGGTAAAAATCAAAAATCAATTTGTAAAATAAAATCAAAACATGTTAAAATAAATGAGCAATAAAATAATACGAGTACTAACTAAATGCTTAACCCAAACATATCAAAATAAAATATAAGTAAAAGGAAATGTGAATAAAAATACTTTGTAAAAAAAATAAAAATGTTAATAATATAAATCAATATTAAATATAGGTGTTTTTACAGAACATAAAGGGTATACCTAAACTTGCGTCTCTAAGCTCTGTTCTGTTTTCAAAACAGGCCTAAGCTTGGGGAAGAATTTGATTCTTCTACATTAAGTGTGTTCAGCTTTAGGGGCTGAAGTTCACTAGTTATAATTTTTTCTGGCACTGCATCGCAACAGTTGAATGGCACTGTTACTGGTTGAAATGTTTCTAGAACACTGGTTTGTTTACCAGATTCGGCTTGAACTTTTGTAATTCCTATAAACGCACTACACTCTGATTGAAGAGTCAATAAGGAGTTGAGGGAGATTGTAAGAGTTTTTGGGTTTGTTTGAGCGCCATTCACTGTAACACTTATGGGTTCAGAAGTAATTATGAGCCATGTATTGGGTTCTAGTTTTTGAACGTTGTATCCTTGAGTGAATATTAGTGAGCTTTTACAGTTGTCGGGTACCTTCTGGACGTTCTTTAGAAGTTGAGCTTCACATAACGCGTTTGTGTCAATAGGATATGAGTAAAGTTCAGAACACAGTTTCTTACGAGTGGCTAACGGTTTACACGCACTTAAGTCTTTGATCGGAATAAACATTAAAGAATCATCATTCTTTGCAAGATATTTTTGAGTGAAGAATAGCATATGATATAAACCTGTTCTTTCATCGTATATAGGGATAGGATATAAATGAAAGACTGTGTAAGGATGTTGTACGACTAAGGGGATTCTTAACACAAATATAAGATCGGTATATGTTTGAAATGCCTCTAGTTCAATGATTTCCAGATATTGTGCGATGTTCGAGTACTTTACAGCCAATGGAATGTTACTTTTGACTAAATCTTGCGATATTTCCTGTAATGAGGTAATAAGAATGTTCTGGTGTTAAAATTGAAGAGTGAATTATTTTCAAACGCGCGAATGTGAATTTAAAACATCATTTAAATTATCTTCTAAGTAGAGATAATTCTCGATAAGTTTTTCACACATTTCAAGTAGTGCGAGTTTTGATTCGACGTAGGCGACCTTATCATTAATTTTTCCGATAGTGCTTTTCCAGCTTTATCATGTTATCGTTAAATAGTTTCTCGTCAATTCTAAGATTTTGGATAGTTTCGTTGAAGTTTTTAATTACGGATGTGGTGACACTTACTTGGTTTTTTTGTAAGTTCTCAATTTGAAGTTGGCCTTGATTTAAGCGGTTTATGCTTTCGGTAAAGTATTTTCCGTCGGCGGCGTCTAAATTGCCGGTGATTGCCTTAAAAAGGGTACCTGCCCCATCAAGTATACCTCGTTTGTGTCTTTTAGTGTCCATGTGAATGTCAGTAAATTTCTGTTTGATTGAGTTAGAAATTTGATTGAGAAGGTTAATGTGGGTTTGTATGTCTGCGCGAAAGTAGTTCATAGCAAAAGAATTGAAGTTAACAGTTTTTACAAGAGTTTGTAATATTCTGTTATTTGTTGTAAATGCTTGTCCTAGTGCAGAAATGTTTCTGTGTACTAAAAGTGTCCATTTATCATTGGATACAGTTATTTCTGCTTCGTTATGGAAATAGATACCTTAAGTATTGTTTATTGGTTGTATGTGAAATTGGGCTACTGCTGAGCCGAACAGCAGGCAAAACCTGAAACACAATTTAACTTTCTGAGAACGGTTTCATTCGGTCGAAATTTACTTTTGATTTTTGGTTGGTTTTAGGGTTTAGTACTGTTGCGGAGTTTCTGTGAATCTCCAGGATTTCGAAAGGACCACTGAATTTATTTTGGAGTTTCTCTTTGATCTGGGATTCTTTAATATAGACTTTATCGCCTATTTGATAGTTAGGGAGATTTTCAGAAACGTGTTCATCAAATCTGACTCTCGCTTTATGTTTTTGGATTTCCGTTCTTTCGCGAGCAATTTTATAATAGTAAGAGATACGATTATTGAGATCTCTGATGTACTTAGTTATCAGGGCTTGTTGGTTGTAGAGAGTTTCTGGAGTCCTACTCGAAGTATGTCCGTAAACAAGTTCGTAAGGGGTGAATCCATGAGTTTTGTTTACAGAATTGTTATATGCAATGATTGCATAAGGGAGGATGTTAAAAGGGTGTTCGTCAGGATTTTCTAGTTTATGGATTCTAATCATCTCTAATAAGGTCGAGTGGAATCTTTCTAATAAACCATTTGACTGGAGATGTCCCACACTAGAATAGGATTGTTTGATGTCAAATAGTTTACACAATCTCTCATTAGTGCGTTGTCGAATTCCCTGCCATAATCACAATGAATCCGTAATGGAGTACCGAAGTGTTGGAAATAGAGTAGCAAAGTACTAACAACGGTTTTTGCGGATTTGTCGGTTATGGGGTAGGCCTGAGAGAACTTTGTTAGCTCGTCCCGGATAGTTAATGCGTAGTTTTTTTCGGGACTTCTAGAATATCGATGTTGACACGTTCAAAGGGTGTCCGTGGGGTTTCAGTAATGACAAGTGGGCTGTCGAGATTTTTCCGGTAAACCTTTGCTCTCTGGCAAGTTTGACAATTTTGGATAAAATTGTCAACGTCCTTAGTCAGTCCTTGCCAATTGTATTTTTCTTTTATTCTGCGGATAGTTTCATTGATGCCTCGATGTATATTATTTTTGCCGTTATGGAATTGGTCGAGAATGATAGGTATTTGGTCTTTCTCAACCGTTTGGACGATATTTTGGCAAACTTTCCATTTGATATCGATTTCGGAAAAGATAAACGAAAGCATTTCCAAAATGGGCAGTTCAATGTTATTCTCGACACAGAATACTTCATTTTCAGTGAACACATCTCTACTATTATACAAAGATGCGAAAAGAATCTCGTTGACTACTTCTGGGTCAAAAGGGAGAGCGACGATGTAATAGTGTCTTTTTCTGACACTTTTGCTTGCAAAGACATTTACTCTAGGGGTACGGAAATCAGCATTTTCCTCAAAAATGTCTTCGATGATGTCATGGTGAAAATCTTTCATGAGAGAGCCTAGGGGAAATACTAGGATGTTTTTGTTTCCTCGGTCTAAGAGTTGGCAATTAGAAAATTGAATTTTGTCGTAATCTATGAGAGAGACGGTTTGATATCGCTCGACAAAAGTTCTAAATTCTTCAGAGATTTGTTCCAGATTAATGGGACTTCTCGTCTGGGGTTCTTGTGAGTCATCGTCAGTTTCGTTTGTTGGGAGTACTGTAAATGGTGTTGAGGATTGTTTGCTTGAAATGATATGTATTCATTAAAGTTGTTAACTTTAATGCGAGAGAGAGCGTCGGCGTTTTTATTTACTTTGCCGGGTTTGTAAATTATTTGATAGTCGTACTCCTCGAGCTTAAGGCGCCATCTTGCAAATCTACTTCCAGGATCCTTTATAGAAAACAGCCAAGTTAACGGGCGGTGATCGGTCAGAAGTAAAAACTTACGGCCAAAAATTATTGGACGAAAGTGTTTAACCGCCCACACTATTGCAAGGAGTTCTCGTTCTATGGTTGAATACTTAGTTTCAGTATTGCAGAGAGTTCTGGAGGCATAGGTTACAGGCAAATCTTTACCTACGGGGCCTTGAGAGAGCACTGCGCCGATAGCAAATAAACTGGCGTCGGTTGTAAGAATAAATGGCTCTTCAAAATTAGGGTATATGAGTATGGAGGTAGAAGTAAGGGCTCTTTTTAATTCGTCAAAAGATTTGACGCATTCTGAATCGAACTGGAAAGGTATGTCTTTTTGAAGTAATCTTGTCAAAGGTTTCGAAATCTTGGCGAAATTGGGGATGAATCGCCTGTAATAACCAGCTAACCCTAAGAAGGACTTGATATCTTTTGGGTTTTTTGGTTGGGGAAAATTTAAGATACAATCTACCTTTGAAAGCTTAGGCTTTACGCCTTCGGGAGTTATAAGGTGGCCAAGATACGCGACCTCTTTGCGAAGAAACTCGCATTTGTCGGGTTGGATTTTTAGATTGGCTTTTCGCAATCGTTTGAAAACTTCAGAAAGTCGGGCTATGTGCTCATGTATAGTCGGAGAATAAACGATAATGTCGTCCATATAGACTAAACATCTCTCGTTTTGAACACCTAAAAGAATATTATCCATTACCCTTTGGAAGGTGGATGGAGCGTTTTTAAGACCGAAGGGCATTCTAACGAATTCAAAATGACCATTATCAATTGTAAATGCTGTTTTTTGGATGTCTTTTGTATCGATTTCGATTTGGTGAAACCCTGAAGCTAAGTCGAGAGTGGTGAAGTATTGGCATTTGCCAAGTTGGTCAAGTAAATCCGAAATGTTCGGTAGGGGGTATTTGTCGTCAACAGAAAGTTCATTTAGTTTACGATAATGGACGACGACACGCACTTTTTGGGTAGCAGATGCGTCTAGTTTTTTGGGAACTACCCAAACCGGGGATGACCATGGCGAATTAGACGGACGTATACTGCCTTGGTCAAGCATCTTTGATATCTGACTTTTTACCTCTTGTTTGTGTATCTGGGGGTACCGATATGAAAGAGGGTTTCGCGTTATTAGTGTCTATTGAATGTTTGATTTCGTTTGTAAAGGTCAGTTGGTCACCTTCTAAATAGAATATATCGGAATATTCGAGGCAAAGTTGAGAAATAAGTTCGGCTTCCTCATCATTCAGATGTTCTAACAGAAGTTGTTCCATGATTGTAGTTTGTCTATCAGGCTGGGTTAAGTTTATTGAGTAATTTTCGGAAAGAATGTTTACGGAAAAATTGTTTATCGGTTCGAGTTCCAAATTGTCGAAATTAACAGTTTTGGGGATAGCATTTGCATTTAAAATTGATGTAATAAATTCGCCTTTTTCATTAATTTTAACAAGGGCACGGGGAAGATAAACCTTTTCTATTTCGGCAGATGATAGGAAAGCCTCAGTGTTAGTGAGGTTACATTTTAATTTACATATCTGTTCTGTTCGGGGTTCTAAAGAGATTGTATTAATTGGGATGCAGTTATTGAAAGTTGAAGGGTTCTGAGTACGCATGACAGTATCATTCGTAACTTTGTAGAGTGGTAAGGTTTTAAAATTAGTGGCAAGTTGTTTGCTGTTAAAGTCTATAACGCAGTTATAGTGTTCACGGAAATCTGAACCCAGTAATCCGTCGAATTCAATGTCTATGTTGCAAATATACACCTTGTGTGGGTCGGCGATATTGAAAGGTACAAGGGTGGATTCGTTGATAAAGATTTTCTGATCAGTGATTCCTTGGATGACTACGTTTTCGGGAAATCGTTGTTTGAAGCGTTGGCAGGTTTCAGGTTTAAAAATTTAAAGTCCTGCACCCGTATCGATAAGTTTATAGGTGTTTGAAGAATCAGTAATATAATAAAGATTCTTGGAGTTGACGGAAAGAAGGGGTCTTACAGAAAGTTCTGTTCTGCTAAGTTGACATTCGGGCTGAAGTCGTCCAGATTCATTGTCTGAATTTGGGTTTGAATTTCTGAAATTTCTTGGTCTGGGGGTTCTGACTGAGTGGGGGTCAAATGAAAATTTACTTGAGAAGAATCAGGTTCATCAGAATAATAATGTTAAACTGTTCAGTGTTGAAATATTCTGGTTCATCGTTTTGTTCGAAATCATTAGGGTAATATTGTTGTACATTTCCGTACTCATTGGGTAAAGGGTTGTATTGATTTTCGCTTTGCGAATAGTTATAGTCATTGTGATATGGTCCGAATTGCAGATTGTTCAAGTGATGAGTCTTTGGTTGTTGGCGTTGTTGATGTTTAAAGAAACTCGGGTTCGGTCTGTAATTGCCAGACATTTGGGGTTGTCTCACTGGTAGATGGACGAAATTGTTGCTGTATAAATTGTTGACTGGGATTAACATTTGTAGACTGATTAGCAGGTTGACTGGAAAAATGAGGGCGATAATTGGAATAATTCTGATTGGAATTCGGGTTGTGTTGAAATTGTCTCATCCTCAATAAGCATTCATTGCTTAGATGGCCCATTCGTTACAAAATGTGCATTGTTTTGGAGGTGGGACGTTATTTGGTTTACGAGAGGGTTGTTGGAAACTTCTATTACCTGAAAATTTCTGGGTTTCTAAATGTGATAGTTGTAGTTCTCGTTTAATTCTGGAAATGGCAGTGAGAATACTGCAGGGGTCGCTAGCGCGAACGAGTTGACCAATTTTGGGCTCTAAACCCGTGAGGAGGCTATTAAGAGCCATTGACTCTATCAAGTCAATCTGTGCTTTTTCTTTAACAGTTAGGTTTTGTTTGTTTATGGCTGCTAGCATTTTCTAGCAGAAAATGTAAGAGGGGATTCATTAGGAGTTTGCCGCATTCTCTGCAAGTCCTGTATAAGAGCCGAGAGATCCCTAGGATCTCCAAAAGGATTTTCTAGGAGGGTTTGAAGTTCAGCTAGTTGACTAGGGTTTCGCGAATTAATTAACTCAGCCGCTCTACCGCGTAACTTATTTTTGATATGGAGAATTAGCAATACTTGCTGATTATCCGTTGCCATGCTGTAAGCAGTATTACAGGAGCATATGAAAGTATTCAAAAATATCGGATTACCATCATACTCAGGAATTATGGCACATATTTCCGATAGCTTATAGGGTTCTACGGTTGGTATAGCTGCTTGTCTAGTGGTGGCCATTTTTATAATTGTATAAATTCGCACAATAAATAAAAATTGAATGTTGAGGTTTTAAATGTAAATGGTAAATATCTAGTTTATCAAAATCCAATATCGAGCAATGTTTAATAGAGTAATAACAAATTTGAAATAGGAACGTATAAATGGCAAATAAACTTGAAATAATGTTTCAAATACTTCGAAATATGTAAGTCAAAGTAATGGAAATAAAATAATCTGATTATGTAAAATATATAGTTTCAAAATTATTTAGGAAGGGTAAGGTTATGAGGAATAAAATATTATATAAATGAAAGAACTGGTGGTCATTCAAAATAAAATCAAAATAAAAAATAGTTACTTTATGTGATTCTTACGTTATTATTCCTCGCATCGGACTGTTCTCTGCGTCACTTAGCACTGGTTAGCCTGGTTGCGTGTTCCCTTGCTAGTACTTGGTAGTTGTTGTCCTTTTCAAGTAGGTTCTATTCTGCAAAGGCTTGGAAACCACCACATCTAGTTAGAAATCTTCGTGTTCTAGCTGTGTCTGGAATATCCTACTGACTGCGCCAATTTTATATTCACTTTGATTCAAATCACTTTCTAAAAAAGATTATTTATTTAAAACATACAAAATCAAAATTTAAATAATTAATTACTTGAAATACTTAATACTATAAGTGATAATATTTGAATGACAACACGAGAACGTTTCCAGTTGCTTTTATAACATTGACAAAAGTGCTGATGCAAGTCAGCGATTTTACTGGGTAAACGGACTCGTGTAGGTTTCCGGGAAGTTGCTTGCATATAATTCGAGATGAAATTTGATATCCCTGAGGAGTCACGTACGCTTTAAATTCCGTTGACTTCTCGACTGTGTGAACTAAGTGCTGATATATTTTGCATATAACATATATATATATATATATATATATATATATATATATATATATATATTCGTGAGTTGTGGTGTCATTTCCCAGAAAGTGCTTAAACATTGAAAAAATATGCCACAACTATCCTTTAGAAAACAATATTTTTTGTTGTTTACGGCAAATAGGTTCTGGAGGACCAGCCAAATTTGGAAATGACCCAACGACAAATACAAAAACGGCTGCAATTGACTTGAGAGTATTGGAGTTCTATATGTTAAAGACTCTATATGGGCAACAAACTGTTAAGCGATTTCTACTTTACCACAGATCCAGATTTGATACATAAGGCTTAAACTTAAGTGTGTTTGTGTTGAAATTATATTCAGTTAATTGTCATTTAACTCTCCTGTCTGATACATATATGGCAACAATATTCATATAGATTCACATGATCTCCTAGTCGTGCCAATATTCAAATAAAAGTTGTCTATATTTCATGACATTCTCTCAATTAGTTAGCAAGTTTTAGTGACACCAGGTTTGAAATTTTCAGAGCAATAAACAAATAAGAAGATTTCTGTGAATTGATTAAATATCATTTATAAATGAGTCAAATTACTAGCGACATCAAACATGGCTTGATGATATAAAACGGCTCGTACAAACAGTGATGCTGCTGAGTGCTTCGGTCTGCCAAAAATCGGCAGATTTTCCTGAAGAGATAAATGAAGCCCATTAAGTGAAGTTGTGTGGGACAATGTAAAGACATCAGAAGAATTTTACACAAAAACTTGATTATTGATTTCGAAGTGCCAGCCGTATTTACCCCACCGAACAAGTAACAACATCCGTTTGTTCACTCGGAACCCCGTACACCTAAATGAATCAAGAACCTCAGCCGAATTGACAGCCCATGAGGTTTGGTAAAACCCACCAAATTTTAAAATAAAAATCAGCTGTCAAAGTTAACGCCCTCCGTATTTTGGTTTAAGCATAGTATTTTTTTCATGGACTGAAGAAGATAAAACTGGCGGTGACGAAAGCTACATAGCATTACTGGATCCACTGAGTGTAAAAGTCTGTTATTTCCCATCTTCCAAATTTTTCGGATGTTTGCTCCCTGCGAAGCCTGACTCTTTCCAGTCATGAAAGTTATAATCCAGGAAGGAAATTTGAGTCAAATGACGAAGTGATTGCCGAACCTAAAGCTTATTTGAGTACAAAGACAACTTGTTCTATAAAAATTACAGCGAAACGTTCTAAGAGCATTGACATGCATGAATTATTCTCAACTGAGTGTCACTTGTTGAATAAATTTGAATTTGTAACAGCAAAAATTTAAAATAATATTTAGACCGCAGTCTTGTGAGATACATAATATAAACAAATAATAAGGTTTAATATTAGCTAGGCGAAGTTTGTTCTTCTTATTTCACTTATTATGACTGGTATTATTATATCAAATAAACTATTTCCATGCTTACGTCTTGAATAAATTTGTTGTTAGTTAGTAGATTTTCAAAGTCTTTAAATCTCAAAATGAAAAAGATTTTTACCAAAACCTAAAACCTCTTTTTGTTTATTTTAAATCAGGATAATGTTCTCATAATTCCAATTCAAATAGGCAGACTTACATATACAAGACATATTGGTATAAAGCTTAAACAAAAGATTTGCTGCACACACAATGCTTTCCATTCACTGTCCAGTTTCACCCCGAGAGGGAAACTGCCACCGACATACGAGTGACCTTCTTCTGCAGATACATAAATTTTTAATTGAACTAAACCGATTTCCTAGCAATGCTTTTAACGCGGATTATTATTGATGAGTAATCCGGCAGGATTATTCGAGAAATATCGTTTTTTTCTCTTACTCTCTCTCGCCCATCTCCATTAACACTTCTACTTCTACTATTTTTTTCTCAATTAATTTTTCATTAGGAACGTATAATCGTTTTATGTTCTCTAAAGAGAAAGCTTTCTAATGGTCCATAGCGGCCAGACTGGAGTTCGTCGGGTCTTTCCAGATGGAGTCGGTGTGTTTGGCGCAGTCTGAAAATATTATTTTCATATTAGATGAGTTAATGGATGTTTTAATTTAATGAATATTGAGAATTACGGTCGGTCTGAAAGGATAAAAGATATGAATTTCGAATTGCTTTTGGAGGATTTACACGTTGATTTACAACGTTATGCTGAGGCGCTTCTTTAAATAAACACGATTTTTTTTCTGGTGGCTATTATAGGTTCGGATTTCATTAGAATGTTCTTGTTTCCCCTGCGAGTTTATTCATTTAGTTTAACAGTTGTTTGCGCATATTTTGTTTAAGGATAATAATAAATGTTAGATTTTCAACATTACCTTCATCTAAATTTGGACATTTATTATATTTTATCAATTATTACAGTGATTTTTAATTGATTGAAATGGGGAACCAGCTAAGAGGCGAGAGTCCCGAAGGTATGGTCATACCTAGTAACTAAAGGAAACAAAATCTATAATAGAGACGAAGTAAATAAATAAGACTTCAGCTCAATTTATGAGGAGGTATTTTAGTTATACAGGGTGAGTTTTTTTTAATGATCAATATGGGGATCTCGGAAACTAGCGGAGATAGAGCAATGGTTAAATTGGGAAAGATTTGCAGTTTTACTGGCCCAATTTAATGACACTTTCGGATTTTTGTAAATAGTCATGGCTTACTAGATATTTAGAAAAAACGAAATGCAGTCAATTTAGTCAAATCCCTCTAGCTCCTTTGTTTTTGATTTTATAAAAAAGTGTAGATATCAAAATTGAAGGGAATTGTATCCCGAATATGATTGTCATGTCCTCGTTTGCGTGACAGCTCTTGTTTTCGAGATGACACAAACTTATCTTTTTTTGAATGGAAACCATAGTTGGCTATGACCTCAAAAAATCGGACATTTTTAGAGCTTTTCAACGATATAATACTCGATATAGTTATTCATAAAAATAACGGAGTTATGGATGCTTTTCTCTCTTATTTTCACTTTTAACATAGGTTAGCATGAAAAAGATTGTTTTCCCTTTGACGTTTCCTCATTTGAAAGTAATTCCATTAGTAGTGCTGAACTGACAGTCGATATTGACAAGTTTTCGTGATAAAATGGAATATTCTAACGAAGAGAAACTGAATATGTCGGAATGTTATATCATATGCCATAAAAATTCAGTTCGTGCAGTTGAGGAATACTTTCATAGATATTTTAATCGTCGTCAACCTGCTCTATGTACATTTAAGAGGCTTCACGATAGTTTACGCAGATGTGGATCTTTTACTAAACCACCAAAGGAACATAATCAAATTAACGAAGCAACACAAATAAATGTTTTGGCAATGGTAAATCAAAATCCATCTACATCAAGTCGTGAGATTGCGGCAGAACCTGGCACATCTCAACGAACTGTAGTTAAGGTACTGAAAGCGCACAAGTTCCACCCGTACAAACTTTCAGTTTCTCAAACTTTGCATGCTGGTGACGAACATCGACGTATTTTGTTTTGTACATGGTTTAGAGACATGTGCCTTGACAATCCACAGCTTCCATTAAAGGTGTTATGGTCAGATGAAACTAGATTTACTAACTACGGTATGAACGGTATGAACGGTTGAATAGACACAATGAGCATATCTGGGCTAAAAAAAACCCTTTCCATGTAGAACAAAGACGACCCCAGATAAAATTTGGTTTTAATGTTTGGTGTGGTATCATAGAGTCTACTATTCTGGGGCCTTTTATCTATGACGAATCACTCACTGGGGAGCGCTACATGAGACATGTTGCATAATTTGAATTTGAGAACTCGTTTAGAAATTGAGTGGTTCCAAAATGATGGAGCACCTGCTCATCACTCGTTATTAGTAAGACAACACTTAGATAATATCTATCCAAACTGCCACCCCGGTCTCCCGATTTGGCAGTTCTATTTATGGGGTGCGCTAAAAAACAAAGTATACAAAAGAAAGTATGAGGCAGTTGGTAATCTCAGGTAGACGGTATTACAAGCAACAGAAGAAATTGATAGGCGGTCTGTGAGGAAATCGGTAATGTCAATCTTAAAAAGATGCAATTTTTGTCTAAATAACAATGGTGGACTTTTCGAACATAAATTGTAACCATTATTATGTACTTTAATTTCTTAAGTTTTTAATAAATACCTATTTATTTAGTTTTTTCGTTATATCTGGTATACCTAATAAAAAAATCGTTCAATGTTTTTTGGAATAGTTATTAATAAATCAATCTATTTCATGACCAACTACGTTAAAAGTGAAAATAAGAGAGAAAAGCATGCATAACTCCGTTATTTTTATGAATAACTATATCGAGTATTATATCGTTGAAAAGCTCAAAAAGTATCCGATTTTTTGATGTCATAGCCAACTATGGTTTCCATTCAAAATAATGTCAATCAATTAGTGTCATATCTCGAAAACGAGAGCTGTCATGCAAACGAGGACATGACAATCATATTCGGGATATAATTCCCTTCAATTTTGATATTTACACTTTTAAATAAAATCAATAACAAAGGAGCTAGTGGGATTTGACTAAATCGACAGAATTTAGTTTTTTTAAAATATCTAGTAAGCCTTGACTTTTTGCAAAAATCCCAAAGTGTCATTAAATTGGGCCAGTAAAACTGCAAATCTTTCCCAATTTAATCATTGCTCTATCTCCGCTAGTTTCCGACATCCCCATACTGATCATCAAAAAACAAACTCACCCTGTATAAAGTCTCCCTTAATTTAAAATTGGAACTGACTTCCAGTTAAGATGTCGAAGCAGCTGCACGCATGTGTGTGATTTAGATTAGGAGAAATTGTGATAAGTGACCATATAACCAAATTAATATCACAGCTTCAACGGTGTTCCTGAAAATGTTGAAGGACACTTTTAAAATAATTAAAGATTTTCCAAGATTGGTTATCCGGAAGTCCAAGGCTGCCCCAGTTTGTGCCTGGTCAGTAAGGTCGGTCAGACCAAGGTCATATGCAGCTTTGAATGCTTTAGTAGTTAAAGGCTACCCTTGGAAGAAGAATACCTGCAGCAAAACTTCCTATTTTTACTTTCGAATCATAAGATCTTTGTACAGACCTTGTTTTAAGGCAATAACAGTAGCAGACCTTCTAGTCTTTGTATCTTGAATTAAGTATCCAACTTGTAGAAATTCCAATGGTTTCGCGTTTTAAGTTAAACCCCGATCTCAATAGCGTTAAATAAAATATAAACTTTAAATTTAATTGTTTAACTATACTAAGTGATTTAAATAAGGGGATTTACTACTAGTCTAAAGATTAATTAAAAAACTCTCTTTCAAATCGGAATTAGGAACTCTCCACATAAAAGGTTGTTGAAATTTATGAAATAGCTTTCACTCTTAGAGCATACACCTTCTGGAGGTAGCCTATAATGCACAAATGTCTTTCCAGGGATAGAAAGAGATGGTAATAGAGAGAGCAAGAGGCTGGTTCACTCGATTAGTAGGTACAGACAATGAGCTCATTGGATGTAGTTCCCAATAGAGTGAAATAGCCCCTTATTTCTCAATTGCCCACTCTTTCTAGCCTTGAAACGATATTTATGCACTGCAGACTATCTCTAGGACGTAGAGATGCTCTAAGCTTTCTCCTGACAAAATTATAGAAGACTCTTCCTGTTTCGGTTTGTGTTCTGTTCTTTTTTTATTTGTAATATAAGACGTGAACCAGCTTTATGGACCGATGTCAATTGTGAACCTTACTTAAACGTCTTGTTTGGTTTGACATTTCTTGTGACGTTCCTAACATTTAGTTGTTGGCAAATGCAATTACTTTAGTTTGGATTATATTATCAATATTTGAGAATATATTAGTTTAACAATTATCCGGTTAGAAACCCATGCTGCATTTACATAAATTTTATTACTACGAACAAAGTTAGTAGCAAACTGTCTGGTGCCCTGCTAAATTTAAATTCTTTTAGTAAACCTAATGATCTAAGAGTTTTCCAGGAGCATAGCTACTGGTGCAAATGTAATTCAAATTTGCTATTTAACGTGAAATATTGAACACTTGGTAACATATCTTGTCTTTATTTTTCACACGCTGATATACTATCAATCAATCAATATCTATTTTGCAAAAATTAGTACTATTTGCCAACTGCAAACTTACTTTCTTGCAAAATTTGACCTTATGATATTTCTTACTCAACTATTATTGTTGAAACGTGTTTCAACTTTTAATCTACTCTGGCTCTAACTACAAATCTGTAGACAACGTTTATTATTTCCTCGCTCCCCTTTCGTTACTCCCATTATTTATAAGATTTCCCTTTTAGCTCCACCAAGCTAGTCCATTTCATAAGCCAATTGTCCACCCTCATGTATGAACCCTCCTAATACCTGCTGCTGACCGTCTCTAATTAGATCCGAGTAATTACATATGTGCGAAACCTATTATTAATTAGAGGGCCTTCACACTATTATGCCCGGCTAACGTACGTAGGCGTTAGCCGTTGGAGCTGAGATAATATATTTCAAGGTAACCGGGTGTGAAAATGACAACTGATTAGAACTAAATAAACAAATGGTTTGCTCATTATGGATGGAATAAAATATAGCTTTAGAATTAAGTCTACATAAACACAAGCAATTTTATAAATCGCTCGCCTATAAAATATACATGGTGTCCCGTAACTAATGGGCAATAAGCTAACGGCAGTTAGAGGCGGTGAAAATATACCAATTAACACATGCCTTAGTAAAATGTTTGTAGTAAACGATAAACAGGGTGCTAAAGTGGGTATTTCGTTTTTGAAACTTTCAAAAACGGGTTCATATATTTAACTGAAATTTGGGACATCATTGTTTTCAAGGGCGATAAACAACAATTTGTTATCATTTTTCATGGTACTCTTGCTGAGTGTTTGTTGCGAAGGTCGAATTAGGCAAATCCATGTTAATTTTTTTAACACCCCATATAATTTGCGTTTCGACGATAAATAATGAAACTCTCATAATTTCAATACAAAAAACCTATACTTGTTGAATTTCCATATTTCAAGGCGTTTTCGAGATATTACAATTTAAATACGGTACTGTATTTCACCGCAAGCAACCTCAAAAAAGACAGTTTTTTAAATAGGTTGTGAATTTAACATTAATTATTGATTTTTTCTTTACATACTTTCGATTTATTTACTGTGTTTTTAAAGTGAGTAATTGGAATAAAGCCTTCACTAAATACGCCTAGAATTAAAGAATTTGCAAGTAGTGAACTAAGGGATATGATTTGTGTTTATTCACAAGTATATTATAATTCAAGTGCTGCAGTTGGACGAAAAGAATTTCAGCTAATCATGAAGATGATTTTCTAGTACGAATTCTGGAAAATCCTGCGTTAAGTACTCAGCGTTTGCAAGCAGCTACTGGGGTAAGTAAATCGAGTATATCAGGAATTTTACGTACAAAAAATTGTATCCGTACAAAATTGATTGCCTAATGATTTACTACTTATACTACAGTGCTGTCAGTGGATATAACATAAAATCATTCAAGATCCAACGTTTCTTGAAAATATCCTATTTTCTGTTGAAGCTACATTCACACACGTGGGGCTTTTAGCGAAAATTGATAAAGTGACTATTTGTTTTTTTTTTGTTTTCAGAATTAAATTGAATGTTTTTGAAAACGTTAATATTTTATTTAAATGACTAAGCGCCAGTCTTAAAATGACAATATTTCGAAAACGCCGTGAAATATGGAGATTTAACAAGTATACGTTTTTTATACTGAAATTATGGCAGTTTCATTATTTATCGTCGAAAGGCAATTTATAAAAGGTGTTAAACATTAACACGGATTTGCCTAATTCGATCTTCGTAACAAACACCTTGCCACAGTACCACGAAAAATGATACCAAATTCTTGTTTATCGCCCTTGAACACAATGGTGTACCAAATTTGTGGTCAATATATGGAGCCGTTTTTCAAATATCTCAAATTTTCAAAAACCACATACGTACCTTAGGAGCATGTATATCATTTACTACAAACATTTTAATAAGGCATGTTTATGTTAATCGCCTCTAATTACAGTTATCGTATTGTCCATTAGTTATGGGACACCCTGTATAAATATTGTAAAATATTCTTTTCAAATTAACAGGTTAAGAGAATTTTATATATTTGCAAACAAACTTCACTTAACCTATTTATAAAACGTTAAAATCGGTTATACATTCTAGGGTTCAATAATCACATCGACAATGTTCACCTGTATTTATAAGTGATGTTTAACTGAATACAGATACACCAGTTTATAAAGCTAAATTGGTCTTATTATCGGACAACATTCAACAGCAATTCGCTTATACTATCACGTCAGTAACAGTTTATACATAATTATTGTTAAGATTTTAACAGCAAACTGGTAGAAGTAAACTATTCAAATAATAAAAAAAACCAAAGATACGAATTTCTTTAATTTTTTGTTTATATAATGAAAAGCAATGGAGGAATCGTAATGCCGTATATAGGGAAGTTGTAGAGAATAAGAGATCCCTCTTAATGAGTGTTTATATATCCTGATCATTTTTCACCGTGTAAACTCAGAAAAACTTCAGATTTAAATAATTTAGAGAACTACTTTGATATACTAAAGGTATTTTGAAAGTTCATAAATTTCACTTCAATTTGTCTATTTTGGTTTCTCACTATAATGGTGAGAAGTTGGTTTAAAATAATAGTAAACATTGCATTAAATGTACGAATATGCAACAGCCAGCCAGCGGTGCACTGACAATAGCTGTCGAGGCACATGGAAGGATCTTGAATTTTGTTAGGTGGGGGCACGAGAAAATACTTCACCTGTCAGAGATATTGAATATTCTCTTCGAGAGGTCATTCTTTTGTACGCACACAAGTAACCTGAATATTTTATAACATTCTAACCTAGGAGTTACGGAATAACAGCAATTACACTGAACGGCACCATATTCGGAACCTCTGTGTGCTAAATCTTAGTTATTCCCTAAAATTCTAGATGTCCATCTTATTGTGGGAAGCGCAACTGATGAAAGTTCCCGACCAGAGACAATATATATTGTCTTGCTTACAAAAGAATGACACCTCGAAGAGAGTATTCAATATCTCTGACAGGTGAAGTAACCTAAAATTTTTATCACATTCTAACATGGGTGTTTAAGGAGAACACCAATTACACAGAACGGCTCTAGATTCGGAACCTCTGTGTGCTAGTTTCCACCAAAAACCTAGATGTCGGTTTTACATCTCGCGTGTAGAAAACGAGTATTATTCAATTTTCAGCATGTTCGCCAGTTTGGTAACTAAAAAACTCAAAATGTGGTATCTTTAATTTTTTTATTGTGCCTCATAAATTTTTAAGAGAGGACTCTTGTATTAGTATATTCGGTTTAATCGTCAGCTAACGTTAGGTAAGCTGTGTTCCATTACTTTGCGGACAGAGTGTATATTAGATATGTTTATAATGCAATTTCTAAAATGCAGTCTTTTGCATCCAATCTTCCACCGTCATCTATCTTCTCAGTATTATTTTCAAAAAGTTGATTTTTTTAATAATTTTTATAATAAAAATAATTTGGTCAAGTGCGAGTTGGACTCGCATACTTAGGGTTCCGTACCACCTTCAAGGATCTAATATTCCAGTTTCAGACAAGCAGGAAATGAGTGCATTTTCTTATATTTGTCCTAATATCTTTTAAAGGAAGCGTGTTAAATTTATAAAAAATATACACTTTGATTTTCCACACATAGACTTTTTATTTTATCTGCTTAAGTATTCGCTTGGTTTTTATCAGAATACATATGTATTTAATTTTCTAATTTGGCCCCCAAAAATTAACATTAGAGTATTATTTTACTAATAAACTTTCAGAGAATCTTTTATAATCTACTGACTGAGTTTTGAGGCACTGTAGATTGGAAGATAAAGGGCAAAATAGGTCAAGTTTTAAATTATAAATTATTAAATCTCTTATTCAAATTATTAAAAAATACAAATAAAATATATTTTTCAAAATTTAAATAGTGTAGTTTCTAAAGTGGGAATTAAGTAGATGTTTAATATTTTTGTTAATATCTTTTAAACGAATGATTTAAAAATATGATATATTTGTAATTCATATAATGGGCCTTTTATTTGATATATTACATGTTGCATTTGAAAATTGAATTTTTATTTTCCATTTAATTGTATAATTTGTCCCTAAAATTACTATGGGGGTTTTATAATAATTTATTTTCCGTTTAATTCTATTATTTGGGGGCCAAATAATAGAATTTTTTATATTTATCCAATAAACAAAAGAGAGGCTGTACTTCGAAATTTTTCAGCTTATGGTTTCGGAGATAATGGGGGAATGTGTAAATTTTTTTATATTTCTGTTAATATCTTTTAATTTATTTATTTTAAAAATATGAAAAAATATATTTATTTTCTTCATCACCAGCCCTTTCATTTGATATATAACATGATGGATTATAAACAATTTTAATTTTATATTTTCCATTTAATTATATAATTTGCCCCCCAAAATGAATATTAGGGGTTTTTCCTTATTTTTTCAGTAAAGTTCAGGTAAGGGGCTATACCTCCATTTTTTCAAAATTTTCCAGCTTATGGTTTCGGAGATAGGGGGGGGTAAAATTTTTTATATTTTTGTTAATATCTTTTAATTAATTTATTTTAAAAAGATGAAAAAAAAATATTTGTTTTTGTCATAATGAGCTCTTTCATTTGATATATAACATGATGGGATAGAAACAATTTTAATTTTATATTTTCCATTTAATTCTGTAATTCGCCCCCCAAAAATTTTTCCAGTAAACTTCAGGTCAGAACCTATACCTCAATTTTTTTCAAAAACTTACGTTTTATAGTTTCGGTGATAAGGGGGGGATGGGTAAATTTTGGTATATTTTCGTTAATTTCTTTTTGAATATATATTTTTTTAAATATGAAAAAATATATATGTGTGAGGCCTTTCACTTGATTATATTACATGATGCGTTTGAAATTATTTTTATTTTTAAATTTTTATTTAATTCTATAATTTGCCGGCCAAAATTAATATTAATGGTTTCTCCTTATTTTTCCTGTAAAGTTCGGGCAACGTTCTATATTTCCTATTTTTTTCAAAATTTTAGGCTCAGTAGTTTCGGAGATCAGGGGGGGAACGGTCGATTTTTTTTGTTTTTCCCCCAAGAAGTACCCCTAAATTCAAAATTTTTTCTTTTACGATATGTACTCCTGATCAGGTCACCAAACTGTACATTGATACCAAATTTCAACCTCTTCCGTCCAGTAGTTTAGGATGTGACAGACAGAAATCCAGAGTGATATCATAAGGGTAACCGTATATTGTATATACGGAACCCTAAAAAATCACTCTCATCGAACAAACTACGGCATTGTACTGTGTATCAGTAAAAGTGTATAACCACACAGTGATTTAAAAGCCGAACATAGTGATGAATATCCAGATTTTTCTTACATAAAATAAATGTATTTTACCCACATAAGTGAAAACTTTAATCAGGGTTAAAGGTTTTGGCGCCCACTAAGGCATATTTTCCGAATCCTTAACTATCAAAATACCCACACAGTAATAACGATAATGCAGATTTGATGAGAGACGATATCGTTTTATGTATGTAAAATAAACATTCTAATGGGTTTCGTACGAATTTACGGCCGCTGAATCTCTTTACTACATTGTGGGATTTAGACATCTAGGAAAATGTACACTTAAAATTGCTGGAAAATGCTGGGGGTTGTAATTTATGAGTGAGGTGCAGAAATTTAAACGAACGACGAAAAATTTATTTTGTTTTCCCTTATTTGTCGGTAGTATTCAGTTTCGAGTTTAGGTAAATTAACATCTATATTATGTTCCTTCAATGATTTTACTATCAGAAAATATTAATATGAATGGCTAAAAGATATTTATTTATTGAATAATTATATAGTTTATATGACTTCTATTTTTAAGATTTGTTGTTTAATCAGAACCTCTCCTGGCATCAACTCGTGCTCACTCTGGATGAGACATATTTAATTTGTGCTACTTGTATATAATTGAAATATTATACCTAAATAATTTGATCAAGTGCGAGTTGGACTTACATACTAAGAGTTCCGTACCACCTTCAAGATTCTAATATTCCAGTTTCAGATCAGCAGGGAATGAGTGCATTTTCTTATATTTACAAAATTTACATTATAGTTTTATCTTACTAAAAAACTTCCAGGGAAGCCTTTTATAATCTACTGTCTGAATTGAGGCTCTATAGATTAGAAGATAAAGCAGAAAATAGGTCAAATTTTAAATAATGAATTATTAAATCTGTTAGACAAATTATTTAAAAATAGAAATAAAATATATTTTTCAAAATTTTAGATAGTGTAGTTTGTAAAGTGGGAACATGGTCAAGGTTTAATATCTTTTAAAGAAATGATATAAAATACGATATCTGTAATTCACATAATGAGCCTTTTATTTGATTTATTACATGATGCGTTTGAAAATTTTTATTATCCATTTCCATGTATAATTTGTCCCTAAAATTACTATGGGAGGTTTCTACTAATTTATCTTATAAATTTCAAGTGAGCCCCAGTACCCCTAATTATTTTCAAAATTTTAGGTAGTCTGGTTTCGGAAATAAGAAGTTTTTATATCTTTTTGTCAATATCTTGTAAACAATTAATTTTAAAAATTTGAAAAATATATATTGTAATCCTCATAATGAGCCCTTTTATTTGATTTATTGGATGATGCGTTAAAAAATATTTTTTTATTTTCTGTTTAATTCTATAATTTGGCTCCCAATATTAATATTAGGGATTTCTTCATATTTTTTCTGTAAACAAAAAATTTTAGGTCTGATAGTTTAGGGACTAATCGGTATTTTTTTAAATATTTTTGTATATTAATTTTCAAATATTTATTTTAAAAATATCAAAAAATATATTTGTATTCCTCATCATGAGCCTTTTGATCTGATATATTGCATGATTCGTTAGAAATAATTTTAATTTTATGTTTTCCATTTAATGCTGTAATTTGCCCCCAAAAATTAATATTAGGGCTTTCTCCAGTAAAATTCAGGTGAGGCTCTACATCTGTAGCTTTTTTCAAAATTTTACGGGTTATAGTTTCGGAGATAAGGGGAGGGACGGTCGATTATTTTAGTTTTTCCCCCAGAAGTATCCCTGAAATAAAAATTTCTTCATTTACGATATGTACTTCTGATCGAGCCCCCAACTTATGCACTGTTTCCAAATTTTAACTTTTCCGTCCAGTAGTTTAGGAGAAAATTGCTGTGATGTAAAAGCGGGAGAAATCGGGAGGGATATTATAAGGGTATCCTTATATTGTATATACGGAACCTTAATAAAGAAAGCAAAAGACTGACTAATAACAATAACTAAATATAAACCCGTAAATAGCTATTAGGTTGATAATTTTATGGGAACATTTACAGATGGCACACGATGGAAAGCATATGAAACATGAAAAGTTATGGCAGATTGAGAAGACCCAATAAAAGAAATCATGAAAAAGATAGAAAAAATCAGCAAAATTACTATCGAAAAATAAAAAAAGGAGGCAAAATTTATGCATAGACCAAAAACCCTAATTGATTTTTTTATAGGCTGAAAAAGCAACCTAAGAAACGGTGGTGATAATTATGATACAAACTTGTGTTTACATTTAAATTTTGGAGCCGTCTGAATAAAGTTTCTAATTCAGCTAGAAATTCACCCGAACAACAGTTTTCTATTGCCTGCCTATATGTGCACAATTTAATTATTAATTATCAATAATAATTCTACAAAGTTTAAAATAATTCGGGCGACACAGTACTAAGTATTACTTACTCCCTCGCCGCTGCAGATGTCTGTTGCAGGTACAGATGAAACGTTCGGAAAGAATCCACTAGACCAAGGCAACACAGTCCGTGAAACTACATTTTATCCAGAGCGTTGTAGTTTTGTGAATTGATCTTCGAGTAATCAATGTCCAGAATAAAAAAGTGTTTTTTGTACCATCTGGTAAATTACATATTTTAGTTGATGTTAGATGTTGATTTGACGATAAAATATGTTTTAAGGTTCTCCATCTATTACTTAGTTTAATTATTTTGAAATCGATACAAAAATAAATTTTTATAACCGTTATTTGTTATTTAATAATATTTATTTAGCATAATTAATTAAATTTATCTGAATTAGCGAGCAGAATATATCTAACTTAACTTTACTATGAAGAGATTTTTCAATTATGTTGTTTGAAAATTTTTTGTCGACTGCAAGCTCACATTTTTATATTGTTATAATACTATCATTGAGATTTGCGAAATTTAATTTTGTCCCTGGAAAGTTGCCTACCGCCAATTTTTTATGTCTAATTTTATACTTATTTAAATGGGATTTAGGTTTTGTTTGTACCTACCGGACTATTGACAATGTTGGTCAAAATTGTTCCGTTCTTGAGGAAGATTACTCATTTTACTCAAAAGGAAAGATAAGCTGATAAACGAAGACATCAAGAAAAATCCTATCCTATAGGAGCTGTTACTCAGCAAGTTTTTGGTCTTTCAAAATGCCATAAAAACGGTAAACATCCATATAATAATACTAATATACTGCTATCGCGCATAAGTGGAAGGGTCACCGACTAATAGAGACAGTAGATTATACAGTTTGACGGTACATGACACGTTGTGCGCAAACATTGCGAGTCTGTTAAGAGAATATAAATATGATGGATAAGCACTAACCACAGTTCTAACAGAGAGAAAGCATTTTCGAATATGCACATAAAACACAAAGTACACTAAAACAATATACATACATATATGTCTACACTGTGATGCTTGCATCCTTCTCCAGACTGCGTTAGCAGTATATTAGTACTAGGTTTACGGCTAGATCGTTCCATAGTTAGTGCTTGTAAATCAACAGTACACAACTTGAAAAAATATCTACTCAACATTTTATATCTCCTAGTGGAAAAGTATACGATTTTTACGTAAAATTTTTTTAACTTTTTATCTAAGCATACCGATAGAGGAAGACATATCAGAGCAAAGCCTTAGGTATGCCTATTTCATTTATCACAACCAAATATGCAAACAAATCTACAGACCAGCAATGAGGTCCCCAAAATAAAGCCAGCTATGTCATGACTGGCACTCCTTCAATCCTTTTTTCGGAAAATAGAGACACTTTTAAGGTTGCATACGAATCTTTCAGTATAATCAGTACATATTTACTCATGTTTAAGCACTTTCTGGGAAATGAGACAAGTCACGAAATTTCGGTATATGTCAAAACGTTTCGGAGTCTACATCAGACTGCTTATCTACCACCTAATATCACATGCACGCACATACACTTCTACAAGCGTATACCATATAAAGAGTTCGCAGACATAAATTTCGTTTCGATAAACTAACGGAATATTTTCTGCCATTTCAGGCGACTATAAGCCCCCTAACTTAACTACGACTCTAAAAGAAACTTACTTCAAACGAATCAAAATGAAAATCATTACAAACAACCTGTACGATATACTTTCATGGCATTTCTTGACTAGTGGTCGCCCGGTGGTCGAAATTGTTCACTCATATTGACAAATCTATTGAAATAAAAGAAAATAAAAAAGTAATCAAATATCGGTTTTCGAAATATTATTGAGAAATGAATCTCCCCAAATTTTTGGCTGGAACCGCTCCTGGCAAAATATTCGATATAATAATTGGAAGATTGTTCTTTGCAACCTAAAAGTTTTCGTTTCAATCAAGTTCAAGAATATTAAAGAAAAGATAGGACCAACAACCCTAGGAGAACTTAAATATTTAATACGTTCTCTATTGTCCGCTGTCTGACTATTTTTTACACAACAAAGGTTGTGATAATAATATATTAATCAAATAATTAAATTCACATTAAAAACCTAATATTTAATATGAAAGTTACTGATCTACTACATTGACTACTTTACCACTAAACAATAACAACGCTTGCATGCCACTTCTAGAAGTACATGCTCTAAAAATATATCTAACGATCGCTCCCTTCATATATAATTACTCAATGGTTTGAGTTTTGACCGTCTGCCGGCGGCGGCACCACAGATCAAATAGGCGGCACTGTCAGTTGTTTTGCGTTGACAGTATGGATGTAAATAATTAATTTTTAATATATTTTATTTAATGAATGAACCAATATTATAAATTTATATTAGCATTCTGCACTGAATGTGTTCAGTAGCTACTAAGCAAAACAAAAATGGAGAAAATCGGTTGAGAAACAGAGAAGAAAATGGGACCAAATCGTTTTGTCTTTGCCTATTTATATATAGATTTTTATGATGAAAATTTGACATTTGCAATGATGTTTACATATATAAACTTATATATACAAAAAACTGTAAACGTTTTTTTGTATATATAAGTTTTACGTTATAAAAAAATAAACGGAATCAAGCGCTGGAACATATATTTGTAGAATACAATTTATAATATTAAAATTTCTTGCGGTTTTAGAGAAAACAGTGAAGATTCACTGAAATTCACTGAAATCAAGTCCCTTATTTACTTTTTTTCTGGAAAACCGTAAATCTCATGTAATAAACGATAATATGGGCCCTTTCTGTAATGGTCCTTGCCCAAGCGGATTTTGGATAATCGCTCGTCATACATAAAAAAAACTGCAGACGAATTGATAAACTTCACCTTTTTGGAAGTCGGTTAAAAATAAAATTAGTTTTATTTTCACAAACCCATATTGGTAAAATCCGAGTTTTGGTGAAAACTGTAGAAAGGGCGTTCTTTTAATACTCGATTTCCTTTACACTTTTATTCCCACATAAGCTACACATATATCGAAGGATCTTTCATTCATCCCCTCACACCACATTTGTTTCATCCCATATTTAGAGTACACTTACACAAAAAAAAACAAGGCTGCATCTTCCTCCTACCAATTCACTTATCGAAAAAGCATGTGATGTAAAACATCCGACAAAAACATATCCTGAAGCCTATTCGAACATCAAATATTTGCTGATGAAAGGAATTATTCATATTAAAAAGATATTCGCGAAAGGAAGACGCTAAGCTTCGCAATCAAGATTCAGACAGGAAGAATATCCGCTGTAAAAATCCCGCAATATTATTTGATAAATTATTCAGTAAAGCAGAAAAGGTATACTTTGAGGAATAGCCCGGTTGTTATGGGTTCCCGTTTAAAACACAGAATCAGTTTAATCTACAACACATAAGTCAGATGTCTGGACTGCGTACAGAGATTTATTAGAGTAAGATAAATAATTGCTCCAAAGAACCACGCATAATTCAAATGGAGAGAGACTTTCGAATCATTTCTTGGAAACTCGTATTGAATATTTGGATAAGCGGGTATTAACAGTTTTCCTGCTCGAGATGGATATATTACCAAACGGATAAACTGCTCCAGACAAGATAACTCAAGATTCAAACCTAAATACAATCTGACTGCTCCAGTCAGACTTACTCGCATTGTGATTAATATCTATGTACTGTCTTATTGTGCTATATTCTTTGTTTTCTTCTATCTTTCATTTTGTCGTTGTCATCAGGTCACAACAGCGTTAATATGAATATTTTGCTTCCAAATGTTTTGTCAAGAAGTTATTTCACAGCAAATACTAGAATACATTCTAGCTTGAAGTGATGAAAGTGAAAGCCCGACCATACTTTACCAATCAAACTGCTCTGGAAGACAGCATTCCCGAGCAGCACTGTGAAAGTCATATATTTTTAATCTACAGCTCCACAAATTTTAATTATTTCCTCTTACACAGCATAGAAAGAATACAGCAATAATGTTGGAAGTGATACAAAATTCAAATTTGAGAAACTTTAGAATGAAACTTCGATCTATGTGCTAAGGACTAGTAAATATCAAAGATGCCAACAGGATGTCACTTGTTCACAACTAGATATCAAACACCAGAATTGCATAAACAAATAGCCGACAGTTCTAAGATATTTGGGTAGTCATAAAAATGTAGACCAGAAACTCTTTGATTAGTATTCAATTGAGACTCTTTTCGTCTTGTCAGAGTGTTGATCTAACGTTTAGCCGAAACGTCGAAATACCTGGAATTTTCATGCTGTTCTGCTCAAGAACATAGTCCAATATACATATATAAACACTTATATAAACACAAGCGTATTTTCGAATGTATATTTGTGTTAAATTTTGACAACATTTTTTGGACTTTTAAGAAGCGAACATTTACATATTAAATCTATGCATGTACAGTTGTATCATTACAGTAAAATGTATTTATAGAAAGTGATGTGGTAAAGAACATGATAACTGACAACTCCTTAAATGCTGTATTTTTCAATTAGAAAGCACCTAGAACAGAACAAATGGAAATGGAAATGGAGGTACGATCAAAGTGGAGTAGGGTAGATCTATAAGGACACAATCTCATAAAAGCATCAAATATTAACAATGTCAAGGTCAAACTGATAAATAAATAGCAACTTACGTATCAAGTAACTGGCATTAAATTTGTTATCTCCTAGATTCTAATAGTTCATATCTTTCTCTGTTTGTCATAACATGACCCAGGTAATATTGTTTCCGCCTCTTAACAGCATTGATTATTTCTTTGTTCTACCAATTCTATCCAACACATCTGCGTTAGTAACATGTTGAGTCCAATGTGTCTTTAGAATACGGCTGTATAACCACATCACAAACGCCTCTAGTTTTATTGAAGTGGCTGCATTATAATACTCGAAATATCCAGCAAGAGTAACCCTCTCATATTGGCTTTCAGATTGAAAGCACGGTTTTGAAAAAGTTTAGCCATTCTAATGTAAGCTGTTCTTGCTTTCTCGATTTTACACTTAACCTGTTATTTACTATTATTTGATTTGGAATTGTTCTATTTTACTAATGACTCATGTGACTAGTTTTATCTTTTTTTATTTCCAGAAGAAATTGTTTATATTGTGCAGCGGGGTTATTAATGATTCCCTGGAAATCCCTCCGCGCTGTCTGCAAAAACTATCGTGTTACAAGCGAATCTTATGTTGTCAATGCGGATACTATTTATTAATATGCCTGCATTTGTTCCATCCAGTGGTTCGGTAAATATGTTCTCAAACACAATTTAATTTATTTATTTTATTACTTCTTCTCCGTATAACCTTAAAAAGACCCTGAGCCTGACTTGCGATCATAATTTAAGGGTAAGTTGGCATGTTGTCTTTTATACTCGTTTGTGAGACTGACCCAAAAACTGTAAATTCAAATAACTCCTACTCCCGATCCACACTTACAACTATGTCACATTTGCGCCTTCATATCTTTAAATCTAGCCCCTGTCAGATGTAACAGCGACAACTTTAAATCAGGATGTCAAAACCTAACATTCTACATTTTCAACCTATTTGACTGGTTCCCGTTCATTTGTTTTGTGAGGGGTTATTTTAAATGAACAAATAAATACAGTTGCCCATTTACAG
Organism: Octodonta nipae; assembly: GCA_034190945.1. Lineage (NCBI taxonomy): Eukaryota > Metazoa > Arthropoda > Insecta > Coleoptera > Chrysomelidae > Octodonta > Octodonta nipae. The sequence goes on from CM067216.1 coordinate 52,981,640, forward strand.
AATAATATACAATTTAAATTATACCTAAATTTATTGAATAGTGCTTGAATTATAAAATAAAATATAAATAAAAATTATAGAATAAAAACAGTAAAAATTGAAAAGTAAAAGTAAGAATAAAAATTTGAAACTTATATACAGTGATATGTAAAACTCCTACAAATTATCCACTGCAGCCTGTCGAAGTTGACTGTGGGTACACGCGAAAATATCACTTGTAGAGCGTAGTACATTAAAATACGAGCACCCTTTGTATATTGGTGAACCAGTATGTTTGTTCTAGCTCTGCTACATATGAAGGTACTCACAGCTCTAGTACAGCGACTAGGTAGATTAAAATTGAGCATACCTAAGATAGCAAAACAGTCGATCTGTCCATGAATAACTGTATACAATAACGCCAGAAACGCGAATCTTCTTCAATGTTCCAGCTCGTCCTGTTACATAAATCATTAGTTCTAATTCCCCCTATTGGATAGGAGCCATCCACTTTAAAAATAAAAAAATTTTGAAATCTTCTTTGGACTCTCTCCATAGATAGCGTGTGCTTTTCGTAGATTGGACTCTATACCACAGGTGCATACTCTAATTTAGGTCGTACGTACGCATAATACAGTATTTTTGAGGCATTTATGTTTGTGAATTGTCTACAGTTGCGAATTAAAAAACCGTATGACTTCGTGGCTACCGAAAACTTGATTAATATGTGGTGTCTGAAAGACAAAGTTGAGTAGAACAATACTCTAAGGTCATTGACTGTATTGCACATTTCTAAGTTAAAACTGAATATTCGATAGTTGATTTCGATAGTCGAATGTCCCTTTGCAAATCGAACAACTATGCATTTCTGTACATTGAGTGCAAAATAAATACTAGTGCACCATTTTTCAGTAAAGTAAAGTTGGTTCTGCAACTCTTCACAGTCAGCAACGCTGACATAGGTCGTTTATGAATAATATAAAAAATAAAGGTCCAAGAATGGAGCCTTGGGGTACACCAGATGTTACAATAAATTCATTAGATTTATGGCCATTAAATGCTATGTACGGGATTCTATCGGAAATATGTGATCTTATAAGTTGAACAGTGTCTTTCGATAAGCAAAAATTCTGTAATTTCTTAAGTAATAGTTCCTGGTCTCTTCTGTCAAATGCTTTGGAGAAATCGGTATAGATGACGTCCTCTTGACCATTGGAGTCCAACTCTTGCGCTAAATACTGGGCAATTACCACTAAATTTGTAACCATTGATTTTTTGTTAACCAAACCATGCTGGTAAGGCGAAAATTATGTTAACGTGAGCCCGATATATCAGCTTGCCTTAAGACGAAATTGCTCTCGGTTTGTGTACAAAGGGTGTTTCAATAAGAGTACACATATGTACTCTTTTGACAAAATTATTAAAAACATTATTATATACATGTGGCGATATTTTGGAGCTTCAGGGCTTCTTGGTATAAACCTGTGACTTCAGATAACTCCACAACCAGAAGTCCAAGGTGTCAAATCACAAAATTATGGCGGCCAATTCTGGTTACCAAACCCAGGAATGGTAAGACTACGACTAAATTCTTGTAAAACATTTATATCAAGAGTGGTATTACATGTGGCACTGTCCTGCTGAAACCAGATGTCGTCAACAGCTGTATGTTCCAATTAAGGAATACAAATCTGAACTATTCACCGTTACTGGATTACTTTTCTCATCTTCAAAGAAATACTGTACAATAATTCCTCCAGACCACAATGCGCACCAAATAGTGACACGTTTTGAATGCATTCCTATTGAATAAATTTGACGTGAATTTCCATTGAAGTTTATGGCTTCTAGATGTAGATCTTTAATAAGAATATGCTGAAGAGTGTCTGTTGTAAAGTTCAGTTCTTATTACTGAATGACGAATCGAAATCTCTGGACACTCGTCTGCACCCTTGCGAACTGCCGTGGTGTTTTGTTATGAGCGACCTCTAGGAGCTCGTGTCGTGTGTTTTATATCAGAACTCTCGAATGCTTTAATTATTCTTTCCACAACAGATGAATTAGGAGCATTCAGTCGACTGAATATTGTACGCACTTTACATGTATTGTCATAAACCATTCACCATTTTTTACTAAAATGTTTAATTAATGAACGCGTTTTCTTAGTATGTAATGTTACCTCCTATCTGACAACTTTCGGTCTGTCACGATATATTCTTGTGTCATTGACTGTCAAACATGGCGGGCAACTCAAATCTTGTGCTATTACTGATATTCAAATAATATTAAAATGGTTTGCCTATTCCTTTATTTAAAATTTTCGAGTTTTGTCTTACAAGATCTTTATTTCACCCAGTTTATCTGGACTAAAATGACTTCTCGGTAAAAAACCAAGAATGCGAAAAAAACATCGACAAAGAATAATATAGCTGCAATAAGTTTTCCACCAACGAACATCAAAGCAAATTCGATTTAAATTAGTTCTAAATTTATTAAACAAATTTGTTCAGGCTTAGCAGGACTCTGCTTCCCATATTATTATAAGCTTCGGAAGGCAGTGATAAAAAAGGGCATTAATTGAGTCCCGGACTCCCGATGAAGGCAAACATTGTTGTTGGTGTGTATTTGTGTGAGACCATCGAGTCGCGAAGAAAAAGCAACTGGGAAAATTAAAGGGTAGATCTGACAAAAGAGTTGGGTTTCGATGTTTAAACAGTACAAATGGAAGTCATTTTAATGTGGGATTGAAATATCTGAAATTTGAAACTAAATCAAAATAATTCCAAACATTACACAACTTACTTTATAATAACGGTTTTCTTGGTTTCTAGATACTTCAATTAAAACGCGAGGTGAAAATGGCTTTTTGTTGATATCATTTGGGATCTTCAAGTATGATAGACAGATTAATTAGTAGAAATAATTTAGTTAACTAAAATCATTTCATCTTTATGTTGTGACTGACTTGATTGGGCCAAGTCGTTCCGAAATCAGAACATAACTAACAAACATGGTTTACCATTTCCCATTGAAATAATGTATAGAATGTTTTATTTAAACTTTGGTGTTATGTAACTCAATAACATATTGTCGTGCGGATAGGCCATAACACATGTGTATAAAGAATTTAACGCTCTACCAAAAGGTGTATTATAATTTTACTATAAATCTACTCTTTCTAAAGTGATGCAAGTTCAAAATTGAATATATAAAAAATTGTGTTTTTTTCACTTATTCAATGAATTTATCAGACTGCAGAAATATACGTTTAGTTACTTCTTCTAAATATTTCAAATATAGATTAACTAGCCGGTACCCGAGGTTTCACCCGCGTATGGAATGTACAATTCTGTGCAAAATAAATAGCTTATGAAACATGGAGTATCCTATATAACAGCTTTTTCTAATTTGTGAATCACCCTACGTAACAATAGATTAACCAATCCCGAATATATTTCAGCCCAGTTGCAGGTGCTTATGGGCCACCCTATATACCAGTTTTAATCGACATTTTTTTAACTTCATTGTATAACTGTAACTCGTCATTACGCTTTAGTGCAACCATCCTATATATAGAAGTGTTTATTTGTCTCCACATATAACATTTTTTAAACGCCTTACTATACTTTTAGTCCACCCTATACATCAGTTATTCAACTGCTTAGGGACTACGCTATATAACAATTTTTTCGAAAATTTTTGAGACACCTGGTAAAGTAAATATTTTCTCCACCCTATATTTTAACCACTCATTACATGCAACTCTTTCACACATTGCATTAAACACACGGTATAACTATAATATTGCTTCTCCCCATATTTTACGTATTCCACACACTAGGAGCAACTGTATATGATCTATCGATATAATTTTTTTTTAACATTTTTTGATTCAAGCTGTAAAACTCTAATTCTACTTCGCTTTCGATTTCAACCACCTTGCATAAACAACTACCCATTATAACAATTTTTGTACCAACCTGTATTACTATAAATTCACCAATCTCCAAAATAATTCTCTAAAACTGCAACTACTTATTAACCACCCTATATAACAATTTTGTTCATTTTTTTAACAGCCTTGTATAATTATAACTCTACTTCTATCTTTATTTAAACCATCATGTTTATACTGCTCCCAATTGGTCAACCATTATAACTTATTTGTCCATACGTTTTTGAACCATCCTATAAAACCATAATTTTACTCTACAAAATATTCACCTTGTATATGCTTTGCTTAGGGACTACCAAGCCTAAAATCACTCTGCAGCACTATAAATTTCAACTATCTTATCCATCCATTTTCTGATATTTTTTGAGCCATTCGGAAAAGTCTAATTTGTCTCCAGCTTATATTTTAACCCCTCTTATATGCGACTTTTTCTAACATACTTTTCATCACACTGTATAACTATAATTTTACTCTTCCCTCTATTTCAACTATTGTATATGCAACTTCTTATTTACCGCCCAATATAACATTTTTGTACGACCCTGTATCCTTAAATTCTACTCCACCCTATATTTCAACCATCCGGAAATGGAACAGCTTGTAGATCATAAAATTTCTTTATAATATTTTTTAAACCCACCTGTATAGCAGTAATTATACTCTGCTACGTATTTCAACCATCTTATATATACTTGTGGATATAATTTTTTTTTAACCAGTCTATAAACTATAATCTAATCGGCCACCCAGTATAACATTTTTGTACCACCCTGTATAAATATTAATCCACCAATCCCCAACATATTTCACCCAAACTACAACTGCTTATTGGCCACCCTATATAATTGCTTTTTTTATTAAACCGCCTTGTATAACTACAACTCCACTTCCATCTATATTTAAAACTTCCTGTTTATACTGCTGACAATTAGTCAACCATTATAACTTATTTGTCTATCAGTTTTTGAACCATCCCGAATAACCATATTTTTACTCTACAAAATATTTTAACTAACGACGCAACATAATCATTTTTCTGATATATTTTAAAACACCATGGAAAGTATAATTTGTCTCCACCTTTTATTTCAAACACCCCTCATATACAACTTTTTCTAACATTGTTTTTATCAATCTCTATAACTATAATTTTACTTCCCGTCATGTTTTAGATATTGCATATATGCAACAGCTCATGTTCTATCCTACAAAATTTTTCGAACATTTTTTATCCACTCTGTTTCATTATCACTATTACTCCCTCTTTCAAATACCTTGTATTTGCCACTACTTATCAGCCACCCAGTATAACATTCTTTGGTTCACAATGTTTACCTATAAATATAAATCCATCAATTCCCAATATATTTCACCAAAATTGCAGCTGGTTATGGGGCACCCTATATAACAATATCGTTCAAATTTTTGTTGTATCACTTTTAATGTACTTCTATACTTCAACCTATGTTAGAATCACCCTATATATGCTGCTGCTTATTATTTATCCAATATAACGTTTTTTAAATATTTTATTATACTTCTAGTCCATTCGATATTTCAACTATCATATCTGTGCAACTGATTATGACATATACCCTATAACTTTACTTCGACCCATATTTCAGGAATTTCATATATGCAACTGCTCATGGTCTACCCTATAAAACCAATTTTCTACCCACCCTGTATAATTATAATTCTACTCTACCGTATAGTATGACCATGTATATATAACTACTTATGGGCCACCCAATATAACATTTCTGGGCCAGATTTTATTCTTAGAATTCTACTCCACCCTATATTTCAACCTTCCTGTATATGATACAGCTTGTAGATCATAACATTTCTTTGTAATATTTTTATCCCACCTGTATAACTGCAATTATACTCTGCTACATATTTCAACCATTCTTTATAAGCAACTACTTGTGGATATTAAATAATTTTTTTAACCACCCTATAAACTATAATTTCACTCCATCTTATATTTCAACAACACTTTATAAACAACAGCTTCCAAAACTTTTTCAACCCGTTTCATAACTATAACTCAAGAAGATAATTCAAATATCTTACCTGCTTACATTACACATTTTTTCTAAAAAATTTGTATCCACCATGTATAAATATAATTATTTCTACCCTTATTGCAACCACATTTTATATGCAACTATTTATGAGCCAAATATTATAACATTTTGTAATCCACCCTGTATAAATATCCACCCGTTTTTCAACTGCCTGGTATATGCAATTATTTATGGCCCACTCAGTTCAACTCTTTTCAAGCACCCCAATTCCACTCCCCTCTTATTTCAAATACATTGTATATATGCGTATTATATTAAGATCCACGTAATATTACTTTTTAAAGATTTTTTAAATCCATGTAATTCTACTCCGCTTAAATTTCCTATATATAGAAAACCCTGTGAAATTTCGCTTCATATATCAGTTTTTTTTTATCGAAACATGTTGTATTAGCATATTCCGAATTTTGAATAAAACCTAAGAAAGTACCTAATATTTGGTACGTGCGCCGGAACCAAAGAGTAATTGTGTACAACCCAACATGATCGAAGTTTTTTCGCTATATCTACCGTTTTTGTAAACGTAGGGAAATAAAATGTATACCAGAGTTTAAGTCAAACTATAGGCTTTGCAAAAAAAAAGATTCAGCAAAATCAGTTGAGTAGTTCTTACGTGATTTCAATAATTACATTTTTTCTCGGTTAAGCACTGAGTGATACCATTATTAAATTGTAATCATACTATTTTTAATATCCTTACACGTCAGTTTAAAAAAAGTCGCCAATGCTCAAATATGCATTATGTATACTTATGGTTAGTTTTTTAAGTTTACAAAGATGGATGTGGTATATTATAATATTCAAGTGAATAATTAACGAGTTTTCAAAGCGTGATATCTTTAAAGCAAATATTTAAACATTTAAACGGTGAAGATTCCCTTGTGCAAAGCGAAAACAATTACAGTGACAAATCCAACGTATTAATGAGAAAATAATTTATTCAGATTTTGTGTTTACAACACTGATTTCTTACAAGGCATTCCTTAGGAAATAAATTTTACAGTAATTAGATTTTATGCTTTGACTAAGTTTATTTTTTGATTATAATTGGAATGTAATCAGATTTGTTAAAAGAAACACAGCAGATAAATGTATGAAGCGTTTTTGTTAAGTTAAATCATCATATTAAAATATGACGACAAATGCTTGGATTTGAAGGGAAGAATGTAGTAAAATATTTTTCATGAGTGAGATATTATCACACATTTATATTTTTTAGGTGCGGGCAGTTTTGAACATTTACTTAATATTTTTTGAAAAATCTCAAAGCGACTATTTTAAATAACTTGCAAGGGTATATTAAAAGTGAAGGTAGAACACACTAGGTTGGACCACTGCCATGTGCTTATCATACCCAATGAAGATTTTTGATTTGATTTAGTGTTTTTGTTTTTAAAATAATAAATTCATGAAAATTAAATTATTCGTTAGGTAAGTGAGAAGGGGTTTTAAATAGTAATCTTCTCAGGAAAAATATGTTTATAAAGCAAAATTAGTGAAATATCGTAATCACGATTGAGGCTCGGTCTTCCAGGTACTGATACTTTAATATCAAAATTCTGTCATTTTACATAAATGGAACACTTGTGAACTTACGTGAACTCCATATCGAGATCCCTAGAGAATCTCCAGTAACAAATGAATCTACCTCGCATCAAAGCAAACTTGATACCGAATATCATTTTGTAACTCCATCAAAATTCCATATTCATATACCTTTTCATATTCAACTAATACACTTAAGCATCCCCCTACGTATAAGACCAGAACCTGCCCTCTGGACAAATATGTGTACATTCTCTCTCATCCCGCATCTTTTCGGGTCCCTCTTCCATTGAGATGCAGACGTTTGTGTGGTTATTAGTTGTGTAAATTTCAGGTTTTGCGAGGCACATTGTTGACTTATACAAGCTTTCCAACTTAAACTGGGTTATCAGACTGAAAGGATGCATTATTAAATGAAATGTATAGTAGTTTTGGTGATGGGATAATTTTACATGTAAATATTTGAGACGTTCTTCTCGGCAAAGTATCTCTCTTTGCTTTTGTACGAAATTGAGGTGAGTGACGTTAATAACATTTGAAACATTTTGAGGGGAGAGCATGTTGGCATTATGCCTTTGCATGGCACAGATCTCTTTATTACAAAATACATGGTGTTTTAGGTGCAATAGTAAATAATTCAGAGTGTGGTAATATAGACGAATTGCATTTTAAAAATTATTTTTATGTAGAGAGACACATCTGTTAGAATGTTACTAAGAAACGCAATTGTGACGTTGAAAGTTTCAAAAATTTTACGTCCAACTTTAACTCTTCTGTTTAGTTTTCCGTTGATGCCTTGAGTACGTGTACGCCGAATGTGTGGCCAGGTAAATCAATTCAAAAGAGGTCGAATTAATGATTAACGAGAGACGACGAAGGAGCACATATGAAGTGTTCAAGGTCGACATCTAAGACTTATTACCTTTAGAACTTGACTGATAAGTGATTAAGCGGTTTTTTGAACACCAACATTATCGACTTCATCTTGTGCTATCTCTGACTGCTGAGCATTGACGGCATCGACTACAGTGGTACAGAGAGCGACAACATTAGAATGTGGAAGCATCAGGTCTTCTCTGGTGAATCTCGATTATGCTTGAGTGGACATGATGGCCGAAAAGGGTTCGACGACGTCGAGGAGAGCGATGGTAACTTCAATTTGATTAAGGCGAGATGTACACCGAACTGTAGGCGTTAGGTTATGGGGTGCTGTTACAGATGGTAGTAGGTCACCTTTAGTCTTTGCTCGAGCCAATGTGACAGCGCATCGTTAGCTTCAGGAAGCATTGAAGCCGTATATACTCCATTATCTTAATCGGCTAATGGCTGTCATATTTCAGCAAGGTAATACACGGCCCCTTGTTGCTAGAGTTAATTCCAATTTTTTGAAGAGACGCATGTGAATCCCCCCATCTTTCGGCTACAGAACATGTTTGAAATATATGGGTTTAGAGGTACTAAGACATGAAATACAAGTAGCTTGGGACAGTGTTCCTCATTAACAAATTTATCAGCTCATTGAATCAATGCCAATACGTGTTGGAGAGTGTATAGATAACCGCTGTTGACAAACACATTATTAACAAATTTATTCATAAAAAAAATTATTAAACTCCTTGGGACTTATTGCTCAAATTTTAATCATTTACTATAGCATGTATATGGTAAACATACGATTTATGTCTTACCAAAACAATATTAAATTTAAAAATTAATGTTTGCAATTTCTTTGTCAGTGCATATATGTCAAATAAAGAGCTCGTTATGAGGAATCCAAATATATTTTTTTCATACATATTTAAGATAATTTGTTTAATATTGTTGCGAAATTTACCTAAGCCGGCCCTGGTTTCATTTCAATACGACATCGATCGCTAGGAGGACAAAATAATTAATCTCTAAATAGCTCGGCAACTGCAGAATTGATAATGGATTGTACTAGAGGATTCGTTGCGGGTTTTAAAAGGAGCGGCCCATCTTCGCGGCAGTGAGTTAGTGCGGCGAAGAGCTTATACTGTATTAAATTTGTGATATTCGAATCAGCTGTTGTGTATATTTGATGTAAATAAAAGTTTCTAGAAAGTGAGAGTGAATGTTAGTTTTTAAATTTTAATTGAACCCACGAAATATTTAACAATATATTACAAAAAACAGATGCACAAAAATCGAGTCATTCGTCTTACCTCCGAAACAACATAGCTTAAAATTTTAAAAAGATATTAGGATTATATGGTTTCACTCAAACTTCAATGAAAAAATGAAACGGAAATCAAAATATTAATTTTGAAGAACATGTTATAAAACTTAATTGAAAATAAAAAACGATAAGCAAAAACCGACTTTATATCTGCAACAGCTGAGCCTAAAATTTTCAAAAATACACGAATATAGGGCAAACTTTATAAGAAAAATAAGGCGAAGTACTGTTTTTATTTTAGGGGACAAATTATAAAATTAAATAAGAAACATAATTTTTTTTAAGCGTACCTAATATTTCAAATGAAAGGAGAAATAAGTTTTTTTTCATATTATTAAAACATAATTTTTAAATTTACTATGAGGCAAAAATTCTGAGGGTAATAATAAGGTTTCGACCATAGTTTATTGGCAAGATAAAGCAAAAATCTTAATGTTAATTTTAGGAGCCAAATTAGAGAATTAATGAAGTTGGACTCAATGTGAACAATTATCTTAAAGGAATGAGTCAATGGTTCGCGCTCAATATCAGGCTCTATATATGGATAAATCTATATACAGATAAATAGTATTCATTATCTTCGGAAACTACTAAAGTAGTATTCTAAAAGAAATAGACATTTATATCAACGTATAGAACTAGTAGAATACTGCAAGTTTAAGTGATATAATAAACTACAGACCAAAGAACCACATATCGTCATGTATCTTACATATCTACTATTAAAATGTATGAATGCTGAAATACTTCGTATCAAATACCAGGCTCTGTTTCAAAGCATTGCCAATTATTTAATTATAGCGTTGGGGGAAATCCCGAATAACCCTCTAACGCTTGCAGAATTATTTACTGAAAATTGTCCATAAAATCCAGTCTACAGAAAATGAAAACATTTTTAATTTGAAGTAAAAATATGCTGCTGAACGGAACTTATATTATTATAAGTTGACAATAATAGATAAAATTTCAAACAGTATAACCAGAAATAAATTTATCCAATTAGGTCAGTACGTAGTTCGTCAAGTTATATTACAGCTATAGACATATTCAGTTTTTTTCCACCTGAAATAAGTAGAACACTAATTTTTAAATAAGTTTTATAGTTTTATTATTATGGACCTGTCTATGTTCAGGTAAGTTGATTACGATTGTGACAATTAAGATGTATATATAAGACATGTATACTGTGTATTTTTTTAGTCAATAAATGAAATATTTTTTATAAAAACCAATCGCATCACATAACAGGACAACTCAAAATGCTACTATAAGAAATAAAAGTGTATAATTTTATATTTAAAAATGCAAATGTTAAAAGATATTAAGGAAAATGTAAGAAAATCTATTTAGCCAACAATTTTGGAAAATGTGGCTAGAAAACCTAGGTAAATGCTAGATGGCCAAACTACTAAATTTAAAATTAGAATTAGACTGTAACAAATCTCAAAGATGGAACCGAACACATAGTAGGCGAGATAACTCGCCCTTGAACAAATTATTAGGCTAAACAAACTTACTTTAAAATTGAATGATGACTAAACTATAATTTAACCTCGCTTTAACTTTATATCACAACTTTTTAAAATAACCTATTATCCTTTAAAATTACTGAATGTTCTGCAAGTATGGTGTATGGTTACGCTGAAAACTTTGTGTAAAATTATTCTTGCGACAAATTGTGAGCTGATAGATTAAGATTACATTGTACAGCTGTTCTTGCCTGCACATTGCAACAATTTTGATACTATGTAAATCAGCCACCTCATAAAATTGAACAGAATGAACTTCCCTCGACATTTTATCCACCATAAATTCCGGTCGGAAGCATAAAATAAATTATTGCTATCAAAATATTTATTACGAAAGACGACAGGGAAATTCTTTATTACCGGCAATTTCCCGATATTTATATGTACACATATATATATTTTTCCAAAGAACAAACACTAGAGACCAACGATAACACAGTTTTAATACAACTTTTTACGCCGAATCGTAAAATTCAGAGCAAACCAGTCCGTAGGAAAGTTCGCTAACTATAAGTACTATAAGGTTTTTTATGTTCTATGTGATATTCACGCGTCTTTGGTTTTATTGATGATTTAAACAGAAAATATCTGAAACGATATAGATATTGTCAAAGAAGAGTTTTTATATCGCAATGAGAATGACGAACGCTAGGGCCTTAAGGATATACTGGTAGTCATAAATTCGGTAAAACATATGGTTGCACGTGATCTCGTTGAATCATGTATTATATATATATATATATATATATATATATATATATTAATTTTATAATGTATTTTAAATTGATCCATTAAATAATTATTTCAAAAAATCACAAATATCCCCAAAGGAAAAAATCTAAGTGTGTTAAATCTGGCGAATTAGCTGGCCAACAAATTGTGGAAATAAGCCGGCTTCATAATATTGTTCCAAAAAACTTATTGTAGCATGTGCAGTATGTGCTGGAGTTCGATCTTGTTGGAAATAAGCATCTGTTAATTCATCATCATGTAAACTGTTAATAAATGGTTCCAACATTTATTCTCTGTATGTTACTGCATTTACCGTATTATAAAAAAATATTGGCCCTATAATCTGTCTCTTTGACATTGCTAACCATACTCCTACTTTAATAGGATGAAGGTCAGTTACAATAAATGTATGGGGATTTTTAGTAGACCATGTCCGAAAATTTTGAGAATTAATATATAAATGAAACCATGCTTCATCAGAAAAAAAAGTTAGGTCCAAATCTTCATTACTAATTATTTCGTTAAACCATAAACAATAATTTTGACGATGTTCAAAATCTTGTTCTCGTAAGTGTTGATGTACCGCAATTTTGTAAGGATACATAAGTATTTTTTTGTTTCAATGCTGTTCGTGCACTTCCATAAGGCAGACCTACAATTACAAAAGTTATATATAAAACATTAATTGAAGAAAGAAATATATTCTTGCCTGTTTGAGCTGCTAATTTTCTTATATACTTTTATTCGGAATATTTTCAATTCTGTTGCGTACATCATCGACGACATCTTGTGTTAATACCGTTGCCACCTTTTCAGGATTGCGTTTTAGTACACTTCCAGTCTCTTCAAATCTCCTGGTGTTTTCTAAAAGTTTCAATAGAAATTTCTATATGAGGATATTGTGTTATAAACTGTTCAAAACATGACCGTAGCGAATACGTCCATGACCCATCCTCAGTTAGTACAGCACAACGAAAATGTGCCATTACAATAAGAGTATCCATTTGCACCGAAAATGGCATTATGTTGTCTTGAAAAAGACAGTTTTATATTCAATAAAAAGGCTTATAGAAAATAATGAATAATTACGAAGAAATAAAACCAGTCAAAAGCCCGCCAAATATCACAAATCAAGATACCGTGTTGACATTTGACATCTCGAACTTGTCAGTCAGAAAATCAAGGGTTTACAATAGACGCACTGAAAAATCCCCCAATATTAAGGAATAATGGTTGCCAACTCCGGACACTTGATATTGATCACTCGGTATACTAAAGGTATGCACAGAATAGTACACCGTTCAGGAACTATTCAAGGCGCATGCCTAAGATTTGTGCGATTCCAGTTTTAGGGGGTGGTACGTTTTCGAAACTGAGATAATACCAAAATCACTGTCTGTAATTATCAGACTGGCCAGACATAATGTTAATAAGTGTAATTAATTTATTCACAATAGTAGTGACTATAGTGGAGAAAAATAACAAATTACCAACGATACTTTTGGATTTTGGGGCTAAATGCATTAAAAATTAAAAATTAAAATATAAAACAAAACATAATTTTACCCCCAATTATACATTATTTCCGTTATAGACACACGTGCTTTAATAATTTTCTTTGTTTTACTATAATACTTAATTTAGTTCAACGGGTTTTTTAATGAAAAATAATCTTATTTCCATTACTTAACGTGTTAATGGCATAGAATGTTGTCGTTTACATGTAATTGGAGAATGGAACTGTGCAAGTTCAGTTCCTTTAAAAATCGTGAACTGAGAATACCGTACGAGAACCGTTTATATTCAGTACACATTTTAGTTGGTACAAAAACCCGAATCATTGTACCGTGCAAGCTCTTGTTGGTACGCTTTTGAGATAATTTGCATGCGCTGAATCGTTCCTGTACGGTTTTGCATCAAGTTGGGATAAACCTTTTATTGCATGGGAAGAAATTACTTGTTTCCCAACGGGAGGAGGCGTGTGAGTTACAGAAGGTCAACCTTGGGACAAATAGTGAGATTACGAGAAAATATTAAAATGGATTGATCATGTCATGCGAAAAAAATACAACTTGCTGCAGATAACAGAAAATTGCTAATAATCACTTAAAGAAAATATAGAAAGCATGTTACAAAATAGAAAGGAAATTTGTGAAGTATTGGACAGTAGGAATGGAATTTCTATTCAATGGGTTGACATGGAAGGCATGTCTTATTTATTCAAACATTTTAATTGTGGTGTAGAACCAAAACTTCCAATTTGCAGCTTAATGGTGACTTGTGGTGTTATTTCCCAGAAAGTGCTTAAACATTGAAAAAATATGCCAAAAACATCCTTCAGAAAACAAATATTTCTTGTTCAAGAAGGAAATAGAGGTCTTGATCTACAGCGTCTCAAAGACAGACATACAGATCAACGAGGATGAGGTGGAAACAATTCATTACTGTCGCTTTTCCATTTTTTTGCTGCTTTTCAGAAAGACGGCTTATAAACCATCGCCATTCCATTACATATTACATAAGCTGATAGCAGAAATAGAAATAAACACATCTCATAATTAAGTTAATAGAGTTCAGTATAAATTAAACTAATGCCAATATAATAAACAGTGGAAAATTATGTTAGGGTGGTTCTTATATGTAAAAAACACAATGATAATATTAAATGGAGATATAGGTGGAGTAATCTCATTAAAATCCTTAAATAATAAAATTAGATCGTCAACTGGTAACTTCTAATGCAATTTTTAATAAATAGAACTGGTAAATCACAATTTTTGGAATCTAACGAATTTGACAGTTTTAGAAAAATTTCTCAAAAAGCGAGTAAGCATATCGAAAACGTTTAACCAACAGAAACAATGAAATTTTACCTTAATTTCAGTATAAAAACTTGAGTGACATAATAAATTTATTAGTCCAGATTTTCAATAACATTATATTTTGGCATAGAAAGGGCGATTATTAACATCTCTGGGATCTTTTTAGAACATTTCGGGGACAATAGCGGATGAAAATTCATTACCTCCATCCTATAAACGGCAAAAATTGTAATTGACATGACAGATAATTTTGGATAAAAATTATGACATAATCAACGAAAATCTATTTGAAATTTATGTAGGACGACAAGGACAGAGAACTTATTGGACTGAATGCATTGGTGGTTGTAAACAATGGAAAAATTTTAGAAATTTAGAAGCAGGTTATATTTTTGAAGTACAGGTGGCAATTATTTCAGGGAACAAGAAGAAAGAAAATTACAGATTTTACCAAAAACGGGACGGTATTTTGGAAATCTAAGCATATGGGAAGTGAAATTTGAACAAGCGGATCAATATGTGGAAGAATGAAGATTGGAAAGTTCCTAATTAAAATGTTAGATAAATTTGGATCAAAGTCAATTTTAAAACTATAAATACGCGAAAAGGGACGATATACGGGATATTCAGATTTTGGCAGCGTTAAAGTAGACTTTGTTTGTGGTTATTTTTTCAAAATTCAAAATTTTTAACTGGTAGTACAAATAATTGAAAAAAAAGCAACCATCAACCAGATGATATCTAGAGAGCAGGTGTGCACAAAAGTTGTTAGATGCATTCAGGCCACAAGCCAATTTAAAAGAGAGCAGTTAACTCAAGGAGCAGAGAGAAAGCGGTATTGGTTCGAGATTGAAGCAAATATATAAACATAAGTGCAGCAGAAGCCAGTCCATACCAATAAAGCAAGAGGATAAAGTGGTTGATGCTTTAAGACAAACTTAAAGTTATAACGTAGTACAATTTTATACTTAAATTAATATTTTCATACGGCGCTGATAGTATTTAAAATAATAGAAGTTACAATTTTTTTGATTCATTGGGAAATATACATTTTTAGTACCGGGTTTTTTTAATTCAAAATTTAATAAATTGCAGTTGAACTATCATTGTGTTTTAAAATTTATTTTGTTATAAACAGAACCATTCATTTTGGAACAAATTTTTTTAGATCAAAAAATCTTGTTCCCTGAAATAATTGCCACCTGTACTTCAAAAATATAACCTGCTTCTAAATTTCTAAAATTTTTCCATTGTTTACAACCACCAATGCATTCAGTCCAATAAGTTCTCTGTCCTTGTCGTCCTACATAAATTTCAAATAGATTTTCGTTGGTTATGTCATAATTTTTATCCAAAATTATCTGTCATGTCAATGACAATTTTTGCCGTTTATAGGATGGAGGTAATGAATTTTCATCCGCTATTGTCCCCGAAATGTTCTAAAAAGATCCCAGAGATGTTAATAATCGCCCTTTCTATGCCAAATATAATGTTATTGAAAATCTGGACTAATAAATTTATTATGTCACTCAAGTTTTTATACTGATATTAAGGTAAAATTTCATTGTTTCTGTTGGTTAAACGTTTTCGATATGCTTACTCGCTTTTTGAGAAATTTTTCTAAAACTGTCAAATTCGTTAGATTCCAAAAATTGTGATTTACCAGTTCTATTTATTAAAAATTGCATTAGAAGTTACCAGTTGACGATCTAATTTTATTATTTAAGGATTTTAATGAGATTACTCCACCTATATCTCCATTTAATATTATCATTGTGTTTTTTACATATAAGAACCACCCTAACATAATATTCCACTGTTTATTATATTGGCATTAGTTTAATTTATACTGAACTCTATTAACTTAATTATGAGATGTGTTTATTTCTATTTCTGCTATCAGCTTATGTAATATGTAATGGAATGGCGATGGTTTATAAGCCGTCTTTCTGAAAAGCAGCAAAAAAATGGAAAAGCGACAGTAATGAATTGTTTCCACCTCATCCTCGTTGATCTGTATGTCTGTCTTTGAGACGCTGTAGATCAAGACCTCTATTTCCTTCTTGAACAAGAAATATTTGTTTTCTGAAGGATGTTTTTGGCATATTTTTTCAATGTTTAAGCACTTTCTGGGAAATAACACCACAAGTCACCATTAAGCTGCAAATTGGAAGTTTTGGTTCTACACCACAATTAAAATGTTTGAATAAATAAGACATGCCTTCCATGTCAACCCATTGAATAGAAATTCCATTCCTACTGTCCTATACTTCACAAATTTCCTTTCTATTTTGTAACATGCTTTCTATATTTTCTTTAAGTGATTATTAGCAATTTTTCTGTTATCTGCAGCAAGTTGTATTTTTTTTTATTTTCGCATGACATGATCAATCCATTTTAATATTTTCTCGTAATCTCACTATTTGTCCCAAGGTTGACCTTCTGTGACTCACACGCCTCCTCCCGTTGGGAAACAAGTGATTTCTTCCCATGCAATAAAAGGTTTATCCCAACTTGATGCAAAACCGTACAGGAACGATTCAGCGCATGCAAATTATCTCAAAAGCGTACCAACAAGAGCTTGCACGGTACAATGATTCGGGTTTTTGTACCAACTAAAATGTGTACTGAATATAAACGGTTCTCGTACGGTATTCTCAGTTCACGATTTTTAAAGGAACTGAACTTGCACAGTTCCATTCTCCAATTACATGTAAACGACAACATTCTATGCCATTAACACGTTAAGTAATGGAAATAAGATTATTTTTCATTAAAAAACCCGTTGAACTAAATTAAGTATTATAGTAACACAAAGAAAATTATTAAAGCACGTGTGTCTATAACGGAAATAATGTATAATTGGGGGTAAAATTATGTTTTGTTTTATATTTTTATAGCAAACAATTAATGCATTTAGCCCCAAAATCCAAAAGTATCGTTGGTAATTTGTTATTTTTCTCCACTATAGTCACTACTATTGTGAATAAATTAATTACACTTATTAACATTATGTCTGGCCAGTCTGATAATTACAGACAGTGATTTTGGTATTATCTCAGTTTCGAAAACGTACCACCCCCTAAAACTGGAATCGCACAAATATTAGGCATGCGCCTTGAGTAGTCCCTGAACGGTGTACTATTCTGTGCATACCTTTAGTATACCGAGTGATCAATATCAAGTGTCCGGAGTTGGCAACCATTATTCCTTAATATTGGGGGATTTTTCAGTGCGTCTATTGTAAACCCTTGATTTTCAGACTGACAAGTTCGAGATGTCAAATGTCAACACGGTATCTTGATTTGTGATATTTGGCGGGCTTTTGACTGGTTTTATTTCTTCGTAATTATTCATTATTTTCTATACGTCTTTTTATTGAATATAAAACTGTCTTTTTCAAGACAACATAATGCCATTTTCGGTGCAAATGGATACTCTTATTGTAATGGCACATTTTCGTTGTGCTGTACTAACTGAGGATGGGTCATGGACGTATTCGCTACTGTCATGTTTTGAACAGTTTATAACACAATATCCTCATATAGAAATTTCTATTGAAACTTTTAGAAAACACCAGGAGATTTGAAGAGAATGGGAGTGTACTAAAATGCAATCCTGAAAAGGTGGCAACGGTATTAACACAAGATGTCGTCGATGATGTACGCAACAGAATTGAAAATAGTCCGAATAAAAGTATATAAGAAAATTAGCAGCTCAAACAGGCAAGAATATATTTCTTCTTCAATTAATGTTTTATATATAACTTTTGTAATTGTAGGTCTGCCTTATGGAAGTGCACGAACAGCATTGAAACAAAAAAATACTTATGTATCCTTACAAAATTGCGGTACATCAACACTTATGAGAACAAGATTTTGAACATCGTCAAAATTATTGTTTATGGTTTAACGAAACAATTAGTAATGAAGATTTGGACCTAACTTTTTTTTCTGATGAAGCATGGTTTCATTTATATATTAATACTCAAAATTTTCGGACATGGTCTAAATCCCCAGACATTTATTGTAACTGACCTTCATCCTATTAAAGTAGGAGTATGGTTAGCAATGTCAAAGAGACAGATTATAGGGCCAATATTTTTTTATAATACGGTAAATGCAGTAACATACAGAGAATAAATGTTGGAACCATTTATTAACAGTTTACATGATGATGAATTAACAGATGCTTATTTCCAACAAGATCGAACTCCAGCACATACTGCACATGCTACAATAAGTTTTTTGGAACAATATTATGAAGCCGGCTTATTTCCACAATTTGTTGGCCAGCTAATTCGCCAGACTTAACACACTTAGATTTTTTCCATTGGGGATATTTAAAAAACAAAGTTTTTCAAAATCGTCTACATAATGTAAATGAAATGGAAGCAGCAATTAATGAAGAACTAAATATATCTGCCGAAATTTCAGAAAACATCGTTACTAATATGAGAAGACGTAACAATTTGTGCATTGAAAACAATGGAAGTCATATAGAACATTTATTGTAAAAACTAAAAAATAATTTATACTAAAATATATTTGTGCTAAATAAATTGTTACTTCATAACAAATATTTTTTGATTTGTTATCTTCTTCTTTTTATAGATACCTCTATTAATAAAACATGACACAGAGTATACTGACATTTAAACAAACATTTTCTGATATCCATGTTCATCCTTTTGTTATTATTTAACCAACAGTATATATGTGATTAATTAAATTATTTTGCCTGTTCATTTCTCTCCTCCAAATTTTTCGTGCAACAGAAAAGTATTTGAAAATTGTAGACGAAGAACAAAGTGTAGTAAGTCAACTTCGTAAAATTGCCCCAATTACTGCTATTACTGGCTGTCTGTAGTTATTCTGTGAGAAAGAGATTCTACAAAATGATAAAGCAGTAAGGAAGAATCTCTGTATAGACTGCTAGTAATTTTATGAAATTGCCTTCCTTCACTTTGTTCTCCAAATACAATTTTTAAATACTTATCTGTTGCAGGAAAAAAAATGTAGGAGAAAAAACCCAATGAACAGGCAAAATAATTCAAGACCTCCTTAAAAATATTTACAAAATTACTTGTTAATTAAATTTTCATGCTACTCAAATTGACTCATATACCTGTTTGTAAGACTGGTTACATTTTAACCGAAGATAAAAAAATGTTGCTATACTAATTTCTTATATATATATATATATATATATATATATATATATATATATATATATATATATATATATATATATATATATATATGCAATTTATTCTCAATAACAAATATATGGAAACGCACTATTTTAGTTCTATCTTGTATCCCTCTTGATATGTTTATTATTTATTTACAACATTTTAAGAAAGTGCCCTCCAACACAATTAATGTCAGACAGTGCTGTTTCTACACTTTTAAGGACTGCGACCATAAATACAACTTAGTTCATGATTGTAAAAACACAGCTTTGCAACATAACACCAAACCTTTATTTTAAACACTCAACGTCTTTTTAATAACTCTTAGTTGCCATCATCAAGGAGTAAACCAAGTTTGGTTTGGTGTTAGGGTGCAAAACTGTGTTTTTACATGTGTGACACACCAAATGGTTCCACATTTCCTTTACTTCATGATTATTATCAAGATGATTCCTATCCTTAATGTCATTTATTAAGCCTGCATGACTATAACTACATATGTCATACTCAATGCTGGTAACTGTATTTTGCATAATATAATTGTATTGAATTTGGCCATTATGCTTATAAGGTATCACTTGATGTAATTTTTTTTACAAACATGACTTGCTAATTTGTCATTTAACAATACATTGTTTTCCAGTTTAGTATTAAATTTCTATTACTTATTGTGAAAATTGGTTTATTTAGCCTGAGCTAACACTTTATTTTTAGATAATAAAAATTTACTTTTAATAATGCCTATGTTAATAAAACCATATATTTTCTCATATTTATTATTGTTTAACATATTTACTCAACAGTATACATCAGGTTTAAAGTAAAGGCAGGTTACATTTTAAGTTAAAAGATATTACCTTTTAACTAATTTTTTATCAATATATTTCCAAAATAAGCAGTAACAAAATATACTTGTAACATGTATTAAAATTTGTTCTTAATTACAAATTTATAGACACCACTCTTTCAGTTCTGTCATCTATCCCTCTTTATTTAGCTGTTCATTATTATACTTGCAGCAGTTTACAAAATTGTTTGTTTCTTATCAGAATACTCTAAAGGATGAGCCCTCCAGCAATAACAATAAAGGTAGGCAGCATTGTTCCTATACTTAAAAAAATATGACACAATTCTTGAATTAATTTGTATTAAAATCAACACTCTTTTTGCACCCATTACATCCAGTGTCTATATTTAAGACTAATACTTCCTGATTATCAATGATTCCCATCCTTAATGGCATTCATTAACTGTGCATTGGATATTTATCATACCCAATGCACGTAGTTTAATGTGGCATTTATTTATTTGCACATTTTGAGAGTATAGTTTTTGCAAATTATTACCATCAAATTTACCATTATGCTGATTACCAGTTGATGTAAACTTCTTACTCAAACATAACTAATTTTTTCTTTAATAGTCAATTATTGTTAGTTGTTCATTATTGGGATTCCTAAACGTTTTCTGGTATTAGTCAATCTGTTGAACCGAGTTCATACTCTGTATTTTTTACATAATAAAACTTTATTTTCTTTAATTAATTTCTTAATTAAGAGCCAGAGTCATTTCATTGTTTGCATTTTCTGCAATGTTTGAGGTTATGTTATGGCTTATGTCAACACGAACTGACACGAAAAGTTCAATCAACAATTGTGCCAACTCATTATTCTGTGTGTTATTTTCAATACCAACTGCACAATGTTGCCACAAGAATTTAAGTATTGCCAACTCCGGACACTTCAGATTGATCACCCGGTAGATTGTGCTAGAATTTGTATTGAATCCTTGAATATATATTTTTTTAAATGACAGACAACGGTTTCATTTTGGGCTTCAGACCATGCAAATATATATTCATTAGAAATAACTATTTTTCTTAATTATCAAAGGTTTTGTAACATTAAAACTGCTTAAGCGAAATTTTTGTGTATATGTATTATTCGAAATAATTCAATAAAATCATTTAAGGTGTTGCCACGTTTATAGATTTGTACAGACTGGAAAATCATAGCAATAGCTGTTAATACACCTGCCAACTATTTCTTGAATACTTGACAAATCAGCGTTTGTACAAACAAGAAAGCAACGATGTTTGGTAAGAACTGTAAAAATTAATGAAACAAAGGTTAATAGGCAAACTTTAAAATTCTGCGAATTCAAATGAACTTAAAAGGACAAAAGTTGTTACTATCATATGGGTAGATCCACGGGGGAGGCGATGGGGGTCACCCACCTCCAGACGGGCCTCAAAGTTAGTAAATTTAGTATTAAGAGGAGGTAATTTCAACTTCAAGAGCCTAAAAGAAGGAAACTTCTTCGCGTTTAAAACTCAGAAAGATGCAAAAGCCAAAGAAATTTAGGTTTAAAATTTTATTTAGGTAAATTTAGTACAGGATCCCTCTTACCTGAAGCATGTTATCGCCCCCCCCCACAGGACGCGCGTCTCTGGATCGGCCTTTGTACTAGCGGCGAATATAAATGATGGATATTGTAAGAAACAAATAAACTAAATTACATGTTCAAAATGTGCCCCATTGTTGGCACTTGCCTATACAGAAATCTTCATAGTCTTCACGTTTTCTGAAGTCGACTATCTAACATTAAATCACACTAGCTCTTTTTAATGAATTTCATACTTGAATTTAAAAAAAATAATTATTTATTTTAATTTAATATTTGAATATATGGTGAATGCCCCAGCAAAAATTTTAAAACAAAACACATTTCTTAGGATTTTATGCAAAACGGTATGTCCCACTTGACTAAAAAACTTCATGATTATACTTATTAGAAAACATTTAAAACTTTAAACCCGAAACACACACAAACGATTTCCTTTTTCTGCAATCGGTAAAAAATAAGCAGAAAAACCGATTTATCTAACGATTTACTAACAACGATTTCTTAACCCAATCAATAAAACAAAATTTTCTCAACAACTGATGGCAAAATAAAAAGTATCAGACGAAAAATCATGAAATACTTATGACCGTTCATCCATTTCCCCAACTTCTTCTCATATCACTTATAGCTGTCACATAAATCCGACAGCCCCCGAAAAAACAAATAAACGAATCTGATAGCAACACAAAAACCCGCCTGTCTTCGCATCATCTCAAATCAAAAGACACGAGATTTCTTTCATATTGTCTCGTACGTTTTTGCCTTTATAAAAATTAATAACAGCGAAAGAATGCATTAAGATGTGCAGTCCTGCCATTACGGGCAATAACAAAAGGTCGCATATGTCGCGAGTGACATTTATAACCGACCCGATGGGTCATTGTCTTTCCGATGCGGTGGTTCAATCAAGGGAGTCCGTGGGACGAGAACAATGCGGATTTAACGATGATTGCGAGGGATTCCCCTTGGGGAACTAATGGGAGATGTTTTCTGAAGAGTTCTGGATAATTCTTTTGAGAGTGTTGATGACCAGCGCCCAATCGAATCTGTCAAACTTGCACAATCATATCAGAGGTGATTTTCCCCCCAAAGGTGATTTACTTTTGGGTCGTTTCTTGATGATGTCATTATTTTTAAGCACTCTTTTCGATTTTCTAACGCTCAATTAGAGATGACCGGATGAAGGAAATGGAGGTTTGGTTCCTTCGTAAAAGATTGGGGATGACTAAGGAAAACATTTTGATTGATAATTCAACTGCAGTGTTTGTTGATCTGATTCGGTGTAAAAACTGAATAGACTTCTAGAAAACGTTTACAATCAACGCATATTGTACGTTCCGCACAATTAAATAATTTGGAACAATTAAAAGAAAGAATAATAGACCGATTTGAAATAAATGCGCCATCTTACGTCGGCTGTGGTAATTAATTATAAAAAGGTGGCAATCCGACTATATGCGCTATGCTGGCTCTGTGATACAGATACCTTGAGAGAATGGGTAACTGAATACTATAGGTATGTATTCGGCAAGTTGAAATTCGGTATATGGAAATTCGGCTCGTGGATATTGGAATATTTAGATATAGGGTTTCGATTATTGTGTTGTGAATTAATTATTTGGATGTTTGTCAGCATCGAGATGGTAGCAATGCATGTTTTTCTTATCTCTTGTGGTTTGAAGTGTATTAGTACTATTATTACGTCAGAAGAACCGTTATTTACTACTGAAAAGGCCAAGCACTAGAAGCTCGGTAGAATCGCGCCCTGGTAAACTCTCAATTGCACGTGGGTCACTGTGGCCCGGTGGTAGTAGTTAAGGGTTAATATTGATTTTAATGTGGGACTACTTTTTTGTATTCGCGGAAGATGCTAGTTTTGCTGTCTTTGTTCAACATCTATGGATTTCTCGGGACTTTGATCTACATTTGTGCAGTCGAAACTTTCTTATGTCGTATGGGGTATTAGCGTTATATGCAAATGAAACAGGTGACGATGATGATGATGAAGATAATAATGCATTCTTAATTTTTATCGTCGCTGCAGATTTTTTACTGTTTTCTGATCTGTTAGGTTTACTACTGGAAGCTATGCCTTTTGAATGTTCCTTCTTTGCTCTACTTTCAGTTCATCAATTTGATAGCTGAAGAAATGAAGCAGACGAAACTGTCAATTTCACAATAGCACTTGTCATTTAATATTAGGCAAAACCCCGAAACGACCATGATTTCAATTGTTTTTTTGATTAAAGGAGCTACTTTTCTGGACATCGACTTTACATTGAAAACAAGGCACTTCTTAATATTTTGTAAGATCCAGGACCCTCGTTTCATTCAACCATTGATGGCATTGTTGATCATCCCAAAAGGTAGGCCCGTGGTAAGGTTTTATTCTTGGATCTTTGTTTTTTATCCAGGATCATTGACTGAATTTGAGTTGATGAATTTGATAGAAGGGATGCAGAACTGGTCGAACTGTGAGTTTCGGTGTCGTGTACATGGATAAATGACTTGTATTATTCCTTTGAGTTTACTGTAACAACTTTCTTATAAAAACCTTCGCACGTATTCATACTTCTGTATAAAGAGAATATGCGCCACAAATGTAGCGTACATACTTATGAAGATAACGTAGAACTACTGCTGATATTAAAATCGTTGATAAAACAGACAGTTATGAGAGCAATGCAAACAGCCCTGAAGAGGAAATATGTGACTCTGCTAAAACGTCAACATTTTAACAGCGATTGTAGGAATGATCAGTAATAAATTACTCGGAAATGATATGATATACTGAAAACTGTAACATTTTCAATTTCATATTTACAGTACCACTAAAAAGTCCTCTCCGTGTTCTACTTACATTATAAAAATTTAGAGGGTGGTACTAAATGGTTGTAATCTTCTCTACTAGTGGTAACAGATGATTTGGGTTTAGGCCACAATGACCCCGTGTCGTACATCTATTACTGTTACCATTAGTAGAGAAGTTTACAAGCATTTAATCGATCAAAAGATAAGATGACGGAAAGGGAAAATTTTGACTGGCACTATATAATTAATACTCTCTTCGAGGTGTCCTTCTTTTGTACGCAGGACAATATACTTAATATATTGTTTCTGATTAGGGAACCTTAATCAGTTGCGCTTCCTTCCTACAATTGAATGTCCTCTCGAACACTTCTTTATGTATTTGATACATATCGTTAAATTTGATTACCCCTAATTCCTAGGTAAGAATGTCACGATGAAATTTTCAGATTAACTTCACCTGTCAGAGATATTGAAGACTCTGTTCGAGGTGTCATTCTTTTGTACGCAAGACAATATGTGTATATAGATTGTTTTTGGTTAAGGGACCTTCATCAGTTGCGCTTCCCGCAATTGAATATCTTCTCGAATGCATTCAAAAGAATGACACCTCGAAGAGAGTATTCAATATCTCTGACAGGTAAATTTAACCTGAAAATTTCATGGTAACATTCTAACCTAGGAATTACGGCTAACAGCAATTACATGGAACGGCTCCAGATTCGGAATCTCTATGTGCTAGTTTTACTATGTAATGATTTACCAGTTGTTCGCAATTATCGTTCTTTATTTCTGGCATACCCTTCAATTTACCCACAAAATACGAAACGTTTGGAAATTGTACTAAAATGTTTAAGTTGTATATTAGTTTAATTATTGAAAAGGCATATCCTTTTCAAATTTCTCAAAATAATAGTACCTTCACCATACGAAAACTAAATGATTAATATCAAATCCATTACGAAGTATGTAATCGCCAGGGCTCCCAATTAGGTGGAATAATTTCGTACACAGGTGAGATAACTACCTAAATTATTCACTTCAATGGTATCGTACCTTCACTAAAAACTATGTAAGCGACACCTAACGGATCAGTTTGTTTACAGTTCAGATAACGTATTTAAAAAAGATTCACTTCAAAATTTGCGTTTATAATTTAAATTAATTCGTGAAAGGAATCTGTCTTATTTCTTTCCTGAATTTTTTTACAACCGTTTGTTTGTAGGTCCACTCGAATTTTTAATGATTAGTTTAAGAAATCCTTATCAAATCCTGTAACTAAAGAATTCCAATACCAAACAAGTTTAACTAAATAACAAATATTCCGACGAACGACCCTATTTCAATGCTCCAAATACCCGAATTCCATACCAGCATGCTTCCATTGAAATCTAATCTCCTCCGCATTCGAATCTGAATCATGACGGCAGCCCTTGGCGACAAATCTGAGGTTAAAAATCTCTCAACCGAACACTCTAATGAACATAATGAATGTTGTAGAGGGCGCAGAGGGTCGCACGGAGGATCTGATCCTATTCAATTGTATTGTTATTTATTTTTCGATATAAATTCCATTTCTGAATACTATATAACTCGATGGAATATGCATCGATGATTTCAGAACGAGATATATTAGAAGTTTTTACATTTTATTGGAGGTTCTCGATAGACTACGGCGAAGTCAGATCAGCATGAATATTGTGAGGAAAAATGGAGGAATACTTTGTAATATATTAGAGTAGAGAATTAAATTTACATGAATATTTCTAAAAAATATATTACTTTTGGTTATAGGGTTATAAGATTTATTGCCCCTTCAAACTTTTAATGCAAAGTATGAGAAGCCCAGTGGTCGAAATTCGACCATAATTCATTAAATTTTTCAGTTTGAACTTTGAATACTATTCAGATTCTTCTGTCAAAGAGTATATCTTTATAAGAAATAATATTGAGGCGAAATTAGAAAAGTAGGCAGACATGTGCTATCAATTACTTCAATTGGATTACATTTATAGAAATAGTTGATGAAATGATTTTTTATTTATGCATATTATTCGATACATTACCAAAGTAATCGTGTCCCTGCAACATGCTTGATGTAATTGTCGCCAGATTTTTCTTCATAAACTATAAGTTTCCGTCATTCACAGATGACATAAATAGAGATGACAAACAATCCTATGAAAACTTCTTCTGTGTCGTGATTATGTCATGAATATAATACTATTTTTACAATAGTCCGAAGGTGTTGTGTAATAGTCTAAGAGCCAGTGAAAGGCTACCGGTATGTATTTAACCAGACCTAGGGTTTTGTACAGTGAAACCCCTATACTTATTGTACATGACATGGAGACTCACTAAGCCCAACGTGGCGGACACGGCACACACCCATGTGAGACAGGTATCGAATTTTGGTCAATTTGAAACGTATTTGACCACGTCTGCCGTTTTGCAATTTTACGATATATTATTATTATTATTGAAAAACAACAATGGCAGACCATTATGGCGCGTTTAACATTGTAGCAGAAAGTTTTGAAAGTGCTGAAAAAAATTAAATTTTGAAAGTAATTGACCAGATCTGCTATTGATATATTTTATTTATTAGAGTGTTATAAACCCATTTTAATAACGGCAGACGTACTTATTGAGTACACACTTCAGCTGACAGCAAAATCTTATCACATATCCGGTCAGATGTATGCATATACTGTCTATAGCTATCCTTTATTTTTCCCCTAAAAATTACTATTGTACTCACTCTAGGCTATAGTATTCTCTTGTAAACAATATACTAAAACATGTAAGGTATTGATGATAAAAAAATAAATATATTTTGAAAGTATTTCAAATATCTAGGTATAACACAGTTAGCAAATAATCATTCAAATATTTATTTGATTTTCTTCTTTTTATTTATTTAAGACAACATAAAAAAAAACGATTTAGACCAATACAATATTACAAATTGAATGAGTCATATATGTAATATAAAATAAATTTCTTTTCATCAATTTTTGAATCTTCACTCATCATCATCGGAAACATGTCTTTCGTGGTGTGTGTTGTCTTCATCCTCCATTGAATCGGAATCTGTAGATATAAAACGTAAATTATGAAATAAAAGTATTTTGTTAATTGATCAGAAAATAGTTAATGAAAAATTGATAACTATGAACTTACCAGGGAGTTGGGTAATTAAGTCACTCACAGAAGTTGGAAGTTGTTCTCCTTCGAACCATTTGAACAGAAATTTCTCATCTTGCTCAATCCAACCATACTCTAATGGGTCCAATGTCGTAGGTTGGTTTTTGTGAGCATTTTTCCAAACTGTTAAAATGCATTTACAGGATGCGATTTGAATCCGGCTTTCTTTAATAAAGGGATGAAAAAACGTTTTACGTTACTGAAAAAAAATGTTGAATTTCAAAAAGCATTTGCGACGCTTGGTGAAGAAAATTTGACAGGAAAAATGGGTCGTGAACTCTAAACCCGTTTTTAAACAAAATACTTTTATTTGAAATACATATATTTGAATTTTCAACCCGACAATCTAAAAGCGTTACAACTGACTAACTATTATGATGCAACAAAAATGAAATGCATGCATGAAATATGACCTATAACTGCATATGTGATCCGTCTGGTCAATGGTCTTCATGTGGCGACGTAATTCTGTATGCTAGCATAGGCGACGGTTGATATAATTCCTCCCCCCGAAAATTCGAGTCCCCAGTTAGTGAGGGAGGCGAACTTCGGATAGTTCGATACCTTGCTGGGTATGACTGTTACTTTTCTGACATCTTTGGAGAATTTTTGTATAAATGAAATACATTGATATTATCACCAGTAACCCATAGACTATGATCGTCCACATACTGGGGGTGCGTGATATCCAGTTATGCGACAAATGGGGTTGATTATTTAACACTTGTGTTCGTATGTCTTGGAGTTCATCCAAATCGATTTCTTCTAAGTGAATGGTTGGGTTTGTGAAGGAGACTGTTTCACTTGTAGCTTCTAATTCAGGAGACAATATTGGCTGATTAAAGCTTATCGGTTTGTTATTGCTGAAAACTTCTTTATCGGTGAACACTTGACAGCCGGTTGGAATGTCGATTAAATAAGTTCCAATAATATTTTGGACTTCTTCTTGTTGCTGACAATGGAGCTTAATTTTTTCTATGGCTGGTATTAGGCCAATCCATTGGTTTGATTGGTCTAGACGTTTGAACATTGGTTTTGTTATACTGATTGATATTGGTTGGCAAATAGAGGCATTTTTCATTTCTAGTAGCTGGATTTCGCAGGGGTTTTCTTTCTTCATTTCTTGAAGGTCCAGTTGGCCGCACAAATAGAATTGTGAAGAAACAAACTTACAAGGCTCGTTCATATATGCATAGTACAACTGTGTTTTTGTCAAATATTTCTTTGTTGGTATAACGGCTCTAAACTGGTTCTCCTTTCTAATTGGGATTGAAAATAAATGATAATATTTAAATTCAAAAGTGTAACAAAATATTGTCTAAACTGATCTCAATAGGAAATTATTCCTTTTTCAAATATTTTTCCAAAAATTTTAATTCGTGAAAAAGATGTGTAGTTGTCATTATACTAGGGTGCATGACTCCAAGTTTTGCAAAAGTTATTGAATTTTCAACATCTTGTAGAATAGAGTTAATGACCTCGTATAGATTAATAATTTGGTTCATAACGTCTTTAATGAACATAGAATTTTCTCTATAAGTTGAGCCTGTCACAATTTTTGAAATTTGATCCATTTTTGATTCGAGATGCTTTTCATTATGCAATATTTGTCGAACAGTGTTATTAAATTTGTCAATAAGTGAAATCGAAAGTGAACTTTGTTTTGGGATAGTTTGTGCAAGGTTGTCTTGATTGTTTTGAAGTTCTTCAATTAATTTGTCATATCTTTCGCCATCGGTGGAATCCAAGTTGCCACTAATTGCTTTGAAAATGGAACCTAAACCATTTATAAGTCCTCTTTTGATACGATTGGGGTGTGGTAAAATTTCTGCTATTTTATACTCTTTACTTTTTCTTCTGTTAAAATGAGGATTTTCAAATAATTTGATGAGTCATTAAAGTAGTCAGAATTTTTGTTGATGTAAAGTTTAAGATTTTCGGATTGTCGTTTTAGTTTGTTTACTTCAGTAATAAGTGGATTTAGGTCATAATAATGGATAAAGGAATGCATGTATTTTTGAACTTTTGCTGTTCCTAATTTTAAAGGAATAATGCCGGGATTATTTTCTAAATTCCTAATTGTAATCTTGTCTTGTGTTTCCAATATTGCGGGGAATCTGAAATAAAAATAAAACCTATATCAGAAAGAGTATGTCCTTTTTAAAGGACGTTTTATATTGTTCATATGGACTTTATTTAAAATTTCTGTGGAAATTGTTTTATGTTCAGGGTGAACTGTCTGGAGGGTTGTAAATTTATCAAATTTGCTTGCGTTCTTCTGTTTAATATGTTTTTTGATAAATACCTTGTTCGTTGTGGTTTAAACAGTTCGGGGTCATCGCGGGTTCGATTAAGTTTTTGAATTGTTCGTTCTTTGTTAGTAATCAAGTCAGAATTTATTTTTGAGTAAAGTAGCTTCAGTCGCACTTTGTGATCGTTAATGGTAAGAAATTTTGTATTTTCGAAAGAGAATGTATCTAGATGTATTATTTCGAATGGTTTTATTGCTGTAGGAGTGAAATTCATTTTCATGTTTACAGGGTGTCTTTCGTATTTCGACTGTTGACAAATCTCACAGTCATTTATATAAGTTTGAATAGAATTTTTGAGATTTGGCCAATAATATTTTTCTTTAATTCTTTGTAAAGTTTCATCGATACAACGATGGTTTGATTTACCTTCGTGATAAGTTTCAATAATATTTTTAATGTCATGTTTGTTCGTGATATCAAGAAGTTTTTTGTTACAGTTTTTCAATTTCAATTTGGACATTGGGAAGTTTCTTTGGAGAACTAATGTAAAAGGTTCATAATCATTGGGATTTTCGAAAAAGAGATGGTACTGAATGTTTGGTGAAACAAAATTTGTAACGAAATTAATTACGTCCTTTTCAAAATTATTTCTGGAAATCTGAACATTAATTCGCCGCTTTCGCTCGAAAAGTATAGTTGTTTTTGGATGTACTGGAGGGTGTAAGACAGAATGAATAACTAATTGATTTTGTCCATAATTTACAGCGTAATTAACAATGGGGATACCAACAGTGGGGTTTGCATTTGTATAAGAGTGAGCAGTAGTTTTTTCAGAATTGTCTTCGTTATTTCTAGAATTTTGCCGAGTATGTTCAGAGTTGTTGTTACCAGTTTGTATAAGCATAAAAATGTTATTGTCTTCTGTTGATTTGTTATCAGAAAATTTGACAAGTTTTTGATATTTTCTACCTTTTCGGTTTCTACTTTTTTTTCTGGGTTTTAAGATTCCTTGTGTACTTCTTGCGTTTACTTTTTTTTTTTGGTTGCCGAATTTGAATTAGCCTGATTTTCAAATTCGTTTATAAAATTTTTGTGATCAAACTTTTGAGTGTTTCTCGATTTTAAAGTATTTATATTTTGTTTAGGTATTTTGTTAGAGCTACAATTTAGTTTATGAAATTTTTTCTGAACAAAAATTTCGGTATTGCTAAAATGTTTAGAATTTGGGCTAAAAGTAAAGGTGTTCATATTATTTTCTACTTTATGAAAAAGAAGTTTGATTTTTGCGTATGGGGTTATCAGACATCCTTTGTTGAAGTCAAGTATAGCCTGAAGTCGTATTAAATCTTCTAAGCCTATAAGACCATCAAATACCTCATGAAACTTAAAGAGATAGAATTTTAAGGACTTAGGTGTTGGTAGTTGAAAAATCTTTGAAGCGGGAATCAGTGCACTATACTGATGTGTTGATTTATGAGAAACTGTAGACACTGTAAATGGATCAGTAACAACAAGATTTGGGAAAAATTTATAGGCAATTTCAGGATCGAGAAAAGATCTTGATGATCCAGAATCAATTAGAAGTTTTAAATTTTGTTCGGGAAACATAATATATGGTAATTGATTCGAACTAATTTGATTGAGAGAAATTTCTTGTGAAATTTCCTGAGACTTATCGTCTACAACTTCAGAGATTTCGATACTAGAGTTTTCTTTTGGTTATACAGTATTTTCATCGTAATAGCATTGATAGTCATTTTCAGTTGTGAATATGTCGTCAGTTTGAGTATTATTAAATTCTTCAAAAACCAAATGATTTCGGCTATTGTGATAGTTTGTTACATTACCTTGTGGAAATCTTTGGGTATTTTGATTTTGGTAGAAAGTTGTTGGCAAAGATGTTTTTTGATTTGATGAGTTCTGAACAGAAATTCCGCTCATTGGAGTAGGTCTTGGAAAGTTTCTATTTTGAAAGTTTGGTTTGAAAACATTTTGGTTGCTTTGTTGCTGAAAGTTTTGTCTTGGTTGTATTTGAACAGGCTGTGAAGGAAATGAATTTTGTGTGCGGTAGTTTTGATTGAAATTATAGTTTCTTGGTAAAGAAGGGTTATTCAAAAAATTATGTTGGTTATGAAATGGTGCTTGAATCATCTGTGGCGGTTTTGGTTTAGACACAATTGTTTGAAAATAGTGGGCATTATCTTCTGCGATTACAAATTGTAAGGCTTGACTCAAAGAATCAGGTTTCATGCAACGTATTGTTGTACCAAGGGGTTCACGCAATCCTGACAAAAATGTTTTTAATGCTAAATTTTGATAGAAATCACGTTTTAACTGTTTGGCTTGATCTGTGACTTCATGACAATTTACATAGCTACACAACAAATTTAAAATATTAAGACATCTATCATAAGATTGCTGAGGTTTTTCGTTAGGAAGTTGTTTCATTAAAACAAGATCTCTATTTAAGCAACTTTCATCCCTTTGATCCGCAAAATTTCGTGTCAATACTAATTTTAAATCTTTCCAACTGTTCACATCTTGAATATTAATCACTAGTCTAGCATTACCTCTCAATTTTGAAATTAATGAATTCAACAAATATACATTATGAAAGCTTTCTGGATTTGCACGATCATAAAAAGTTGTTAAAATGGATTCACAAATACTTAAATATCTTCTAAGTTCGTTTGGGTTTCCGTCGAATTCGGGTACGCAATTTAAATACTCCGATTTAAATGGTTCAGGATTAGCAAAAGGTCTAGCCATTTCTATTTTATTACTAAGATTAATTTCTACAATTACTTTTTCAACTAAATTCCTATCTAAATCTATTTCTTCGTCACTATTTAAATTATTTTGAGAAGTTTCAGGAAAATTATAGCTTAAATTAGAATTTGCGTTAGTTGTCTTTAATAGATGAACAATTAAAAATATCTGACAAATTTTCACTTGACATTTAATGTTGTACTTACATAAAAATAAAAACGAGTTTGAGCATTCTTCACAAACTATAAGGGCGACGTCCAGGGAAGCTATTTTCGTCTACGCCACTGGAGTCTTCCTTGCAAATTCGGACGATTTTTGTTCCAAATTTCTACGATGGACTGGTAAAAGGCTGAAGCAGGTTCTCGATGAACTGGGTTTCCTGAAGTTCGAGGAGCCGCTCTGTCAACAATCGCTATCACCAGTTCGATCAACAAAGTTCGATAGTTCGTTAGTTCCGTTAATCGTAAAAAACGAAAAATTCCCGATCGATTCGCGAATTTCGGAACTATCCTACTGACTGCGCCAAAAATGGGTCGTGAACTCTAAACTCCGTTTTTAAACAAAATACTTTTATTTGCAATGCATATATTTGAATTTTCAACCCGACAATCTAAAAGTGTTACAACTGACTAACTATTATGATGCAACAAAAATGAAATGCCATGAAATATGACCTATAACTGCATATGTGATCCGTCTGGTCAATGGTCTTCATGTGGCGACGTAATTCTGTATGCTAGCATAGGCGACGGTTGATATAATTCAGGAGACCAGTTACAACAGGTATTTAACAGCATTCAGAAGTTTACTTGCCAGCTTTATAATGCAAAAAAATAATTGACGTTGATGATGGAAGGTATCAACTTTTCGTCAACAATTATAAAGCTTCCGACGTCAATGAAAACTTCAGTAAAAAAATACTAAATTCTCATGCAAGCTCAATACCACCATGTAAGAGTGAACTTCTACCAGCAACTTCTAAGAGCACATTATATTTCCGCCAGTTTGGAAAAATACTCACAAAAAATTGGGCCCATTAGAGTATGGTTGGATTCAGCAAGACGAGAAATAAATTTGTTTTCAAATGGTTCGACGGAGATCAACTTCCAACTTTTGTGAGTGACTTAATTACCCAAGTTCCTGATAAGTTCATATTTATCAATTTTTCATTAACTATTTTCTGATCAATTAACAAAATACTTTTATTTCATGATTTACGTTTTATGTCTACAGATTCCGATTCAATAGAGGAAGAAGACGACATACACCATGAAAGACATGATTCCGATGATGATGAGTAAAGATTCAAAAATTGATGAAAAAGAAATTTTTATATTACATATATGACTCATTCATTTTGTAATATTGTATTGGTTCTAACTCGTTTTTTTGATGTTGTCTTAAATAAATAAAAAGAAAATCAAATAAATATTTGAATGATTATCTGCTAACTGTGTAATACCTAGATTTTTGAAATTCTTTCAAAATATATTTATTTTTTTATCATCAATACCTTATATGTTTTAGTATATTGTTTACAAGAGAATACTATAACCTAGAGTGAGTACAATAGTAATTTTTAGGGGAAAAATAAAGGATAGCTATAGACAGTCTATGCATACATCTGACCGGATAGTAGATAAAATTTTGCTGTCAGCTGAAGTGTGTACTCAATAAATACATCTGCTGTTATTAAAATGGGTTTATAAGACCCTAATAAATAAAATATATCAATGTCAGATCTGGTCAATTACTTTCAAAATTTCATTTTTTCAGCACTTTCAAATCTTTCTGCTACAATGTTAAACGCTCGATAATGGTCTGCCATTGTTGTTTTTCAATAATAATAATAATATATCTTAAAATTGCAAAACGGCATACGTGGTCAAATACGTTTAAAATTGACCAAAAATCGATACCTGTCTCACCCGGGCATGCGTTGTGTCCGCCACGTTGGGTTTAGTGAGTCCCCATGTCATGTACAATAAGTATAGGGGCTTCACTGTACAAAACCCTAGGTCTGGTTAAATACATACCGGTAGCCTTTCACTGGCTCTTAGACTATTACACAACACCTTCGGACTATTGTAAAAACAGTATTATATTAATGACATAATTATAGTCATAACAAAAATTAACTAAAATTAATTTATATGAAAGTTAGTACTATTGGTCAGAAATATCAATACTGATCTACAACACTGACTATTTGAATATTGAACTATTTTAGGCAACTACAGACACTGGACTGCAAAAAATTATCATCACTGATGCTCTGAAAGAGCGCTACCCAGTAACTGGCATGTGTAGTCATTTGAGAACCAATCTAGCAGATATATTTACTTAGTAGTTTCACCACAAACTATTTTCGTGGTAGAAAGATTTGAATTTAACAATTTTTATACATTGTTAGGTTACCAAATTTCAAAGAAGAAATATGTAGAATGAAAATATACTTTACTCTAGAATAAATGTAACCTAATAAATAAGTAGGTGCATTGAATTTCTTTATAATGTCAATGATATGTTTCTTTTAAGTACAAGATAGTCATTGTATTAAAAGCCAGGACTATTAGGTACCAGTAGCTGACTGGTAGATTATGTACTCAAAAATGAATCATTTAAAAGAGCGAACCTAACTGACTCTAACTTCTAACGAAACCCATGCATTAAATATATTTACACATTTAGTTCTAATTTTATTTTCAGTATGATTTTCAATATAAAAATTTTAAATTCACTTTAAAATGCTATATTAAATAATATTATTGATTTGACAACAAAAATTCCAGCAGGTAGCCTTACAGTGTATTTAAGTGATTATAATAATAGAATGAAATTAGAATGTTTATTGAGACATTTTAGAGTTACGCTTTCATCTCGTATAAAGAAAATGCAAGAAACTAACCCAAATATTAGTATGAATATGGAGTACTAAACACTACAAATAATTACAATACATAAGTAGATATTGCTAAACTGTAAACCACAATATATTTTTCTGTTTATATCGAAATTATAAACAAATACGAACCACCTATTGTTAATTAATATTAGATAAATACACTTATTTTTAGCATACAACTTTTCTGATGAAATAGCCATCTTATCAGGGTTGCCAAATCTAACTATCGCAAATCTCGATCAGAGCACAATTTCAAGTTTTTTGTAATCTCAAAAAATATAATTAATCTTAATTAAAAGTATTAGATTGAAATTAATAAAATATTATCAGAACACAAATTGATCAGATGCTAAACATATTTCTGATTTAATTGCCAACCCATTTCAACAGTTAATGCAATGAAACTTGCAAATTTGCTAGAGCCAATAAACTGGGATTATTATGTAATATAATTTTTTGTGGGTTTTATTTCGATGGCATGACTATGTAGAAAAACTTCTGTGAATGTTTAAAATTTGTTAGGTTTACGTGTAATTTAGTTTGTCTTTCACAGTTGTAGCAATCCGCTCATTTTCTGTCCAAGCAATCTGGCGGCATTGTTAATATTATCTGGTTGACATTTACAGTATGGATGTAAATAATGATTTTTTTATTTTATTTAATGATTAAACCAATATTAAAATTAAATTTTAGCATTCTGCATTGAGGGTCGTGCTACTTGTTTCCATCCAAAAAATATAACTACAGAAAAATGCAAAAATCGCAAATATTTACATGAAATGATTCGAAGGTACGACCTCGACAGATTCATCAGTTGGTAACTCGAAGAAAGGGAATAATAGAGATTCCTGGATCACATGCACCAATCGTGCATCAATTTTCTTCGCACTATCTAGAACTCGAGAAGGTTCCACGCTGCCAGATGCGGATTCGATTACAATCTCGACCAATTTTTTGTGTCCAAGAATGGACACAACCTTCCTCTCCACTGGAAGGTGCTCTCATCATTTTCGAAAAGCCAATGCAGACGAGTTTTAGTATATGTATATATGTGGATCACAATATACAATATATAACGCCTAAAGTATGTAGGAAAATAACCATCGCTTTGTGGGAATCCTTCATGCAGTGGCAAAAGGAATATCTCAAGAGGCTACAGGAAGCCATATCTTCCTAGATGGATAGGCCAAGATAGCCGAAACCCAGGCGTGGCGGATGAGTTGATACAGTGTCTGGCGTAAGAATTGGCGGGAACTCACAAAAAATGTAAATTTCCAACACTACAGTAAAAAGCATGGTTTCATCTCAAAAAACTAGATCACTGCAAACTAAATTATGACCACTCCTTCAGTAACATTAAACAAAATATGAGCGCTATTAAAACTATAAATTTAACAAGAAATATAACCGGAACACTAGAGAAACCCAACATGAACATAGTACTAAACTTGGCAACGCCCATCAAGTGTCTGAATTCTCCGGTGACTTAAAGACATCGGAATTGATGGAAGCTTTGAAAGAATAAAGACGGGGAAGACACTAGTCCTGTATAGAGTCTTCCTGAAGTTCCTTCGGCATTGTGCATTCCGAGCACATGCACGGCTGACACCATTTTACATTGAAATCTTCCTTCGATGATTAGACTAACTAAGATGCCGTCATCTTAAAACTCGGCAAGGTTGTACTAAACCCCAAAGATTATAGACTCCTGCACTTCTCGTTATACTTAACAGAAAAAAAAACAATGAAGAACCTATTGAACAGGCTGGTTTTACATCGGGAAAAGCTGTTGAGATCAGATACTTGCCCTAGCCGCGCACATTGAACACGGCATTGATCACTATATAATCACTGAAACTTTCAGAGACCCTACTTTGGCATACGGTCAGGAGACGTGGATTGTTGTTGAAATCAATGAGATTTGTAGAGGACCACCATATGGTCAAAGTACGCATAAATATAGACTACAAGAGTCAATCTAGGCACCTTTGCTTTTCAACATATATATCTCCATCCTACCAAGACCACCTTCATGAAATTTATGTCTGCAGATGACACAGCTTTGGTGTGCCTAAATAAAGATTTTCAGACGGCTGAGACTCATCTTTCAAGTGATCTGGAAAAATTAGACAACCTGCCGACTCAAACCTAATATGAGAAAAATAGGTCTACTTGAATCCATCTCTCCAACAGACAAGCACAATAAGCACCAAAAGTAAGGTTAAAAGGACAGCATGTGGTATATAACCCCACCCCAAAGTACATTGGCGTGACTATCTATAGATCAGAGACTAAATAAAACAGCAGAGAAATTTAATATCAGGGAGTTCTTAGAAGCTCAGCACTTGCCGTGGTCTTTTCCGTGGCTGGTTACGGCTGACCCGTATGGTCAAATAACGCCCATTCTAATGTTGATATCCACCTCAAAGAATCAAACTCAGATAACCTGCACTTAATACAAAATTCAATAGAACGCTCCCTAGAGTTTTATCTCAGCAGAAGGTCACTCAACCGGATGCAAACCAACCACGGTCAGACTCAGCCCTGGAAGCACAAATGTGGACTTGTTGGGAATCCTAGCTGCAACTACGGGAATTTATTTCACTACGCTCAGCTTATTATCATGGACTTCCTTGATCCTCTGCTTAACAACAAGAACTACAAACAGCGGTAGCGAGATCCGATGATTAAGAGGTCGTGATATCCAGATGTAAAAATTGTCAGTCAGTTGTTTTAATTTAAGTGTTGTGTGTGCTACTGGTGTGTCTACACACTTTTGACTGTTTCTAATTTTGTCATATGTATTTACATTTATTATATGTTTGCAGACGAAAGAAAGTGGCCGCATAACATTTCTTGATGTGAACGGCTCCAACGAAGTCATGGTAATTACTCAACACAGCCAAAAATATTGGCAACACATCAAAGGAGTTTGAGTGAACGATAAAGAAGACGCAGCCGGACACTCTTGTAGTTGTACACAAAAATTACACGAGTGCAGACTTCTCTACATCGGGGGGACAAAACGACCTTTAGACACTATGGCTAGGGAGGACCATATAGCTACTTAAAGGTGGAGTCCGAGTTTACATGGACTTAATTGTAACGCACTAACAGGAAGCAGGCCAAGATGGTCCACAAAGAGAAGCATTCATACACGAGATAATTTAAATAAATATCATTTAGAACTCAAATTTTAACATTATCATCAAATCCAGGGTTCAACTAAAAAATATCTATCTACCACTTATTGCGGGATTGGGTGATCTTGTGAGCATGACTAGTATCTGGCTTCAAATATAAATATGACACATCTTCTGAACCCCACATCATTCACCTGACGACGATAGCCGATCCAGAACTATCGGAACGTTGACAGATCAAGCAGGTGCAAGATGACGGAAGTCCGAGGCAGAAAAGTTACATTGTATACAAGCTGCAAACCATCATTTTCCGATAGACTTTCGATTATCCAAACACTATAATAATGGGAGGCGTCTCTTCAGAAAGTTGGAAGTACAAAAAGACATTGAAGAATAACGAAAGAAATAAAAAAAGTGGCATGCTTTAGTAATAACAAAACGAAAAACAGCTTTTAAAGGTTTCAGAATTTTTATTAGAGAATGCCCGACATATATGTCAATTTTGTTTTGGTTTTATTAAGTGCGTTCGATGACAAAAGCTAAAGTGGAACTTAAAAGACAACATAAGGTACAACAACCAACAAAAACACAACAAAACGAAACTTAAATCAAGGCAAGAAAAGTAGTCAAATTAGGGTTAGAACTGTCAGAAGAAATACCAGGTCTAGGAACCGAGGAACAACGATAAATACTAGGAAAAGGATTTTTTTAGAATATTTGAAATCGAACAACAGATTTGCTACAACAATCAAATTATAAATAATAAATAAGCTTTATTACCCAACAGGAAAATCCCAATTACAAGGTAAACATAGAATATGATTACTTATAATTATGCATACATAAATTTATAGAAATTAAATTAAATATATCTTTACTATTGTAAATAGTTACTATTTCATGATTAATATATCTTTACTAGTATGATAACTAATATTTCATGCGGTATATCAGTACAAATACAAAACGTTTATTTAAATATAGTAATAATTAGGTAGAAAATGTGATCTTGATCATTTAGACAAAAACGTTTTATCAGATTTAGTAAATATATATGAGAGTATATATAGTGGATATCACAGCTTGAGCTAATCCTATTAAAGTTTCGGCACATATTATGAATAGGTGAATTCAACATAAGATTGGTCCGGGATTAATTTATATAGAAAGCATGACCTCTGCGAGAGTTATGATTTGGTACCGCAAAATTAATTCTTTCCAACCAGGTT
Organism: Octodonta nipae; assembly: GCA_034190945.1. Lineage (NCBI taxonomy): Eukaryota > Metazoa > Arthropoda > Insecta > Coleoptera > Chrysomelidae > Octodonta > Octodonta nipae. Next base: position 53,022,405 of record CM067216.1, read on the forward strand.
GGTGCATCAACTCGGTTTTGTAGCAATTTGTATAAAAAACTTATGCTGGTATTAATTCTTCGATGTTCGAGGGACTGATCACCTATGCTCATAAGTAGATATTTTTGATCAATGCCCTTTTGTAGATAGGTACTACTAGACCTGAAAACAGAAATTTCAAAAACTTTCTCTGCCCGCTTTCCAATGTGTTCTTGTGATTGTTATAAAAGGGGCTCCTACTAAAGACGCATATTCCAGTTTGATACGAATGAGACTAAAAAAATGTTTTTATTGTTTCTAAGTTTGTGAAAACTCCACAGTTTCTGATTATACAACCCAAGAATTTCATGGATGAGGAATTTACGACAGAAAAGTGATTAGAATAATCCAATTTGCTGCAATATAGGACACCAAGGTCTTTGACTTCATTGCATCTAAGTAGTGGAGTATCTTTGTGTTGGTAAACAAAGTGAATGGGTTCAATATTACGAGTATATGAGCAGACTTTGCATTTTGATATGTTCAAGAATAACATGTTTGAATTACTGACAATCCTCAGCGGAATTTATTGCTAAGTATAACTTTAAGTCATCTGTGAAAGCTAATCTCTTACAGTCCAGTTCAAGTAAAATATCGTTAACGAAAATAAGAAACAACAACGGTCCTAGGTTGGAGCCCTGCGGGACGCCAGAAGTAGCAATAAAATTAATTGATTTAAAACCGACACATACTGTTCTCTGTGCGATAAATACAACGTTAATTTTGCTACCAAAATCGAGTGATCAATTAGAAAAGTCTGTGTACACTACATCCACCTGGCCTCGAACGTGGATTTCTTCCGCAATTATGGCATGATGAGTGAAATATACCCATCATCCATACTTGTATAGTAGCTATCCAAGACTTTTTAGTGATGAAAATACTACAATCATATAATATATGCTCAGTTAATTTAAAAAAATGCTTCCAATATTTAATTGAATGCTTAGCATATTTTGAAAGTTGGTGAGCAAAACCGCATAAATTTTACATCATGAAATACATATCTATATTTCTCATAAAAAACTAAGAATAATACATAATTGCTTATACAAATAACTGTTCTAACGTTATTATCAAAGGACATCTTGATATAAATCAATTTCTAACATTAATACCCGTAAAGCGAGATAAATGAAAAAAGTTTCTAAAAACCGTGTGTCTTACTTAAATGAAACAGGAAGGAAACGAACAGTAAATTCTGATTAATGAAACCGTGACCACACATTTAATTGGTAGAATTTGCTCCAAAGGGTGTTCCTTATGTGAAAGAACTAATTTCGGTAAGCGATAAAGTTGGGCAAGTAATAATTAGACTAGTTTAATTTTACCCCCTTGCCCCATCAAAAGTCGCCACTTATAAGGAAAACATCTACTTGTTCAAGAAAATAATTTCTTATAATCAGTAATTATTTGAAGGCGTTGGCTGTATAGACTGGCAGCTAGCTGCATGAAAATGCAATGAATAAGCTACATTGGATATTTGAAGTTTAAGAGATACCATTCGGGATGCGAAACACGGAATGACAAGGCTGCATGCCTGTATATGAAAATAAATTGTGGAAAGTTAGAAACTTTATGATGAAAAAATAATTTATCTCAGTAATGAAAATTACATCAATTTTTGTATTGTTATAAAATTAATTTTTACGTCGCCTATGGAAAAATTAACAAATCTTCGAAATTAATCATTCCAACAAAAACATAAACATACCACGGACTGATGTAATAAAAAGTATAATTCTGGCATTTCGAGTCTTTTCTAAATTTATTATAAAAAGGACAGTTGTACATGTCGAGTAGTTTATATTAATTTATATGCCGTGCGAATTGTATGGATTGAAATCAGCTGTGGTAAATAAATAGAGGATTTATGGTGTTGTTAATAAAATCATGATAAGTTAACGTGAATATCTGTGTCCAATTAATTTTGAACCCACGAAATTTATTATTATTGCAGTATGGTATATGGTACAACAAAACGCGGAAAATTATTTACAGACGAAAACGGTCATACAGACCACAGAAAAAGTTAAGTTAAAAAAATATGATAAACCTCATTAGTTAATTTTTGTGTAAGTAATGGTATCGTATTAATCAAACCATATAAAAATAGGCAGACAAAAAATCCGAAGACAACGTATATGCAGATTGCGATAAATATATCTTCTGAAATTTATATGCTTTTAACATCTGACTCGTCGTACTCTACGTCTTCTTTAGTCTCACATTTTATGTGATCTTTGGACTTCGTGTAGTTGTTAATTATTAAAAAATAAAATGATAAATAAAAATAACCGTTGACAAATCTAAATGTAAAGTGCATTATAAATTTGTGCCTTAGTGTGATGAACATTCTATTGTAGGAAGCGCAACTGATGAAGGTTCCAGACCAGAAACAATATATCATATATATTGTCTTGCGTACAAAAGAGTGACACCTCGAAGAAAATACTTAAATCTTTAAAGTAGTTTCCACAATAGGTAGACACGTACCTATACTCACTATACAAAACACTTATTTGCAGATATGAAAACTGGTTGATCATCTCATAGAGAATTCTGACTCGGAGAGCTTCTGCGGGGAAATATTTCTCTAGGGTGCAAGCAACAATTCGAGCAATTTTTCGAAATTGCCCTACAACTTTATGTCTTCTTTATAAATTCCAACTATATATGTTACAAATAAAAGAATCAAGAAGGAAAACCCGAATGGACAGAATTAATCAGTGACATTCACAACAATGATTTAGAAGTAGTTTATTAATGTTTTGGGGAGGTTACTGTTGAATATACAGAGTATTTCATATTATGAAAGTAAATTATGCAAATTGCCTTAAACTATTTATGCTCTTACTTTTTAAGGTTTAATAACACTAAAATGACAGATATCTATAAAATGTGATGTCATAATCGTAATTCTTGTGGAGTTCACATACCACTTTAATGTTCTTTTAACCGTCCTCTGTTAATCCCAATATTTTGTCCAACATAAACGGCTCGCGTAGTGCTTAATGAAACTTTTGTTGTGTTTATTGTGTGCTGTGAAATGTAGAAGTCGGAATCTTATAACAAAAGACGAGGTATCGTTTTTTTCGAGTATTCATCACCTTTTTTATAACTTATTCATTTCCCAAAGAACGAATTTTAACAAAAATCCTGGGTGTAATGACTGTCGATTTGAACCCGACAAAAAATCTGTTCTGAAACAATAATAACGCGTGAAGATCAAATTGAATAAACAATATATTATGCTGAACGATAAACAAAGGTTGTGTGTAATTATTTCCGTTACCATGCTGTTATTAATCGTTAAGTTTCCCATTATGTGGTGTGAATAATTGCTCGACGAGAAGAACGCTATACTTTGTAATAGATAAATCATTCAAATTGTTATATAAAATCCATTAGAATTCCAGCCGGTAATATGTTCTAATGTCGATTATTTGCACATCGTTTTTCAAGCAGTGAATTTTATTAGGTTAAGTGAATTTTTTTGGTTAAATATAGAAAGGTAAGCGTAGTTATAAACCAGTACCTACAATTCTTGAAAAAAAAAATGTTATCAAAATAAGGGTGGTTAAAACATGTTGGTTTAGGTAATATGAAAAAAAATCAACTGGATAGCAACAGATAGTCGAAAGGGCGGTGGGGGAACGGAAACGTATGTTTTCAGGTGCAAACCGTGTCTTTTACGATTTGGAGAAAAGTATTTCATATTTCAGGCAAAAAAGTTAAATATAAAAATTGTACACAGTTAAAAGATCTAGCCATTTTTCGACACAGCCCCAAAAATATTGAGAACACCACTAAATACCAAATTTGTAACTTTTTTATTGTTAATTGTCACAAAAATGATTCCATTTTTTATTAATATATTGCCTTTAATAAAAAAGGTTCTTTTATCAAAAGTTTACTGACAAAATTTCTATTGTTAAAAATTTCAGTATTGCATTTTTTGTTGATACCTTACTTTAAGACAGTGTAAAAAATTATAATGTTAGTAAAGCAAAACATTGATATGGAAACATAGTAATACACGTTATATCCATATTTATTGCTTGAATAAATACCACTTGATGAGTTTACAACTTTATTTATAAAACACTAATATTCAAACGTAAGTCTAAATGTAGAGTTCAAAAAACAGAAATATGACAACATAAAATAGATAACTATACAGGGTGTTTCTAAAATAGGGTTTAGACCTCATTAAAATAAGTCAAAAAGTTCCTATTAACATGTACCGTAAAACGCACCCTAGAGAAGTTATGTGCCCTTAAAGTGGCTCAAATAAAACTTTTTTTTTCTGTTATTGACATAGTTAAATTTTCCAGTCACCACTTTTACTAATTAAACACTGCAAAGTTCAATTGAAAGTTTATCAATAACTTGAATTGTTAAGCGTTGTGGCAACGTCAGCCTTTTATTTGCCATGGTAAACACAGTTTTGTAATGTTTACCTAATAACTTACAGAGCAGAGTAATTTTCAAACTCAGTTTACTCGAAAACCATTGGAAATATCGATTTTTATATAAATAATACTTTTCACGCAAAATTTTAAGGTTTTATGAATATGTAGAGAAAATTGTAAAAAAAATAAAATAGGAACAAATACGGGTCGAAAACCTCGTTCACCAACCTAAATAGGACACTTATGATTTTCACGTCGAAAATCGGAGAAGGACATAACGAAATTTAACTTAAAAAATTATGTAAGTCCCATACATTTTCTCTATTTATTTTCGACCGTTTTGTAAATAACAGTAAAGAAATGTTTGAACCCTTATGAGGGCATATAACTTCCTAAGGGTGCGTTGTAGGTCACATGTTAATAGGGCCTTTTTGGCTTATTTTGATAAGTTCTATACACAGCTGAACCCTATTTTGGAAACACCGTGTATAAAAGACTGCGCTATGAAACTGACATTACATACAACGTATAATAAGAAATATTCTGACATCTCCTTTTTTTAACATCTTAAAAACATATATTGTGTTTTCTACTATACTTCTCAATTGTTAACTTCATTACAATCTCAAATATTTCTATCGAAAATCTCTCACAGATAAAATTCAAAAATAACTGATTTTTTGACAAAAAATCAATATACATGTTCATGACAAAATAATGGCTCTTCCCATTTGTTTGTTTCCTAATCTAAATGACTCTGCAGCAGGTTCCAGCACATGCTCAATTCGATTCTGCTAAAAAGTTGCTTCCTACTACCTATCAAAATTCTTACCTACTTGCACTGAACTTGGGATTGAATGTATTTGATATGGAACATCCCTATTTTTGGGTCTGTTTTGCAATCGCTTTTATAAAATAAAACATGTTGTCATAAAAGTTTGGTAAGTTTCACTATTTAACCTCTCATTAATGGGGGAGGTGTGAGTAACATAATCACGAGCATGTATATCTACATAATATTAAAAATTGTCTTGTCTTCTGCACTCCTTTAGTGACCTGAAGTAAGCCAATATACGGAACCTACGTCACAGCGTAAGAGAAAACTCGATGCATCTCAGGTAAATATATGGAAAGACAACCGCTCAGTATTTGCCATTACTTCCAATACATTTCAAAATCTATCTCACAAATAACCAATATGATTTACATTAGAGAATTCGTCATTGTTTGCTGTTTGGAAACAAAATTTCTAGGACTTTTTATTTTTTTGTAAAATAATGCCTAAAATAACACTTAAATTAAGCAATTTCATTTAGCGCCATTCAAGTATATATAGTTATGTAATTAAGCTGACTGTAATTTTAAAGTTAGGTGTTGTTTCAAGGAAAGCATGTTTGGAAAATTTAAAACCTTATATTGTTTAGAATATTTCCAACGTATGTGTATGTAAAGGTACAGTTGACAATTATATGAATACAAATTAGGCTGCCTTACCGGTAAGGTAAAAGGGTGTAGTACAATAGGTTGTTCCAAATAAAATGATTCCGTCCAAAATGTGCACATAATTCATGGCCCGGAATTGTAGAAAAATCGAACTGTCCAGCCGAGAGTCGAACTGAATCGCTCTCCGTCGGTCCATTCGACGACGAAATATGTGGGTTTTTTCCAGCAAATACATATAGTACAGGAAAAGAAGGAAATTAAAAGGAATTTAAAGATCTCAGCATCCAGTTCCAGCAAATAAACAAATAATAAATTCAGTCACTTGAATATCCATAACCATAAATCATTACTCTAGACGATTTATTAGGACAATTATGGACAACACATATCTGAGTAGCCATAATATATTCTGTATTTTCAAATGACTTAACTAATATGATATTTCTTATTTTGTATATGGAGGGTACAGATCTCTATCAAAATTAAGGTGGTGCTGATGTAGCAAAAGGGTGGATGCTAAACAGTCTGGCAAAAATTATTTGATAATCTCATAGATATTTATGAAAAATATATGTACTTTACATGGACAAAAACTGCTTGGTAAATATTATTTTTTAAACCCTTCCTACACCAGGAACCTTATGGTTCATTCTTGAACCTGTTATTTCAGAATTTCAGCTGAACACTTTTTCAGTTTGATCCCATATAAGATAACCTCTATCATCCAGAATTTTGGACATTCCAGAAAGTTATGCTGTATCAAAGTTATGCTGTATGTTAAAACCGATACTTGCGTCTCTGATAGCGCCGCCTCGAGTGGGTGCAATGAAACCTGGTTTTCATGACGAATACAATGGCATTCAAAAAATGTAACTTCTCTCCAGTCCATTCTTTTTCACTCGTGCACATCTGGGTTGTGATTATTAACACCGTTATTCATTGTAATTTACAATATTAAAGGCCTAATTCTACCTTCTGCAGCTGTGATATAAAAAGTAGCTGTCCTAATTGACCCGGGACCAAGAATTGTTCTAACTCTGAAAGATAACCATTAGGAGAACACAGCGATTTGGAGGAAATATATGTCGAAGCAGCAATGTTCAAAATAATATTGAAATTATAAACTGAGATGAGCTTGAGGACCTTGTCGTATCTGATGAGGAGTAAACATTTCTAGTATTACTTTACTTTTTTACTTTTGTGTGGTACGAGATGTCAGGGTTCTCAATAATTTTCGTAAAATATAAACTAAAGCTACTGTCAAAAATTTAAATTTGTCGGTCTATTGTAAACAGGTCATTGTGATAGCAAAGAAGCCAACTCTTATACAACATGTTATCATGACTTTGATATTTCAATTTTATCTGAGATCTATATTTACTAATTTTCTGTCCAAGACAAAACAACTTATTATTTAGTCATACTGTTTGTTATGCCTTTGCAAACACACTGATGTGTCTCACTGTTGATGACTTTATCTACATAACAAATCACTGTAGGTGTTTTAACATATAAGAGTTTAATTTCTAGATTTTTCTCATTTGTGTTTCATTCATTGCAGCATGAAACTGTTCCTCTTCATGTGTCTAATAATAGTTTGTAGGAGTCAAGATTGTAAATGTGGTCCGGGTTACATTCCACACAGTAAGGATGGTAAAACACATTGCTTTGGACTGCTTACACAAACCACTGCATCGTGCAATATGCCCGAGGAACCTCCGTGCAAGTGTACTGATGCTTCTGGAGTTTTGTACAATGACGAAGGTAGATGGTGCGCCAAATTTGGCAATGAAGGCACCGAAAAGAAGTGGGCTTGTGAGGAATAAACTAGTGAAGTCAATTTAGATAATTACATATAATATAGGATTAATAAAATTTGCAAAACAACTTTTTATTTAATTATTAAATGGAAAGAAACTCACTTTTATTGATAAAAAAATATATTTTCAAACATAATGGCATACTTTTGAAATGTACCTTCTTTCTGAACATTTGGTGGGCTTTGAAAGAAATTGGCCCACAGATGACATGAAATATTTAGAGAAGGTATTATTGAAATGAGTTACTCACCTATCACAATTTTATCAAATTAGTGTCAGTGCCGATTACGCAATTTTTGTCGACTTAATTCATAATAATTTAAAGTGGCTATATGGGTTCACAAGAGGAGAAACTTCATTTTTAGCAAAAAATGTCATTGTTGATAAATAATTTTACTTGTCTTCTAAATGTAATTATGGCATATTCTTGATTATTTTTATGTTTTCTTGAGAAATAACACCACAGTTATTATATTGGAAGAAAAACCAGATTCGAAGTCGATTCTGACTTCATTGTCAATGGCTTTAAAATATGTATTAAAAATGTAAATTGCAAGTTGAATTCATTTAGAATAAATATTGTGTGTTACCTGCTGATAGACAAGTTTGGTTCACAACCCACGAAACATGCCTAAGAAAATTTCGCTTCAAATGGGCAGTGTAACTGTTGGAAGACAACCACTGCACAGGTTTTTTAAGAGAAGAAAGTTGCCTCAATGAAGGTAGGGTGTCACATTTCGTCACTGTCATATTATTTCAGTTCTCTCGTCGCTATGGAGACCCGGTGCAGGCCTAAAATCTTGCCATTAAAATTGTAAATACAAATCAACCACTTGTTATTATCATAACGTTATCAATTATTCAGATGCTTTTGCTTCTTCCTGCTTTGTACATAACTTGGAGTTTTACCCTAAAATAATGCGTCGTTTAATTTAAATAAAGTTTGGTGTTAGGGGATTAAACATTTTTTTTGTTTCAAATCAAACGCAACACAACTCCTTCACTTAATACATTCTTTAAGTTGTAACAACCGGCGTGACACCATTACTTCTTCAAAAAAGTCTTCACAAAAACAACAGCAAAGTTCATTGAACGCAACTGCTAATTGTTTTGATAGACTTTCATTCAGTTCTTTCACATATTATTTACTGCTCATGTTGCATTAAAAGTAAAGTCATAAACTCTTGCGTCTGTATGCTGACATCCTTTATGAACACGAAGAAGATTATTGACCATCTAACTCGAACTGAAACCAGTTGAAAATCTGATTAAAAGAAATACGGTATCCGCAACAAGTCAGTGTGGTTTGTTTCTTCGTTAAGATCTTCGGTAAATCTGAATTCTAAGGTAAGGAGTACAAGAAATATAATATTATTACTTTTCTCAATATTATTATCATCTCTGGTTATACTTTTTCCATTACGCTATAATCAGCTAATTTAAGAAACTTTATAATTAGGGTCTGCAATTTTCTTTCAAATCGATAATTTCTGATTTATTTAGTTTTCTACAGAATAAACTACCTATTAGTATTGAATATAGAATATAAAATAAAAGATGCAATTTTAGTATAGGAACAGTAATTTAATCAAAACGTTTATCTGCAAAAGTAAAACACCCTTGGTTTAATGAATCTTACATGTTATTGACTTATATTAATTTGCTGAAATTCTGTAGTTAGGTGGCACCTTGTTCATAGTCTTACTCATTAATGACAAATACTGTTATTAATCCTACACATACAGTGTGGAACAACCCAATGGAATAAATTCGATAACGAATAAACGAGGGCTTGTAGGTAAATACGCTTGGACACGTCGATTTGTATTTTTTAATGCGCATTTTTTCCACAAACCAAAATTTTATTCTTATTTTAAATGCAAGCCGCTGTATATTATTTATTTTTTGGATTCTCTAGAAAATTCTAGATAATTCATGTACAATATCCCTACACCTATCTTAAACTCTTTCGGAAATATTAAGTGTTTTCAGATTTATTACAAAAATTAACATTAAAAATATAAAATTATTATATTTCACAAATTCGCTACATTACCCTCAATACTTAATTAGCATCTAGCTCTTGATATAAAGATAATAAGTAAAAATCTTCCTTGCGTTCCTTTTTACCGATTTAAAAAACAGTTTTGTTTATTTTCGTCAAAACTCAGCGTTAAGATCGTGTTGTCTGCCTGCATGATAGTGGTGATCAGGGTCAGTGATATTGTCGTTTGAACGTCGTTAACTGTACCTAATAATATAATAATTTGGTCAAGTGCGAGTTGGACTCGCATTGTAAGGGTTCCGTACCACCTTCAAGATTCGCTGTATTTAGTTTTCTAATTTGGCTCCCAAAAATTAATATTAGAGTTTTATTTCACTAATAAACTTTCAGAGAAACGTTTTATAATCTATTGTCTGAATTTTGAGGCTCTATAGATTGGAAGATAAAGGGCACAATAGGTCAAGTTTTAAATTATAAATTATTAAATCTGTTATTCAAATTATTTAAAAATACAAATAAAATATATTTTTCAAAATTTAAATACTATAGTTTCTAAAATGGGAATTAAGTCGATGTTTAATATCTTTGCTAAACAAATGATTTAAAAATATGATATATTTGTAATTTCACATCTTTTATTTGATATATTACATGATTCGTTTGAAAATTGAATTTTTATTTTCCATTTAATTGTATAATTTGTCCCTAAAATTACCATGGAGGTTTTCTAATAATTTTTCTTATAAATTTCAAGTGAGTACCCCCCAGTACCCCTAATTATTTTCAAAATTTTAGGTAGTATGGTTTCGGAAATAAAGCGAGAAATGAGAATTTTTTATATCTTTATGTTAATATCTTGTAAACAATTAATTTTAAAAATATATATTTGTATTTCTCATAACGAGCCCCTTCATTTGATATATTGCATGACACGTTAAAAAAATATTTTTTATTTTCCGTTTATTTCTATAAATTGTCCCCCATTATTAATATTAAAGATTTCTTCGTATTTTTCCTGTAAATAAAAAAAATTAGGTCTTGTAGTTTGGGGAATAAAGGGGGAATGGGTATTTTTTTTAATATTTTTTTTAATATATTTTAAAATATTAATTTAAAAAAAAATAAAAAAAAATATTTGTATTAGTCATAATGAGCCCTGTGATTTGATATATTACATGAGTTAAGGGGGGGGGAATGGGTAAATTTTTTATATTTTTGTTAATAACTTTTAATTAATTTATTTTAAAAATATGAAAAAAATATATTTGTTTTAGTCATAATGAGCCCTTGTATTTGATATATAACATGATGGGTTAGAAATAATTTTAATTTTATATTTTCCATTTAATTCTATAATTTGCCCCCCAAAATAAATATTAGGGGTTTCTCCTTAATTTTCCAGTAAAGTTCAGGTGAGGGGCTATAACTCAATTTTTTTCAAAATTTTCCAGCTAATGGTTTCGGAGATAAGGGGGGGGGAATGGGTAAATTTTTTTATATTTTTTTAATATCTGTTAATTTATTTATTTTAAAAATATGAAAAAAATATGTTTATTTTCGTCGTAATGAGCCCTTTCATCTGATATATAGCATGATGGATTAGAAACAATTTTAATTTTATATTTTCCATTTAATTCTGTAATTTGCCCCCCAAAATGAAAACTAGATGTTTCTCCTTATTTTTCCAGTAAACTTCAAGTCAGAACCTATGAAAGCATTTTTTTTCAAAACTTTACGTTTTATAGTTTCGGAGATAAGGGGGGGGGGAATGGGTAAATTTTGGTATATTTTCTTTAATATCTTTTTAATTAATTTTTTTTTATATATGAAAAAAATATATTTGTGTTCCTCAGAATGAGACCTTTCATTTGATATATTACATGATGGGTTAGAAACAATTTTAATTTTATATTTTCCATTTAATTCTGTAATTTGCCCCCCAAAATGAAAAGTAGATGTTTCTCCTTATTTTTCCAGTAAACTTCAGGTCAGAACCTATAAAAGTATTTTTTTTCAAAACTTTACGTTTTATAGTTTCGGAGATAAGGTTGGGGGAATGGGTAAATTTTGGTATATTTTCTTTAATATATTTTTAATTAATTTTTATTTAAATGTGAAAAAAATATATTTGTGTTCCTCAGAATGAGACCTTTCATTTGATATATTACATGATGAGTTTAAATTTTTTTTTATTTTTAAATTTTTATTTAATTCTATAATTTGCCCCCCAAAATTAATATTAATGGTTTCTCCTTATTTTTCCTGTAAAGTTCGGGCAACGTTCTATATTTTCTATTTTTTTCAAAATTTTGGGTTCAGTAGTTTCGGAGATCAGGGGGGGAACGGTCGATTTTTTTAGTTTTTCCCCCCAGAAGTACCCCTTAAATCAAAATTTCTTCTTTTGCGATATGTGCTCCTGATCAAGTCACCAAACTATACCTTCATACCAAATTTCAACCTCTTCAGTCCAGTAGTTTAGGAGAAAATTGCTGTGATGTGACAGAGGCAGAAATCTTGAGTGATATAAGGGTATCCGTATACTGTATATACAGAACCCTAAAAAAATGGTTAATTTAACAGAAACGCACAAAATAACTAATCTATAAATGATTGGTTATGAAGACATGTCCAACACGGACATAAATGGAAGTTTCTGGCTTATTTTTGAAAATTTTCCAAATTTGCCTTATAAAATGATGCCGACTCAGGAGCTCATGGACGACGATTTCGAGAGGAGAAAATTGTCGCTATTGGTCTAATGAGAATCCTCACTGGATGACAGAGAAACCTACGCAATATCCTGAAAAAGTTAATTTTTGGGCAGGAATTGTTGGAAATCATATTATACCTCCCTTTTTCATTGATGGCAACTTGAATGGAGATAAATATTTAGAACTGCTCTCCAAAATAAGGTCCTGCTAACTTTAACAAATATATATCCTGATCCAGTAAACCCACAAGTTCCTGCCAATACAATATGGTTTTAGCAAGACCAAATAATAGGTGGATTGGGAGGCGCGGATCGAAACGAATCGCCAGCACGATCTCCTGATTTGACGCAATTGGACTACTTTTTGTGGGAATATGTCAAAAGTACTATATGTAAAACCTAGATGACCTAACAAGACGCATCACGCTTGCGATTAGATCAGTCACCCCTGAGCAAGCCCGTAGCCAGCGGTGGGAGGGGTTCTTCCCCCCTAAATTTTGGAATTTCTGGTCTCAAGATTCAAGTTTAATCAATTAATCATTTTTTTCATCAGAATAAATTTTATATTTATGTAATTTTAAATATCCAGGAAATACATGAACGAAAATATGTATTTTGCAGTTCTAGTCGGCCCATCACCAATCAAAAAAATTATACAAACCCTCCGAAAACCCACCCCGAAAAAAATTACTGGCTACTGCATTGCCGCTGAGATGTTGAGTAACGTTAGAAGACATTTGTATACCAGATTAGCATGTTGCCAAGAAGCATTGTGAACATTTCCTACATTAATATTAATGTTTTTGTGTTTTTTTTATATTATTAAGAAATAATCAGTATTACTTATTAGGTTTTTAGTGTAACGTAGCTAATTTGAACAATAAATAAATTGCTTTTTTAATGTTCATTTTTGTAATAAAGCTAAAAACATTTAATATATCTGAAACTGTTGAAGATATGTGTAGGACATTGTACATGAACTATGTCTAGAATTCTCTGGAGAATCCAAAGAATAAATAATATACAGGGACTTGCATTTAAAATAAGGAAGCTGGTATTGGCCACTGTCACATAACACACCCTATATATTTTTTTGTTGAAAACAAATCGAAGTGTCCAACGTTTTTCCAAACACGCCCTCCTTTATTCGTTGTCGAATTTATTCTATTTGGCTGTCCCCCACTGTAGAACGTTAAACAGTACAAACTCTACAGTTTAAAAAAGCAAAGTCTCGTACCAGATAAAAAGTATTTTTTATGGTATATCCAAAGAATCAGATCATTTTATAAGTGAATGTTACTTGGTCAATAAGAAAACGGTTTAGCTTCAATTAGAGTAAAATTGTAAATTTAAAAGTTTTTTTAGTAATAACACTTAACTTATAAAATGATTTCTTATCAAATCATTTTTATTATGAGTTATTTTACACAATTATATTTTGAAGTTAGTAGTTCTAACACTTTTGGCTACATTTAGCATGCAGGCGTTCGCAATCACGATTCTAATGGTTGTCCTAGCTTCAGCTGATGAAATATCCGAATGCAAGTGTTCCTTGGGATACATACCTGAAAAAGACGACACTGGAGAAGTAAACTGTCGAGGTACAACGATAAAGTCCATTTTACCATGTAATTTGATTTTGAAACCCGATTGTCAGTGCAATGAGGAAACAACTACTGTAGTCCAGGATTCAACAGGTAATGTGAGGTGTAAATTTAACATAATTAATATATATATATATATTTGCCTACTAGATGATTTTTTCTGCATTCGAAATCCCTTGGGGAACATTAAATAAGTTTTTGTCCAATTTTCGATTTTTTTATGTAAAATTTCTGACAAACTGGCCGCCTGCAAGGTCTGTCACTGTTTTGCCATCAAAGTAAAAGTGAAGGAATTGCACTTTATTAAATCCGGTTTAGATCTAATTTTTTTCGGTTATTTTATATTCAGCTCTATTTATGTAACTATGGTTTCTGATTGAGACATAACTCCGATAGCTCAACTTCTTTAGATACCGTTTTCTGAAATATGCTACTAAGTCAAGTGTGACATCAGGTGTATAGTACTGTCAATAAAGTCTTTTCCTCGGAAGTCCTCAAGAACGGTTCCGATTTGATGATACAAATTTTGTTTTGCAATATTATTTAAAGGGGAGCAGACCCTTGGAATTTGAAGAATTGAAAACATTTTTAAGGTTTCTTAATTCATAAGGTCTGGTAGCACCTGGAGGTCCTTATAAATAGTTTTGAATAATTCGCATAGCTTGAAATGGCAAAATATATGAACCTTTTTGTTACATAGTCAAATGGAACTCTAAATGTATTGGTTTATCAAGAAAAACTCTTCTGCATTTTTGATGAAAATAGGCTACCAGCTTACTGGGTTATTCCGAATGGGAGGCATCCACCCCAGGATCTGTCCCTGTTTTGAAAATATTCTGATTTTAAACAATATAAAGAACAATTTATTTACAAAAACCCATTAAAATGGAGTTTTTTGAGGACGTCCCAAGATTCCCTGTTTAACGTATTTCTTTACGCCACGGTAGCCGATTGTTCAGCCCTACACTATACCTTACGTCGAAGCCGAAGGTCTAAGTTTAATAAGAAGTTCAATTACACTTGTTAAAATTATAATTGTATCGATGCAAAAAGAAGTATTTGGTATTATGCATGATAAAAAAAAACAAGAGAAGTATCAATACGACTTTCTTTAAGTAATTTCGAAAAGATGATGTGGAGGTCTTGTAATGTATTGTATATTGTGTAATACTTATCTGTGTATGGAGACGTTTCAACTCCGAGTCTGGAGTCGTTGTCAATCGTTTAGTGTTGTTTTCGAGGTTTTTTTCTAAAAAATTTTCGCTTTGATTTTGAATTTGTTGTTTGTCAAAAAATTTGACACTGACATTACTTATATACAGGAATACTGGTTGATCATTTTATAGACATCTCTTTCTCTCAGAAAAACTGTGAGGAAGAATCTCTGTACAGACAGCCAGTAATCCGGGCAATTTTACGAAATTGCCTTACTACACTTTGTTCTACATATACAATTTTTAAATACTTATCTGTTACAGGAAAAAATTAGGAGGAGAGAAAACCCAATGAATAGACAAAATAACGACTTTCTTTGATGACATTATATAAAGTAATAGTGGTTTAAATAGCAACCTAAGGAATGCAGTTTAGATTTATTTATCTACGTTAGTGGCGATCTTACAACTTTCTCGCATCCCACAATTTGACCGCCATTTATATTTGTTTCTTTACCGTTCTTCAATTGTTTTGTCTCTCATTATGTGTCTAATTCCTTTGTTCGACGACATCATAGGTGTTCCGTGATTGTTTTATTATTCCATACTTACGTAAGAAATCTTGTCGGTCATCTTTTTTCTTTCATTATATGCAATGGCCATACCAGATCATTTGTCTACTTTCTATTTTGCCCATTCTGAATCTATATATAAATAGGCAAAGACAAAACGATTAGGTACCATTTTCTCTCAACCGATTTTCTTCATTTTTATTTTGTTTAGTAGCTACTGACAACCTTCAGTGCAGAATGCTAATATTAATTTACAATATTGGTTCATTCATTAAATAAAATATAATAAAAATTCATTATTTACGTCCATAATGTCAACGCCAAACAACTGAATGTGCCGTCGTCGCCAGACTCAAAGCGTTGAGTAATTATATATAGAGGGACCAATGCTATTATATACTTAGAGCATGTACTTCTGGAAGTGGCATGCAAGCGTTTTTATTGTTTAGTGGTAAAGTAATCGTTGAATTTATAATTATACAGGGCGATTCCAGATTTGTTAGAAATCATTTTTTTCGTGGGTTGCACATAAGCAGTTGCATATATAGAGTGTTTAAAATATAGAGTAGAGTGCAATTATAACTAATAAAATAATTATATAGGGACGCCCATTAGCGGTTGAATTTACAGGGTTCTTGGAATAGAAGGTGCAGTAGAATTACAGATATACAGGGTAGTGCAAAAAATATTATACAGAGATGCATATATAGGGTGGCGGAAATGGAAATGCAACATTTCGTAACCCATAAGCAGATGTATATACAGGGAAGATGAAATATAGGGTGAGAGGAATAACAGATATACAGGATGATGATAAAAAATGTTAGAAAAGGAAATGATTTATAGAGTGGCCCACAAAGAGTTCCATTTCCAATTTCATAAAAAAAGAGTAAATACGGTCGCTCAAAGGCAGTGGCATATACAGAATGGTTTACTGGGTGGTTCAAAAATGTTAATGCATGGTCCCTGAGCAGTTGCATATACTGGGTGATGGAAATATGTAATGAGATGGAATTATTATAATAAGGATTTTAATAAATGTTAGAGAATTGAGTGCAATTATAGCTATACAGGGAGGTTAGAAAAAATAAATATGTAGGGTAGCCCATTAGCGGTTGCATTGTTGTTATATTAAATTAAGAATTACGAATTTGAACACAAATAAAGTCCTATAAATTATATCTGAAATAAAAACTCGAATTTCGTTACTTATTTGTAGAAGCGAGATGTAAGACCGACATCTAGGATTTTCGAGGAAACTATCACACAGAGCTTCCGAATCTGGATCCGTGCTGTGTAATTGCTGTTCTCCGTAAAGTCCTAGGATAGAATGTCAATACAAAATTTTCAGGTTATTTAACCTGCCAGAGATATTGACACAATTGATCGAATTTCGACCACTGGGCGACAGCTAGTACTGATAAATATTCTTCGTTGTTTCGTTTTTATTTCTTCATTTCCTCCGCCGACTTTTTTTAATTATGTCATTTTCTGAAGCATATATATATTCCCATATATGATATTCTTTTGATCATTTAGGACCTCTTAAATTTAAATTTTCAATAGCGTATGAGACCAACTACATTCTTTTTACAAACCTATTTTTATGACACTCCTCACCTCTTGAAATATATTTTGAATGGCTTTCACAAATTACACTAATTTTTCAAATACAACTCAATGCCTTTTAGAATCAGGTCTTCAGTGACAGTATACTTTTGAGATTTAAATTTCTACTATCAACAAAATTTTAACTAAAAATATGAATACCAGAAATATATTCAAGTTTTGTATCCCACTTTCCCGAAGCAACCAACTCAAGTTCCCACTCACCCCCACTTACAAATATTTGGTGAAAATAACTGAATATCAGGTTACGTCAAAATAAACCGGAATTCAAAATTAGTAGTTTTGGGTACTTAGGTGCTAATATCTCAAAGTTCTGTCACCTTATATGATATTTTAGGATTTGTTGCGTCAATAAATACTAGAACTGTAACTTTATTTCGTGTGGTAAATAAGCTTTTGAGTAATTTTGGAGTACTTTCTTTGATACATATTATTATTTGTTAATTTTCAGGCACTTGGTGTGGGAAAATTGTTGATGGCCGGACAATAGGCAAGTGGCCGTGTCAAAATAAAGATGACTGGGAAAATTTTTACAAACAACATCCAGAAGAAAAACCGTGATTCCTATTAGTTAATCAATTATTTATTTTTTAATTAATTGATACGATATGTACTTTTAGTGATAGAATCAATAATTTAACATTTTAATAAACAGTGTTTATAATATTATAACATTTAATTTTACACTACTACAAATGAATGCTTATCGAAACTAATTATCTGTATCAAAAATATATCTATCTATCTGAAATAAATCTATACCAACAAAAACTAAATGCAAAGCGCAGGATTGATGATAAAAATTAGCTATTACCGAAAATGTCATCCTGTTCCAGAAAAAGAAATTAAATGCATTAGAATGAGAGGATCACTTGGGGAACGTTCAAGAGCGGCTGAGACAGCATTTCTAGGCCGACGTACAGCAGCAGTGGAGTTCAGTAGATAGCGTAGTGAGTAGGGAGTCTGCTTATATTCGATTGATTGAACATATCGAGCTATCTATACAATCTAAGAAAAGTAGTTACTGATATTTAGTAATGAATTTGTGGGAAAGATAAAGTCATCTATTTTTTTATGTAAATCAGTAAATCCATGTAGTAATCAGCAATATTAAAATGTGTGTTTTTGTTTTCGTTAATACAATGAATAAATTAACACCTTATTTTCCGAATGAAATCCATTGACAATTATAACTTGGTTGTTACACTTATTTGAAAATTATGAACTTTTAAATTACTTTTTCCCGACTGACCATACTAAGTATGGCAGCACACTTTTTCTATGGCGTGTCCTTAGGGGAAATTTCACTAAACCCCAAATGTACTAAATATCAAAGGGGCTTAGCTCTGTGGGAATCCTTGCCAGGTTTTCAGGCCCGGAGTTGGAGTCGTTGCGGCTTTTTGCATTAATTGGTAAAGATTTTCGTCCAGACCGAGGTATTTTAAATTGTTTAATAGATGTTTTGGTACTACTCCTATCGTTGATATAACAATTGGTACCGTTCTTGTGTTGTTCATGTCCCACTGAGTCTTCATATGAAATTCCAAATCTCTATATTTGGTTATTTTCTTAGGCTGCTTTTATTAATATAATATTAAGGGTGAACATAATGCAAAAAGGTTAATATTCCTTTTCATATTAGACAACAAATTACTATTTCTTTCTTTGTTCTTCCTCACATATTTAATTGTACAACTGGCTCTTTTTTTAATTTACGAATCATAAGATGAGAAGAGAGAAAGAAAGAGAGAGAGAGAGAGAGAAAGAGAGTCGTTGTTTAATCAGTATATGTATTTGTTATGGGTTATTTATTGAGTATTCGAACTGCAAAATGTTTTGTTTGTTTAATAAATTTGACAGTGACAGTTTTGTCAACCGTATAATGCACTTCAAGTTATTTGTCTTGGGCATTATTTCCAAAGTCATTGCTTTTAAAATGATAGTAGATATTGAAATAATCTATAATATGTCAAGGATGCCAGAAAAGCAATGCCAAAGGCTGGCAAGACATTACGGCACTAGTTTAATGCAATTTTCATAAGTTTTTTTTAACCAATTGCGTATTAGGACCTTCTAAAATATTTCTGGTGTATCTTTATCAAATAATTGCCGGTAATACTGTCCGTTTTGCAGACTGTGTTTCTACATATTTTAAAAAGCTCTTCAAAAACTACATTACCAATAATATCAATCTTGAGCCCAATTAATATATCATTTGGACGAATTAGCCTTTCAGTTCCAGAATTACCAGAATGTTATGAATTTAAAAGAATTCACTTTTTACCGGTTTCTCAGTCTCAAATCAGGATTTATTGTATTTAAGAATTTCTGATTCTTTATATCTCTACCATTACGGTTACGTTTTATAATATAAGCAATAAAGGGAAAACAATCAAATCATTGAGGTTTTTTATTGTTTATATAATTTGTTTCAGTGATCCCATTGATGAACTAAAAAAACCTTGGAAAACTATATGAACTATCTTGATATAGATACGATTGAGCTCAATTCAAGCATAAGCGACGCAATCGTTCTGATTGAACAGAATTAAGGCAGACTCTTTTAATATTTCGTATGTTGTATTTTACTTTGTATACAGGAGTTTTTGACGATGATCACTATGGGGATCTCGGAAACTAGCGGAGATAGAGCAATTGTTAAATTGGGAAAGATTTGCAGTTTTACTGGCCCATTTTAATGACACTTTCGGATTTTTGTAAAAAGTCATGGCTTAGTAGATATTTTGAAAAAACGAAATTCTGTCAATTTAGTCAAATCAATCTAGCTCCTTGGTTTTTGATTTTTTGAAAAAAGTGTTAATATCAGAATTGAAGGGAATTGTATCCCGAATATGATTGTCATTGTCGTTTGCGTGACAGCTCTCGTTTTATTTTTTTTAATGGAAACCATAATTGGCTATAACCTAAAACATTTTTAGAGCTTTTCAATGATATAATACTCGATATATTTATTCATAAAAATTACGGAGTTATGTACCCTTTTCTCTCTTATTTTCACTTTTAAGTAGGTAGGCATGAAAAAGATTGTTTTCACGTTTCCTCATTTGAGAGTAATTCCATTAGTAGTGCTCAACTGACAGTCGATATTGACAAGTTATCGTGATAAAATAGAATATTCTAACGAAGAAAAACTGAATATGGTGGAATGTTATATCATATGCCATAAAAATTCTAATGCAGCTGAGGAATATTTTCATAGATATTTTTAATCCTCGTCAACCTGCTCTATGTACATTTAAGAGGTTTTACGATAGTTTACGCAGATATGGATCTTTTACTAAACCACCAAAGGAACGTAATCAAATTAACGAAGCAGCACAAATAAATGTTTTGGCAATTGTTAATCAAAATCCATCTACATCAACTCGTGAGATTGCGACAGAAGCAGGCAAATCTCAAGGAACTGTAGTTAAGGTAGTGAAAGCGCACAAGTTCCACCCATACAAACTTTCAGTTACTCAAATTTTGCATGCCGGTGCCGAACATCGACGTATTTTGTTTTGTACATGGATTTGAGACATGTGCCTAGACAATCCACAGTTTCCATTAAAGGTGTCAGATGAAACTAGATTTATTAACTGCGGTATGTTCAATAGACACAATGAGCATATCTGGGCTAAAGAAAACCCTTTCCATGTAGAACAAAGACGACCCCAGATAAAATTTGGTTTTAATGTTTGGTGTGGTGTCATAGGGCCAACTATTGTGGGGCCTTTTATCTATGACGAATCACTTACTGGGGAGCGCTACTTGCATTTCTTGCAATACACTTTTTAAGACTTGTTGCATAATTTGAATTTGAGAACTCGTTTAGAAATTGAGTGGTTCCAAAATAATGGAGCACCTGCTCATAACTCGTTATTAGTTTCCCGATTTGGCAGTTATAGACTTCTATTTATGGGGTGCGCCAAAAAACAAAGTATACAGAAGAAAGTAGGAGACAGTTGGTGCCCTAAGGAAGGCGGTATTACAAGCAATTGAAGAAATTGATAGGCGGTCTGTGAGGAAAGCGGTAATGTCAATCTTAAAAAGATGCAATTTTTGTCCAAATAACAATGGTGGACTGTTTTCGAACATAAATTGTAACCATTATTATGTACTTTAATTTCTTAAGTTTTTAGTAAGTACCTGCTTATTTAGTTTTTTCGTTATATCTGATATACCTTATATAAAAATCCTTCAATGTTTTTTGGCATAGTTATTAATAAATCAATCTATTTCATGGCTAACTAAGTTAAAAGTGAAAATAAGAGAGAAAAGCATCCATAACTCCGTTATTTTTATGAATAAGTATATCGCGTATATATCGTTGAAAAGCTCTAAAAATGTCCGATTTTTTGAGGCCATAGCCAACTATGGTTTCCATTCAAAAAAAGATAAGTTTGTATCATATCTGGAAAACGAGAGCTGTCACGCAAACGAGAACATGATAATCATATTCGGGATACAATTCTCTTCAACTTTGATATTTACACTTTTTTTTATAAAATCAAAAACCAAGGAGCTAGAGGGATTTGACTAAATCGTTTTTTCAAAATATCTATTAAGCCATGACTTTTTACAAAAATACTAAAGTGTCATTAAATAGGGCCAATAAAACTGCAAATCTTTCCCAATTTAACCATTGCTCTATCCCCGCTAGTTTCCGAGATCCCCATACTGATCATCAAAAAAACTGTACCATGCATATACACAAATTTTAGGTTTCTCAAATTGTCGTTTCTTTATGTATTTTTTGTGTTCACTTATTCATAAATCTAGAGGTCTGGATGTTGCTCCAATGTAATATCTACGAGATTCGCAGGGATTTTTGATTACGGTATAGTTAATTGTAGTGTACTTCTTTTTTGAAGTGTTGTTTTGATACTAAATTGGTTGCCTACTCTCTTTACCCTTTCTGACAGATCCTGTATTTATGGTACAATTGTCACTGTAATTTAGTTGTCTTGTGTTGCAGTTATATTTAGAGAAAATTGGTATTCTCTATGTTTGCTTTAACACTTTGTTAATGAATTTTTGTAGTGTAACTCTTTCCAGCAAGACCATTTTATAATTTATTTTTCTTTGTTGAATTTTGTTGTCCTTAGAACAGTTGGTTTCTCTATTATATAGTGATCTAATAATTTTTCTTTACTGTATTTGAGTATGCTGAATTGTAATTGGGATATCAGTAAGTATGCGTAGGTTTTTATAAATCAATATTTATTTTTCTTATATCTAGGAAAGGTAGTTAGTTATTTTCCTCAATTACTAATGTACATATTTTTCTTTGTTCTTCGCTCTTTGTGTCATTTAGTAAGTCCTGTAACATATAATAACTAACAAACTCACTCAGAGCTTTTTAGCTACGTTACGTCAAACACCTTCACAACGAAACCCCTTGAAATCCAACTCTTTTTCATTGTGAACACCAACAAACCCTATCCATTTGTGATATGGACACTATCATCTTCAAAAATGAACGAACCGTATAACATTCGTTGGCCCTTTTCGCAACTCATTATTGAAGTGATGGAGAATGAAATCATTGTAGGACTCATCAATTCCATGGCAACCTTTGACTTAATTTGCTTTGAGCGTCCGTCATATATGTTCATAATATGTTTTGTAACTTCAAATGAATTTCAGAGTTCCTCTTTATTCTCTTTTCAGCTCTCTGACAAATTGTTGGACGCGTGGACCGTCCGTAATTTCGTTATAAATTCTAATTAATCGAAAAAGCCATATCCGTTTTGGACCTTTTTAGTTGTTAAGAGTTTGGCGTTGAGGGCTGGATTATTTTGACAGAAGTTTTGAAGTTGAGAGAGCTCGTGCTATATAGTGTTACTAATTAAGTAGAATTGTGCATTGATGAGAATTGTCTAAAATGAAGTAGAAGTGTCTGGAATTTCTACAGACCTCAGATAAATGTGACGGACCTCTTCCATCTAAATGAAAACTTTATAAAACACTAACATTTACGCGCGGCCTCACTGGCATTAATGCCGATTATTTAATTCTGATTCTGATTGTTGGTTGATAGAGGTAGAGGTTAAATAGTTATGAAACGAAAAAACAAAATACAGTTTTAGTTAAATTTTATAATCAGTTAATTGTCATTTCATAGCAACTTGCTTGTTCTTGGCCATTGCAATCCTGGGCACAAAATAAAACAATATTTCAGGATGCTGTTGTATAATATGTTGTAAGCATAGTAAATTTTTTACTAATCGTAAAATGTACTTTAGTCAAAACGATGTTTTTATTTAAGTTCACTATATTATGGAACTTGTTACGACAATTTTGTTAATTGCCTTAACTGGTTAACAGACAGAGCTGAATTGATATTTTATCGCAAAATGAATTTCGACAAATAGGAGTTTCGGGAAAACAAACTCACAGGGATTCCAAATTGTATATAATGCCGTTTACCTATAATTCCTAGGATAGAGATCTCACCAAAAAAATTGTCGGTTAACTAATACTTATCAAAGAATTATGATACGATCTGTTCGAGATTCTGTGAGATAATTTTTACTGAAACTCCTAGTTGAAGAAATTCATTTCACAATAAAATATTAAATTCATGTAGTAAATACGTAAATAATTATTCAGTTTTTTAATCAGTTGAGGGGAGCGCAACTGATGAAGGTTTTCGACAAGAAACATTACATTGTCAAACACAAAAACGAAAATTCACTTCGAAATTTACACTTTAATTAAGTGTAAATCTCTTAATGTGTATTTTCGTTTTTCTGTTTCTCATCATAGAATTACATCAAGTATCAGCCACAACAATCCAATACAATATATTGTCTTGCGTTTATTGGATTAAAAATCTCGAAAAGGTCTTATAAGAGCTGAATGTAATCATTTTTGCAAAACTCCAGCCACGTCAGAGATTGCCTTTAAAATAGTTAGTAGTACACAATTCAGCCCCTTGGTCTAACCATTTTGCTGCTTAAAATCTAATATGTCAAAATTCCTTTCCCTGCTTCTATCTATCAATTGCATATCTGCCAAAGTTTAGCTTCGTGAATACGATTTTTCTATTTTATCTTCAGAACTCCATTTCACCTCTTTTAAGAGAAGTTTGAAAAAATATTCTACCTATAATTTTTGTTCAGAAACCACACTATATAATTTTCTAAAGATTTTGATGCGCTGAATTTAAATCTGGTCGCCGAATTGCTCTATCATGTCAGGATTTTGAGATATCCTAACGTTAATGTGCAATAAAAACCGTTTATCTGCATGGTCATACCAAAATCGTTAGTTGGACAATATTATGAAGCAGATTTTTTTATTGTAAGGAAATGCAGCGGCGTGACACTGTTAATGATATTTTTTAGGACTGTGGTTAATTGGGTCCTGAAATATGTCTCTAAATGTCTAGTCTTCAGTCACCTCTCTGTAACTGCAGAATGTTAATGATTTTCTTAGAAGGTTGCTCTTTTTTACTTAATATTATACTATTTACAGAACTAATAACATTCTTTAACAACAAGATGGATAATTCTTATTTAGAAAACTACCTACAATTGATAATTTTAACAGTTACCAGTCGTCTCTAAGAAAATAATAACAAAACTCTTTTGTTCATACTAGTGGTCGCCCAGTGAAATTGTAAAACGTATATTTTTATAAGAAACAGAGTTGTGGAGAAGTGTGAGAAAATATTCGATATAATAATTGGAAGATTGTTCTTTGTAACCTAAAAGTTTTCGTCATTTGCGGTTTCAACAACCCTAGGAGAACTTAAATATTTAATACATTCTCTATTGTACGCTGTCTGACAATTCTTTACACAATACCTTCGGGAAGGTTGTGATAATAATATATTAATCAAATAATTAAATTCGCATTAAAAACAGAATATTTAATATGAAAGTTACTGCAACGCGTCCAAAAAATCAATACTGATCTACTACATTGACTATTTTACCACTAAACAATAACAATGCTTGCTGACACTTCCAGAAGTACATGCTCTAAGAATATATCTAACGATCGCTCCCTTCATATATAATTACTCAGTGTTTTGAGTTTTGACCGTCTGGCGACGGCGGCCTCACAGATCAAATAGACGGCACTGCCAGTTGTTTGGCGTTGACAGTATGGACGTAAATTATGAATTTTTATTATATTTTATTCAATGAATGAACCAATGAAGAAAATCAGTTGAGAGACAGAGGAGAAAAAGGTACCTAATCGTTTTGTCTTTGCCTACTTATATATAGATTGTTGCGCCCTCATTGAAATATACCTCCATCATTTCTTATTATACCACAGGAAGCTCGTATACAAGCCTTTAGCTCTTGTGGACAGTTTATTGGGGTGCGGTAAACCAGAGTTTTAAGATGTCTCCATAAGAGAAAGTCAAAATATTCAAATCTGGAGACCTAGTGGACCCACTGGTTTGTGAAATTTGCGATTTCAATATTCTCCTACTTTAATTATTATTTAAAATTGGTTCTTCCTCACGCAATATGAGCAGATCCACCTCTAGAAACCGACGGTAATAATGACCATTCAGCCTTGCTAGCAGGAAAATGGTCCAATTAAATCCAGCTCATACATTTATCGAAAATTTTTACTGGTGGTTAAATTCTACAACATTGTCGATTTTTATATATTATCAAATGATTATTATGGAAATGTTTGATAACGTTTCTGTAAATATCTTCGACCTCTTGAATAGATATGATTAGCGTATAAGAGAATATTATGCAGAATTCTTCAAACTATTTACATTTATTCTAGTAGTAAGTTAAAGATTTTCTTCAATCGATTTTCCTTAAATATTCGTGTTTTTAAAGACTGATGGTCTTTAATTGATTATTTGGCTTCAAACTCAAAACAAATTGCAGCAGAATTAGTATTCTTACATGCCTACTACGATTATGTGTATTAATTCTTTTTAATGGAGTAAAATTTTTTAAATTTTTGTATTGAAAAACTTTCAAAATCAGAAGTGGTACGTAAACTCTAATGAGAATTTATAAAATTTATATACCATATTTGATCTTCTGAAGGGTTTTTATGTTTTTAAGTAAAAATCTTATATAGTATTAAAAAAAATGTGTGATTAAATTTGCTTACACATGATTTTAAAAATGATTTTTAACTTAAGCGGAATCAGTAGTGTACCATCAGTATATGCCAAAATATTAGGCCAGATACTACATAAACGCTACTGCTAGATATAAAAAGAATGTTATGCGTACTACTTGTATATCAATTTTAATTTAAATCGTAGAGTGGTATTAACGATATATATTTTTTTTTCATTTACCACCCTGTATCTCAAAAGTTAAAACGCTTAAGCCATACCTTCATAGCATGGTTTCATCTCAAAATTGATACAAGAATCGCACCTTGAAATATTGATATTTAATTAGAAAACACCCCCATATATCCTGTAATGTTAAAACAGGTTCAAGCTGCCATGTTTAGTATTAAGTCTGAAGCAATTGGCGTCAAGGGCATATGCATTACCATGCTCTTAAATTGTTGTCCGCATATAATCCCAAATGTTACTCATCTTGTTAACTATTGTATTGAAACATCAACATTTCCTGCAATATGGAAATGTAGCTTTATAATTCCAATTCCAAAAGTCCAGAGGAGCTTAAAGATTTACATGATACTAGCATCCTGCCAACCATGTCAAAGGTCATAGAAAAAGTTATGGAGAGTCAAATACGTAAACATGTTGACACATTTAATATTCTGCCTACTTGGCAGTCTGGTTTTGGTAAAAATCACAACTGTGCTATAGCTTTGTTAAAAGTAACTTATAATATTGTAATATACTTCGTGGGTTCAATTTAAAAATTATAACAACTACTATTTACTTTCACTTTTCTAGAACTTTATTTACATTCAAACAGCTGATTCAAAAATACAATAACAATCCCATATAAGCTAGTCGTCGCGGTATCACTGCCCGGCGATCGTGGTGTGCTTCTCTTATATCACCAGCGTAGAATTCTCCAGTAGAAATCATCATAGTTCCTTCCGCTGCCGAGTCTTTTCGAGAATCGTATTTTTTATCGTAAGGCGTTTGTTGTCGTGCTGAAATGACACAGGGTCGGCTTTGGGTAAATTTCGTAACACTGCCCCCCCTTTAATTCTGATCGTCCCGATCAGAAACATCCTCTCCATGGTAGGGAGCTAGTCGATCTAAATGAACCACCTTCAATTTAGCCTTGGGGTTTCGACGGATCCGGTAGACGACGTCATTAAGCCTCTTGACCACCTCGTATGGACCATCCCAGGCGGGTGTAAGCTTTGGGCATTTACCCTTGCTCCGTTGCGGGTTGTACAACCAGACTTTGTCCCTCTCCTGGAACCCGACTGAATTGGCCTTGAGGTCGTATCGCGTCTTCATCCGGTCACTGGTGGCCAACATCTGCGTTCGGGCTAATTCGTGTATTGCCAGCATGTTATGTCGAAGCTGGTCGGCATAATCGTCGATGTCTTGGGGAGGTTCTTCGGGGGAGCCAAATGCCAAGTCGCATGGTAATCGCAGCTCCTTTCCGAATAGGACCCTGGCTGGGGTCAGGCCTGTACTATTATGTAAAGCAGAGCGATATGACAACAGGAATAGGGGAATATGCTCATCCCAATCACGCTGGTTATTGCTGACGACCTTGGATAGGTATTGTTCCAAGGTCCTGTTGAATCTTTCCACCATTCCGTCTGACTGTGGGTGTAATGGTGTTGTTCTTGTTTTCCTGATCCCCAACATCGTGTAGACCTTCTGGAATACATTCGATTCGAAGTTACGCCCCTGGTCTGAGTGTAATTCCATCGGGACGCCAAACCGGCTGAATAGTTGTTCTACTAGCACCGTCGCTACCGTGGTTGCCTCTTGGTTGGGTATCGCATATGCCTCAGGCCATTTGCTGAAGTAATCCATTGCGACCAGAATGTATTTGTTCCCCCTCTCAGACTCGGGAAACGGACCGGCGACATCGATGGCAATTCTCTCAAATGGGACGCCCACATTGTACTGCTGCATTCTGCCCTTGGTCCGGGTCTTCGGGCCCTTACTGGCGGCACATGTGGCACATTTGCGGCACCAAGCTCTGACGTCTTCGAAGTAATTCACCCAGTAGTACCGCTGGCGAACTTTGTCTAGGGTTTTATTCATGCCCAGGTGGCCTCCGGTAATTCCATCATGTACTTCGGTCAGGATGGCTGGTACCTTTTTCTTCGGAACTACCAGTTGGGACTTGGTTTCTCGTCCATCAGCGCTTTCCCAAACTCGCTTCAGCATTCCATTGTCTACTCTTAGAGTGTCCCACTGAGCCCATAACGATTTCAGCACGCCGGAGTATCTAGCTACCTCGTCCCATCGTGGCCTGGGTGCCCCTCTCATTTTGAGTAACAAGATTGGTTCGATGTCTGGATCAGCCATTTGGTCCTGGATGCACTGTTCCGTTGTCCAGTCTTCATTGGCCTGCACTCGGATCTGCCTGATGGAGATACCCTCTCGCTGTTCCGTCTTCAGACAATGCTTGCATTCCGCTCTACAAGGTCTTCTGGATAGGGCATCGGCATTATTGTGCAACCGACCGGCACGGTGTTCCACCTTGAAGTCGTATTGCTGTAATTTCTCCATCTATCTGGCCAGTTGTCCTTCCGGTGTCTTCATGTCCAGCAGCCATTTGAGTGCGGCATGATCTGTTCGGATTAAGAAATGGCGACCATACAGGTATTTATGGAAATGGTCCACAGCCCTTATTATTGCCAGAAATTCTTTTCTGGTGACGCAATAATTTCTTTCTGGCTTCGAGAATCCACGGCTGTAGTACTCGATCACCCTCTCTTCACCATCTTGCACCTGGGATAGGACGGCCCCCAAACCTGTGTTGCTGGCGTCGGTGTCTAAGATGAACTTGCCGGACTGTGTAGGAAAAGCTAGGATTGGGCTGGAACATAGTGCTGCCTTCAGTCGCCTGAATGATGTTTCGCAATCCTGATTCCAATGGAAGGTCTCTTTATCAGTGGTCTGCCGATGTAGAGGGGCGGCGATGGTGGCAAATCCCTCAACAAAACGCCGGTAGTATGAACAGAGGCCCAAGAAGCTTCGGAGTTCATGTTTGTCTCTTGGAACTGGCTAATCACGGATGGCTTCTATCTTGTCTTCGTTGGTGCGGATTCCTGACTCGGACACTACGTGGCCCAAAAACTCTACTTCTTTTTGAAACAAGGAACAATTCTTCGGATTGAGTCTCAGGTTGGCGTTATTAATTCTGGAGAATACTTCGCCCAGGTTCTTCAGATGGTCGTCGAATGTCTGGCCCATGACTAGAAAGTCGTCGAGGTATACTAAGCACGTCCTCCATGTTAACCCGCTCAGTACATACTCCATTAGCCTCTCAAATGTAGCGGGTGCATTACATAACCCAAAGGGCATGACCGTGAACTGAAACAGCCCTTTACTGGTAGAGAACGCTGTCTTCTCTCTGTCGTTTGCGTGCAGACCAACCTGCCAATATCCACTTTTTAGGTCTAGTGTGGAAAACCAACGGGAGCCTGCTAGTGTGGTCAAAGTGTCATCGATTCGAGGTAGTAGATAGCTGTCTTTCTTCGTGACATCATTCAGCTTTCTGTAATCCACGCAAAATCGGGTGGTTCCATCCTTCTTTTTAACTAGCACGACGGGAGCAGACCATGGACTGATGGATGGCTCAATAACTCCATTTTGTAACATGGACTCGATGTTTTCCTCGACGGCCTGTTGTTGCCCCAATGGTAGTCGTCTAGGTGGTATTCTGATGGGTTGAGCCTTTCCGGTATCTATTCGATGCTGGATGATGTTGGTGCGACCGGTAGTTCCATTTTTACTGTTAAAAATTTGCCAGTGTTTTGTGATAAATTGCTTGGCTTTCTTCTGGTTCTCTGGTGTCAAGGGTGTCAAGTGGTCAGCAAACTGTTGTAGGAACTCTTTATCGGGCCCTGTTTCCTTCACCGACGTCTGGTACTCTTCTTCGCAATTGGTGATGGTCTCTACTGGCTCGAAACAAGCTATCTCTTGACCATTGGTAATTCTGATGTCGTTGTTGGACAGATTCAGGACTCTGATTGGTATATCTCGTCCGGTTTTAACTATAGCCCGTCCAACTAAGTAGTCATGAGCTGAGTGTACGGGCTCCACCATTCCAACGCAGCTCCCAGGATTGCTGTCTAGCTGCCCATGAATAATCTGTTCAGTTCGACCGGGAATTCTAGCTGAAGACTTTGCCACAATTTTTATGGGCGTGACTGATGTGTTGACGGGCCGTGTCAATACAAATTCCTCATTCAGGAACCGAAGAACATCATATCTCGGGTCGAACATAAATCCATGCTGGCTAATTAGGTCCATTCCCAGTATAAAATCGTCCTCAATATTCGCTACCAGGACCCTATGCCGGATCATGTTGTCCCCTATCTGTAGCACGACATCTGCCTCACCCTGTATTGACATGGACTGGCCGGTGACTGTTCTGAGCTGGATGTTATTGGTAACTGGCCGAATTTCTGATGCTCTCAAAACCCTGGACTTGGCAATGGACACAGCGGCGCCGGTATCGATGATGATGGTAACTGCTCGCCCGTTGATGGTGCCTCTGATGACTTGGCTGCCGCTATCTCGGCAAAATCCCCGGATGGATAACGTTTTTGGGCTTGTGGAGGGACAGTCAGCATTCGCCCCCCTATGCTGACTGACTGACGGTCCCTGGACATGTGGCTGTTCTGTTGGTTACCCCTGGTCGGTGATCGTTCAGGTGGCCTCACTCGACAATCGCGTTGGAAATGCCCTGTCCGTCCGCAGCGGTAACATGCCCCTCTGGTGCCAGTTCTTTGTGACCGTTCTAGTATTTTGTTCAGACCAGCCAGCAGCGCTTGAAATGGTGACTCTGACTCTTCCTGGTTGAAGGAAACTGCTCGGACCCTCGGCTTAGACATGTTCATGACCGCTTCTACTTCCAAAGCCCGAAGTAGAGCTTCATTACTCTTCTTGACGCCACTCAGTCTTAAATTTTTTTGAACTTCCACATCTCTGATGCCGTTTATGAAACTCTGTGTGGCCAACCGGTCTTTCGTTTCCTCTGGCAGGTCTGGGTAGGACAAGTGTACTAACCGTCTAATCTCTGCTTCGAATTCTTGAAGGCTTTCACCGGATTTTTGCGTTTTTCCACTGAGTTGGACTTGGTATACCTGGCTCAAGGATTGATTGTCGTAGAGTTTGTCTAGGATGATCTTGTCGAAATTGCCTTGTTCTTCGACTGGAATGCTTTGGAGGAATTCTAGGGCCGGACCTCTTAACGAAATTACCAGTGAGGTAGATTTTTCTTGATTATCCCATCCATTAGCTGTAGCCACAGCCTCAAATTGCCGTTTATACATGGACCAAGATGAACTGCCATCAAATGTGGGTGGTTTGCTAACAGAACCTTTGGTACTCACGGTGTGCTGGTATTTTCCTCTCTGCAAATCTTGTTGCAATTTTTTAATTGCTGTTTCCACTTTATCTTGTACTTCACTGTGTACTGCGTCTTTAATTGAACTGATTTCAGCTTTTACCTTGTTTTGGATAGCACTTATTTCAAATTTCACCTGGTTCTGGACGGAATCGATGTCATCTACTTTGATTTCAAGAGTCTCCACATTATTTTTTAGGATCTTTATGTCGTCATTTATTTCTTTTATATCTGATTCAACTATTTGCATTCTTTCATTAACTGTTTCATTAACTTGCGATACTATTTGCATTAATTGTTCAAATTGCAATTGTCTTTTTTCTTCCGTTTTGCCTTGTTTTTCTTCAAATATCTTAAATTCATGTTGTCGTTTTAATTCAGTTTGATCTTGTTTTTCTACAAATTTCGAGAATAATCCTTCAATTAAATTATGTTGTTTTTCTTCCATCGTGGAAACAAGATTTAGTTGTTTTTCTTCCATCGTGGAAACAAGATTTTGTTGTTCACTTTTCATCGTGGAAACAAGATTTTCTAATTCTATTTTACGTTTTTCATCGATATTAGTGACAAGATTTCCTAACTCAATTTTAAGTTTGTCATCAAAAGATTTCACTAACCTTTGTTGAATTTCTTCTTGATGTTGTTTCTCCTTCTTGTCACGTTTTTCTAGAATCTGTGCATTTTTTTCGTCTATCTTTTCCATACTATGAGTTTCCATAAATCAATTTAGGATGTTAACTGCACTAATCCTTCACTTCTAACACCAAATGTAATATACTTCGTGGGTTCAATTTAAAAATTATAACAACTACTATTTACTTTCACTTTTCTAGAACTTTATTTACATTCAAACAGCTGATTCAAAAATACAATAACAATCCCATATAAGCTAGTCGTCGCGGTATCACTGCCCGGCGATCGTGGTGTGCTTCTTTTATATCACCAGCGTAGAATTCTCCAGTAGAAATCATCATAGTTCCTTCCGCTGCCGAGTCTTTTCGAGAATCGTATTTTTTATCGTAAGGCGTTTGTTGTCGTGCTGAAATGACACAGGGTCGGCTTTGGGTAAATTTCGTAACAATATATTAGAAGCACCATACCGTGTGGAAGTTTCGGCCTTGATTCCCCTGGATTATTCTAGGGCTTTTGACAGACTGAATCACCAACTTCTTCTTGCCATTTTAGAGTAAGTATATTGGTTTTAGTAAAAACTCGTGCAAACTTGCAACTCGGTACCTTACCGACAGAATTCAGTCTGTAAAGGTGAATAATAACCAGTCACAGGCTCTAAATGTTCTGTGTGGTGTACCTCAGGGGTCCATTCATGGCCCCCTTTTTTTACCATATATACTTCCCAGTTAGCAACTTTGCTAAAATACTGTTCATATGTATGCAGATGACACGCAAATTTATATGTCGTTTTTACCAGAAGCTATAGATGAAGCAAACAAAAAGTTAAATAATGATATAAACACTCTTTTTAAAGCTTCTATGAATCACTGCCTCGAGCTGAATCCAAGAAAATGGCAGGCTCTATTATTTGGACGTAGCCAATGTAGAGGTCAGCTGGAAGGCTCTCTAAATCTAATTTTAAACAACGAGAGACTTCAATGCGTAAAATAGTGCGAGAAATTTGCGGCTGCTTCTAGATGTTAATCTGCGGTTTTAGGCTCACATAAATATGTGCATAAGCAGAGCTTTTGCTATTCTAGAACTAATCTATAGCCATATACGAATTTTAAGTGAAAGTATTAGAAAGTCTTTGTGTGACTCTTTAGTGCTTTCACACTTTAATTTTTGTGATACTTTATATCATCCGTGTCTTCTAAATACTGATATAAGGCGGATTCAATTAATTCAAAATTGTTGTGTGTGTCTAATTGGACGAATACGAAAGTATGAAACAGTTGTGAGTGAGAAGCTAAAAGAAATTGGGTGGCAAAGTATGAATGAAAGGAGAATATTTTATTCTCTCGTATTATATAATAAAATTATATGTAGTAAAAACCCTAGCAATCTCTATAAAAAAAATCGATTCAGACATGATGCTCATGCATTAGACTTACGGCATCAGCATACAATAACGCCAACTGTCCACCAAACTACCCTGTATGAGCGATCTTTTACTTTCAAGGTTTCTCTACTCTATAACAAAGTTCCGGAACGCTTAAAGCATCTCCATACAAAACAGTTCAGGTGCTCTATTCCTCCACTAATATCTATTTTTTGAGCATTGTATTGTATTTTTGCAATTTGCTAATTTTTAGATTTTTTCTTTAATGTATATAACCATTACTATTTTACTTCCAAGGAATCTAAACTATATAAGATAATTGAAATGATCCTTAAAGGTGATTGTAGAATATGTACAATAATTTGTTACTATTTACTCTGTTATGTGCTGTTATTATTTAGTCTAGTTATTACTCAAACTTTTATATGGGTTAAGATAGAAAGCCTATGCTTTAACTTCGCCTTTTGTAACCCTTCTATGTTACAATAAAGACATATATTATTATTATCCCGACTTGACCATACAATGTATGGCAGCACACTCCCTCTAAGGCACGCATAGCGCACCTTTAGGGGAAAATTCACTAAACCCCAGATACACTTCATATCAAAAGGGTTTGGCTCTGTGGGAGCCCTTCCAAGGTTCTCAGGCCCCTGGTTGGAGTCGTGGCAGCAGTTTCCCATGAATTTTCGGACCGTCCGAGCTGTTCCTAACAGGACAGCTTTTTGCATCAGTTGATAAAGATGTTCGTCCAGATCGAGGTATTTCAAATTGTTTAATAGATGTTTTGGGACTAGTCTTGTCGTTGACATAACAATTGGTACAGTTCGTGTGTTGTTTATTTCCCACTGAGTCTTTATTTGAAATTGTTTTTCTAGATATTATTATTATTATTATTTATTATTATTAAGTCGGATCATACGCAGTCGACTAATAAAGATTTTAGGGGGTTGGCACCAGCTGAGCTAGGTCACACTGTATATACACATATAGGTTCACGGTATTCCCCTTAAAACATTTTCGGTGACGTCATTACTCACAAATGGATTACAGTATATATTTAACTATTATGTAAAGATGGATTAAACTAAAATCTAAACTTTATCTGTAGAAAGTGTATAAAAATGCCTAAATATAAAACTGCTTCAGAATTTACTGTATCCAAAATAGCCGTTTTTCAACTATTTACATAAGATAAAGACTTATAGTATCCCAGGAAGGCCCATCAGCTTCCATTGAAATTTTCCTTTTTTGTCAAGAAGCTCCTTGTGAACAATTTACACCAACATAAAGTAACAGAATGCCGTAAATAAATATCTCCACGGTTTCCGACAGAAATGAAGAAACCCTTGAATGCGATTTGAGTCGTCGCTCTCGATGGAAATAAAGGAAATGTCGAGGTACTTTCCACGACGCTTGGCTGGTTTTCTCGCATTTCTATTTACATTCAATGAGATGTTCCGAAACAGAGAATATATTCATACGTTCCCTGGCTTTTATCTGGGTCAGTTGTCTTGTCAGTCTGAAATACGATAGAAACTGGATTGTGATGTTGTACACAAATCTGCAATGCCAAGAGAGCAAGATATGGCACGGTACGGACCCTAAGGACGTGTTTTTTGAACATTTCTAAAAAGGCTTTGGAAATTGGTGATTGTTTCCGTCTTTACTTAGTGAAAATTCACTTTAATTTTTATTAAAATAGACACACTTACGTAATTTTCACATACATTTATTTACTACTCTCTTCGACACCTTCATTCTTTAGTACGCAAGACAATATATATAATATATATTGTTTCTGGTTAGGGAACATTCATCAGTTGCGCTTCCCACAATTGAATTTCCTCTCGAACACTTCTTTATGTATTTGATACATTTCGTTAAATTTGAAGACGCGAGATGTAAAGACCGACATCTAGGATTTTCGGGGAAACTAGCACATAGAGGTTCCGAATCTGGAGCCGTTCCATTACCCGTAAATCCTAGGTTGGAATGTCACAATGAAATTTTCAGGTTAACTCCACCTGTCAGAGATATTGAATACTCTCTTCGAGGTGTCATTCTTTTGAACGCAAGACAATATCTCGCGTCTTCAAATTTAACGATTTGTATCAAATCCATAAAAAAGTGTTCGAGAGGACATTCAACTGTGGGAAGCGCAACTGATGAAGGTTCCCTAACCAGAACCAATATATATATAGTATATTGTCTTGCGTACTAAAGAATGACACCTCGAAGAGAGTATTCAATATATCTGACAGGTGAAGTTCACCTGAAAATTTCATTGTGACATTGTAACCTAGGAGCTATAGGTAACAGCAGTTACATGGAAAGGCTCTAGATTCGGAACCTTAATGTCCTAGTTTCCCCCAAATCCTAGATGTCGGTCTTTACAGCTCGCATCTTCAAATATAACTATTTATTTACTATTCACAATATTGTTTGACAAGGTTACTTACTTCTTCAGAATGCAAAGTAGAATGCGTGTTCTACTCTGTATTCTGAAGAAGCCAGTAAACTGTGAGTAGTAAATAAATATAAATGAAAATTACCTAAGTTTATTTTAATAAAAATCTCTGACAATTCATATAGTAATTTATTGTTATGTACTTACCCAGCAAACACAAATTGAAAAGACTATTTACACAGGTATTTATTAAACGTACTTAATTAAAGAATTATAGTGACTGGCCATAAAGTGATTAATAATAATTATTTATAAATAATCAACTTCATGGAAAATTCCGGGTATGTGTAGGTTTTGTTTTTGATGTACTGATTTTCCATTACGAATAACCTGCAACTGATAATTCACCACTAATTTTTTTTCCAAATTATTGATCTGATTCTAAATTTTTTTCACAACTATAACTAAATTTAATATAATTTCAACTTTTAAGATACTTCGCCTAAATAATGAGAATCACAAGTGTGGAAAGCTAAAATGGGAAACTTTACCAACAACAGTAGGTGAACTCTTTGCAAGCCGTGTTACTTAGTAAGTGAACCGACGACAAACTGTTCAAGTCTGAAAACCTTTTTGGGATCCACAAACTACAAAATTCGTAGCGTGGTGACTCTTTTGGGACATGAGTTTGCAGAGTCTTTTCGAAACCAACAGAAAGTATTCTTAGGTCTTGTTTCGACTTCTGTTCGTCATCTTCTGTCAGGGTGAGGCATTTTCGCAGTTTGTCCTTGGTTCACTAATTAAGCTAGGTTTCCAAAGGGATCACCTCAACATTGTGCTGTTGGTAAAATCTCCCATTTTATCTTTCGACCTTTCTAGGTCTCATAAGTTAGGCGAAGTAGCCTAAGAGCAGATTTGATATTCATTTATCTAGTTGAGTCAAGATGTAGTTCTCAAAGCAAAGAGCTACAATTGCTCAAAATGTCAAAGCACAAACCTGAAGTCTATTTGGACTTTCTATATAAATTCATAAATTGTTGTAGGTGAATCACCGGCTTATTTCTACAAAGAATTGTGTAAAATGCAACCAGGCAGTAAATTAGTGTTGTTCAATCCTCTAGACAGGAGATTGATATACACGTGTTCTAAATGATCCTAATAAGATTTTATTTTAGTAACATTTTTCAAAAAAGCTCAGATTATATTTTGAGTTGATTTGTGACTATTTAGTGATTCATATTTCCTGCCATTCAAGAATACTTTATTTACAAATAACCAAGAGCAGTTGGGTTGGTTTGTTAAATTTTTTACATATATATTATCAAGGTAGGCAGATTATGATTCCTTTAATCCTGTTTAATAATTTGTTTTTACCTCCTAACTTCCGGTTTAGTAGTATTGCACTTCGTTTATAACATTTCTGTGCGTGGATGAACAACTTGGATATATGTGTG
The DNA here is from genome assembly GCA_034190945.1 of Octodonta nipae. Classification (NCBI taxonomy): domain Eukaryota; kingdom Metazoa; phylum Arthropoda; class Insecta; order Coleoptera; family Chrysomelidae; genus Octodonta; species Octodonta nipae. Next base: position 53,060,130 of record CM067216.1, read on the forward strand.
CTGTTAAATTAGAAACTTGTACATGGGATGCCAAATCATCATACTTTTTTAATGCAAGTTTACAGTTTGAAAGGTTTTCCTGAAAATTCATATATCATAAATTTTTCGTATACTTTTAACCTTATAGTTTTAAGACTTATAAGGTTACTATTGTTGCGTAAAGTCCTATTTAGTTCAATAGTCAAAAATGGACAACAAGCATCTTCATATAAATATATTATTGTTGGCATTCCACACTTATATATCTAAACAACCACTTCTGTAGAAAATTATTTATGTAGACAAATAGAGCTGCAGGCATTTGAGTCTGAACAATGGAAGCGGAAGCTTCTTACAAAATATTCTTCTAGTCTCTCGTTATCTCACTGTCTCTGTTTCTTTGTATTATTCTTAGTAAGGGTTACAAATTTCACCTGAATTTTAAAAATTGCCACTATTTTGTTACGACTCAATTATAAATCCTAATGTGTAATTCAGTTCCCATTTTAAATATATATATATATATTTTAAATATATATATATATATATAATATATATATATATATATATATATATATATATATATATATTAAGTAGCTTTCGGTTCAAAAACATTTTTGATTCAGCAAAAGATATTTGAGTTATATTAATTCGTATAAGAGAAAACTTATATCATTCCCAATATACATACATGTGGTATGGAATAAATTCGATACCGAATAAAGTAGGACATGTTGGGAAAAACGCTTAGACACGTCAATTGGTATTTAAAAAAAATTATATAGGGTATGTCATGTGACAGAGACCAATACCAACTTTCTTATTTTAAATGCAAGCCCCTGTATATTATATATTTTTTGGATTCTCCAGAAAATTCTAGACATAATTCATGTACAATGTCCTACATCTTCAACTGTTTAAGATTTGTTACAAAAATTAACATTAAAAAAGACAAATATTTAATTCACAAATTCGCTACATTACACTAAAAACCTAATAAGTAAAACTGATTATTTCTTAATAATATCAAAAGAAAAACAAAAAACCATAAATGTCAATGTAGGAAATGTTCAAAATGCTCGTCGCGAACGTCTTGGCAACATACTTATCTGGTATAGAAATGTCTTCTAGCGTGATTCATCTTTTTATGTCATCTAAGTTGAGGAGTTTAGTTTCATATACAGTACTTTTGAAATATCCCGACAAAAAGTAGTCCAATGGCGTCAAATGAAATCGATCTGCGCCTCCTAATTCACCTATTTGGAAAAATTTGGTACAGGTACAGCCGGACATTGATTGTTTAATGGGGCAGTGCTCCATTTTGTTGAAACTATATTGTATTGGCAGGAACTTGTGGGTTTACTGGATAGGGATATAAGTTTGTCCTAGTTGGCACGAAATTACTTTGGAGCAGTTCTAAACATTTATCAAGTTGCCATTATTGAGGAAGGGACCTACGATATGATTTCCAATAATTTCTGCCCAATCATTAACTTTTTCAGGTCATTGCGTATGTTTCCCTGTCATCCAGAGAGGATTCTCATTAGACCAATGGCGGCAATTTTGACAATTAACATGACCGTGAAGTGTAAATGTGCTCTCATCAGAAAACAAAACATCTTTTAAGTGGATCACATTGTTATCTAACCTTACCATCATTTGTTCAAAGAAATACGTTCGATTATCGAAATCGTATTCCATGAGCTTCTTAGTCGGCATTATTTTACTTTCCTTTAATACTGGAAAAATTTGTGTGTGACTAACGTTGATCAGTGGGGCTGCTTTTCGACCAGAATCTATTCAAGCATTGACAGATACTTTTTTATCTGTCTTACATGACCAAGCTCGCGAAACTGCTTTTCTATTTTGTTAATTGTTCTTTGAAATACAGGCGGCAAATTTGAAAAATTTTCGTGAAATAAGCGAGAAACTGATCACCACTTTCGTGCAGGCAGACAACAAGATGCTAAGGCTATGAGTTTGGACGAAAATAAACAAAACTGTTTTTTTTTCAAATCAGTAAAAAAGAACGCAGGAATGATTTTTGCTTACTCTCTCAATATCAAGAGCTTAATGGGAATTAAGTATTGAGTGTAATATAGCGAATTTGTGAAATAAAATAATTTTAAGGTTAATTTTTGTAAATCTGAAAACATTTAGTATTTCCTAAATAGTAGAAGATGTAGGACATTGTACATGAATTATGTCTAGAATTTTCTGGAGAATCCAAAAAATAAATAATATAGAGGGGCTTGCATTTAAAATAAGAAAGTTGGTATTGGCCACTGTCACATGACACAACCTATATAATTTTTTATTCCTCGAATTTATTCCATACCACACGTATGTATATTAAGAATGATGTAAGTTTTTTCGTGTACGAATTAATATAACTCAAATATCTGTTGCTAAATCAAAGATATTTTTGAACCGAAAGCTACTTAACATCATCTTACAAATCAAATGTGTCTTTGCAGATATATTTAAAATAGGAACTAAATTGCACATTAGGATTTATAAATGAGTCGTAACAAAATAGTGGCAATTTTGTAAACTCAGATAAAATTTATAGACATTCCTAAGAATCATACAAAGAAACAGAGACAGTGAGATAACGAGAGACTGGAAAAATATTTGGTAATAAGCTTTTGCTTCCATCGTTCAGACTCAAATGACTGCAGCTCTATTTGCCTACATAAATAATTTTGTACTAAAGTTGTTGTTCAGAGTACACAGGGTGAGTTTTTTTTGATGATCAATATGGGGATCTCGGAAACTAGCGGGGATAGACCAATGGTTAAATTGGGAAAGATTTGCAGTTTTACTGGCCCAATTTAATTACACTTTCGGATTTTTGTAAAAAGTCATGGCTTATTAGATATTTTGAAAAAACGAAATTCTGTCGATTTTGTCAAATCCCTCTAGCTCCTTTGTTTTTGATTTTATAGAAAAAGTGTAAATATCAAAATTAAAGGGAATTGTATCCCAAATATGATTCTCATGTCCTCGTTTGCGTGAAAGCTCTCGTTTTCGAGATATGACACAAACTTATCTTTTTTTTTGAATGGAAACCTTAGTTGGCTATGACCTCAAAAAATCGGACATTTTTAGAGCTTTTCAACGATATAATACTCGATATAGTTATTCATAAAAATAACGGAGTTATGGATGCTTTTCTCTCTTATTTTCACTTTTAACGTAGGTAGCCCTGAAAAAGACTGTTTTCACTTTGACGTTTCCTCATTTGAGAATAATTGCATTAGTAGTGCTGAACTGACAGTCGATATTGACGACAAGTTTTCGTGATAAAATGGAATATTCTAACGAAGAAATACTGAATATGGTGGAATGTTATATCATATGCCATAAAAATTCAGTTCGTGCAGCTGAGGAATACCTTCATAGATATTTTAATCGTCGTGAACTTGCTCTATGTACATTTAAGAGGCTTTACGAATGTTTACGCAGATATGGATCTTTTACTAAACCACCAAAGGAACGTAATCAAATTAACCAAGCAGCACAAATAAATGTTTTGGCAATGGTAAATTAAAATCCATTTATATCAACTAGTTAGATTGCGGCAGAAGCTGGCACATCTCAACGAACTGTAATTAAGGTACTGAAAGCGCACAAGATCCACCCGTACAAACTTTTACTTTCTCAAACTTTGCATGCGGGTGACGATCATCGACATATTTTCTTTGGTACATGGTTTAGAGAAATGTGCCTTAACAATCCACAGTTTCTGTTAAAGTTGTTATGGTCAGATGGAACTAGATTTAATAACTGCGGTATGTTCAATAGACACAATGAGCATATCTGGGCTAATGAAAACCCTTTCCATGTAGAACAAAGACGGCCCCTGATAAAATTTGGTTTTAATGTTTGGTGTGGTGTCATAGGGTCTACTATTCTGGGGCTTTTTATCTATGATGAATCACTTACTGGGGAGCTTTACTTGCATTTCTTGCAATACACTTTACAATATTGCATAATTTGAATTTGAGAACTTGCTTACAAATTGAGTGGTTCCAACATGATGGAGCACCTGCTCATAACTCGTTATTAGTAAGACAACACTTAGATAATATCTATCCAAACTCTTGGATAGGAAGAAATGGCCCACGCGAATGGCCACCCCGGTCTCCCGCTTTGGCTGTTATAGACTTATGTGTATGGGGTGCGCTAAAAAACAAAGTATACAAAAGAAGGTATGAGACAGTTGGTGACCTAAGGGAGGCGGTATTACAAGCAATTGAAGAAATTGATAGGCGATCTGTGAGGACAGCGGTAATGTTAATTTTAAAAAGATGCAATTTTTGTCTAAATAACAATGGTGGACTTTTCGAACATTAATTGTAACCATTATTATGTACTTTAATTTCTTAAGTTTTTAGTAAGTACCTACATATTTAGTTTTTTCGTTATATCTGATATACCTAATAAAAAAATCGTTCAATGTTTTATGGAAAAGTTATTAATATATCAATCTATTTCATGGCTACCTACGTTAAAAGTGAAAATAAGTAAGAAAAGCATCCATAACTCCGTTATTTTTATGAATAACTATATCGAAATTTATGTATACAATTTCCTTCAATTTTTATATTTACACTTTTTTTATAAAATCAAAAACAAAGGAGCTAGAGGAATTTGACTAAATCGACAGAATTTCGTTTTTTCAAACTATCTAGTAAGCCATGACTTTTTACAAAAATCCGAAAGTGTCATTAAATTGGTTCAGTAAAACTGCAAATCTTTCCCAATTTAACGATTGCTCTATGTCCGCTAGTTTCCGAAATCCCCATACTGATCATCAAAAAAAAAGAAACTCACCCTGTATAAGTGTGGAATGCCAACATTTATATATTTGTATGAAGAAGCTTGTTGTCCATTTTTGACTATTAAACTAAACAGGACTTTACGGAACAATAGTAACCTTATTAGTATTTGTTGAAAAAATGCGAATTTAAAAATACAACCCCTCCTTTATTCGTTATCGAATTTATTCCATTTGGCTGTTCCACACTGTATTTATTTTAATGAAAATAACTTATTAATTCTAAAATTTTAACCTGGGTGGCATCACTGACATTTCTTGATATGTTAGTGAAGACGCGTCATGTCTGATGATTTATTTTTCTTATTGTACGGACACTAATCAATTACCATAATTTTCTTCGACTCATGAAGGAAATATTCATTTACCCCAAGGCCTGCACCATTAAAATTTGGAGGATTGTTTTTTCTCCCAATCAATGTCATTTGAGGCCTTAATTAATTGAAAACGTTATTGACAAACGAAGATAAATAAATCGTCTCTGCATGATTCCTCTCCAGTTAACATCGGTCCCAATTCCAACAACATTCGCAGAGAAATCTGTCGTCTTAATTCGAGCAAATGAGTGCGTAAACTTATTCCCGGTGTGCCGGTGACGTCTTCGCTTGACTACTTACTAATTGCGATACGTGTCTTTGACATTTTCCGGGGTGTGTAACTTTGCTCACTCTTGTAACTCTCGTTATTCCTTGCGGCCCCCGGTTTTCTCTTCCTAACTCCACTCGCATCGTTTTCGACACTTTTCTTCGCAGATTACACAAGTTTTTGGCTCTAACTACTCGTTAAGAGGCGTGAGTTCTTAATTGATAGGACGGGCTAATATCAAGACTTATAATTGTAAAGAATCGAGGATAATAGAGAATGAAATGCTGAGCCAAACGAAGACAAGAAGATTGCTTGACATTTAAAAATATCTGAAGATGATGATGTTTAGGAATTTCTGCGGAGCTAGAAAGTTTTTCAATGCGACTTTCGGCCTCAGTACATTTGTTTGAGTTGTCAATGCATCGTAGGTAAACTGAATATTTTCGTGTAAAAATGGCATTAATAGGAATACTCCAGGTGTTAATGACAGTTGAACTGTATGGGAATGAATTTTTGTATATAAAAATAGGATCTGTGTGTTTACTATTAGAAAGCTTTTCAATTTGAAATTACAGTTTTTGTGTCTAGGTTGCCTCTTCTAGGGGATAGAATCTTGAAATTGAAAAAAGTTTGTTAGATTGATGATATTGAAATTGGAGATCAAGTATGATTTTTTTAACCTTAAATGCATGTTTCATTTATGCGTATTGCTTTATTTGACATAAACAAACGCGAATTGAGTATCTCTAAGTAGCAAAATTGACGCGTTTATAATATATGCAGTTGTGATAGTTGTGGCATATCTCCTGTTAGTATTTGAATTATGTAGACTTTGCAGTAATTGTGGTGTTATTCCCAAGAACTCCTAAAACTACAATCCATACATTTAATAACAACTACTCCACACTTGGAGCTGAAGCGTCTCCACAACAGATAAGTAAACACAGTATAAACACATATTTGTGCACAAGAAAACTTATTGACCGCATTTTAGAGATTTTTTCTCAGAGACCTTTTTGTATGAGACCAATTGTGAGGTCACTTTTTAGAAAATATCCTTGCTACATTACAAATTTCAGATACTTATCTATTGCAGAAGTTAAGGTGAGGAGAGATGAACACATTTAGCAACAGTATAATCAAGAAACTCGTCAACAATCATTTCGATATTACGTATTTATCTTGCTAAGAGGCATTTCCTGCCATAAATCGGGTAGTTTCTTCGAGGTGTCATTCTTTTGTATGTAAGACAATATATATGATATATATTGTTACTGGTCGTGAACCTTCATTAATTGCGCCTCCTACAATAGAATATTTTCGCGAACACTTATTTATGTGTTATATACATAACCGTAAATTTGTAGACCCGAGATGTAGAGACCGACATCTAGGATTTTCGTACAAAAGAATGACGTTATTGGATCCTGACATTCTAACCTAGGAGTTATGGAAGAACAGCAGTGTCACGGAACGGATCCAGATTCGGAACCTCTGTGTGCTAGTTTCCCCTAAAATCCTAGATATCGGTCTTTACATCTTGCGTCTACAAATATACTGTTATATATCAAATACATAAATAAGTGTTCAAGAGAACATTCTATTGTGGAAAGCGCAACTGCTAAAGGTTCCAGACCAGAAACAATATATATCTTATATACTGTATTGCTTACAAAAGAATGACAGCTCGAAGAAAGTACTCAATATCTCTGGCAAATGAAGTTACCTAAAAATTTTATCATGACATTGTAACCTAGGAGTTACGGAAGAACAGCAATTACATTAATCGGCTCCAGATTCGGAACCTCTGTGTGTTAGTTTCCCCGAAAATCCTAGATGTCGGTCTTTACAGCTCGCATCTACAGACATAAATCGGGTGTCAAATAAGCATAGGTTTAAGCAAGTGCAGCAAATGTTACTTTGCAAAATTCCCCAGGTCCAGTAGAAGCTCTGGCAGAAGTATAAGAATTTTCAATATATGAAGAAGTTTTCTTTGGGAACTGGAGCCGACACAATTCCAGCACCACGTAGGGCGGAAATGAGACGGATAGTTACAGATCCACATTTGCCAGTGACTTTACATGGTACAGTATGGGATTGACCAATCTTTTTACCGCAATACCTTTGTCTAATTTTCAGTATCTCATCCGTTTAATGATTTCCAATAAAGTAACTAATTCCTTGATAGGCAAAGAAAAAAGATAGATCTGATCTTTTCAAAAGTTTCACCAACTTTCTCAATTTGGTCACAGGCATCATTCCTTCTGATCTTCCTTTTCACGACCACGTCCTTTACCACGACCTCTTCCTGGTTCTATGGGACCTCCACGGGCACCTTTGTCACAACTAAACTCTCCACGAAAAGCACCACGTCCACCGGCTGGACTTGAGTTCGCAATTGTTTATATTTTCTTCGTTGCTGACAAAGTGAGTGCTAATACGTCATTAAGTATTTCAATCTCTTGAAGAACGGACAACTGGAGAATGTTCTCAACTGGAAATAAAACATTTTCTTATCCTCAATGAATTGAAAAATGTCAAAAAGATAATATAACATTAACTTTTTCTGAGCAATTTTTATATTTAATCGACAATTTTGTGCAATTTTTCATAACCTTACAAGCAAATTTGGAAAAGTAAAAATTTTCATTTTTTTTTTCTGAAAATCTGAGCAAAACAGGTGAAAAGTTCATTTAAAAAGACTGATTCTGCTTTTTCCGGATTTGGAACGCTTCATTTTTTCGAATTTATTTATTAATATATCTGAACCAACATATAAACAAAGTTTAGTCTTTTTCTCACAAAAACACTTTGAAACTTCACTTTATTAATCTTCTCACACTTAAACAATACAATAATAATTGGCTCCCCGAAGTTTTAGGTAAAAGAAGGGTAGGAGGTATTTAATGCAATTATTTTGGATTGTTTTATATTGTGATGATATTTTTGAATACTTTCCTGGAATTTTATTAGTAGGTAATGTGAATGATTTATTTTGTTTTTTTATTGAAATGTGGATGCAAAGTTGCCAGATGGGCGAAAGATCAAAACATTTGTCTCCGTTGAAATTGTTGGGATTTTTGTTAATTTCAACGGCCCTTTTGAACTCTTGCCCTTCTGGTAAACTTGCTTTAACATATCAACATAAATCTCATCAACAAAGTAACTCACTTACATTACCTACTAATAAAATTCCAGAAACCTATTCAAAAATATCATGACATCCATAAAACAATCCAAAATAATCCTATAACCTTCTTTTACCTGAAATTTCGGGGTTCCAATAATTATTTTAAGGTTGACTAGATCCAAAGTGTTAGTCATTTACAATTTGTGCTTGGGTGTTAATAAAGTGAAGTTTCAAAGTGTGTTTGTGAGAAAACGACTAAACGAATGTAATCGCCGCCAGGTAAGTAACATTTGTATTTCTCATCCTTGAAAAAGTCCCTTATAAGTGTAGGCAAAACGTCGGAAAACTTTGTTTATATGTTTGTTCAGATATGTAAATTAATTAATTCGAAAAAATGGAGGTTCTAATCCAGAATCAGCTATCACTCTGGCCGAGAAAACCTACTATCTCATACAATCCAAATAAATAATTGCTAAGATTGATATTCGTTTTCGTTTCAAGATATGCGTTTGTATTTCATCTCATATAAATTTATATGATGAAAAAATGGTTCTTTCCTAAAATAACACTCACGAGCCACCAAAAAAATTACTTCCCATCATCCGAGCGATTTTCGCGTAAGCCACAGCCGTAACAGACAATACTTTTCCTCTGCCCGAAATCCCCGTAATGTTCGTCGCTCTTTACCTCACCCCATCTCGTCATACCGATCTCATATCCAGTTGCTATAAGAGACGTCAAAGTTAATAATTTAGATCAGAATGTCTACAAGTTCGCGTTTATCTCCATGCTTCGAAGAGAGCAATTTTTACGAGGATAAAAACGACAGGATAATCTGAAAGGATATTATTTTTAAAATGAAGACGTGCATCAGCGGGTTTTCGGTATTCGTTCATTTTTTTTTTTTTTTCGGGGGGGCTTTCTTCAGTTTTCTCGTCATTTATTTGTGACGGCAGCAGGGGAGATGATATTGTACGTAGATTGTAAGCCTCACGATCGCACGAAAGGAAAAGAAGACGGAGATCCATTAAGTTTTTTCAAAGCTTCGATATTAAAGTTGGTTCCGATTTTTATAGTTTGTTAATGTATTTTTAAAAGTGGCTTAATTTTCCTAATGGATTTTTTAATATCTGAATTACATTACAATATTAGACTTCACGAAAAAGCTTATGCCGACAAGCAAAATTTTAATGTAATCATTCTGAAACGATGATATGTTTATCTGTTTTTAAAATAAAAGATTCTTTGTAAAAGTAAACAGGTTTTCCATCAGGTAAACAGGAACTCGCCTGATATTGGTGGCACTTGGCTAATAATCTGCAATTACGGTACACCAAGTGTACGTATGCCTCTATCTACTCAACTTTCTGTATATGTACAAATCCCTTTATCTTTATAGGTACACCCCATAATATTATACCCTATAGCTTAGCCTGCTACAGAAGCTTCATCCTTGTTACAAACATCCTCTATTCATACACCATGTATACATGGATTCTGTATAATTATATCGTACATGGGCAGATCCAAGGGGGGAGATATGGGAGCGATCGCCCCCACCGAGAGCATCAAAGTTAGTAAATTTAATATTAAAAAGAGGTAATCTTAATTCCAAAGGCCTAGAAGGTCATTTCTATGGGTTTAAACCATATAATAACTATTTTGAATGTAATAGTCCAAGAAATATGGGTTTAACATCATATTTTGAAAAATTTAGTACAGGATGGCCCCTCCCCTGAACCATGAGATCACCCTCCTGAGAAGCGCGTCTCTGGATCAGCCTGTGATATGGTAAACATTTACATAATGTATATCACTTCATATACTTTACCTTGTATACATACCCCCTCTATACTTGCACCTTGAATACAACTCTGTTTACTAAACCCTACTTACACTCAGTTTACCAACAGCCCGTATAAATAAATAAATATAAATAATTTTTTTCAATACGTAGCCACAAAATGGATGTACACGTCAATACATTAAACAGTATTATTTTACAGATTTAAAATATTTTAATGATTATTACATGCTATAGTTATCTCTATATTGTATCTATGATGGTACAGAATCTCATATGTCTTCCATAAATTCATTTATTGAATAATAACATTTTTTTAATAGTAAGTCTTTAACAGATAATTTGAATTTATTATATGTTAGGTTTTTACATTTAGTGGTAACTTGTTGAAAAGTTTTTTTCCTATATACATGGCTGATCTTTCGTATTTGCTTGTAGTAAGACTCTAGACAAAGATCGTTGGCACTTCGTGTAGAATAAGAATGAAAATTTGAATTAGCAGGGTAATTCTCAATATTTTGCTTAATAAACAGCAATGTTTTCAAGATATAGATGCAGGGTAGTGGCAATATTTTGTTTTTAATGAAACATGGTTTACAGCTCTCTCTAAAATTCATTCCAAAAATATGTCCTATCATCCTTTTTTGATTTGTGAAAATTCTGTGATGATCGACACAGTTGCCCCAGAAAATAATATTAAAGTTCAAGTGACAGTATGCCAGTGAATAATATAGGGATATTAGATTAGATTTTGTGAAGGTGCTTTTTATCCTTGCAATTGCAAAATAACAAGAACTTAATTTATTACAAAATCGCTCAACATGAGTACCCATATGAAATATTGATCAATATGTAGGCCTAGGAATTTGACAGATTCAAAAACTTCTACTCCCTCAATCATAACTATTGATTTTTGGTTGCAGCTACGAAAATTTATATATTTGGTTTTTTCAACGTTCAAAATAAGGTGGTTTCTGGCGCACCAGTTATGAAACTCTTCAATGGTGATATTGACTTTATTTCTTAGGTGATCTGAGTTCTTTGATGAGACGATAATTGTTGTATCGTCGGCAAACATAACAACAGTAACATATATAATATATATTGTCTTGCGTACAAAGGAATGACACCTCGAAGAGAGTATTCAATATCTCTGACAGGTGAAGTAACCTGAAAATTTTATCGTGACATTCTGTCCTAGGAGTTAAGGGAGAACAGCAATTGCACGGAACGGCTCCAGATTCGGAACCTCTGTGTACTGATTTTCTTGAAAATCCTAGATGTCGGTCTTACATCTCGCGTCTTCAAATTTAAAGAAATGCATCAAATGCATAAGAAATGTTCGAGAGGACATTCAATTGTGGGAAGCGCAAATGATGAAGTTTCCCGACCAGAAACAATATATATTATATTTATATATAATATATATTGTCTTGCGTACAAAGGAATGACACCTCGAAGAGAGTATTCAACAGTACCGTGTTTAATATGAGCAGGTATTTCATTTATGAGGATCAAAAATTATGCTGTACCCAAGCACTGCCCACGGAGGATGAGTGTGCTCATTGTTATCAATGAGCCGGTGCTGTTATCCAGAATTTTTTCCACTATCTTTAAGTTATTGTCATTTAAAACACGCCTACCCTGCTGCATTTACCTCATCCTGTATATGTACGCCCCGTATCCTTACTATTCACTACCAATCAATACAGTTAAAAACAAATCTAAATAGGCTTATAACAGTTTCACAAAAGAGCTATAGCTTTGTCAAAAAAATGGAAATGCTACAAATTTCGCCTCAATTTTTACAGTTACCTACCTATACATATATTTGCTTGAAAATGGGTGCAAAGCTTCATACATAAATTGTAAATAATTTATAGGCTTTCAGAAAAAGCAATATCATTAAGAAACCATTTTTTCTGTTTCAAATTAAATGAAAATTGCGCCGAATTTGCTGAGAAGATATGGCAACATCGCGAGATCGTAGTAGTAGGTTCTCAATTTTCACCGTTGTGTTTATGTTTACTACGGTTGAATGTTCAAAAATTGAATAAAGGTGCAGTTTGTGCAATTGTGCAGTTTTTTGTGTTTGAAAATCTGTTGTGATAATCTTGTAAGAATGTATTACATAATTAATTCTTCTTCTTCTTCCAAGGTTGTCCCTCTCGGGACGGGGGATGGCTTAGATCTTTCGATCTTATTAGCCATCTACAAGTGGATAATTTTGTGGAAAAAAAATTACATCTATTTCTCCATTTCACTGAAAATATTATAAATAAATTTTCCTTCGGAATGCAACTAAAACGTTATTCTTCAAAATTTCCTGAATAAAACTATGATTACACCGATAATGAACAAAACGATATTTACAAAGCAAGGCGGCCTTGTACTTCCGTCATTATCACTATTTCTAACACATAGGTTTCACTTAATACTTACTTACATAATTAATAATATGATTTAATTAATGAGTTTGGAAATATGCAATTTACAATAGGTACTCAATAGATCTTTTGAAGTATTTTGTGTAAAGTTATTTCTAAATCAAAAGTAAAGTGCATCTTATTCTTGTGTTCTTTACGTTATAATATAGGTAAGAGAATTGAGCAAATTTTAAATGTTACTTCCAAACATTAGTTAATTGTTAACAACAAGAATGTGATTGTCTTCTAAACGTTGTTTGTGGCATATTCTTGTTTACTTTTATTTCTATTGTGGTGTTATTGCCCAAAAAAAAACATAAAAGTAACAAGAATGTTTTGTAAATGTTTATTTCGTAAACGAATTATTTACCCAAGCATAGGAAATATTCGGCAAACCATTTTAATTGTTTAATACAAAATTCTGCAGTTTAATTTTAGTCGAGGACATTCCTTTAATACTAAGAGACATCAGTAAGACTGCAAGTGTATCATCTGATCAGCCACAATAACTGACTTTAAATATGGTTTGCCAACAATGGCATTATTAGAGTTTTCTGTTTGATTTAATGTGAGCTATCTCCACCTAAAATATATGCACTCATAGTGTTTACATCCTGCATACAACTTATAAGCCTTCATTCTGCATACTTCAACCCTCTGTGGTACTCGATTTACTAATTCCCAATATACTTTTTTTATTAATACACTCTATATTGGGATCCCGACTTTTACGGTTCATTTAAAATTTGTCCATTACCCATTTGTATTTGTTGACAATGAGTACGCTTATCAGTTGTCCACAGTGAATGATTCAATGTACAGGGTGTTATTAAATTAATTATACTGGTAGACATAGTAGCATTTAGATTGTAAAAGTGCAGACTATACTGGATGTTGGTAAACAGAGTAGCATATAAGGCGTAGGAACGCAGAAGTTTTTATGGTATACATATATAGAGTGGCGTACAAAGAGTGTAAATATACAGAAGTACATATACAAAGTGAAGCAGTTGAAGCAGGATAATACACCAACTTTTCAAGTATTTTTTGCTGGAAAGTCTGTATATTTCAAATAGTCCAAACCTTTCAGGGTCTAAATCAGACCCCGGTTCCAATGATTATAAAATTTATCATAACTGAACAAGAAAATTGAAAATGAAAAGGTTTACAATGACACATTAAATAATTCACATTTTGCCATTAAATATTTGACAATAAAAATAATGAAACTACGAGAATTTACTGCTAATTTGATATACAGGTTAGCAGTAGAAAAATTTTGAAGATCATGTCAAATAACAAAACTTCCTTCATATTGGATGAAATTGAAAGAATTATCTTCAGACTTTACGTGGCGCTCCTAGGTACTACTTTGTTAAAATACATTCGCCAAAAATGAGATAAAAAAATTTCTAATGTTTAAGAGATTCCATGAAAGCATAAGGGAAAACCTAGGCAAAAACCTTATGCACTATCTCAATACAGGGTTGTTGAAAAGGAATTACCGTCATTAATTTCATCCTTAAGTATTGGTAACCAGGAACTGGTGAATTCTATAGAAGTGCTAGCGCCACAATCGCTTTCATTAAATAAGATTAAAGCAGACTCTTTCAGCTGCCGTTTTGCGTTGAGTTCTTCTTTTTGTGATTTGGGTAAATTCTGAAATTGTATCGTATGACCAAGGTTGCAGACATGATCATAAATTTTTGGCTTATCGAAGTGTCGGTTCTTTATATAAAAAATTTTCTTGTTTAGTTTTAATACCATTGAAAACGTAGTCTAATTTACACCGTGAAATATTTGGACTATTTTAAATATACCTACTTTCCAGCAATTTGTAGGGTTTTTCCCATAAAAACAGAAAAATACAAACCATATATGCCACTACAATCTTTAAGACTATTGTCTTAGGTTATTAGGGCTTATTGGCTTCAATTCAAACGGAATTGGATAATAAGAAACTTATAACCCTTAAATAAACCCGTAAACACCTATAAAATACACAGGCACACAAAATAAAAAAAAATCAAAGTCCACGAAGGTGACCTGTCAGGTTATACGTATTTCGGGACGCTGACTCCGAATCTGTGATCGGTGTTTTCGCATCATATCGTTTTCGAGGTCATTTGAAGGTCAACTTCTGAAAAAAGGCTCAAAAAAATCTGAAAAAATTAATACATGGGTTTTTTAGAATGCTGAATACGAATCCGGTGTCGGTTTAACGTTATCAGCACAAGGTCAAGGTCATTCGAAGGTCAAATTCTGAAAAAACTCTAAAAAAAATTGGAAAAATTCATACATGGGTTTTTCAGAATGCTGAATATGAATCCGGTCTCAGCTCAAGGTCAATGTCTTTTGAAGGTCAAATCAATAATGATGTTTAAAAAAATGAAAAAAATCGTATATAGGTTTTAAGAGTGGCTTAGTCTAAAACTTAGCTCATTTTGACCATATCTAGTATTTCCAGGTCATTGAAATATGAAAATAAGAATCCACATAGCCAGTTCTGTAGAACTATATCAAGCCATTAAGTTCATTCCAAGACATCCGTACATCCACACATCCACATATTCGCACATCGACACATTCATATATCAATACATCCCCACACATACAAACATTTACTCATCAACGCTTCTAAAAATCTACACATGCAGACATCTGCATATCCGCAAATACATCCGGACATCTCTAGTAAATGCATTTTTGGCCATTTTAAGTTAAAAAAAGAAGACAAACTTCTTTTTTCAAGGTACATTTTTCTTGTGGATACAAAGCGTTCTATTTTTTGATCCCATAATGAATTTGTACACTGTTTGATGTAGGTCTATCGAACTCGATATATGGACTGTTTTTTCATATTTCAATGGCCTTGAAAAACCAAGACTTTTAAACCCTATATAATAGTTTTTTTCAATTTCTTTAATCCTACATTATTGATTTGACCTTCAAATTACCTTGACCTTGAGCTGATAAAAGTCAAAAGACGCCGGATTCGTACTCAGCATTACGAAAATCTCATGTATGAATTTTTTCAGATTGTTTTGAGCTTTTTGAATTTGACCTTCAGATGATGTTGACCTTGAGCTGATTTAGATCAAACGACACCGGATTCGTATTCAGAGTTCTGAGAAACCCTTTTTTCAGAATTTGACCTTCGAATGACCTTGAAAACGATCTGATGCGAAAAAACCGATGGCAGATTCGGAATCAGCGACCCGAAAAACATATAACCTGACAGGTCCCCTTAGTGGACTTTAGATTTTTTTTTATTTTGTGTAGATTTAAATTGAAATGAGAGATATGGTTTTTAAGATTCTGTTGAAAGATCCGGTCATTTTACAACTAATGGAGAAAGATAGCTATCAATTTTATTTAATGATTCTAAGATATGTGAGTACAAAAACACATTTGATAAATTTGTTTTGCACTGGCATTAAGAGAAAAAAACTGGGTTAGGAGCGGAAGACTAGAAATTCATCAATGCTTCAGGACGACTTTCTCCCCTTAAGTGACAAAAACTGAGAGACGTTAGGGAAACAAATTGGTTATTCATTTATTTTAGTATACATTGACATTCCGACCTGTACATTCCATTAATAAAGACTAACTATAAATGTTGTCTTCCTAATAAATGAATGCGATGGGAACTTCCTTTGTAAGGAAGCCATACACGACAAGTACACATTAGTAAAACATTTTAACTCCATCTTTTGTCAAACGGAGTTATTAAGGTTGATATATACAATTGCATATTACACACATTACGGCCTTAGAACACTTTTAGCAATTTTATAATAATTGGAATATATTTTATTATGTTAGTTAGTGTATGTCTCAGGAATGGATTGTTGCCCTAAGTAGCTGTTTAAGCTGATGTTTCTATGTTTACTTTCTGAAAATTTATTTCAATTTTTAATAAAATAAACACACTTTATTTACTGTTGACAATATTGTTTCACCAGGTTACTGGCTTCATTAGGATACAAAGTAGAACTAAATGGTAAATACAATATTACAAAAAATATATCGATGCAATTACAGAAATTATTAAGAGAAGAGAGAGAAGGGCCATTATTCCGAGACTTCTGGGAATCCGAAATGTTTTCTCTCTCAACAGGCCGACCGTTGCCGTTACTGGGAATTCCCTTAAAGCTTCCAGAACATGAAAGAGTTTTCTGATGGTTCGTGGACTTATCAGACAATTCGAAGAGAAATATATAAATATGAACAGCTGGCGATAGGATTCATTCAGTTTTCGTGGGTCGTATTGTATAGTTAAGATAAAATGTAAATAGTTTCTTGTGAATATAAATTTTTAAAGTAGTGGAAATAAATTAGAGTGAGTTGAACTGTGTTCTTAAATAAATCCAAGAAGTGAACTGAACCCGAGTGTGAAAATAAACACATTACAGTATATAATATTGATTGACAGGTTTAAATAGACTAAATTACGTTTGTAATGAGTTTATATAATCCGATTAAAAAGATTGAGTAATGGAGATGAATTGGTTTCGGCTTGATTATTCAAGAAGTATGGTGAATTTTTTTTTTGTTAATTTCCAGTGACTCTAAAAGATTTATGTTTTTACTTTTTGGTTGTAATATCATTCAATAAATGGTTGGCAAAGGTGTCGTTTTCAAAAGCTTTGGTATGTTCATCTTATCTAGGGCAACTACCACATGTTAACTTATAAACACCAGTGTTGTTATTTTTGTTAATTTATCTTTATTGTTTTATAATCTGTATGAATGTTCGTGTTTAAAAAAAATTGAGGTATTATTTAAGAGGAAAATCCGATAAATGTGATACTTTGTTATAATTTGGGATTATATATAGGGTAGCATATACTTCATTTAATTTTTTTTTTAATTCTTTGGTTAACATGTTGTCGATAATTTGATAGTTATAACCGTTATTGAATGCAATACATTTTATTCTGTGTAGTTTTGTACCAAAGTAAGTTTTCGATACTGGGATTGTAGCCAATCTGTGCAATATACTATGGGATGCTGCAAGTTTCTGTTGGTAAAGTGGTATAAACTGTTCTGGATCGTAAGGTCAGTGTGTGATGGTTTATGATAAATGAAGAAGGTATGTTTATTGTCATGTCTATTGATGGTTAAGTCAATGAAATCTAATGTTTTGCCAGTCCCAGTTTCCAGGGTGAATTTTATTTCGGAGTCGATTACGTAGTTATGGAGTAACTGTAGATGTCTGTAAGTACCAGTAACACAAGAGAAAACGTCAAGATATAGATACCAAAATAGGATTTTTAGTGTTTCGATTATGTCCGAAAATTAGTGATTCTATGTTGTTCATGAATATTTCGGCCAAAAGTGGGCTTAATTGTTGAATTGAAAATAATTTTGGTTACCGCAAAATTGTAAGAGAAGTTGTTTAAGCCTTGGTATTATTACGTTCTGTGCTTCTTTTATGATTCCACCTACAATTTTACAATCACTTGGGTTCTCTATTGTCTCTTAGTACTTTTAGAATAAACCGAATTCCATTTGTATTTTTCTCGGGTACATCTTCTGAACCCAGGTTCATTATGTTTTTTTCTAGTTTTTTTGGTAGTGGGACATGATGCATATAGGACTGTATAGTATTTTTTAATGTTTGTTATCAGCAAGTTTCTGTTCTTTTGTGTTTCTCCTGTTTTCTTTAGTTTGTGTTAGTGCTGCGATTAGATTTGGTAGATCTGGTCTTTGGTTTTCTCATTTGAGGCCTTGCTCATTTCTTTTATATTTGTTTCCATTTTTGTGTAGGATTCTGCCAAATCTTTTGTGCTGAAATTGTCGACAACATATTGTCTTTCTTGATAGAGCGATAGAGCTGTCTACCCGTTTCCATTTTCTTCTATGTTCTGTCTGATATCTTGCTTTCCTTTTTTCTTTTCGTTTGTAGCTCTATTAATTTATCTACGTTGTCCTTCATATTCTATGTATATATTTGCGTATTTTTACTTTGTATATTTCTTTGTTGTTTTGAATTTGGTTTGTGTCTGTCTGTTTCAATCTTTTTTTTGTATTTTGCTATATTTATATTTCCTTTTGCGCTGACTATCCCATGATCAGTTCTTGTATAAAATATGTTTAGAACTTCTACATATTTTATATGCTCTTTTGACAATATTAGGGTAAAGTTAATTTGGTTTTTGTATTCCCATCTGCGTTGATCCCTTGTCTTTGGGTTTTTTATTTAAAAAGGTATTCATCGCGTATAATTTTTGCTTTTCTTAGAAGTTTTCCAGCACATATCTTCTTTTATTTCTCTTACGTATACCTCACTTTCCTATATACTTGCCCTTTGTACCCTGTTGTTCTAGTATTGCATTGACGTTACCCATAATGATGTCTTGGGTGCTTTTGTTTTGTTGCCTTGGTTCTGTGTCTCGCTTGTGTCATGGATAGATAGTAGAGCATATATTTGAACAGAAAACCGACTGAATCCTTTCTGCCTGTCTGTATCATAGCCTTTATAAAAAACGCGTTACCTGGCATTAGTTTACTTGGCTCTTCCCTATTCCCCTGCCTTCTGAAAGGCATATAGGCAATATTCGGTTGTTATCAACCGTTTTATGTTGAAGGGTGATTCGCCAATTTCGTGCTCACAATTCTTCAGGCATACTTTTTATCAATGCAGGACTTTGGTCTTCTAAATCGTAACCACCTAGAATCTATCTGTTATTGTGTATTGAAGGGGGTGACATTAAAACGCTTCGTTTTGGCAGGTAATCGTTCTGTAGCTCATTTTGGATAGCGACGCTGTTTACAGCCCACCACAATGGTGCTTTTTTGGGGATTTTATGGACTTCACATTCAACCCTTAGAGAGCTTAGCGGCATGGGTTGCCCAACCAGTAGCTACGCAACTACCTGCCTTCCTCTAGGTTACTGAGCCCTCCCACATCGACAAGGTGAATGTCTCTGAGAAGGTTGCCTTTATTACCTGAAATATAATCGATTTTTCAAAGACGCATTTGGCAAATATTAAAACTATTTTTTGTCTGTTTGTGGAGAAGATTGTACCAATTTATCTAATAATTAAATACTTTATCAAGTTAAAACATAGCTTATCTTATTCAACTGGAACAATTTTTAAAGTCAGCCCAGTACTTCCAGAAATTACGATCTAGAGACAAATAAACTAACAAATTTAACAACTTAATATCTCACTATTGTTAAACGAAAGATCATGGAATATTTAAATGGTTAATGATACTCCTTGAAGTGTGAAAGAAGTTGAAATTTATGCTAGAATTCATTGTGTTTAATTTTCCTCTTAGTAAATAAAATATAACCGTGTACGATCTCCTTTATTATCCCAGTAATCTACACCGAATAAAGTAAATTGTACTCCGAAAACTTTCTTTATAGGTTTGTCAGGTAAAGGAAGATTTATATTAACGCGTTCCCACCGATTACTGGAAAAGACAGGTTGTAACCTAATTGCTACATTTCCTCAATCGTAAAAGTAGGACTTTGGATATATTTTCCCTCCTGGCAAATATACTTTTTGTTTTAGCGTTAATCATACCGAAACTCGCGAAGCTATTAGATATTCGAGTATAACGAAGATATATTGTGGGCATACGAAAGTAAAGGAAACAAAGGAGTATAGTTGCTGAAAAGTTCGGTTCAAATGGAAAGCAATTTCGAAAATGGAGTAATTAATCGAAATAAGGAGCAACGAATTTATACAAGAAATTTCGAAATCATGTGAATGACATGTTTTTGAAATTTGAGTCACTTATAAAAAGAAAATTAGTTAGTTAGTCAGGAAAAGTCAGTGAAACATTGCAGTACCAAATTAAAAGGACAATATATTTTATTATACAGAAGTAATGATATGACTAGTAACAAAAATGTATGTGTTCAAATAACACAAGTTTGAGAAAAATCAGGAGTTCCAATCCTGTATCACTTCTTGTAAAAAAGCTTGAATTTTTTTTTAGGTAATGTCCCACATTAGATATCGAACACAACCGTCTATTATTGTGTTGATCGTCTTTTGCCATTCTCTTACAAATGGGCACTACACGCAACAAACCAGTAGAACCACATTTTCTTGAAAATTGGACATTAATCAACTTAGTCACTAACTTTGGAGCTAAATCTGTTTACGTCAAGCATTTTTTTGGGATCTGGGAACAGGTCGAAGTCAAATGCACCTAGATATGATGAATATGGGGGGAATGGTAGCAATTCACATGTTAAGTCGTTCAATTTCTACGACTTTTAGATCAGTGCACTGTCTTTGAGAAACAAAGGTTTTTTCTTTGCCATCTGAAGCGTATTCTGCTAGATTATTTCAACTCATAGATCCAATGACGCAACGCAGTAATTGCTGTTGATCGTCTGACGGTGGTGACATAATTT
Source organism: Octodonta nipae (assembly GCA_034190945.1). Taxonomy (NCBI): domain Eukaryota; kingdom Metazoa; phylum Arthropoda; class Insecta; order Coleoptera; family Chrysomelidae; genus Octodonta; species Octodonta nipae. Next base: position 53,081,281 of record CM067216.1, read on the forward strand.
CAAGCGTGTCCCAAATATACAGAGCCTGCTCACTTATCTTCGGACTATTTGGCCGACTATCACTCGCTCCTCTCACTTTCTAATTTCCTTGCACAATTTTTGAGACGTTGCCTTATGCAATCTTTAGAATGTCAACTGTTTCTTTATAATCGAACTTAACAATTTTTAGAATTTTTTGTTCGACCATGTTTAAAATCATCATATATCTGTAAACAGTTTTCTACAGTCACTTCTATCGATAACAATTTTCAAGCCATTGTTGAGTTTGGATGGTATTTTTTTACTATTAAATACAGCGTTTCATTAATTCATGTTTAAACATATATATCAAATACAAAATTTGCATGGCATTGGCAGTGTCATCTGTCTATCACAGCCGAGATTTAATCACCATTTAACATATTCTAATGTCGTTAGGTACCAAAAGAAATGACGCATATAAAAAAGTGATGTTATCCTAGTGTCTATTGGCTACATGGCGCCTAAACTTGGAAAATAGTTTCAGACATTTTCGGCTTCTGTCCTTCGAATTCGGAATTCCAATAGACTATCAGCAATCGATGAGGATTTATTTAGAGAGGTCTTAAATTGCTTAAAATTCAATGCCGAATTGGAGAAACATCTGTTATTGCTGTACAAATTTCGAACTTCGATCAATTATTTTTCAGGTTCAACGAACTACTTAAGCTTGTTGTAAACCAAAGTTAATCGTCGATAACTGTAATACATACAATACGGTTAATTTGGTTAATTTTATGTCACTATTTTCGTATATAATTAACGTCTAAGATGGAAATCTCTTGAAAACTGTTTTCCATTTCGGCACAACAAATGAACAAAATCACGCTACATCAATTGATTTGTGGCTTACTGTGACCTAGAATCGGGTATTATTTATTTTATGAAATAAACGAACTTTAATAATGTATTTTATTTTAAACTTTTCAAATTGGATTGTAGATGGCACCTCTGATATTCAACTCAATATTCTGACAAAATATCTCGCAACATCATACCAAAGTTGGCTGACATGTCTATCAATTAAAAAATGCAATTTGAATATGAATTACCCTGTATATGTCTCGTAATTCCATTCCTCCATTGACGGAAGATTTTAAAAAAATGTGTCATTATAGCCACAATCTTCTGTCGACACCCTCTTGGTTCACCCTGTATGTCGAATTGAAAACCTTTGACTGTCGCTTTTTCTTTAAACCTCTGGGAAAATTGTGTTAATTATAATTATACATATTTATCAAATTGAAATGAAGATGACGGGCAGAATAAAAAGTACTGAGGATGGTCAACAGTTTCACAACAACACCCTTTTATTATATCGGACACCTCTGATATTCGATTCACTGTTATGACAAAATATCTAGCAACGTCATAAGAAAGTTGGCTGACCGGTGTTTCAATTAAAAAATGCAACTTGAATATGAATTACCCTGCATATGTCTCGTAATTCCATTCCTCCATTGGCGGAAGATTTAAAAAAATATATCATTATAGCCACAATCTTCTATCAACACCGTCTTGGTTCACCCTGTATGTCGAGTTGAAAACCGTTGAACGTCGTGTTTTCTTTAAACCTGTGGGAAAACTGTGTTAATTATAATTATACTTCTTTATAAAATTGGAGTGAAAATGACGGGCAAATAAAGAGTACTGAGGATGGTCAATAGTACCACTACAACACCCTCTTTTTATAACGGGCACCTTTGATATTCAACTCAATATTCTGAGAAAATATTTAGTAATGTCAGACCAAAGCTGGCTGATAGGTGTTTCAATTTAAAAAGGCAACGTGAATATGAATTACCTTGTATACGTCTTGCAATTACTCCATTGGCGGGAGATTTTCAAAAAATATATCATTGTAACCACAATCTTCTGTCGACTTCCTCTAGGTTCACTTTGAACGTCGCGTTTTCTTTAAATCTGGGGGAAAACGGTGTAAATTATAATTATACATCTTTATCAAATTTCAAAACAGAATGTAACATATTGCTAAGACATTCGAACTTTGCCCATATTTTGTCTGATTAAGGATTTTATTGACATTTACTGAGCTGAGCTTATAAAGAGAAGCTTACGTCTCAAATTACCTACCTGCTTTGACTATCGTCAAAACAAATAATCAATAAACCCAGTATATTTCTTCCCCTTCATTGTTCCTCGATCAGAATAATTGCCAACTCGTCCAGTCTCAAATCCTTACAAGTGCCGTTCCGGATATTTCCTTTCCTCCTTATTAACAAAACACAATCGTTATGTTCCCTCGAATTTATTAATACCCGCTGGCTATTGGTGAAGGATTCTAAAAATTTTCTAGTTCTCTTCAAATATCTCCCTCTGCTGACCACACTTTATCCCGTTACTGATTATTTCAGTTCTATCCCGCTTCTGATTTGTACCTTATTCGACGTCTGTTACGTAGCGAGAAGCATTGTTGAAATTTTGTAGTGCTTCTCTTCGTAATGGGGGTTGTTTGTAAGGAGTTTAGGCCATTGTTCTTGACCCTGTTTCCTGAGAGAGAGATTTACGAAATAATTCGACTGGACAAAGTGAGTAATGTGATTATAGAAGGGGTGATCGGCTGAAAATTATTCGTGATATATTATTCATTAGCGCTGTGTTTGGTAAAGAGATAGAGCAATTCAATACTTTATCGTTATTTTAGCATGAGTCGCTGTTACTTCTTGTTCCATAAATAAATGCTGTACAGTATAGGTCATCGAAAACATCTCGGCAGGTGAAACTGGTAAAAGACAAAAAAACTTGTGACATATTCATTCTGTTGTCAGGTGTGAAAAATTATAACCACTCCACAATTTTTCTGAAATTGGCATGGGATGAAATAATACTTCATCGAAAAGATTGTCTAATTCGCTATTTAACTTCATGAAAAATGGCGGATAAACCTGTTTTTTGTAGAGATGTATTCTAGGCATTAGGTATAATAATTTTATCTATGTGTGTCATGCCAGAAACATCTGGAAAAATCTTTATGGGCAAATGAAAGCTGAAAAATGTACTTTTTTATGTAGCTTGTAGAAAAAAAAAAGGTTTTTAATAAACAGCTTTATCAGGTACTATTTACCTTGTAGGTAAATTTTAGTTACGCGGTAAGTTTCAATATATTCTAATTCTGTGTAAAAATTTTGTCACGGCAAGTTATAACGTCGGCCGAATGAGGACCCTGTATATATCAACCAAGTTTAACTGTCAGTTCGGGAAAGATCCAAAGAATTCGAAATTAGCGCCATAGAGTCTCATGGACCCTCGAATGTAAAAAATGTATATAAATATGTCTTGAGAGCGTTAGTTAGTTAGTCTTGTAATAAGTTCAGTTGAGTATCATTAGTAGTAAAATATATGCTCTAAGTGTAAAGTGTGTTTTGTGTTGTATGTTTCAAGATCTTTTGAATGTGGCAAGAAATTGGTATTGAAGTTTGAAGGTTAAGGTTAAGGATTTGTTTTCATCGTTAAATAAAATAGTAATAATTGGACAACAGTTCTCTAATTGAATCCACTGGATCCGTAGAAATATTTAATAAATTTATTTTGACTAGCTGTCGCCCAGTGGTCGAAATTCGACCAATTGTGTCAATATCTCTGGCAGGTTAAGTAACATGAAAATTTTATCGTGATATTCTATCCTAGGACTTTAGGGAGAACAGCAATTATACAGAACAGATCCAGATTCGGAACCTCTGTGTGATAGTTTCCTCGAAAATCCTATATATCGGTCTTACATCTCGCTTCTACAAATAAGTGATGAAATTGAAGTTTTTTTCAGCTATAATTCATAGACCTTTATTTGTGTTCAAATTCGTAATTCTTAATTTAATATGACAACAATTCAACTGCTAATGGGCTACCCTACATATTTATTTTTTCTAACACCCCTGTATAGCTATAATTGCACTCAATTCTCTAAAATTTATTAAAATCCTCATTATAATAATTCCATCTCATTAAATATTTCCATCACCCTGTATATGCAAATGCTTATGGACCACGCCTAATATTTTTTAACATTTTTCAACCACCGGGTAAACCATTCTGTATATGCCACTGCCTATGACCCACCATATTTACTCTTTTTGTTTATGAAATTTTTAATTATCTTCTGTAACTATGATTCTACTCCGACCTATATTTCAATCATTATATATATGAAACTTTTCGTGGTCTACTCTATAAATCATCTCCTATTCTAACATTTTTTATCACCATCCTGTATATCTATAATTCCTCTTAACCTATATTTCATCTTAACTATATATACAACTGCTTATGGGTTACGAAATGTTGCATTTCCATTTCCGCCACCCTGTATATGCATCTATGTATAAAATTTTTTGCACCACCCTGTGTAACTGTAAATTTACTGCACCCTCTATTCCAAGAACCCTGTAAATTCAACCGCTAATGGGCTTCCCTATATAATTATTTTATTAGTTATAATTGCACTCTACTCTATATTTTAAACACCCTAAATATGCAACTGCTTATGTGCCACCCATTAAAAAAATTATTTCTAACATATCTGGAATCGCCCTGTATAATTATGATATTCAACGATTACTTTACCCACTAAACAATAACAACGCTTGCATGCCACCTCCAGAAGTACATGCTCTAAGTATATAATAGCATTGGTCTGTCTATATATAATTACTCAATGGTTTGAGTCTGGCGGCAGCGGCACGCGGCACATTCTTTTGTTTGGTATTGACATTATTGACGTAAATAATGAATTTTTATTATATTTTATTTAATGAATGAACCATTCTGCACTGAAGGTCGTCAGTAGCTACTAAACAAAACAAAAATGAAGAAAATCGGTTGAGAAACAGAGGAGAAAATGGTACCTAATCGTTTTGTCTTAGCCTATTTATATATAGATTATTGTTCAAAAATAAAGGAATCCCAAGTTTATATGCACAAAAAAATTCTAACATTTTTATTCATTATTTATTATTTCTCTTTCGGCACTGGTGCAATTATCAGATATTTTTAAAGCAAACCACTAATTACTGCTCTGGTAGTGCAGTGATACAGACCCATTCTCAGAAGGATTAACTACTTTGATGAAGAAAATGTATTTTTTCAATATTAAGACAAAATTAGAATTAATTTTCTGTACGAAATTATTGTGCGCGTATTGCGGTCCTGATGATAACCGCTATGACTAAGAATTTGTTGAAGATTATTAGACTCGTTTTATCTATTGGCAGAACTCATTTGAGCAGGGGTGATGGTATAATTGGACATTTAAATATCGATTGGTGTGGATTAGTTTCCTTTAAACGGTATGTGGGAATTTATCATTTAGTAATTTTGATTGTAAGGACTCGATTTCCATGGTAAAATGAGTGTGTACAAGTTTGATGATGTCAGAAAAGATATTGTGTTTTCTTTTTATAAGATTTCACGATTCTGTGACAATGGTGAAAAGGAATATAACAGCGAAGCTAATCAGTATATCAGTCTTTGAAATTTAATAAGGGTCCAACCTTCCTAAGGAGGAAGAAGATTTCCTTACGTGCGAGGATGCTTGCATGATTAGAAGTTGAAGAGTTTTGGCCAAGTACCTGGCTAACTTGTGTCGAAGATTGTACCGAAATGACAATGTACCTAAGAGGAATGAATGTCCGAATTACTCTCGGGTAGTCAATAAAGATTGTTCATCAATAGGTGGATGAGTTCTTTCGCTGATTTCCTTGATCTCTTTCTCTAAATAGATAAGTAGGATTAAATATATAAATTAAAATCAGTCAAATAATGAGACTCAGTAAGTAGGCAGATTGAGATTTTATGAATAACAAGAAATAAAAAAACATCTGCATTATATGTTTATGTAGAACTCAGCTAATCATCCATCGATTCAATCACGGGTTTCGAAGAATTTTGTAGCGTCGTATCACTAGGTCACTAGGAATCAATAAGGCAATTACAACATCTATATATCAATCCCATTAACCTGTTCTTCGAGGTTTTTGACTTTGAAAGTACTTAGAAACTCTTTCTTTGGGAATAACACCACATAAACTTGAAAGTCTATCTATTTCAAAAGTCCAAAACGTTTCAAAGTATAAATCAGACCACGTTTTCAATGCTATTACACAAAATAAACAACAAATTAAAAAATTTGAAAATTAAAAGAATTCACAATGACCAAATATCGTAATCACAATTTGGCATTAATGTTTGACAATAAAACTAACTGTAACTAAGGGAATTTACTGCAAATTTGATATATACAGGGTAGCACAAAAAATTTTAAAGATCATGAGAAATAACAAAGCCTTTTTCAAATTGGAAGAATTTGAAAGAGTTATCATCTTTAGAATTTCATTTGTCGTTCCTAGGTATGACTTTGTTATAAGATGCATTCGTCAAAAATGAGACCAAAGAAATTCTGATGTTCCAGAGATCGCATTAAAGTCATAAGGGCATACCAAGGAAAAACCTTGTGAACTATCCCGATATACGTTTCTTTAAAATGATATTACAATTATTAATTTCATCCTAGATTATGGGCTACCAGGAACGGCTGAATTCTAAAGAAGTACTACCTATGCAATCATTTTCATTTAATAAAATTAAAGCAGACTTTGTCAGCTAACAATTATCCTCAAAGGTGCAACAATAAAGAGTTAGGTAATATTGAACACAAAACAAAACTAATATTCAACACCAAGCTTCTCCAAACAATACTAATACCCTTGATAACCACATTACTACAACAACCATACCATACATACAGGGTCTTTCAGAAAGACTGAAAAGAGTGAGAAACAGATTTATTATTAAAACAACTTTCAAAACCAGAAATACACTGAAATCAATTTTATCAAAAAATAAACCAAATAACATGGCACAAACCCAAAAAGCTGCATTTATAAGATTCCTTGTGAATGTAACAAATTTTATATTGGAGAAACCTCTAGGCCCATAAATTTTCGAAAAAATGAACACAAAAATTATATAAAAAACGACAATTTGAAAAGTCAAAAATTTGTGAACATGCCTGGAACCTTGGTCATGACATACGATTTCAAAATTCAACCATATTACACAAAGAAACACAACACGAAAGCTGAAACAGTCTGCTTTAATTTTAATAAATGAAAGCGATTGTATAGCTAGTGCTTCTATAGAATTCAGCCGTTCCTGGTTGCCAATAATCTAGGATGAAATTAATAATGGTAATATCCTTTTGAACAACCCTATATCGGCATACTTCATAAGGTTTTTCCTAGGTTTTCCCTTATGACTTTAATGAGATCTTTGGAACATCAGAATTTCTTTGGTCTCATTCTTGGCGAATGCACTATCTTATAACAAAGTCGTACCTAGGAACGCCACATGAAATTCTAAAGATAACTCTTTCAAATTCTTCCAATTTGAAAGAAGTTTTGTTCATGATCTTTAAAAATGTTTGTGCTAGCCTGTATATATCGAGTTTGCAGTAAATTCCCTTAGTTACATCAGTTTTATTGTCCAACATTAATGCCAATTTGTCATCGCGAATTCTTTTAATTTTTTAATTTCTTGTTCACTTTGTGTAATACCATTGAAAATGGGGTCTGATTTAGACCTTGAAATATACAGACTTTCAAGTTTATGTGGTGTTATTCCCAAAGAACTCAGAAATAATGAATGTGTACTTTGTATACGTCTCGTAATTCAGCACCAGCCCTGCAAACATTAAAACTTCCAATATTTTGGATCCTGAAAGCTTGGTTCCTTCTTACACCTAAAAGCCGAAGGCAAGATGGAGAATGTTTACAAGATATATAACGCTTATTCATATTCATTGTGAAAAAGTAACAAATGTGACACCATCAAAATTGCCAACAAAAGCATAACACGAAAAAACATAGTACGTCAGAGATTGAACGCAACCCCCTCGACGTCAACAAAATCTGTCAATTAGGAAAATATGCTCTCGCATTCGAAGTAGCAGAAATTTTGACAAAGGAAACGACGTTATAATGCCACCCCTATAGAAAATATAATAATACACTTTATTGAGGTAATTTCACATTACAATATATGCAAGGAGAATATGCGAATTCACGTTTTTTTTTATCCTGTGGAAACAAAACATTTTAAAGACCATAATAAAATGCAGACAATTCCATACGTCATATGAAATTACAGCTACATAAAAATTATGACAGCTCTAAAAGTAATCTTCGTTTTGTGTCTTTCATAAGGTAGCATATAAAGCATATTTATAAAATGCGTATATTATAATTTGATATACAGAAAGATTTACAGGGAATCGTAAAGTTCTATTTTAATGTACTGCCATGAAACATTAGTCTAGTCTTCTGATTCGAGTCATCCCACTATGTACCTCTGTAGCGGATCGATTTTATAAATTAAATATATTGGAAACAAGTAAGGCTAATAAATTGATTCAGAAGAAGTTTTGAAGCTTGACCAGAGCCATAAGAACGGAAACTATCGAGCTTTAGAAATTATGTGTCATAAATTTGAAATTAAAATTTATAAACTTTATTTTAAATTTATTGATATGGGAACAAATATTAAAGATGGCGATCCACAGCCAGTTCACTCAGAAAAATGCAAATAGGAGCGAAACCCGTTTTATGCGAAACACCATTTCATTAAAGGGCACTGGAAACCATGTCAAGCATCTGATTGGTGCATTTACATCTTTATGTAAGATTACATTATACACCATATGATTTATTTTGTGCGGACAATATCACGGTTTTTCATTTGAGATGGACCTTAATATAAGAAATAAATTAAAGATTTAATAATTTGGTCAAGTGCGAGTTGGACTCGCATACTTAGGGTTCCGTACCACCTTCAAGATTCGAATATTCCAGTTTCAGACAAGCAGGGAATGAGTGCATTTTCTTATACTTAACCTTTAATCTTTTAAAGGAAGCGATTTAAATTTATAAAAAATATACACTTTGATTTTCCACACATAGACTTTTTATTTTATCTGCTTTAGGATTCGCTTGATTTTTATCACAATACATATATATAAAATATATATTTTCTAATTTGGCCCCCAAAAAGTAACATTAGAGTTTTATTTTACTAATAAACTTTCAGAAATGCCTTTTATAATCTACTGTCTGAGTTCTGAGGCTCTGTAGATTGGAAGAAAAACGGCAAAATAGGTCAAAGTTTAAATTATAAATTATTAAATCTGTTATTCAAATTATTTAAAAATGTAAATATAATATATTTTTCAAATTTTAAATAGTGTAGTTTCTAAAGTGGGAATTAAGTAGATGTTTAATATTTTTAATATATTTTATACAAATGATTTAAAAATTTGATGTATTTGTAATTCACATAATGAGCCTTTTATCTGATATATTACATGATGCGTTTGAAAATTGAGTCTTTATTTTCCATTTAATTGTATAATTTGTCGCTAAAATTACAATGGGGGTTTTCTAGTAATTTATTTTCCGTTTAATTCTATTATTTGGCCTCCAAATAATTAGGTATTCTTTTTCATATTTTTCCTATAAACAAAAAAAATGAGGTCTTAGAGTTTGGGGAATAACGGGGAGAATGGGTAATTTTTTTAAAATATTTTTTTAATATATTTTAAAATATATTAAAAATTAAAAAATGTATTTGTACCTATTCGTCATAATGAGCCATGGGATTTGATATATTACATAAACCGTTAGAAACAATTATAATTTTTTATTTTCCATTTAATTATATAATTTGCCCCCCAAAATGAATATTAGGGGTTTCTTCTTATTTTTCCAGTAAAGTTCAGGTAAGGGGCTATACTTCCAGTTTTTCAAAATTTTTCAGCTTAAGGTTTCGGAGATAAGGGGGGAATGGGTAAAATTTTTTATATTTTTGTTAATAACTTTTAATTAATTTATTTTATAAATATGGAAAAAATATATTTGTTTTCTTCATCATAAGCCCTTTTATTTGATATATAACATGCTGGGTTAGAAACAATTTTAATTTTATATTCTCCATTTAATTCTATAATTTGCCCCAAAAAAATATTAGGGGTTTTTCCTTATTTTTCCAGTAAAGTTCAGGTAAGGGGCTATACCTCCATTGTTTTTTCAAAATTTTTCAGCTTATGGTTTCGGAGATAGGGGGGGATGGGTAAAATTTTTTATATTTTTGTTAATATCTTTTAATTAATTTATTTTAAAAATATGAAAAAAATATATTTGTTTTCGTCATAATGAGTGAGCCCTTTCATTTGATATATAACATGATGGGTTAAAAACAATTTTAATTTTAATTTTCCATTTAATTCTATAATTTGCCACCCCATAATAAATATTAGGGGGTTCTCCTTAATTTTCCAGTAAAGTTCAGGTGAGGGGCTATACCTCCATTTTTTTTCAAAATTGTCCAGCTTATGGTTTCGGAGATAAGGGGGGGGAATGGGTAATTTTTTAAATATTTTTGTTAATATCTTTTAATTAATTTATTTTAAAAATATGAAAAAATATATTTGTTTTCCTCGTAATGAGCCCTTTCATTTGATATATAACATGGGTTAGAAGCAATTTTAATTTTATATTTTCCATTTAATTCTGTAATTGGCCCCCCAAAATTAAAAGTAGAGGTTTCTCCTTATTTTTCCAGTAAACTTCAGGTCAGAATCTATAAATTTATTTTATTTCAAAACTTTACGTTTTATAGTTTCGGAGATAAGGGGGGGAATTGGTAAATTTTGGTATATTTTCGTTAATATCTTTTTAAATATTTTTTTAATATGAAAATAATATATGTGTGTTCCTCAGAATGAGACCTTTCATTTGATATATTACATGATGCGTTAAAATTTTATATTTAAATTTTTTATTAATTCTATAATTTGCCCCAAAAATTAACATTAATGGTTTCTCCTTAATTTTCCTGTAAAGTTCGGGCAACGCTCTATATTTCCTATTTTTTTCAAAATTTTAGGCTCAGTAGTTTCGGTGATAAGGGGGGGATGGGTAAATTTTGGTATATTTTCGTTAATATCTTTTTAAATATTTTTTCTTAAATATGAAAAAAATATATTTGTGTTCCTCAGAATGAGACCTTTTATTTGATATATTACATGATGCGTTTAAAAATTTTTTTATTTTTAAATTTTTATTTAATTCTATAATTTGCCCCCCAAAATTAACATTAATGGTTTGTCCTTAATTTTCCTGTAAAGTTCGGGCAACGCTCTATATTTCCTATTTTTTTCAAAATTTTAGGCTCAGTAGTTTCGGTGATAAGGGGGGGGAATGGGTAAATTTTGGTATATTTTCGTTAATATCTTTTTAAATAATTTTTTCTAAAATCTGGAAAAAATATATTTGTGTTCCTCAGAATGAGACCTTTCATTTTATATATTACATGATGCGTTTGAAAAAAAAATTATTTTTAAATTTTTATTTAATTCTATAATTTGCCCCCCAAAATTAACATTAATGGTTTCTCCTTAATTTTCCTGTAAAGTTCGGGCACCGCTCTATATTTCCTATTTTTTTCAAAATTTTAGGCTAAGTAGTTTCGGAAATCAGGGGGGGGAACAGTCGATTTTTTTAGTTTTTCCCCCCAGAAGTAAAATCAAATTTTTTTTCTTTTAAGATATGTACTCCTGATCGGGTCACCAAACTATACATTGATACCAAATTTCAACCTCTTCCGTCCAGTAGTTTAGGAGAAAATGGCTGTGATGTGACAGAGGCAGATATCCTGACTGATATTATAAAAATGAATTAAAAACAACGTGTTCGATTCACTACATTATTTTCCTTTTATCAAAAAAGAAAAATCAAACTTATTTGTGACATTTAAGACTTATTTAAAATTATCTTTTGGTGACATTTAAGACGTATTAAAAATTTATTTTAATCGCTAAACATCGTTAATATTTTAGTAATTAACCGACTTCCAAAAAGGATGAGGTTATCAATTCGTGTCGTATTTTTTTTTCGCTTTTTTTGTATGAATGTTACCTGATTTCTTCTGCTGTGGTGCACCGTTTTGAATGAATATGGTCTTGTTTAATAAAGTATATATCCGGATTGGTGAAACTTCAAATCTTGGAAAAGAATTCTATTGGTAAAGTGGTAAAATTTGTGAATAAACACATGCGTGCATGGAAATCAACCAATATCCCTAATATTTTAGTCGATTTTTCGATAACTCCTTACGGATGTGTATAGTTTTTTAACTTTTAATCTATTAAGGAAGATCCTTAGGTGATCTCATATACTTTTCTGCGACGTGCAACTTGCAGTTTTGCAGAAAATCGCCGAAAATCCAAAATTCTTATCAAAAATTTCATCGAAATGACATAACGGACATTTCCTCATAAATATTTTAATTCCAACGTAATCGTGCGGTAATTTTAGGCACTGGAAGTTTTAATTGCGAATTTGAATTTGAATTTTCTATGTACATCTCAAGCATATAGGTAGTAAAGCATAGTATTTTCGGCTCCTGAAATCAATGAGTACCAGGCTCGTTTTATTTGTATACCAGGCAAATACCTATTTAACTGCAGATTTTTCCATTTTGCGTAGACGGTGCTTTTGGTTGTCATATCCTCCCGGCCTAATAGAAAATTCAGTAACAACACATGTCAAACTCTATACTGCTATTTGATGCGTTTATACACAGGGTGTTTAGTTTTAGCAATCAAAATCACAAAGTAAAGTGATAGATTGCATTTATATGATGATTGACCGATCAAACGAGCAAAGTTCAATCGAAATTATACGGAGCGTCTCGTTCGAAGATGATTGATTACTTGTAGTACTGTTAAGTATGCTTAAACTTCACAACTTTTAGATTTTAAATTCAAAAACTATTCCCGCGCCTCTACCGGTCGTCATATATTTTAGAGTATCTTAATTTCTTTTTGTCTAGCGATATCAAAGTTCTATGAAGATGATTACGGGAAAAAAGGGGTTATCTGATCGTCATAAATTTTTTTTTTTTTTTTTGGGTGGGAAGTGATCATCTTCGAACAAGACGCTTCGTATAATTTCGACAGGGTGCCAAGCAACAATCAAGTTTGATGAATTAGTAGATAAGTACGCAATGAAGGATTTTAGATTTGCTTGGCACTGGCTTCAAAATATACTAGATTGGTAGGTAATTAATTTGTACAGAATGAGCACCTTTTAATGTTTACATTTTTTACTTACTGGGTAGGTACCTAACAACATTGAATGTGTTGTCTATTTTCTAGAGTTGTATTTTGTTATAATTATTTTTAGCTTTTTAGTTATAGGTAGAAGTCGGTTATATATTTTTTAAATGTTTTATTAATTTATTTAGGAACTTCTATATATTAATTTAATTTTTGGAAGTAAGCGTTTCTGAGACCCAAACAATATTCAGATATTAATATTGTTACGAACTCGGTTGGTTTAAACAATTTTTGACACCAAATATAAGCGTCTATATTCTCGCCAAAATAAATCACAATACGTACCACTATAAACTTATATATTTATTTAAACGGTCAATGAACTCACAATCTACTGGACTGAAATCTTACTGTTTGCCAGACCTTTTTATATCATCATAGTGGTTCTCGATATTTTCCATCTGATTCTGGCCTGTAATGCCTCAATAGGGTCGACATTTAAGATACTGTCAAAATTAACCGTTGTAACAATATTAATTGGAGTAGCTGATAAAATAAAAGCGTATTCTGAGCTATGCAGAATATTTAATGACAGTTAGATTTCCTAATCAAGCTTACAACAAAAAAAGCGTCAATTTTTGAGAGTTTCACTCTCAAAAATGTTCCCAGACCTAAGAAAATAAAATTTATTCGCAAAACAAATTGGATATACTGTTGAAGGTTGATGAAAACCCAAACAAACCTTCTAGAGAAGTAGCTGCTGATAACGATGTACGTAAAACAGCTCTATTGAGAGTTTTGAAAAAAGAGTAACTAAACGATCCTGATTATAGATTAGAATTTTGTGAAATGGGTACAAATTGATACCAATGTTTCCCAAAAATCGGCGTTTGTATTAAAGTGAAGGTTGGGCGGACATAATTAATAACGGAATAATTGGAACATATTTTTTGAAGGAGTATTTACTCGGGACAATTGGATTTTGTACAAAATGTTAATTATTTTTATCCGTTCTTGGGAAATAACACCACAATCGAAACCAAAATCTCTATATTCAAAGAAAACCAAATGTTTTCAGTTTTATTATGACCTCCTTTTCAACGGCTTTAAACAAGTATTGAAAATATAAAATGCAAAATGAAAGTTTGATATATGACATTTAAGTTGACATAAGAAAAATTTGTTGTTTCTAGATATACAGGTAGCATAAAATTTTTCCAACTTGAAAGCTGTTTAACTGTAACACATGGTCTTTGGAATTTCTTGTGCTACCTGTATATCTAGAAACAACAAATTTTTCTTATGTCAACTTAAATGTCATATATCAAACTTTCATTTTGCATTTTATATTTTCAATACATCTTTAAAGCTATTGAAAACGAGGTCAGAATAGACTAGGAAACGTTTGGATATTCCTTGAATATACAGATTTTTGTTTCGATTGTGGTGTTATTTCCCAAGAACACATAAAAATAAGCAAGTTAATGCCCCAAATAATAGAAGACAACATGTTAATGTTTAATACCTGAATTGATACAAAATTTTCCTGATATTGTATACCCCGCAGACATTATTAGAAACATATGGTTTTAACAAGATGGAGCTACAGCACATTATGAACCAGCAGTACGAGCTTATCTCAATCAAGACAAAATTGAATGCTCATCCCGTTTTGGAATTCTGACTACACTGGACTATTTTTGTAGGTTGTTTCAATATTCTCTATTTTTTAGAATTTCAGCATATATCTTAGACTATTATTTTACCAATTAAACAAACTATATTCGTTTTTTTTTTATTACCAATGTACAAATATCGAAAAGTCGAGTATAGAATTGAAAATGCCGTATCACACGCTACCCCTTTTCATTTAATTTTTCAGGGGTATTTGTGTTGTAAGTGAATAAGTTTATTCAAAAAGTGTTGTTTCATATATTTAAGGAATTAGTTTGTAATGCATTTATATTCAGAAAATTCAAAACTATTTAATAATCACCAAATAAATAAATAAGACAAAATAAAATTTCAACCTGACAATTACAAGATTACAGAATATCAAGTGGACAAATTATGGCTTGTAGACAACTAACAATACGTGGTAGTGTAACTCTTTCTAATTGTACACAAACAATTATAAAAGAGATGAAGAAACTGGTGTAATGAGTTGAAGGACTATACAATAAATTGAGTGGAAGATATACAATGAAAATTTACTACTGGAAGACAAAGAAGGGCTTAAAGTAGAATACCCCCTAATATATGCTGGTCACACACAGCAAATCTCATTTTGAAAGAAGTGAGTTATTTTTATATAATTCTTAAAATTTCTTATGTGCTACACTATATATTGGTGATTTTCAGATAACTCTGTTTTTTTTATGTCTAGTACTTTATTAATGATTCAACATACATTTTTTCATCAGAAAATTATAAATATGATAAATTTGGTAGTATTTTAACGTCCACATTGTATATTAAAGCATAAGTATTCATGGATCATGAATAGCTTACAGAAATATGTCAAGTATAAGCAACTATTTATGTTTCAAACTGCATAACATTTTTTAAACCACCTTATATTTTAACCATCCTGTATATATAACTGCTTCTAACATTTTTTGAACCCTCCGCCCTATAATTCAAATATCCTTTCTGCATTTGCTTATTTAACAGTTTTTTAAAGTTTTTTGTTCCAATCTGTATTTTAATAGCTTTTCTTTACTCTTATTTCAACCTTGTATAAGGAACTACTTATATGCCGCAAGATACAACATTTTTTGAACCACCCTGTATAGCGTTAATTCTATTCCACCTTATATTTTTAACTATCGTATATATGCTTACGTATTAACCAATATCACATTTATTTGTAAGATTTTTTGAACCCACCTGTATAACTTTAATTACACATAGTCCTATATTTCAACTAGGCACATTGCTTGCTGCTAAAATTTTGATGCATGCTGACATAACAATTTTTCTTTTCGATACACTAATGGAATATTTTGTGTCATTTCACTCGTCTGCAAGCCTCGAAAAATGAAAACCGTTACAAACACTCTATACGGTACACTTTCATGGCATATCTTGACATTTAAGTTATATATTTATGATAAAAATTTAACAATTACATTGATTTTTTGCACATATTTTTCTGATTTTCAGAAAAACTGTATTTTTTACGTTTTACAAAATTATACGGAACGAAGCTGGAACATCTCTTTGTAGAATACAATTTAAAATATTCAAATTGATTGAGCCGTATTATAGAAAATCGTGTAGATTCATTGGGATTCACTGAAGCATAATCCCTTAATAACTGTTTTTTCTGATTTTCTGGAAAATCAAATATCTCACGTTATAGAAAATCCTCTGGCACCTTTCTGTAATATTTCTTAATACAATGCCGTTTAAATCATGAAAATCGCCCAAGCTGGTTTTAAATAATTACTGAGCATACGTAAAAAAGTGCCGACGATTTGAAAACCTCCTCCTTTTTGGAATTCTGTTACAAAGATGTCATATGGTGTACCTTCTATATATTTTTTCCTAAAAATACTATAGGAGTTGTTTACCACTCCAAAAACATTTTTTGTCAGCATTATTTATGTGTTAGATTACTATTTCTGTACAAAATAATTCTGCTGGATTATTAAAAGTGATTTATTAAAACTGCCTGCTCCATCATAGGCAATATTAATCGTTGGTGAGCTAGTAAACCGAAAGTACAATAGCCATATCAGACTGCCGAATCTCCGACTGACAAAAAATGGGAAAGAAAAATCTCACTATTCGTGCCATATATTTCCATCTCTGAAAGAGCGTCTGAAAGAACAAGAAAAGACGAACGCGTAGAGACACAAAACGTCAGAAAAATCTTTTATGCGCGCACTTTCCGAAAACTTCCTCGCAACTTTTTATTACCATATCATTTCTTGCGAGAGATCGCTTTTCGTCCGAGGGAGGAACATCTTGATAAATTTGCGAAAAAAAAAACGGGATTCCATTTAAATGGGGCTGCAAGTGAAATAAAAGCATCTCGGGGATCAAATGCGCTTCATTTCATGTAAAATAGGAATCCATTTAACGTTGAGAAGAGGTTTTTATCTTGGAAATTCTTACTCTTTCAACCGTATGATACTTCTGACACGATGTCTTAGGGTTCATCATCGGTTCTTATAGAAAGTTAAATACGAAATTTATTCAAGATGCTGTTCGGAAGAGCGTGAAAAATCGGCATATTCGGCACCGGAATTATTTTACATATTTTATCTTGAAAGAATTGATTTTGGTTATTGATAGTTTTGGGCCTACATTCCATAATCGGAGGTTTCTGTTGAATTATTACATCAATTAAGACCTGCCTTGATAAAAATGATAGTGAATTTTTATGTTCTTGACGTTTCGTACACTATACGTGAATCTTCTTCAGGGGAAAGAAACACAACATCAAATTGGAATAGCAATCGTTTAAAGAGAATTGTAAAGTATATGTTTGTAGCATCAAATACAGAATGAGAACTGCAATAACTTAAAAGATAAATGGCAGAGTCTGAAGGAGACCTGTGTTTAAAGCTGGACGAAACAGGCCAACTTATAATGATAAAGGTAATACCATCTATAATTAAACAAAATTAATAAATGTGTTGTCTTTTACATAATTTTGAAATTAGGATTTTTTTAATTCCTTGTTCATTTGTGTTAAATTATTTACCATTAAAAACAGGGCGCGTTTAGACCCTGAAACGATAATCTAAAATCCTGCATTGGGTACTTATCTACTACTTCATCAAACTTTGATTGTTGCTTGGCACCGACTTCAAAAATATACTAGATTGGTAGGTAATTAATTTGTACAAAATGAGCACCTTTTAATGTTTACATTTTTTACTTCCTGGGTAGGTACCTAACACCATTGAATATTTACTAGAGTTGTGTTTTGTTATAATTATTTTCAGCTTTTTAGTTATAGGTGGAAGTCGGTTATATTTTTTAAAAATGTTTTATTTTCAACTTTTTAGTTTTCTTGAACTCAGGTAGTTATCATTCTCTATTTTTTATTTTGTATGTATAATCTTATTACACAGCACCAGGTAACATCGAAAGCCTCAATATTACACAATAATACATTTTCATTTAAATTGACAGGTAAATGTTTACGAACAAAAAGTACTAGTACGCGTTAACTTAATAAGCCCAAAATATATGTATGCCTTATGGACTGCGCCATGTAACCTTTTTTCAATTTTTTTTGACAACTCTAGATAATTCCCCTATACCCTATGTACCAAGCATCCTGCACATACGACTGCCCATGGACAAGCATAAATTTCTTATATTTGTTACGTGCCTTCTGTAAATTATAGGACGGAGTAGAATTCATCCCACATTTACGGAGTGAAATCCTTCCTATATTTCAAGCATCGTATATAACTCCTTGTGGGCTAAATTATTTCATTTTTAACATTTTATATTATCGCCCTGTGTAACATGAATTCCTCTCTCCCACCTTACGCAACTTCTTATGGGCTATAAAATAAGTAATACACACTGTAAATATAATTCAACTCCAGCATATATTTCAACCATCCTGTATATGATTTGTTTATATCCACATCATATAACAGTTTTTTAATCACCCTATATAATTTTAATTCCACATTTTTTCCAACATTTATATACCACCAACGTCCACTTCACCCTGCCTATGGCCCACTAGCATTCTACTGCGTGCTATATTTCAATTACACTATGCGTCTCGTTCTCGATGATTGATTACTTGTAGTACTGTTAAGTATGCATAAACTTTACAACGTTTAGATTTTAAATTCAAAAACTATTCCCGCGCGTCGGGCCAGTTGCTCGCGCGCGCCTCTACCGGTCGTCATATTGTTTTGTTGTGCAGAACGCTTCAGACGTTAAGAAAATTATCTAATAAGTAATTACAAATAGAATAAAAATAATTAAGTATTAATTAAAATTTTACAAAATGACTAAGAGATCAAGAGAACGAGATCGGGAAGATCGAAAAACCAGCAAAAAACTCAAGGCTATGCAGGATCAAATAAATAACCTCTCAGACTGCGTGAGAGAATTTATTCAAAGTCAAAAAGATAAAAGAAATGACACTGCAGGTAAGAAAGACAAATTAATACACAATATTATGAATATTCCAAACGAACAATCATAATTATTGGGCAGCTCCACACGAGCTCGTCCCAGTTCCATACGAACGCTTTAAGCCTTTAGCCTTTTTTCTAATATATATATATATATATATATATATATATATATATATATATATATATATATTAGAAAACAAATATTATATATATATATATTTGTTTTTAAGTTTTCGCGGGCACTAAATGTATTAGATGGTTTCCGGGAATTCCGGATGAAGTCCCTGAATCATCTAATACATATATATATATATATATATATATATATATATATATATATATATATATATATATGTTGCCTCAGTAAAGTGACGTTCAAAAACTTAATGCCTCTGGTATAAATACATATACAAAAAGTATACATATATATGTTTTTCCTTATTTTCAGATATTGAGGCTAATAAAGAAAACGCAGGAGACAGATCTAATAAAGAGTCTGAGGAAACTGCGACGGTTGAAAAACCGGTTGCTCCCCCGGAAGTTAAGCAAGACTCAACAATTAATATGATTCACCAGAACGAGGAGTCTAATCTGGATCCACAGGATTGGAACCAAGAATTCCTGGAAATAATGGGGGAGGAGGTCCCATCCACAGACTCTGTAATAAAGATTGACGACACTATTGAAAAACAGTGGTCTAACTGGTTGTTCAAGGGCTTGCCAGAGGAGTCTCGAAAGGAACTACTTAAGAAGTACTCTCGAGTAGAAAAATTTCGTACAGAGGCACCTAAAGTCAATCTAGAAATCGTAAGCCACCTAACAGAGGTAGCCAAAAAGAGAGACCAACACTTCGCTGAGACCCAGAATGCTGTGGGTACAGCTCTTATTTCTCTGGGTACAGCCATGTCAATGTTGATGGAGAACCCCGAGGATGGAGTGGATCATACACAACTTATGAAATACCTCTGGGACTCAGGGAAAATTCTTGCAGATGTGGCAAGAAAATCCTTTATCACGCCCAACCTTGATAAAGACATCAAATCCACATTAGAAGCCACGGTTTCTGATGAGTGGCTGTATGGTGCTAAATTGACTGAACAAGTGAAAGAGGCCAAAAATATTAAGAAAGCAGCAGCATCTCTCAAAACTCCTGGGAAACCATCAACAAAAAAGCCCACTGCTCAGGGAAACTGGAGGGGCCCACCTGGGAAAGCCAGACAGGTGGGCTACTATCCGAGGAGGCCATTCACCAACGTGAAATACAAACCGAGGCAACAACAAGCAAGGTCGGCTCCGACAGTGAGTCGCTCGACAACCCAAATGTCGAGTCGAGTACCGAAGAAGTAGAAAAGGTAAACTTTATCGCAGGTAGACTAATGAATTTTATTGAAGAATGGGAAAAAATTACGAATGATGAGTTTATTATCTCCTGCTTAAACGGGTATAATATAACTTTCAAAAGTAAACCATTACAGCTTCGGGAACCAGTTACCCCTAACTGGTCCCGAAACAATTTGAGAAAATTAATCAAGAAATTGCCACCCTCTTGTCCAAGAAAGCAATCGAACCATGCATAGATTGCGAAGGCCAATTCGTGTCGTCCTACTTTCTAGTTGAAAAACCGGATAAGTCTAATAGTTTTATCATTAACTTAGACAAGCTAAATGAATTTATTCAAACCACCCATTTCAAAATGGAAGAGCTGAGGGCTGCAAGACATCTAATCTCTTGGGACACATTTATGGGAACCCTAGATCTGAAGGACGCGTATTTCTTGATACCAATTACTGAAAATAGCAGAAAATACTTAAGGTTTCGTTTTAACGGTATTTTATATCAATTTAGATGTCTTCCCTTTGGATTATCAACCAGTCCTTATATATTTACAAAGATCATGAAGCCAGTTATAAATTTTTTACGCCTAAAAGGCTGTCTATAATATACTTTGATGATATACTATGTATTGGCAATTCATATGAGCGGTGCTACGACAATATAAATTTTACCATTAAAACATTAGAGGAATTAGGATTTATCATTAATTATAAGAAAAGCTCAGTAGCTCCAAGTAAATGTTGTAAATATCTTGGCTTTATCCTAGATTCAAAGAAATACTCAGTAGACTTACCGGATCAAAAGAAAAATCATATAATAAAAAATTTAAATCAATTTGAGTTAGGGAAACAATGTAAAATCCGCACCCTTGCGCAAATGCTGGGAACTCTAGTCGCGGCATCACCAGCAGAAGAGTATATTGAAGTTTATTGCAAAAGACTCGAAAGAGCTAAATGGCTAGCGTTAACTGTAAATAATAATGATTTCGAAGCTTATATGAAAATTACCCAGGATGTAATAGAGGATCTTGTTTGGTGGAAAATTAATGTACTGATTGGCACTAACCCAATACGAACATTAAAATATAAAATAATAATATCATCTGACGCTTCAAGGACAGGTTGGGGAGCGGAATCCAATTCAATAACCACCAGGGGTTTTTGGAGCCCGAGCGATAAAAAATTTCATATAAATTACCTAGAGCTCTTAGCTGCCTTCTTCGCTTTAAAATGCTTTGCATCTGAGCTCACTAATTGTGAAATTTTAATGCGTGTAGTCAATACTACAGCCATTTCCTATATAAACAGGGCTGGCGGGGTAAAATTCCCATATCTAAGTGAACTTGCGCTTAAGATTTGGCAGTGGTGTGAAGCCAGAAAAATATGGATAACAGCCTCATATATCGCTTCAAAAGAAAATATCCTCGCAGATGCTGCATCCCGGGTTACTAACTTAGATACGGAATGGGAATTAGCTGATAAATACTTTAGACAAATCATTAAAAAATTTGGCCCCTGTACGATCGATCTATTCGCATCTAGAATTAATACGAAATACAAAAGATTTTGCTCGCGCTACCCCGACCTAGAAGCATTGGTTACAATTTCATGGAAAAAAGAGCAATTTTATGCCTTTCCTCCCTTCGCAGTTATACTACCAACATTAAGGAAAATTATTAGTGATAAACAACTGGACTAGTGGTCGTCCCGAATTGGCCCACGCAAGTGTGGTACCCATTATTTACCTCTCTCCTGTGTAAGGATCCACTAATATTAGAACCATCACCTGATCTATTACTTTCTCCTTGCAGGAGCAGAAGTCATCCCCTGGCAGACAAACTTTCGTTAGTGGCAGGGAAGTTATAAAGGAAGCATATTTAAGAAAAGGAATCCCTGAGAGCTCTATCGACTTCATGATTGCTTCAATAACACCTTCAACTCTCAAGCAATATGAGAGCAATATGCCTCAAAAAATGGATCCTATTTGCTACAGAAAAAAACTACAATATTTTCGACCCCAGTAGTGCAAATATCATTGAATTTCTAAAAATGAAAACGCGAGCTATGGAACACTAAATGCGTCGAGATCAGCTATTTCACTGATAACAAAACGTGATGTATCCAAGGATGCCCTTATAACCAGTTTTTAAAAAAAAACGACCTTCCACGCCTAAATATTCCACGACATGGAATCCAGAACAGGTCTTAGAATATATAGAAAAGCTAGACTCGATAAAAGAACAAAAGTTAAAGGTTGTTTCGGAAATCGCAGCAACCCTCCTCATACTGGTAACAGCTCATAGACTCCAAACGATTGCCCTGATAAATATAGATAACTTGGACAATACTTCATCAGGACTTCAAATAAAAATCCCTGATTTAATAAAGACGTCGAAACCGGAAAAAAACCAACCAATCCTCATAGTGCCGTTTTTCAACAAGCGACCAAAACTTTGTGT
This sequence comes from Octodonta nipae, assembly GCA_034190945.1. Lineage (NCBI taxonomy): Eukaryota > Metazoa > Arthropoda > Insecta > Coleoptera > Chrysomelidae > Octodonta > Octodonta nipae. The sequence continues at coordinate 53,104,337 of CM067216.1, forward strand.
AGCTTCTATAATCCTACATTATCTCAAGCTTACAGAAGCAATCAGAGGAGAAAGCAAGAATCTATTTTTATCTACAGTAAAACCTCATAAACCAGTTAGTCCTCAAACAATCGGACACTGGATCAAATCCCTACTGTGCAAAGCAGGCCTTAATACTGAAAAATTTAATGCATACAGCGCCAAACACGTTGCTGTTTCAACTGCATACCGGAAAGGAATAGATGTGGACACGATAAGAAGAACGGCAGGTTGGACGGAAAAGTCAGAGACATTCACACGTTTCTATAACAGACCTCTCACAAAGCCGAACAATGAGTTTGCTATGGCTATATAAGATAAAGATCATTAAGCAGGTTTCTTTATAATAAATTCTCTATATTTAATAAAATACATTATTAGTTATAAACAATTGTAATTTATTTGAACAAATAAATATACAAGTCAAGCTCTATCACAGACGCTAAAAATCTACAAGTAATCAATCATCGAGAACAAGACGCGTAGCATAAATGACCGATCAAACGAGCCCGCCGAAGGAGGGCCAAGTTCGATCGAAATTATACGAAGCGTCTCGTTCGAAGATGATCACTTCCCACCCAAAAAAAATAATTTATTTATGTCGATCAGATAACCCCTTTTTTCCCGTAATCATCTTCATAGAACTTTGATATCGCTAGACAAAAAGAAATTAAGTTACTCTAAAATATATGACGACCGGTAGAGGCGCGGGAATAGTTTTTGAATTTAAAACCTAAAAGTTGTGAAGTTTAAGCATACTTAACAGTACTACAAGTAATCAATCATCTTAGAACAAGATTGAACTTTGCCCGCCTTCGGCGGGCTCGTTTGATCTGTCAATCATCATATAAATGCAATCTATCACTTTACTTTGTGATTTTGATTGCTAAAACTAAACACCCTGTGTATAAACGCATCAAATAGCAGTATAGAGTTTGACATGTGTTGTCACTGAATTTTCTATTAGGCCGGGAGAATGTGACAATCAAAAGTACCGTCTTCGCAAATTGGAATAATTTTCATTTAAATAGGTTTTTGTGTGGTATACAAACAAAAGGAACTTGGTACTCATTGATTTAAGGAGCTGAAAATACTATGCTTTACTACCTATATGCTTGAGATGTCCATAGAAAATTTTCAAATTCGCAATTAAAACTTCCAGTGCCTACAATTCCCGGACTATTACGTTGGAATTAAAATATTTTTGAGGAAATGTTCGTTATGTCATTTCGATGAAATTTTTGATAAGAATTTTGGAATGTTTTCTGCAAAACTGCAAGTGGCACGTCGCAGAAAAGTATATGAGGTCACCTAGGGATCTTCCTTAATAGATTAAACGTTGAAAAACTATATACATCCATAAGAAGTTTTCGAAAAACTGACCAATATGTTAGGGATATTGGTAGATCCTTGCACGCATGTGTTGATTCACAAATTTCATCACTTTACCAATAGAATTATTTTCCCAAATTTGAAGTTTCACCAAACCGGATATATAATATATTAAACAAGACCATATTTATTCAAAACGGTTCACCACAGGAGAAGAAATCAGGTAACATTCATACAAAAAAAAATACGCGACGATTTGATAACATTTTTGGAAGTCGGTTAAAAAAGGTAAAATCGTGGAAATCAAGTCAATTGTTGTCATAATGAATTTCAATCATAAATCTGCTGAATCTACTCAATATTCAAATAATTTTGGTTAACATACAAACTTTAACAAATTTTTAATAGTTCCCTTTGTCAAAATCTAAAAATCGATTATCTTAATTAGCGCATATGCTTAAACGCGTTTTGATGTTCCCAAGATTCTCTCAAGTTTCAAATAATCCATTAAATACTCACCCAAACTACAACAAAATTATACACTAATGGCTACATCCCTGTAGGATTGTTTAACATAAAACTTGCTGCCAAGAAGAAGCCCGATAGCAAGCGGCTAACCGACAAGGTGTGTGCGAATTTTGATGGATTTCTCAAGTATCCACGCTACATTTGGTTAAGAAGTGCTCCTAATGTGAAGGAGTTCGTGATGTGGAGATCTCCTTAGCGTTTCGGGTAGAGAGGGTCATACTTCAGTATGCGTGCTTAGTTCTGGATGGAAGGCACGCAGTTACGCCGTACTTGTAGGCATTGTATCCCAGCAACGGACCAGAGGGCTTATGTTCGACTAGTTCTCGTCCAGAAAATTGACATAATGAGGTAAATAAGCGAACGAGTGAACAGAGGGAATGCAGATTTGAAGGATTATTAACTGCTACACTGTTCTAAGCATTTGAAATAAATTTAGGAAAGGATAACGATGTGTGGACGCCAAATAAGTTATATTTGTTGTTACAATTTAATGTTGAAACCCCAAAAAAAATTAATGTTAAACACCGAGAAAATAATACCTTTATTTGTTTATGCATACAGTATGATATTTGATGGACGGACCAACCAACTTTTAACAGAATTAGCCAAACCGCGCCAGTAGTTCCGTACCACCCTCAAAATACTATAATTCCAGTTTCCGACAAGCAGAGAATGTTTGCATTTTCTTATATTTACCCTAATAACTCTTAAAGAAGGCGTTTTAAATTAATAAAAAATATACACTTTTATATTCCACACGTAGACTTTTTATTTTATCTGCTACATGATTCGCTTGATTTTTATAAAATTATGTATTTAATTTTCTAATTTGGTCCCCAAAATTTATATTAGATTTATATTTTACTAATAAACTTTTTATAATCTACTGTCTGAATTTTAGGCTATGTAGATTGGAACATAAAGGGGAAAATAGGTCATGTTTTAAATAATAAATTATTTAATCTTTTAAACAAATTATTTAAAATAAAATATATATATATATTTTTTAATTTTAGAGTGTAGTTTCTAAAGTGGGAATTAAGTCGATGTTTAATATTTTTGTTAATATATTTTAAACAAATGATATAAAAATATGGTATATTTGCAATTCACATAATGAGCCTTTTAATTGGTATATTGCATGGTGCGTTTGAAAATTTAATTTTTATTTTCCATTTAATTTTATAATTTGTCCCCAAAATTAATATTGGCGGTTCTACTAATTTTTCTTTTAAATTTCAAGTGAACCCCAGTAATCTTAATTATTTTTTAAATTTAGTTAGTATGATTTCGGAAATAAAGCCGGAAATGAGAATTTTTTATATTTTTTTCTTAATATCTTGTAAACAATTAATTTTAAAAATATGAAAATTATATATTTGTATTCCTCATTCATTTGATGTATTGCATAATGCGTCAAAAGATATTTTTTTAATTTTCTGTTTAATTCTATAATTTAGCCCCCAAAATTAATAATAGGCATTTCTTTGTATTTTTCCTGTAAACAAAAAGTTTTAGTTCTTGTAGTTTGGTGAAATAAGGGGGGAATGGGGAATTAGTTCTTTATATTTTTGTTAATATATTTTTAATTTTTTATTTCAAAATATAAAAAAAACATTTGTATTCGTCATAATGAGCCCTTTGATTTCATATATTATATGATGCGTTGGAAATAATTTTAATTTTATGTTTTCCATTTAACCCTATAATTTTCCCCCTAAAATTAATATGGTTTTCTCCTTATATTTCCAGTAAAGTTCTGGTGAGGCCCTATATCTTTATTTTTTCAAAATGTTACGGCTCATAGTTTCGGAGATAAGTATTTCATTTATGCAACTGCTCATGGTGTACCCTATATAACAAAATTCACCCTTTTGAACCGCATTTTGTGACTATAAATTTACTCGACCATTTATTTCAATCAGCCGGTATATGCAACTACTTCTAAAATTTTTTTAACACATGTCTATAATTATACCCCGTCCTACGTCCTATAATTCAAATATCCTAACTCCTTATGCTTATATAACAAATTTTTGATACACACTCAATAACAATAATTTTACCTCAACCTTACTTCAAACACGTTGTATAAGCAACTACTTATGTTCCAAGCTATATAAATTTTTTAAACCGCCCTGTATAACTGTAATTATACTCCACCCTATATTTCAACCATCTTGTATACTCAACTGCTTCTGACAATTTTTAAAGCCTTTTGTATAACTGTAATTGTTTTCCGTTCTATATTGCAAATATCCACTCTGTATAACTATAATTTTGCTCCACTCTTATTTCAACCACCTTGTATAAGCAACTACAAATGTGCTACCCAATACAATATTTTTCGAACCACCTTGTATAACTAATTCAATTCCAACTTTTACTTCAACCATCATATGTATACAACTGCTTATGTACCACCTATTATTACATGCACGCACGCACAAACCTTCAACCGTATTCCACACTGAAGAGATTGCCGGAATAAGAAATTTTCGTTTTAATAAGCTAATAGAATATTTTCTGCAATTTCACGCGACTGTAACTTAACTTCGTTTCTAAAATAAACTGAGTTCAAAAGCATCAAAATGAAAATCATTACAAACACCTTGTACCACCCCATACTTTCATGGCATATCTTGACATCTAAAATAGATATTTATTTTGAAAATTTGACATTTCCATGATGTTTACAGTTTTTGTGCATACATTTTTCCGAATTTCAGACAAAAGGTATGTTTAACGTTATAGAAAAATGTGCGGAATCAAGCTGGAACATATCTTTGTACAATACAATTTATAATATTCAAATTACATGAGCAGTTTTGGAGAAATCAGTGAAGATTCATTGAAAATCGCTGAAATCTCGTCCCTTATTTACTTTTTTTCCAGATTTTCTAGAAAACCGTAAATCTTATGTTATAGACAATAATATGGGACCTTTCTGTAATGTTCCTTAATATAATGCAGTTTAAATCATCAAAATTTCCCAAGTCGTTTTTTAATAATCGCTGTACATACATATAAAAAGTTGCATACGAATTGATAACCTCCTTCTTTTTGGTAGTTGGTTAATGAATTTTATAACAATACCAAAAAAATCACAAATTCGAATTTCACAATGCTGCAATTAATTCAACTTTAGATTAAAGGACATGATTCAGTAAAAATCCTGTTCCTATTCAAAAAGTTTCTTTTGAGAAGTTACTTTTTCCAGATATCAAATTAATTTTGGCTTATTGCTTCCCGACAAATTAAAGTTTGCGATCTCTCCTATCCAACAGAAAGAACAATAAACTAACAGGTTTAACAAAAATACTACAAAATTGAAATTGAATCCTATTAAGTAAGTTTCACCTTTCACCTTCACCGAAACAAGACATTTTTGGTTACTTCATTATTTTTGTTTGACCTGAAATTAACTTATGTGGACATATCCTGTTTCTCGGTTAGTTTTATTTATGAATTTCTGTGTTATTTGTTTGTATGTTGTATGTATAATAATATAAATAAAGCCATCCTCAAAAATGGCGCAGTCGAAATCTGGAAAAAACCATAAACAATCTTTACTCTGTACACAAAAATAAGACATATTCGGCATATGCGTAGCTGCTACACAAAAAATTCCTATCAATATTCAATTAAAAAAATTACCGTCAACCATTGTAATTTACTGTGCAATATTTTTATCAGCCGGCTCAAGTGATGTTACTCGTCACCCCATTAATAATTTCTCAGATATAAGCCTAATGAAAGCTTTTAATATCACAAAAGCCCATTTCTCGTACTCGTGCACTTTGAATAATGACCAGTTAATTCCTGAGCGATCGTCCGGCATGTTGTTTTGATTTATAAGCTTTTGAAAAAATATTTTCAGCGACCCATCCACCGCCCAACGGACCATAAATATACGCGATGTCGGTGCCTAATGCTTTTTCTAATCAGCCATTGGGAAAGCGGAAAGCAGAGAGAGCGAACGAGCCGTTGTGCTCTGCAGCTTTTGGGAAAAAGTTGGTGAAGCACAAAAAAGGGGTGCACGATGTTGTGTTGTGTGAATGTGTGGTGTTTGTATTGGAAAGCACTTTTTGTGTTTCGTGTGTCTGCGGAGGGCGAAAGCTAACTTTTTGTGTGTCTGCTTAAAACTGAAAGAAAGCTCTCACTGTTAAAAGCATTAGTACCAGATTTGTATTTGCATTAAACCGCCATTCAGGTGGTGTTCTGATCATTATAGAATCATAGAAAAAAAAACAGTAAAACCTGTCATTAATTATGGCACTTTCCAACATTAACCAAAATTTAAAAAAAGAATTACTTCATTATCAAAAACAGATATAGTTGCTACAACTGAGGAGCAAGCTAAGTCCTAAAAAACTCAACAGCTCAACCATTTCAAGTGTGTTTGAAGACGCGAGATGTAAAGACCGACATCTAGGATTTTCGGGGAAACTAGCAAATAGAGGTTCCGAATCTGGAGCCGTTCCATATAGTTGCTGTTACCCGTAACTCCCAGGTTAGAATGTCACGATGAAATTTTCAGGTTAACTTCACCTGTCAGAGATATTGAATACTCTCTTCGAGGTGTCATTCTTTTGTACGCAAGACAATATATATAATATAAATTGTTTCTGCTTAGGGAACCTTCATCAGTTGTGCTTCCCACAATTGAATGTCCTCTCGAACACTTCTTTATGTATTTAATACATTTTGTTAAATTTGATGTTGCGAGATGTAAAGACCGACATCTAGGATTTTCGGAGAAACTAGCGCAGAGAGGTTCCGAATCTGTAACTGCTGTTACCCGTAACTCCTTTTTTTTGTCGAGGTGAAATCGTATTACGGATTGGCAATGCGCTTTGTTCAATCATGACATGCTGTATGTGAGGCTCCCGGTTACCCGTATACTCACTAAAACACCTCCAATTGCCCTCTAGGTACCTGGAACTATCAACGAAGATATTACGTCAGGTATCCCGGCCCCTAGTCCCTAACCTACCAGTTCCCTAATTTCAATCACCTCCCTCTCGTCTCTCTCTTTGTCCCTTACCACCCTGGACAGGAACTCTACAATCACTCCCCACTTCCTCTCGCTCTCCATCAACCGTTCTACGACATTCCTCTCCTCTAGAGCGCACCCCAACTCATTCTCTGCTCGCATTCTATACCCCTGCCATCTTTCACACTCAAATAAATTATGTTCAGGGGTATAAACTTGTCCACAGTAAACGTACCACTCATCCTCCTTCCTCTTGAATCTGAACAGATACTGCCGAAAGCACCCGTGTCCATGCAGCAGCTGTGTCTGATAATAGCTGGACTGCCTCTGTGGACAGTCAACCCACGCTTTCACGTCTCTGATGAGCCTCCTCGTCCAGGACGCCGCATGCTCACTTCTCCATTCCCTCTCACATATATCTAAGGATCTCTCCCTCTCTTCCTTTCTCACTCTCACTCGATCCTCCCCCCTCTCGACCCTTTCACAGATCCTACTCCTTTCATAGACCTCGATTCCTATAGGAAGCTGCCCCGTGATGACGCACAGCCCCTCGTACGATACCGTCCGGTAACCACACGCCACCCGCAGAAGCATCTGTCTATTGGTGCCCTGAATCATCCGCGCATATTTTCCCACTCTGATAACCTTTTTCCATACCGGTGCGCCAGAGAGCAGGACAGACCTAACGAACTACACAACACCATCCTTTTCTGTCCCCGCGGACCCCCGATGTTGAGGAGTATCCTTGACAGTGCCGCCACCACCCCCTTGGTTTTCTGGGTAGCCCTTCGAATATGCTCATTCCAGATGAGCCTATCATCGAGGGTGATCCCCAGACATTTAATAAATTTCCTAGGGACTACCCTCACCCCGCCCAAGAGAAGGCAATGCCTCCCCTCTTCCCAAAGGGCCCCCCTCAGAATGACGCATTCCGTCTTCTGAGGAGCTACCCTTAGATGGTTCCTATCGAACCACTCCCTGATGATAGCCAAAGACTCGTTGCCTTTAGCTACCATCTCATCCAGACCCCTGGCCCTCACGACGATTGACAAGTCGTCTGCAAAAGTCAGGCAGGCTGACGCATCCCTCTGGCAGACCCAACCTTAAGATCGGGTCATACAGCAGGTTCCACAAAGTTGGCCCAAGGACCGTACTCGTAACTCCTAGGTTAAAATGTCACGATGAGATTTTTCCGAAAATCCTAGATGTCGGTCTTTACATATCGCGTCTTCAAATTTAACGAAATGTATCAAATAGATAAAGAAGTGTTCGAGAGGAGATTCAATTGTAGGAAGCGCAACTGATGAAGGTTCCCTAACCAGAAACAATACATATTATATATATTGTCTTGCGGACAAGAGAATGACACCTCGAAGAGATACATTTCAAGTATCTTGAATGCAACATGTTGCACAAATATGGCAATAAATTGTTGTGCAGAATAATTTGAGGAAAAATATACAGTTCAGTTACAGTAATAACAATCAGTTAAGAAGCGAAACGAGGTTATCTATAAAATGAGAAGTACTGCACACATTCAAGAAATAAAGTGTTTGAGGGTTAAAAATTGGTATAGCAATTAAGAATCTATATATAAATAGGCAAAGACAAAACGATTAGGTACCATTTTCTCCTCTGTCTCTCAACCGATTTTCTTCATTTTTGTTTTATTTAGTAGCTACTGACAGTACCACCAGACGGTCAAAACTCTAAACATTGAGTAATTATATATGGAGTGAGCGATCGTTAGATATATTCTTAGAGCATGTACTTCTGGATGTGGCATGCAAGCGTTGTTATTGTTTAGTGGTAAAATAGTCAATATAGTAGATCAGTATTGATTTTTCGGATGCGTTGCAGTAACTTTCATATTAAATATTCTGTTTTTAATGTGAATTCAATTATTTGATTAATATATTATTATCACAACCTTCCTCAAGTGTTGCGTTAAAAATTGTCAGACAACGGACAATAGAGAATGTATTAAATATTTGAGTTCTCCTAGGGTTGTTGGTTCTCCCATTTCTTTAATATTCTTGAACTTGATTGAAACCGCAAATGACGAAAACTTTTAGGTTGCAAAGAACAATCTTCTAATTATTATATCGAATATTTTGCCAGGAGCGGTTCCAGCCAAAAATTTGGGGGATCATTCATGAGTCAAAAATATTTCGAATACATTTTTATTTTCTTTTTATGTCAATAGATTTGTCAATATTAGTGTTCAATTTTGGTCATTACATCTACTTCTCTGATTTCTCCACAACTCTGTTTCTTATAAAAATATACTTTATACAATTTCATGAAATAGGGTCGAATTTCGACCAGTGGGCGACCGCTATACGATACAAACAAGTTCAATATCAATTGCAAATATTCAATCTGAATAAAAGAAATTAAGGAATACCCAAATAAATGTAGAGAACATTTAGAGAGAACATACTAGGTGTAACCACAAAAATACAAACAAATATTCTATACGAAATACAAACAGTGAAGTTAATATTAAGAAGTTTAAAGGGTAGATCTGGATCTGGAACAAAAAAAAAATCATAGATAAATGGTACAAGACTACATATAAGACAGGACGCACGATACTTTGTGATAAAATAATTTGGGAACCCTTACAGAAAATATATCTAATACTAAACGCAAAGGAAGAAGAAGTTTTCCATATTTCTGTTCGTCCAATATGAGTAGCAGAACTGGTAACTAGTTTCTAAAATCTCATTTTTTAGTTCCCTACGAAAAGGTAACTGACATAATTAACTTAAGATCGGATCTAAAGATCGATAGTAATAAATTAGAGTTTCATGCTGCAAAGACCATACGTTATAATGGGAGATGCAAGTGCCAAACTTTGTAAGCGCCCTCCTTATGACGAGTCCGAAAACTTTTTTAAACGCACGATACGTACGATTATCGAAACTGTCGCTAGGACGCTATCTCACAACTGGATACATGCACTTTCGTTTCTTTCTTGAAACGACTGTTCCTATATGGAAAATTAATATTTGAGAAATACTTTAGTTAATATGTTTACATATTATGATCAACTTGACCGACGAAAATCATGCTGAATAGTTGGTGAATACCAAAGCCAAAATCTCAAAATCGGGGTATAGTATTTGAAACACGAATCTAGGACAAAAATTAAAATGGTAGGTAAATGTATTTTAAATGCAAATGTAGTTCTATCCGACAAAAAAATTAATTTAATATTTAGTCCGACAAAAAAATATTACAATAATTATTAAGAAACCCCATATATTAAATATTCAGATATATTTATGGAAAACACTTACTTAATATAATATCTCTCACATATACTCATTACAGTGAAATAACCTGAAAATATGGAAAATTTTAACATCTTTCGTTTATTTTGATATGATTTTTTACATTGTTTCGGGTTCTACCCTTCTATGCTATATTGGTATCTTTTATAATTAAATTTTAGTTATTATTGGATAAATCTTTAATCAAAAGCAGGTAATAATATTATAATATGACATTTAATTTAATATTAAAGTTTGGGAAGGTAAAAAATTATAATTCTTAATAATAAAAAGTGTAATATTGGTAAGTAAAACATTACACAAATTAAAGAACATTTAATATTATTTTTGGTATTTACTCACATTTATACGTTTATTACTTTTATTGTTTAATAGCTAAGATATAGTTAGATCCATGTTTGAGAATAATCATATGCTTAAAAGGTATATAAAAATTTTGGGATGTTTATTTATACAAAATAGGTTAGGTTAGTTAGAAAAATTGGTAATACATACAAAATTGCAATAAATTATTTCAGTGATTATTTTATCGTCAATTCAATATTTATTTTAACAAATACATCACACGAATTTAGTTTCGAAGCTCACTACCACGTAATGTGAATTAATGCCATCACATTAAGAATGATTTGCAGTGATATTTTGCTACCTTTTCCACTCGCAACTATGTTTTTTTACTTTATTATAAACAATTGAAACAAGAAAATTGCGTTTTTTTTTGTTGATTGTTTATAAAATGAAAAATAATAAACTAATCTCAATAGTGTCAACAAGTGAATTGTAAAGCATGGAAATACCAATGAAATGAGCCCAGGATCGATCCGATAAGATCTTTAGTAACAGAGAAAAACAAAAAATACTGGAAAATTTAGCGGTTTTTTTATATTGTTATAACTCCGTCACTATCGAAGTTGTAGAACGGGGCTTGTGGGAATTGATAGTAATTGATATCTACCTTATGCGTGACTAAACCAGGCGCTATCGGTTTACTAGTTTTTAAATAATTGCTATCTGAAGTTTTTAGTCCCTATTCTTGCAGTGTGTCTCCATGCGACATGGATCGTCAAATATCAATTCATAATAGAGATGTTGAAAGTAGAGGTATCATTCTACAACGCCTTTATTTTCATTTTTCATTAAATATCTGTGAAATATACGAAAAATGTTAGCAAAAATGACCAAAATTTGGTGAGCGTATGAATGCGTTCGAGTAGTGGGGGGAACACGGTTGTTGAGGGGAACTGCTAACAATAATTATTATCGCTAGTAACTGTCACTCTGACAGATGGTGAAAGAATTTAATCGTTAAAAAAACTTCTATACAGAGTGATTTGTTCGATTTTATTATGTCAAATGAAAACTGTTTGTTTATTAATATATTTATATGTAAATGGTTTCTCGGAAACGTTTTTGCTTTAATTTGTGGATTTTGGGTTTACGGAACATCGAAGGAGAGCGGTCATTCAAAAAATTCTTACTTGTGAGGATTTTAAATATTAAAACGATCTATGTATGTGCCTCTACTATATATTACTATACGCTTCCCCTCAACAACCGTGTTTCCCCCACTCCTTGGATACATTCATACGCTCGCCCATTTTTTGTCATGTTTGCTCACATTTTTCAGATATTTCACTGATATTTACTAAAAAAATGAGAATAGAGGCTCTGTTGAATGACACCTCTACTTTCAACAACTTTTTTCAAAATTGAAATTTGATTATCTATAACGCTTGGGGGCACAATGCAAAAATAGTGAAGAGAAAACTTTATATCACAATTGTTCAAAAACTAATAAACCGGTAGCACCTGGTTTTGGCATACAAAAAATAGATGTAAATTACTATCAGTACCCACAAGCCCGGTTCTAGAGCTTCTGAAGTGACAAAGATACGATTTAAAAAAAAATCCTACATTTTTCAGTATTTTTCCCAGTTACTAATGATCCAATCGGATCGAGCCTAGGCAAATTTCATTTGTATTTTCATGCTTTACAATTGACCTGTTGACACCATTTAGATTAGTTTATTATTTTTGATTTTATAAACTTGTTAAGAAAAAAAAGTTATTTTCTTGCTTCAATTGTTTATAACAAGGTATAAAACCATACTTGCGAGTGGAATTTTTGTTAATATGATGGCATAGTCGGTATCCTGATAGTATTTTTTACACATTATCAGTTAATTTTTGCTCTATTGATTGGTCTAATTGGTTATAATTTATAACTTTTAAGTTGATTGTACTACACATATTAACTGATTTATTAAGCGAAACCTAATACATTTTTTCCTACTTTTTTAAATATAGTATGTTGTTTTAATAAATAATTTTGATATTAATAGTATTTATTATCGAAATTGAATTATAATTAACATTACTTCATTAATTATTGGGAATTTTCACAATTTAAAATAATCTTGAAAACAAAAATTAATGGGAATTCCATGAAAACCCTCAACTGGTATTTCAATTCTTTATAAATTTGCGGTATATTATTTGTCGAACATATATTTTTTAATAATTATTATTTATTTCAAAATTAAACAAATTTTAGTTGCATATATCAGGTAACAATATACCCCCAGTTTGGCATTTTGGGGTGGTGGATTTATGTCGGACAAGTTGACTACTAGTTTTTAAGCACTTTTTCAAAAATCAAACTTGCATATACGGCGTATCATAACTACGTATTTTAGACATACTGGGGTTAGTGGATGGTTTTGCATTAAAAGCTTTCTTTTCCAATGACAAAGAAAATTCCATCTATCTAGTGGTACGATTCCGTCATAGCGACAATTTCGAGAATCGCGAAGACGCACTGTGGGCCAGAAAATTTGAAAAAGTTAGTTTTCAATAATGAAGACGCACCAATGTTGCTTACCCTAATAACTGTTAAGTAGACTATGAAGCTTACAAAAACAAACGAAATATTTCAATCAGCATTCCTGTTGACACACGCTGCTTGACAAACCTTAATAAATTTAATTCTTTTCGTTTGACTAATTTTGTTTAAACCAATTGGTCAAGTTTAAGTCGATATAGTTGAAAATGGATTGAATCTTTGACATTTGCTATGCATGTGACAGATGCAGGTAAGTTTACAGTTTTACGTTAGATATTTTTTTAAGAACTCTTTGTGAAATCACGGGAAATAATTATTATTTATAGAATGTGTATAAAAGCAAAAATTAAAATGTCACCTTGATATAACATGAGACATGTTTCAAAAGCTTCATTGTTAATGTTGTTAAGTTCTTCACTTCTTAGGCTTTATTCTCAAACAAATCACTTTTATCGAATGGTGCCGATTTAGGAGTAACCTATTTATAAAACGCTTGGAAGGTTGTGCACCCGACGACATTTCCCACTGTTTCATTACTAATTGATGCAAAACATGACTTATCGTGTACCTACATACTATAATCAACTTTAATGTAGTGAGACGCGAGAAACGTTGCAAAAGGGTCATAAACTCTTTCTTTTTAAAATACGTTTAGTAAACCAAAGTAAATTTTACTTTATGTTAGATAAAGATGGACTAAATCCAAAACTTCCTTAATAAAAATGTTCTCGCGCCTCACTAGAGTAAATTTAACTATATTTGAAATACAATTAGGCTTAGATTATAAAAAAATGAACATGTTCTTTGTCAATTTAACAGTTTCACATATTTTTAAAAAAATTCAATATGGCTTGTGAGGTTTTAGTTTTTAAAAAGTAATCAGGCATGTAACATTTGAAAAAGTTTTTCAAAAAGTCATCAGCCATTCTACAATCAGCACACGTACCAATAGGACAGTTTTCCACAGAAGTTCCATAGGCACGCAACTAGAGTATAGAAGATACAGGGAATGCCACTCTCGAAAGTTTAATAGAGTTGCCAAAAAAATTGATATCCGTAGTAACATGCTTGTTTTATCTGATCCAAAATTACTAGTTTAAGGGAAAAAATTACAATTAAAGAATTTTGCCCAGAGGCATTAAATGTATTGCAGTCAGCTGTAATTTGATTTGGAATTAGGGTATTGGATGACTAAAGATATGTTATTATCTATATATAAATTGCCAAAGACAAAACGATTAGGTTTCTCCTCTGTCTCTCAACCGATTTTCTTCATTTTTGTTTTGCAAAATGCTAATATTAATTTATAATATTGGTTCATTCATTAAATATAATTCATTATTTTCGTCAATAATGTCAACAACAAACAACTGACAGTGCCGCCGCCGCCCAACGCTCAAACTCAATGTTTTGATTGAGTTTTTACGTATGGAGCCATGGTTAGATATATACTTAGAGCATGTACTTCTGGAAGTGGCATGCAAGCGTTATTATTCTTTAGTGGTAAAATAGTCAATGTAGTAGATTAGTATTGATTTTTCGGACGCTTTGCAGTAACTTTCATATTAAATATTCAGTTTTTAATGTGAATTTGATTAATATACTATTATCACAACCTTACCGAAGGTGCTGCGTTAAGAATTGTCGGACAACGGACAATAGAGAATGTATTAAATATTTAAGTTCTCCTAGGGTTGTTGGTCCTCTCTTTTCTTTAATATCCTGAACTTGATTGAAACCGCAAATGACGAAAAATTTTAGGTTGCAAAGAACAATCTTCCAATTATTATATCGAATATTTTGTCAGGAGTGGTTCCAGCCAAAAATTTGGGGGGTCATTCAGTTGTCAAAAATATTTCGAATACCGATATTTGATTACATTTTTATTTTATTTTTATTTGTCAATATGAGTGAACAATTTTGGTCTTTACATCTACTTCTCCGATTTCTCCACAACTCTATTTCTTATAAAAATATACTTTGTACAATTTCATGAAATAGGGTTGAATTTCGACCACTGGGCGACCACTAGTTATTATTATTCTGTAATCGTTAATAAATTATTATCTTTTAAATAAACAGCTTTTTTATACTTAAATCAATCACTTTCAATTTTTTTATGTTTTTTTCCTTATTTTGTATAGGTGTTTTTAAGACACTAATATATTTTTCCATTTATTATTTGTATTATTAAATATTTTAAAAATTCCTAGGCGGGAGGGTGGAGGGTTCAAACCTGCCAAACTATACTTCGGTCCCTGGTGCACCACTGTTTTGGGACTATAAAATATTAAGAGGAACAATAAAGGTTTTCCTTCCTTTTTTACCAAAACTCTTGAAACATTTTTTTTATTCAAAAGATTAATTTTTTTAGAACATAAAATCTCTAAGCGTTCTGAAAAAAAATCACTAATCGTATTCTGCTAATAAAAATACAAGATCTTCAATAAGTTTACAATTTTACCTTCGGGAATAAAGCTTCCGGAATCCCCAATTTAGCACCAAAATCTCAAGTTAATTGATATGAGGAGTCAGTTGAGTTGTTTACAAGTGAACTTATTTTTAAAATAATTACATGTTAAAATTTATTGTACTTGTTGGTTTGGAAATGTATCAATGTTTTACGTAATTCTGGCCCACAGTGCGACGCCTAAAATTTTCAAACAGGAAAGTTATTCGGACACGTTATAAAGAAGTTACTAACAAACTTGGGCACCTGCAACTTTCATTAGAGCGCTTGGTACAGAGACTATTAACTTACTAATTCAACAAAGAACCACACAAAATATTTCAATGTATTTCGATATAAAGTGCTGTGTTTACCTCGAGTTGTAACATAGAAGGATCTGCAGTTCCGACCTCGAACACGAAAAAAAAAAGTTCCGCAGCTCTCCACGTTTATATTTCAGCAGCGAATTCCCTAGCATCAGTTGAGAACTTTAAACTTTTGCCTTCGTTAATTAGTTATGCTATGTAGCACGGGCGAGTTTTTGAAAGTCAAGTTGCCAAATAAATAGGCGTTTAGTTAATCACGGTTATGCATCAACGAACACCATATTCCTAATTATAAATATAAAAGGGTGCAAAACCCCCATGTGGGGTTGACCGTTGTGAGATTTTCAAACGAGAAACAGACTGGAGAGATAAAACGTAAAGGAATTTTGCGCTTTTTCTCGACGATCGCACGGCGCAAATTGGCTTGTTCAACTTGATACAGAAATTATTTTTTCATAACAGGAATCACCGAATGGAAGGGTTCACACGCGAGTGCTACCCAGTTCACGTGTCAAATAAAATAAAGGGCATTCCTATAAACGTTTTTGTCGTAAGTTGTGTGATGTTAATGGAAAAGTTTATTTTTTGTAACATGTGATGGATTCGTAATTGAGGGAAGGCAGATATTGGACGAAGTTTTATAGAATATATATCAATAACAGAGTTGCGCACGGAAAGAAAAGTTGGATTGATTTTCCAAGTAATATCCAGACTGTTCAATGTTTTGAATGTGCATGAATATCATTTGCAATAAATTTTAAGGTTTGCAAGATCCTAGTAAAAATGTCTGCCTGTCTACCGGTCTGAATATAAAAAGCTTATGATGGAAATATAGATTTGGGAAAACAATAAATTACACTAATTTATATTTAAAAAAGAACTGGCTTCAATTGGGTTAAAATAAAAACTGTTTAGAAACGTTGTGTAATCAGTAACTATTTTCTGACATTTTTTTATCTGATTTAAGGTACAATTCTATTGATTATTTTAGCGTATTCTTATCTCACCCTCTCTCACTAATTTGTATTTTTTATATTATCCACATATTTTTTAACTTTTTTATTTGTTTTAATATTTTACCCAATTAAGTGTAGCTCTAACTCACCCTAAATTGCAACCAGCCTGTATATGTTTCTGTATATTAGCCACCCAAAATAAATTATTTGTCTATCGTTTTCTGAATCACCCTGTACAACTATAATTCAACTCTACACGATGTTGCGACCGCCCTGTATAAATATTAATCCTCTCCAGCCTATTGACTGTTTCTACTTTTCAATTGTTTAAACCTACAATTTTACTTCGCCAGGTATAAGCAACTACTTATGTAGTATAAGCAACTACTTATGTTTCACACTCTATAATATATTTTTTAACCACCCTGTATAACCATAATTCCACTCCACCTTATATATGCAACTGCTTCTAACATTTTTTGAAGCCACAAAATACAACATTTTTTGAAATACCGTGTATAACTTTAATTCTATTTCATCTTATATTTGAACCATCATATATATGGAACTGCTTATGTACCACTCAATATCACATTTACTTGTAAGATTTTCTGAACCTACCTGTCTAGCTGCAATTTTACTTCACCCGATTTTTCAACTGCACACATTGCTTGCTGCTTGAATTTTGATGCACGCACACACCTTTCAGGGTATATAGAAAACATCGCTCATCTGAAAAATTTTCTTTGCGATGCACTAATGGAATATTTTAGGCCATTTCACTCGACAGTAATGAAAACCTTTACAAACACCCTGTACGATATACTTTCATGGCATGTCTTGACATTTAAGCTAAATATTTATGATGAAAATTTAACATTTACATTGATGTTTACCGTGTCTTTGCAAATATTTTTACGGATATTCGGAAAAACAGTATGTTTTACGTTACAGATAAAATTGATTGAGCCGTTTTAGAGAAAACAGTGTAGATTCACTGAAAATCACTGAAATGCAGTCCGTTAATTACCTTTTTTTTTAATTTTCTGGAAAACCGTAAATCTCACGTTATATAAAATTATGGGGAACCTTTCTGTAATACTCCTTAATACAAAGGCGTTTAAATCTTCAAATTTGCCCAAGCCGTTGATAACCTCCTCGTTTTTGTAAATAATCAATAGCTATATCACAGATTGTAATTCTGGTCAGGTTTAAATCAGCTGTGACAGAAAGAAAGAAACAAAGCTCGGGTAGTGATTGTCAGGAATTAGATAGTTCGGAGTAATAAACATTATATCGAGAACTACAGAATAAACAGCTAGAAATTTCAGGCCAAAGAAACCTTATAATAAAATATAGATTTAGAGGAACTAATTGTTATTAACAAAAAAAAGGGAGTAGCATAACTAAAATGGTCCAATGGACGTACCGCTGGCCTAGAAGGGGTCACTGTAGGGGATGCAAAGCACAGAACAGACAAAATTATGTAATACTCTCCCAAAATGATAACAATTACAGAGGAATATAGGAAAATAGAACAATTCGTAGGTTATACGGAAGATTAACAAAAGAGATTATATGGGAGGAATATCAACCAATGCTTCCCGTTGGAACAAAACGGCTTTAAAACAGTCGATCTACAACTGATAGTATCTTCTTATTGTCCGACATAATAAATAGAAATACCATAAGATTAAAAGAACTGCACTTACTGCAGGTAGATTTGAAGAAAGCATATGACATCTTACAGGCTTCAAATCTATGTAAAGTTCTATTTAAATAAAATAATATTAATGGATGCTATTTAAGAATTATTTTTATATAGAATTAAATAATAGAAGCCAGACTTAATATAGATAATAAAGTAACATCGGAATAAAAGGGTTCTTTTATATCCCAAATTGTATTTGATTTTTATGTGAATGTAGCTTTAAGGGTTTGGCAGAAAAAATGTTATTGGAATCCGTTTTGGGGATATAACTGTGCATACCCGACATTGTAGTAATTGCACCGGACCTACAGGTAAAGGGGACCTACAACACATTGTCGGCTTGTTTACTCCTGATGATAATTTGGCGATTTTGGACTAACTTAGCTTTGTAATTATATCTGGTTGCTTGAGCACCAGGTAAACCAGAGGTGTTAGATGTTTGTTAAGTACTTTGTAAATGAAAAAAAAATCAGCACTGGATACCGTAAAAAGTAATTCTAGAAGAAAGCTAGTACATCAGGAACTGATTTAATAGCCCCTCAACCTATGGCATGACTCCCCAAAGGCATGCTTTGGCTGGTGGTGACAATAAACCCTGTTAAGAAGATATTAGAGAAATTCCTCAACAAATAATGGACATTACTGATCAATGTCTTGATGAAGCACAAGCAAGAAAACATACACTAAAGTGCAACAGAATGTAACCTGCTTTGTTTTCAGTTCTTTATGAACTTAAAAAAATTGTTCTTTCATTAAGACATACGCAAGAGGAAGAACCGTCAGATCCACAGTTAATGAGACTTGATAATATGCTCATTGCTGAAACTGTGGTAGGCCCTTAAAAAGATGGAGCTCTGGTGTTGCAGCATCTGGTGCAGCTGCTGCTCAAGCACAGCAACCAGATGCTATAGAGAATTCTGATTACGTAGCTAAGTTAGCCTAGACCGTTAATTTATCATCAGGAGTTGGAAAAGTATGAACAAACCTTCAATGAAGAATGTCACCTGACGATTAGAAAAATTAGAAGATTTAAGAATTAATATGTAGGTATACAATACACAAGAACAGTTAGAGCCAGAATATCGAAATGAAAAAGGTAACACAGATTAACACAATGTTACGGAGGAAGAACATCAGAGATGAAACAAAAGAGAATAGACAATACGGTAATTATATATCGTAGAAATTTAGCAGGAGTCACAGAAACAAAAACAGCGATGTGCCGTTGAATTGAATGCATTGAATGAATTTTTGGGGAAGAGTAGCAAGGAGATCTGGTCTCGAACATATACGAAATGAAGGAATAAGAAAATGAAGAAAGAGACAACGTTAGTACAAGAGATAGATAGAAAATCTACATCAGATATGGTATGGTGTAGACACTTAGGTGTAGAATGACTGCGCAACGTAATTTTATAATGTTCACCTCTAAAAACAAAAGAAAATGGGGTAGACCATCCTCAACATGGATTCAGAGGATACCGAAAGCAATTTCATAGAGAAATAAGGATAAAAGAATGTACCTAACAAATATAGGGCTATACTAACTTTTCGAGATCTTTCAATCCATTTCCTGAAACTCCTGGATGTCGGAATACATTTCGTTATAAAATAAATACCGACTCACTATTTAACAAACATTTATAATTGCTGATAAACAGAAATATAGAATACTGCGTTAATATTATTTGGATATGTGTTTCCAGCAAATTGTATGCCTGAAATGAGTATATTACACTTAAATTGCTACTTTACGTTTTGCAACACTCTGTTTGTTTTACTTCCAACCACCCAAGACAGTTCTAAGATTAATATTCCAAAGAGAACCCAACGCCGATGTATAAACCTTTCCATGGTCATATTTCAATACGTCCATTACATGTAAAAGAAAATAAATTACAATGCATTGTTCGCTTAATTTCTGTACAAAAACAAACATATTCATCAGCATTTCTTTCACTGAACGACATTAATACCAGAATAGATGTACGTATCCACTTCTAACTTTTTCCATCTATCTTCTAATTCAAGAATCCGTCCGCCGCTCTCATTCGTACATCACGTTTTTTTCCTGCTCCAACGTGAACAACCACGGGGGGAACGTCTCTATATAAATTGAAAATTTATTCCTAAATAAAAGGAATGAAATATATCAGCACTTACGGTTGACGTACTCAAGATATCGCATTCATCAAATCGTGTTGCCAAAAAGAAAAACTGTTTTTGAACAGGAAAATATATATTCAATATATTAGAGGTAGCTGGTTCATAAATATATCGCTGTAGTTTATCACGGAAGTATGTCGTTATGGGGAATGGGAAAAATAAATTTGCTCGATATGTTAATATGCAGTGACGATATTTTATGGGTCTTACTGTATGACATATTGGAATCACATATCATAGAGTTTCTGATCTTAAAACCAATAGATATCAGTTGTATTGCTTACACCAGAATATCATGCTTCGATTTTTAACTACCTAAAATAACGAATAATTTCCAAACATGATTTAAACATGTGCGGCATCTTTGTTGCGTACTACAATATGGATAACAAAATTTTATGTTCTTTACCGCTCCTGCATAATCTGAGTAAGAAATGTTGAAATTAATTAACAAAGAATGTTGGACAGACAATGTTTAACAAAACATTACCATGAGCGGATGGGCTATATTTTTTTGGGAATAACACCACGATTGACGGAAAGTCTCCATATGTCAAGCACTGCAAACGTTCCAAGGTCTACATCAAACCCCTTTTCCAAAGACACCAAATAAAATGTTGTTTGGTGTATATTTATTTTTGTAACAACTCATCAATGGCAAAAAAGCAAAATATGGTTCATGTGTCAAAAGAACTCGCTTCCACTCACCTTATCCCCATGCACTTTAAGCAGACAATACGAGAATCCCGGGTTAGTACTTAATTATTGTTATACAGCCTGAAAGCTTATTGAAATGGCGTGTGCTTTTTGACACATTCTTGTTGTTGCAAATAGCTGTTTTAGAGCAGATAGCCTTAGAATGGGGTTCGTGATACGATTTCTGCCTTGTTCAGCTCTTCTGGTAAAATGTTATGTATCTCAATAAAGAATTTATTTATTTATTTATCTATCATCAAATTTTTCAACCATACGCCATTCTGATGTAAGATACACACCGAATCAGTCACCTATATGACAATAACTCTAGTCTTCTCCTAACAACACAAAAACTTAGGCACACTCAGAAGAAGTCATCATAAGAATTTAAACTGAGAAATACTAATCACTAACTGCTTTATTAATCAACTGATTATAGAGACTAACTAAATATCATAAATATAAAAAGCACTCCTAACCAGTTTTTAGCTGTTAAAACACAAAAGTGCTGACCTAATCTGCTTTATGTGAAATATGTTGCCAGTGTTTTAACCGATATTGTATTTAATATATTCATTGACAAAGAAATTGCAGTACCCAAAAAGAGGTATAAATTTAACTCATTTGACCCTATTTTATGAAATTGTAAAAAGTATATTTTTATAAGAAACAGAGTTGTGGAGAAATCGGAGAAGTTGATATAATGGCCAAAATTGTTCGTTCATATTGACAAATCTATTGAAATGAAAAGAAAATAAATAGGTATCTGTATTCGAAATATTTTTGACAAATGAATGACCCCTCAAATTTTTGGCTGGAACCGCTTCTGGCAAAATATTCGGTATAATATTGGAAGATTGTTCTTTGCAACCTAACAGTTTTCGTCATTTGCGGTTTCAATCAAGTTCAGGAATATTAAAGAAAAGAGAAGACCAACAACCCTAGGAGAACTTAAATATTTAATGCATTGTCTATTGTCCGCTGTCTAACATTTTTTACACAACACCTTCGGGAAGGTTGTGATAATAATATATTAATCAAATAATTAAATTCACATTAAAAACAGAATATTTAATGTGAAAGTTTCTGCAACGCGTCCGAAAAATCAATACTGATCTACTACATTGACTATTTTACCACTAAATAATAACAACGCTTGCATGCCACTTCCAGAAGTACATGCTCTACGAATTTATCTAACGATCGCTCCCTTCATATATAATTACTCGATGTTTTGATTTTTGACCGTTTGGCGGGGGCGGCACCACAGATCAAATAGGCGGCACTGTCAATTGTTTGGCGTTGACCGTATTGAGTCCATACTGTCAACGCCATACTATGGACGTAAATAATGAATTTTTATTATATTTTATTTAATGAATGAACTAATATTATAAATTAATATTAGCATTCTGCACTGATTGTCTACTGAGGTTGTATGTACACTCCCCAACACGTATTGGCATTGATTCATTGATTGGTCTATTGCTTATTGCGAAATACTATCCCAAGCTACCTGTATTTTATGTCTTAGAACCTTCACGTCCGTGAGGGCTGGGGTAAACTTCCATGCCTTCTACCCATCATATCCCAAACATGTTCTACGGGGGAAAGATCGGGAGATCTGGGCGGCTATGACAAAAGAGTCACATGGGTCTCTTCAAAAAATTTTAACTAACTCGCACAATATGAGGCCGGGCATTATATGGTTAAAATGTGAGATCTATGAGCCTATTAAGGTAAGAAATTACATACGGCTCCACTACATCCTCAAGATAACGTTGCGCTGTTATGTTGCTTCGAACAAAGACTAAAGGTGACCTACTTGCATGTGCAATAGCACCCCATACCATAACGTCTACTGTTCGGTGTACTTGTCGCTCAACATTAAACTGAGGTTGACGTCTTTCTCCTCGACGTCCTCTAACGCTTTTTGGCTTATCATGTCCACCCAAGCAGAATCGAGACCCATCAGAAACCTGATGTCATTTCACATTCCAATGTTGTCGTTCTCTGCACCACTGTAGTCTTTTCCGTCAATTCTCAGTGTTCAGAGGTGACACAATATGAGATGATAATGCTGGAGCCCAAAAGATGTTAGACGGCGGTAAACCGTTCGAACACTTACAAGAGGCTTTGTTCTCCTACTCACTCATCAGTCAAATTTCGACTTGTCGAAAATAGGTCTCTATAGGCCATAACTATTAGAACTCGATCTTGAACTTCATTTGTGCTCCTTTGATGTCCGGTGTTTACTATTATGCGATTTTGGAAGTTATCAAATTACGCTTGACAACATCTCATAACATAGTTGGATTTCGATTTGTACGGTTAGCGATATCTTCAAATAAAACGCGTAAACCAAAATCTGAAATCTTTTAAATTCACTTAGTTGCCAAAACATTCGTCATACACGTACTTGGTAAATTTTAAAAAGTGCAAGAACGACTACAATATTAATTATTTAAATGTTGTTGAAAAATTAATTTTCTACAAAAAATGTCTCTTATGATTTGTTGAAAAAAAAAACAATATTTTTGCAATAATGTCTAATATTTAAGCAATTCATTTATATTTATATTAAAATTGACTAAATAACAATTTTTTATGATAAAAAAAGTACATATACAATATGTCCATTTAACACACATAATTCAATTCAATCATTTTTGTATAAATCGTTTTTAGCAGAAACTCACACAATTTTCTATTGTTTACTCGGAAATTCGGACTAGAAACTTCATGGCTATTGTAAGTCACGTGACCTCGCCAGAGCCAATAGTAACGTGGCATGCAAGAACGTAGACAACTGCCAATGAACGCTCTCTCTCACATACACACACTACAGCTTGTCTATAGCACTACTCACTCCCACCTAAACATAATCTGTTAGATCACCTAGCAGGTAGAAAGTCCCACCAAAATTATCTCTCTTTTTGAGAATCTTATTTTTTAGTTATAAATAATACCCTATTAAAATTTCAAGTTGTTTCAAATACATTTTTTATATTTCTTTTGAAAAATATATTTGCACGCCCCTGGCAATGTTAAAACACCGACTAAATCGTCTGGCTTATTTTTTATTATTCTTTCAACATTAAACTACAACATATAAATATTGCATATTGCATCAAATATATTTTTGGAAAAAAATATAATATTTTTAAAATTAAAAAAATGATTTAGTTCCGCTACTCAGCAGCCACATCTCCAGTTCATTGTTGGGGTATAAGGCTGTTGGTACACACGTCCCTCGTCCGCAAAACATAACCACCCACGTTGGGTTCGTAACCTTCTTTAAAATGCGTGTTTTATGAATGGATATATTCATTCTATTCCCTCAACTACTCAAACATTGTGGGAGGATGAAAAATATTTCGACCAATTTGTACCCTTTTTTGCTTGCCTTCGGTGTTAATTTCATTCATGCAGGTGTATTTCGATCCGTCAGTCCTATCCGCCAAAGGTGGGTAACTACAAAAGCGCGACTCGATGCAAGGGATGGATGGTTTCGGGTCGTTTGGTTGTAGGAAATTTCAATAACTGCCAGGCCACAATATTCAAAGTGCAATAAAAAGTAATAAAATATAAATCTGCAAATGCCGAAAGAAAGAAAGCTTACCACATAGTTCAGTTACTGGCGGTTTTTATGTGAAGTTGAAATTTGTATATTGAAATTTGCTCTTTTCACTGGTAGATTGATCTCTAATAATTTTCAACGTTGGTGGTCGTCTTATCGGACGACGGACGTATAGGGCCGTGTTTGTATGTGTTAAAAAATGGTGCTCCCGATACATTTTTATATAAGTGGAAGGTTGTAAAGTATCCCCGAATTATACCTGGCATCTTGCGGACGAGGGACATGTGTACCTGCAGCATAATATGAATGTGACAAGTTATCAGCTTGCCTCATATACCTGCCCAAAAATTGGTGCCAGCACTCGTACCATACCTAATCTTTATAAATATTGATACCTTAGACATCGATATATTTTTGTGATTTGCATATCACCAGTTAATCTTGGACTATAAAAAATTTGAGAACAATTTGTTGTGCATAATCCAAATTTATTATCTGTAAAGATTGAAATCTAGAGGATATAAAATTCAGTATACCTTAAAAAACGTATAATTCCAAAAGATATTCTTTGCAATAATTATCAGTTCATTATATAAAAATCCAAAATCCTTCTGTTGCTCTACAAATTTATGTGATTTATAATGATTCATAACGTCCGTGATTCAAACATAATATTGCCGACGAAAAGTTATATTTCTGTTTCGCTCTTCAACAATTTTAATGACCCACCGAAACGAAAATAAGGGGGTAAAAACTCCTCATCCTGCACCCTTAATAAACGAAATTCCTCTGCTCATCAAAAGGAAGTCTCTGCGGTTATTCACAAGAAGATAAACCCAACGCCACTGGACCACAAACTCAATCATCTGATCTTTTGACGACGCTGTATGCGCCTCAAAATGTGGCTCTCTGCCTCTAAACTCCCTTTGAAGTTGTCGGTCTCGTCCAAATTATGTCTGCTTAACGTTGTCGATACATTTTTATCCGCGGTTCTACGGATTTTGCGGCTATTATCCCTTATTAGAAACACGAGGCATTATATGTTTTGACATAAATAAGGCAGCTCGTTATGGCGAGTAACAGAATGCCGTTTGGAGGAGGAAACAACTTTTTGAAATTGGATATTGATAGGGGTATTCAGGCGATGTTCATCGCGAGGTAATTGGATGCTTCAGAAACACGAAAACCATGGTAGATAGCTTCGCAATGAGATTGGTAATGTAATAAGCATATAATTTGGGCAGTATTTGTTTATTTTGACACAAATTTTGACAGCAACAATTAAATTTTACAAGTAAAGTTGTTTATCTATATATAAATAGGCAAAGACAAAACGATTAGGTACCATTTTCTCCTATGTCTCTCAACCGATTTTCTTCATTTTTGTTTTTTTTAGTAGCTACTAACGACCTTCAGTGCAGAATGCTAATATTAATTTATAATACTGGTTCATTCATTAAATAAAATATAATAAAAATTCATTATTTACGTCCATAATGTCAACGCCAAACAACTGAATGTGCCGCCGCCGCCAGACTCAACATTAAGTAATTACATATAGAGGGACCAGTGCTGTTATATACTTAGAGCATGTACTTCTGGAAGTGGCATGCAAGCGCTGTTATTGTTTAGTGATAAAGTAATCGTTGTATATTAGAATTATACAGTGCGATTCTAGATATGTTTGAAATAATTTTTTTCGTGGGTGGCACATAAGCAGTTGCATATATAGGGTGTTTAAAATATAGAGTAAAGTGCAATTATAACTAATAAAATAATTATATAGGGAAGCCCATTGGCAGTTGAATTTACAGGGTTCTTGGAATAGAAGGTTCAGTAGAATTACAGTTATACAGGGTGGTGCAAAAAATAATAGAGAGAGATGCATATACAGGGTGGCGGAAATGGAAATGCAACATTTCGTAACCCATAAGCAGTTGTATATATAGGGAAGCTTAAACATAGGGTGAGAGGAATTATAGATATACAGGATGATGATAAAAAATGTTAGAAAAGGAAATGATTTATAGAGTAGCCCACGAAGAGTTCCATATATATGATGACTGACATATAGGTCGGAGTAGAATTATAGTTACAGAAGATAATTAAAAATTTCATAAACAAAAGGAGTACATACGGTGACTCATAGGCAGTGGCATACACAGAATGGTTTACCGGGTGGTTCAAAAAAGTTAAAAAATATTATGAGTTGTCCATGAGCAGTTGCATATACAGGGTGGTGGAAATATATAATGAGATGGAATTATTACTAGTATAATGAGGATTTTAATAAATGTTAAAGAATTGAGTGCAATTATAGCTATACAGGGAGGTTAGGAAAAATAAATATGTAGGCTAGCCCATTAGCGGTTGAATTGTTGTCATATTAAATTAAGAATACGAATTTGAATACAAATAAAATCCTATGAATTATATCTGAAAAAAACTTTAATTACTTATTTGTAGAAGCGAGATGTAAGACCGACATCTAGGATTTTCGATCACACAGAGGTTTCGAATCTGGATCCGTTCCGTGTAATTGCTGTTCTCCCTAAAGTCCTAGGATAGAATGTCACGATAAAATTTTCAGGTTACTTAATCTGCCAGAGCTATTGACACAATTGGTCGAATTTCGACCACTGGGCGACTGCTAGTTCTAATAATAGCTTAGTTTCAAGAAACTTGTAGCTTGTTTTGAAGCTCACAGAAAAAGGATTTTTTGATGAACTTGAGTGAAGTTGATTTCCAATAGTTCTATTCATTCTGTAGTATTATTACGGACTCCGTGTTTTTTAAAACAATTTACATCGAAAATAAATATTTAGCATTTTCATCAAATATTAACAATCACTACTAGATTAATAAATAATAACAATAAATCAAACGTACCTTAGCGGTGCGACTACTCAACTTGTCTCCTTCCATCCGTCAACCGCGTTTAGACCCTCATAGTTATTCTCGATATTTCTCCCTCTGCTTCTTGTACGCCAACATGTATAATTTCTAATTCCGGAATTTATTCGAAATCGTTTTTACCATCAATCGTATTTTCGGGAATTCTCCATTTTATTGTCACTGTTTATTTGAATAGTTTTTACAGTTTATTTTTCCGAACATTAGTTTTTAATTCAGATGATGACTTTTTTGAAGGGTTCGTATTTTAGCAGAATAAAATAAAATGTTATAATACTGCCCATCTTTGATTCTGATCGTCCCGATGGGAATCATCCCCTTCGTGATAGGGAGCCAATCGATTCAAATAAAGCATCTTTATGTTAGCTTTGGATTTTGGGCGAATACGATAGACAACGTCTTTGGTCCTCTTTACCACTTCGTATGGATCACAGAACCGGGTGTGAGCTATGGAGACTTGTTTTTGCTCTTCTGCGGGTTGTATAGCCAGACTTTCTCTCTCCCTTTCTCTCTCTCTCTCTCTCTCTCTCTCTCTCTCTCTCTCTCTCTCTCTCTCTCTCTCTCTCTCTCTGGAAATTTGACTGATTTGCCGTGAGATGGTACGTCTTTTCATCTGATCGCTGGTTGCCAACATCTGCATACTGGCTAGTTAGTGTATGGCCTGAATATTTTGTCGGAGTTGGTCGGCATAACCGTTAACTTCCAGGGACGGTTCCTCTGCTGAGCCGAAATCACAAGGTCATCTTAACCCCTTTCCGAATGGTACTCTGGCTGGAGGCAGGCCTTTGCTGTTGAGTACATACCACTGAGCAATAGGCTAACAGAAATAGGGAAATATGCTTATCCCAAACGTGCTGATCATTGCTGACAAATTTGGATAGATGTTGTTTTTTATAATCTTTCCACCATTTCGTCCCAATGAGAATGTATAGGTGTAGTTCTCGTTTTCTTACCCAGCATTTTATAGATAATCTGGAATACGCTGTATTCAAAATTCCGCTTTTGGTCCGAATTTAACTGCAACAGGAAACCAATAGCAGAATAGCTATTCCACTAGCACCGTCGCCACCGTGGTTGTCTCTTGATTGGGTATAGCATATGTTTAATGTTATTTGCTAAAGTCCTATTATTATTATTATTAATCGTCTTTAAACAACTGTTCTTCAAAGTAAGGTGTTCTCTTGACCTAAATCAGAACGGATTTTTTAAGAAGCGCTCCGTCCTAACTAATTTGGTTCCGTTTGTGCAAGAGTTAACTGCAGCAATGGAAAACAGCTTTGAGAGTTGTGCCGTGTACACAGATTTTTCCAAGGCTTTTGATAAAGTTCACCACCCTACTCTCTTAATTAAGCTTGGGAATTTCGGTGTTCATGGAGGACTCTTTCTGCTCCTAAAAAGCTACTTAGAAGATAGCTCACAATATGTTGTGGTGAACAATGTAAGATCAAAATGTATTCCAGTGACTTCTGGAGTGCCGCAGGGGTCACATCTTTGTCCCTTATTGTTCAGCATTTTTTTAAATGACATCGGTTCATGCTTCTGTAACACCGAGCATTTACTTTACGCGGACGACCTAAAAATTTTCAGAACTATCAGGGACACCTCTGATCATGTAAAGTTGCAAAATGACTTAAACAGATTCTCTGATTACTGTACAAGAAACAGAATTTTTGTTATTAGTAATAAATGTCATTCCATTGTGTTCACCAGAAAACCTAGTCACTCACGAACCTCTGGTGATCTATATTTACTGGGTGACAAATTGAAGTATGTAGATCACGTTAGGGATCTGGGGGTTTTATTAGATTCCAAACTGGCGTTTGAAATACACATTAAATTACTTGTTCAAAAGGCTCAAAAAATGTTGTGTTTCTTATTACGAATAACCAAAGGTTTCAAAAATGTCAGATCGCTCACCACCCTATACTATAGTCTTGTTAGATCTATATTAGAATATTTTTCGACAGTTTGGAATCCCTTTTATTATATATATATATATATATATATATATATATATATATATATATATATATATGTTTTAGGTGGTTTCCGGGAATTTATCCGCGTAGTTGATAACTGATCCCTGCTGGGATCGATGGTAAAATGACGACGTTACGGCAGAGTCTATTATGATATCCAAGGCTTCGTCGATTGGGATGTTGGTGAAAAGGGACACTACGTCAAACCGTTCAAACGTTTGCAGAGGGGGCAGACTCATATGTAAAAAATTCGACACAATGAAATGAAATGAAAAATACAAACCACCTCAACACCTTGTAGACTTACCAAGGCACTGTCTGATGAACACCTATTTTGTTTACGAGAACCAACGATACAAACAAGTGGAAGGAGCTCCAATGGGATCGCCACTCCACCAGTTATAGCGAACCTTTTTATGGAGAACTTTGAGGAGTTGGCACTAAGAACAACAACTCTTAAACCCAGTTTGTGGTTGCGATATGTAGATGATACATTTGTGATTTGGCCTCATGGGAGGGAACACCTCAATACTTTTTTAGATCACCTTAATGGCATCCATCACAAAATAAAATTTACCATGGAGGTTGAAGCCAAGAATCAACTGCCATTCCTTGATGTTCTCATAAATAGGAAGCAAGATGGAACCGTTGGCCATGCAGTATATAGGAAAGCAACTCACACCAACAGATACCTTCATGCTAATTCTCATCACCACCCAGCCCAACTACAAGCCGTCGTCAAGACTTTAGTAACCAGATCACAAAGGCTACCTGACCAGGATAACATCAAACAGGAAATGGACAGTTTAAAAACAGCTCTGAGACAAAACGGATTGACAGACCGAAATATACAAAGAGCCCTAAAGTCAAAACCGAGACAGACAGACGAGGAGCATGAGACACCAATAACCAAGGCTTATTTACCGTATGTCAAGGGGACCACGGACAGTATTGCAAGAATTCTACGGAGACACAATATCGATACTATTTTCAATACAGACAGAAAAATAAGCACGGTGTTGAGGACTTCGAAGACGAGGATCCCTTTAGATCAACAGGGAGTGTACGAGATTCCATGTGCAAACTGTCATAAAACCTATGTGGGGCAAACTAATAGAAGAATTCAAGCTAGACGTGATGAACACCAGAACGCTGTAAGAAAGCAGGAAAAAACAACATCCATTGCGGAACACGCCACCACGATGTCACACCGAATAGACTTTGAGAACACCAGAGTACTGGCAAATATAGAACACCCGAAATCAAGACTCGTAAGAGAGGCAATTGAAATAGCGAAGAGACCTCACAGTCTAAACGCACGCAATGAAATTCAGAACTTATCGAATTATTGGAAAATCCTATTAAACACCGTACCGGCCCGGACCCGTCCAATAACAACTCAACCGGAAATAAAAAATCAGCAAGATGGAGCCGTGCCCACTGAGCGCCAAGGGCCAATCACACGCAGCCGTTCACGGTGTCAACCGATAGGCGCCGAGCCGCGACTATATAACAGCGCGCTCGCTTCAGAAAATCTTAGTATTCGAGTAACTAGAAGCGAAAACAGAAGGCTGCGAGAATTATGCGAACCAACCTGAAGAGGGCAGATGTGACTCTGCCGAAACGTCGTCATTTTACCTTCGATCCCGGCAGGGATCAGTTATCAACTACGCGGATGAATTCCGGGAAACCACCTAAAACATTTAGTGCCAGCGAAAACTTAAAAAGAAATATATATATATATTGTCAGAATAGAAAACGTCCAAAAAAAATTATAAATGCTGTAAATTATCGTTTTAACAGGGAAAGACATTTTCATCCATTCACCGAAAATTTAAAATTTTATAACATGGTATCCCTAGAATTCAGGAGGAAATTTTATGACATATTTTTCATATATAAGATAATTAATAATCTCCTTCATTCCGAATATTTAAGTAATCATTTTTTAATCAAGGCTAGGCCAGACACCCTCAGAAATAGAGAAATATTTGCAATTGAACACTCTAACTCCAATTATTATTTTAACTCGCCGCTGCCACGGTGTTACTGATCGTACAATATGATCGATGAAAAAAATAATAGTACCAGTTATGACATTTTCTCGTTAAGTTACTCCGTTTTCAGGAAACACATATCACAGGTTGTTGACCTATGTCAAGGATCAGTCTGTTACTTTTGAATTTGTACCTTACGTTTCCTTTTTTTCCCTTTTGTAATTTAATTAAATATACTTGCTTGTTCTCATGTTACAATTATTGTTAACTTGTGCCACCCTGTAATAGGGCAGCTCCGACTGCCTGCAGGGGGCCCCTACTCTTTAAATAAATAAAATAAATAAATAGCAAAGCATACAAGCATCTACAATTAAACAAGAAGCATGAAAAACATGTTACAAAAAATATATAAAAGAACACAAAATAGATGCTTTGCCCCTACAAGGCGAAGATTAGCTTAAAGCTTAACCTTGTAGGAAACTTATAACACTAACACATATCACAGAAAGAAACATTAATCACCCAAAGCTTATACAATCGTGTTTTGACTGTCCCAACGATAGTTGCATTTTAATTACTTTACGAAATGAAGATACTGGCAATAAAACATAGGCGTAATTTGTATTAAATAGTTTCACCGCATTGTAGGTAAAACTTCGCTGGAACAGTGCGGTCCGATGGTGAGGCATTGTGAGTGTTAAGCTATGTCTTATCAATCTGTTGTGAATATACTGTATATTAACTTTTTGAAAAGGTATTCAGGTAACTCAGTCTTTTCCAATCTGTTTAAAAAGGTTAGAAAGAGAAAATTAAAATTATTTTGGACTTTCAGCCAATTTAGTTAATCTTAGCCGACACCCTATCATATTTGCGGAGATTACACACGTATCTACAGCAATAATTTTGAATGTAGTAAACTATATTACAATATTACAATAATTTAGTATTGACAGAACTAACGACTCACAGAGTTTTTTACGTATTTTATAATTTATTATATACCTATTAATATATAAGAGTCTTAGACGTATGTAAATTTTTTTTGTACAATTTTAACATGATCTCGAAAACTAAGTGAACTATCCATAATCAAACCTAAAATTTTAACAGTTTCGGAATAATTCAATCCAGTATCATTCATGTGACTTGGATGGTGCTTTCGAGTGTTCAGTAGAAAACTGGAAAACAGCATCTAAATCTCGGTTAATATTTGCTGTTACATTTTCTGGTGATTCTGAAGAAGGGAAATAATGAATTAATTGGGTATCGTCAGCATAAAATTGAATATCCGAGTTCGAAACTATTTTCGACAGGTCTGACGTATATAGAAGAAACAGTAGGATCCCTGGGGTACCCCTGAAAGAACCATTCTTGGCTGTGAAAACATGTTATTCAGGGAAACAGTCTTGCCATCAGAATGTATTTGTTACCCTTCAGGCATTCGGGAAACGAACCCGCGACATTCATAGCAATTCTCTCAAATGGGACTCCCACGTTGGACTGCTGCATTCTGCTCTTCGTCCGGGTCTCCATGCCCTTACGGACTGCACAGGTTTCACATTTCTGGCACCCATTAATATCGTTGGCGAATTTTATCCAGAGTTTAGTCATTTCCAGTAATTCTATTATGTATTTCGGTCAGGAAAATGGGTGCCTTCTTCTTTGGGACTACCAGTTGGTACTTGGTTACTCTGACATTATTGTTTCTCCAAGCTTGCTGAGCTATTCCTTATCTACTCTTAAAGAGTCCCATTGAGTCCATAAGGAGTACAGGACGCCCGAGTATATAGCTAGCTCGTCTCATCGTGGCCTGGATGCTCCTCTCTTCTTGAGTGATAAGACTGGTTCAAAATTCTGGTCAGCCATTTCTTACTGTACATATTGCTTTGTAATCAGTTTCACCTCGTATACTTGACTCATTGATTGACAGTCATATCTTTCATCTGTGATGCAATGATCTTGTCAAGGATACATTTGTCATGCACTGAAGAAGATTTAACGCTGGACTTCTCGCAGAAATTACCAGAAATGTAAACTTTACTTCATGGTCCCAACCTTTAATTGCAGCCATAGCTTAAAATTTCCGTTTGTAGGCCAGGGTGAACTGCCATCAAATATGGGTGATTTTATAAACGAACCTTTGGTTCTTATAGTGTCCTGGTATCTTCTCAGTTGCAAGTCTTGTTGAATTCCGTTAAGAACGCTTATTAGTTGATTCGGGATAGTGTTTACATTTTACTTTGTTTTGCATTGATTTGGTTTCATATTTGACCTCATCTTCGAATCTGTATATGGAACAACTTCATAATTCATTGCCTTTATATCTGATTCCATAATCTATATTTTCTGATTAATTGCTTTGTTATCTAGTATTACTGCTCAAATAGTTGTTGTCTTTTTAATTCAGCTTGTTGCTATTGCATTTTTAATTCAAATAAGGTTTAAGTACATCTTGTCTCTTTAATTAAGTTATTAATGGAAGTAGTCCAAATAATCGCTACTCTCACTGCATATTGATTTGTTAGTTATAAATATTTATATTCAAGATATATAGAATTTTTTGAGCTACTTCCACTTACATTGTTATTATAACAAATAAACCTGTTCGGGGAAGTTTCTGCGCCACTGTATGTCAAGAGAATAATCTCCTCTTTCAGTTAATAAAATCAACTTCGGGTAAAATACACTACTGTTTCCACTGATGATGTCAAAATCAAACCCCGGAGGGCATTCGGCTCACCTCTGTTGTCCCTAATTGGCCGCCTTCAGCCAACAGCTCGCAA
Organism: Octodonta nipae; assembly: GCA_034190945.1. NCBI lineage: Eukaryota > Metazoa > Arthropoda > Insecta > Coleoptera > Chrysomelidae > Octodonta > Octodonta nipae. The sequence goes on from CM067216.1 coordinate 53,138,908, forward strand.
AGGATAAGTCCACGGCGTTCTGACGAATTGATGGGGATCTCCGCAGTTTCTCTAGTCCGTTCCCATTACATTCAACTTAACTGAACAACGCGTAATGACGAGAACAAGATGGACTTCTGATCCGATTAAGGTTATGTTCAGTAATTAGGTTATTATTTCTCGTTGTTAGCGAATCCTGACGGCTTCGAGATGATGTAGATACTAAATGAATAGGCGATTTGAATTTCTTGTCATTCATAAAAGATTTTACTGTTGTAACTTAAAGGACCAGGCACCTTTCTTATGGAAAAATGGACTTTCGTCAAATTGTCTGAAATTTTGCTATGTTGTAGAAGTTGATGTTCTGGCAAAACGAGTCCATGGGCTCAAACAGATTATATCACTAGTTTTCGAGATACAGAGTGTTCAACATCGAAAATGCCGCATTTTTGGTATCAGGTTTCCAATGATAGACGTGCTTTATTTCCGGTAATTGGAGACATTTTGATTTGTACGTTATTGGACATAAATATTTTACAAAACAATTGCCATAAGTTTTGGAGTATTACAGGGTATTTAAAAATACGTAACATGTGATTTTGGAAAAAATCTTTTTTTATTACAACGTTGAAAACATCAGATGTTATTGCACAATTAATACCTCGTTAAAGTAATAATTTGTTGGATGTGCTTCATATAATATACTGTGTGAGCCATAAATATAGCTAGAGAAGGCATATACTATTTTTTCCTATTAACGAGTCATCCTGTACGAACCATTCGTACTGCAATTTTAGTAAGACAATAAGCAGATATGTGATCCGTCTCTAGAAACTCAATAGGATGCTACATACATATTGAAAACAGGTAGCTTTTTATACTACCCTGTAGTTTTAAATTCTCTGCGTCAACTATGTCAACTTAACTGAGCAGAATATTGTTAAAATTGTATGACTACTTTTAGAGATATAGGGTGTTAAACCTCGGAAATGTCTCCTTTTTCATATTAGAATTCTCATAACAGAGGTATCTTATTTTCGTATATTACAGGAAAGATAATTTTCGCATTATTTGAGAAAAATATTGAATAAAACAATTACCATTAATTATCTTTGATTACAGTGTGTTTCCAATATATAATAATGTACAAATCACAATTTCTCCAATAACCGGAAATAAAGCACGTCTATCATTGGAAACCTGATATCAAAATACGGCATTTTCGATGTTTAACACTCTGTATCTCGAAAACTAGTCATAGAATCTGTTTGAGCCCATGGATTCTTTTTGTCAGAACATCTACTTCTACAACATACCAAAATTTCAGACAATTTGACGGAAGTCCATTTTTCCATAAGAAAGGTGCCTGGTGCTTTAAAGGCGCTTAATTGGTAGAGATATCTAAACTAAAGTTTGTTTATATGTCCTTGTTACCGTGTACTTACCAGCCCTGAAACACCGATTCATAGAAAAATTTTGTACAATCGAACAGTGACGTCACTTTAGAAATGTACGTACCTACTCATAACTCGTATCATCGTTATACGACGGTTACGCCTTATGACGACAAAATGACGTCACTTTTCTATTCTACAATACTTTTCTATTCTTCACTGTCCCACAGCAGAATGAATTCTAAAAACAAGCGGTCGCCCAGTGGTCGAAATTCGACCCTATTCATAAAAATTATGAGTTGAACATTTTTGACGTTATTTTGTCTGTATAAGATATAGAGTTGAGGCGAAATTAGAAAAGTAGCCAGGCCTTTGCTATCCCTATTGTTTCATTTGGATTACATTTATAGAAATAATTCACGAAATATTGTTTTTATTTATGTATATAATTGTAGGATTATTTTTACATAAATATGTCTATGCAATATGTCGATAAAATTATCAGCCGATTTTTTGTAACTTAAAAGTTTCCGTTTCCGATTTTAAAAATAGAGATGACAAACAACTCAATGACATTTCCATTATCCGCTGATTGATGATTTGTTGCACAACACCTTCGGAATATTGTGAAAATTATATTATATTACTGACAGAATTATAATAACAACAAAAAATTACAAATATTATTTTCAACGAAAGTTAGTACTACTTGTCCGAAAAATCGATACTGATCTATAATTTACAACGCTCAATATTTTCCTATTGAACTATAGGCAACTACAAAGATAGCAAAAGATGGTCATCCCTGGGTCTGAAAGAGCGTTACCCAGCCACTGCCGTGTTTATCATTTTTTTCTGTTGTCGTGTAGAGCGTTTTGGATTTTAAATTTTTTGAACATTTAGGGTGTAAATTTTAAAGCCAGCAGTGTACGATTTCAAAGGTAATATGTATGTGAAAAATATATATTTTACTCTTAATAATAACTTAACCTAATATATTCAAACAAATCTTTAAAATGTTTTTAACAGTCGGAACTTTACAGCAATGGGACCATGTAATGTAAAATTAATTAACTATAAGACACCCACATTGTCAGAAAACATTAATTTTCAGTATGATTTTCAATATAAAAAATTTACTTACCAACGTAGTACCGAACCCATGACGATTTCTGTTTAATGTAGAAAATATAAAGAAATCGGAATCATATACTGTTAATTAATAGTAGTTAAATACACATATTTTTGAGAATTTTTTTCTGTGAATTGAAATTGAAACCTTGAAAATACTTTGAAATCTTGTCTTACTGAATTGAAAACTTTCAATCTAATCGCTACAAAAGTAATGAAATGTCAAAATTTAAATCAAATTTCCGGCCGATGACTAAGCATTCAGTGTTGTCAGATCTACCTATTTATCATGAATTTGTGCATAATTTCACAATTTTCTGTAATCTTAGTTAAACTTATATGAAAGTTACCCGCCAAAAATAAAAGGACTCTAAATTAAAAATATAAGGTTAAAATAAAGAAGATATGAGAAATAAATTGATGAGGTGTAACATAATTCTGATTTTAGTTGACAAACTATATTTACAATGCAGAGAAAGTTGCAAACTACAAACTTGCGAGCGCCCAATAAACGGCGATTATTATGTATTATAATTTTTCGTTGGTTCTATTTCAATAGCATGACTATGTAGAGTAACTTTAGCGAAGGGCCAAAACTTTTAGATTTACATTTAATTTAGTTTGTCTTTCACATTGGAGCCAACCTACCTTATGATTTTCTCTAGAAGCAATCTGGCGGCACTCTTTGGCATTGACAGTATGCATGTGAATAATGATTTTTTTTATTCTATTATTTAATTATTGAACCAATATTATAAATTAATTTTATCATTCTGCACTGAAGGTCGTCAGTAGCTACTAAACAAGACAAAAATGAAGAAAATCGGTTGAGAGACAGAGGAGAAAATGGTACCTAATCGTTTTGTCTTTGCCTATTTATATATAGATATTAATAACAATATTACACCACCTATACAGTGTGCTTCCAATTAAATCTGCACTATTACTAAATTCAAAATTAGAGTACCAAGTCGGTTAAATTCAGCGATTCATAGCATTTTTTCTTTGATTAAAAGAAAGAATAATTGAACACAGCGTTTCAGGAACACTTTAAAAAAATATATGAATCAATCTGTCTAATTTTTAACATAACGCTGACAAATTCTCCAAAGAATACAAAATATGCAGCACTCACAGAAACATAGAAATATCGTAGTTATAACGATATTGTACAGTGACTGGTATTCATCCGATATTTCGTGGAATCGGCACTCATCCGATATACCGTGGAATCCAAAAAGTTGTTTGTCTGGCGCCAAGAGGTCCCGACTACCCCTATCGATGTTCATCGAGTGTTCGAGAATCCATCTAGAGCCTTCAGAGAAAAAATATATAAATACATGTAACCGACGAGAGAGGTCATTCAGTATTATGGTGCTGTCTAGTAAAGTGCAGGTGTTCGAGATAAATTGTATATTAGTTGTGGAAATATAAATTATAGTATTTTAAATAAATTATAGTAAGTTTCACTGAGTGTTTAAATAAATCCAAAAATGCAGAGTGTAGAAAATAAAAACATTACAGTAGTCGGAGTAAAGTTGTCAATATAGTTACAATTTTGCTGTTATGATTTATATGGAATACGTATAATTTCATATGTATAATGTAAAACAACACAAAATTTATTTTATTCAACTACCTTTTTCAATGGTATCTTTCTAACTTAACTACAAGGAAATATGTTTTACAAATTATAGGTAATATCAAAATTGAAATATAATTTTGAAGTTAGGAGAACAAAGAAAATAGGTTTCTTTAATAAGGAAATAAATTGGTCGAATAATGTCACTTGTGATAATGAAGTGTGGTACAAACATTTCAAATATAAATGGAGTTTAAATAAACTATATGTTTAACACTTAGCATGTAGCTTAAGTTAAAATGTGAAGCAAGTTTGTTACCAAGATTTCAATATGTGAAATGAATCTTAAATAATAATTACTATTAAACCTGTTAAGAAGTGAGTGATGCCATAGTCAGTTGTAATCATACTATTTTTAATATTCTCACATGTAGTTAAAAAAAGTATCCAATATTCAAATATACATTATACACACATATTTTTTTAAGTTTACAAAGTTTGTTGTGGTTCATTATAATATAGAATTGAATAATTAATGAGTTTTCAAAGCCTGATATCTTTAAAACAAATACTTAAACATTTAAAGGGTGAAGATTCCCTTGTGCAAAGCGAAAACAATTATAGTGCACAATCCAACGTATTGTGCAACAATTCATGAGAAAATAATTTAACTGAAACACTATTTTTGTACTTACAAAATTATGATTTCTTACATGGCATTCCTTATGAAATAAATATTACAATAATTATATTTTATACTTTGACTCACTTCATTTTTTGTTTATAAATGAGATTTAATCAGATTTTTAAAAAGAGTTTTTGTTAGCTTTAATCATCATAGTAAGATACGATGACAAATGCTTGGATTTGAAGGGAAAGCATGTAGTAAAATATTTTTCATGTGTTAGGTATTATCTCACAAACTTACCCTTTTATATTTTTTTACGTCCAAGCATTTTTGAAGATTTGTTTACTATTGTTTGCATAATCTGAAAGCCCCTGTTTTAAATAACCTGTGAGGGTATTTTAAAAGGAAAAATAGAACACACTATGGGGTACCACTCACTTCTTAACAGATCCAATAAAGACTTTTGATTTGATAAAGTTTATTTGTATGAAATTATGTTTGACACTTATTAAGATAATTAAAATAATAAAATCATAAAAATTAAATTATTCGATAGGTAAGTGAGTAGTTTTAAATAGTCATCTTCTCAGAAAAAATATGTGTATATAGCAAACATGGTGAAATATCGAAATCACAAGCGAGGCTCGGTCGTCCTGGTACTTGAATACAATATGACAAATTAGGGTTTTCCTAATTATACTTTCATCAACAATGCACAAAAGTTAGTAAACAGTTTATTGAAATATTTTCCCGTCTATTGAATGGTTTCGTTTATTCGCCTACATACCACAAAAACACATATGAAACAAACAATATGAAATTATTTATTTAGAAAATATTTGGTTCATTTTTGAGATGTCGTAACGTTCTATATTATACTTTCTATCTTAGGCTAAGCCCAGACTGGCCGGATTTCACGCCGCGTTTCGGCAGGAAAACAAGCAAAAATAATAGGCAGTAGTACTGTCGCAAATAAGCGAGGCCAGGCGGAGAGTGAATTTCCACCCAACGGGTCGGTGTCGGGCGCATCTTCAAGGTCAGCCGCCGAAAGATAGGATCGGCTCCATTATTTCACGCTGTTTTTAGTGGCCACACTGGCAGGAAAAAAAGCGGTATTCATTTCGTCATGGAGCTCGACCAAACTGAAGGTACGCGAATGACTACAACCGGCGGATGTGGCCAGGGTGGGGCTGGATTTCAAGCGCGTGAAAAACTGCTGGTGTGGCATACTATGTGAGAGCTCGAAAAAAAAAACATCGAAAACGCGGCGTGAAATCCCATCAGTCTGGCCTTAGCTTTATACTTTCTATATGCATGAATATAAAATTTTACATATAGAACAAAGATAATGGAAAATTTAGAAATTAACGAAATCAAATATTACCAAAACTGGCTTGATGATTATTTAGACCTGAATAAATGCATACTGTTAAACTTGCTTACCTAATATCTTCCTACGTTGTTAAAGATGGTAACTAAGAAATCTTCGATTAAAAATATTATTAAATGATATTTTTAGTTCCGTATTTATTTGTACTGAAATTACGTGATCAAGACGTATATACAGCCCAATAAACTATTTACCTACTTTTCTCCATTGACAACGAAGAAATCAAAACAAGCCCCAAAATATATAGGGTTCGTTTTTTAAAAACATACCTTTTATATATTTTCAAATTGAATATGTCAATTATGTAGGTTACTTGAAAAACAAATTAAACCTACACACCTTAGTATCTATCTACTAGTCTCATGCAGTTCACCAGCAGTTAATAAAATAAAAGTTAAAAAATGTATCTTCAAGAATACTAAATAATGAAAAATAACAGGGGCTTATTATGTATAATTTTAAATATATACCTATCTACCTTACACGTTTGAAGCCGTTTTCAATAAAATATGCTGAAAATATAGTAATGTATTTTGTATATAATAAGCATTTATTAATAAAATTTTTGTAGATACCTAACACAGTTAGGTTGCCAAGCAACAATCAAGTTTGATGAAATTGTAGATAAGTACGCAATGCAGGGTTTTAGATTGGCTTGGCACCGACTTCAAACATATACTAGATAGGTAGGTAATTAATTTCTACAGAATGAGCACCTTTTAATGTTTACATTTTTTAGTTTCTGGATAGGTACCTAATAATATTGAATGTGTTATTTCTTGTCTAGAGTTGTATTTTCTTATAATTATTGTCAACTTTTTAGTTATACTTAGAAGTTATATTATTTTATAAATGTTTTCATACTTTATATGAATAAGCTCCATCTGACGCGAAACAATTGTCACAATTTTTAAATAAAGTGTAAGTTTGTAATCAGTTGTATTACTCAAGTCATCATGACTGACAATAGCTGTCAAGTCACATGTACGGATCTACAATTTTCTTAAGTTGGGGGCACTAGATGAAAATCATTGTAATGTTAACTGTTTTTTCTTAGCAGTTTATTACGTTTTTATTTACATAACTATAACCTGCTCATACTGGTCTATTTTTTCAATGGTTTATTAAGTTAATGATTACCTGTATACAGTTTACTGATATTAATTAAATGGCTTTTTTCCACTGACTGGGTTCGCCACTGTCAAAACATTGGAGGGTCCATCGTATTACATTTTACGGCTCTGAAACAATCCAAGATATACGAAGTAAAGTGCTTTCAAAATATATTTTGCATATCTCTATTTAGTGATCGTGCTTCTTTCTACAAATTATTTAAATTGCAATTCTACGAGATCTACTTAACGTACAATATCGATCTTCAGCGTTATTACTCAACATTATAACATTATAAGCTAACATTAGGAGGCAGATTATGGTTCCAGCTGTCTTTACAACCAAGTTATGATTTTTGTAAATCATTTACTCTACATCTGTTTTTCCAGCTTTCCTTTATGAAAATTGTTGCGTTCAAAATGCGTAGACATTCATTTTGAAGATTTTCTAATTCTCTACAATTTTTCTATTGACGCCGTCATGAACGGTTCATTACTTTTTACACTATAAGTAAAAAGGAAAATACCCCATATTTGTTAGTGTTTTTAAGGCTCAAATAGTTTACTTCTACCAGCTTGCTGTTATAATTATGTCAGCTATGACTTATAAACGATTATTTACGTGATGGCTTATGCAGTTTACTGTTGAATTTTATGTCACCTCTATTGACTGGTGTAATTGATGAACGAGTTATTTCAAAAAACTTTTTTAAAATTTACTTCTATATATCCAACATATCGAATATCGCCTGAACGAAATTCTATCAGGAGCTCTTGTAGCATTCAACCACTCGACGTGTGTTATATAACAAACACAATCCCAAAAGAGAACCGAACAAAGTAAACGTACAACAAAAAGCAATTTCCATCGTTCGAAATAACCCTTTCATGTTAAAGTAGCAAATATCTGACACTTCTCCACCCCTTTCGCCTGGCACACACGTACGTGTACACACGTGAAGGGAACCCCCTGTAGAGAAGGAAAATGAAATGACGTTTCCGACTTATATCAAGCTTTTATTAAAATGAACGTATGTCGAGTGTATGATATTTTCCTCTCAGGAGAAATAATACGACGAACCAATCTAGATTGCTATGGAATGTCGTGGTTATTTCGCTGCGGGTCAAGTGGGCCACCAGGACTGAAGAGTACGGTGTGACGGTATATTTGATATTTGATAATTTTAATTAAATGCTGAAACATTCGAGGGAAATAACGTATGAAATCTATTTTATAAAGGTTTTTATGTTATTTGTTCGGTTCATTTAGGCTTTTAATACTTTGGTTTCTAAAGCATCTCACAAGTGGGAATACACCCAGGAAGTTATTTGTCCAAGTACCAGAAGTGAGTCTAAAACATTCTCAGTAAGATTTTGTATTATCCTATGTTGCTCAAATTGGGAGATTAAAATATTTTTTACCCTTTTCCTAAAAGGAGAACGTTTTGAATTTTAACGCTTTATTTCATGAGTTTTGAAAAATAATTGAAAAAAATTAAATTTGTGTGTCTATTGAAAAACTATTTGATAAAAAATGTATCCTTTTAGTTTTTTTTTACAGAAAAATATATGTTGCAAGTTTGAAACAATATGTAGAAAGGTAACTTAAGCAATGTTTAAAACTTAATGAGTACATTACATGAAAATTATTCAGACAAAGGGAGCAGCCCCACCGACCTGACCAACTAATAAGGCGTTACGAACACTCGGCGTCGGTATGTATTAACTCTCCTAAATGATTGTATACCAAGTCTCCTAGGCAACAAGAACTGTATCGCAAGGCAAAAGAGGACCTGAATACCAGAATTGCCCAAGGTGAATCTAATTTACGCATCAAGTACATTAATGGTACTCCTAAGATTATTTCTTTAAACTAACTCCTCCCAACAGAATAATTTCCATGTACTACCAAAATGCGCGAGGACTAAATACAAAAGTGAATGAAGTATACTCGGCCGTGCACGTTTGTGAATACGATCTTATAGCCTTTACAGACACTTGGCTTAGTAATAATGTTACCAGTACTGAATTGCTACCATCCTCTATGTAGGAAGTTTTCCGCAAGGACAGGGATTTTATAGCAACCAACAGATCCAGAGCCGGTGGTGTTTTGTGAGCATCTAAGGTAACCTTACCAACATCTTTATTAAGTTTATATAATATCTTGGCAACAGTGCCACTCATAGACATTTTGGGATGTAAATGTGTTAGTAATTATATGACATTATATATATATATATACCTATTTGTCATTTATATACCTCCGTCTGTAACTAGTACTGAACTTGATTTGTTCTTGGATGCTTTTGAGCAATTCACTATCGGTCTCTCTAACATTATCATATTAGGTGACTTCAAGATTCCGTTTCTCAACAGCACTAACATCAAGACTACTAGATTGCAATTTTTTATTGAATTTAATAAATTTAAACAAGAAAACAATATTATAAATGCCAATGGTGGATTGCTTGATTTAGTCTTGTCGAGTTTACCATGTGCAAGTATCGACAATTAGCACCCCCCGTTTATTATTTCAATAAGAGTTCAAGTTCCACATATCAACCGGTTTCCGCTTGACTCCAGACAGAGAACACATAACTTTAAAAAGGCTGACTACCACGGCCTATACCTTGCTTTATGCAATCTAACTGGAATTCTTTGTCTTCTTGTACAGATCCTAATGCAGCTTGCGACATCCTTTATAATACACTTAATGCATTGTTAGATCGCTTCATCCCGTCGTATAAAAACAGATTTACAGAATACCCTACATGGTATTCCCACGATTTAATCCAAAATATTAAACTTAAGAACCACTATCACAAATTACTTAAAAGGTATAACTTTGAATATTATTATCATAAATTTGTCGATATGAGAAAACTTGTAAACAAACTAATTAAGGATTCTTTCCACACTTACTTAAATAGCCTACAGAACAAAATACAAACCGATCCCAAGATATTTTGGTCGTTTATTAATCAAAAATGCACCTCCTCACGTATTCCAGGAAGAATGTCCTACCAGGAACAATAGCATACCAATCCCCAGACAATAGTTAATTCCTTTGCTTATTATTTAGAAAGTGTTTATTCCCTCTCCCCCCCCCCCGGTAATTCTTTGGGTGGGTCCATATACTCGCCTAACATTTCTAAAGCAAGTTTATCTATAAGTGACATCATCAAGTCACCTAAACGCCTTAAAGATAGTTTTATATCTGTACATGACATGATTCCCAGCTTCTTGGTTAGAGACTGCTCGACTGTTTTGGCTTCACCGTTATATTCAGCTTAATCCTAAAAACTGGGATATTCCCTGAGTGCTGGAAACTGTCGAAAATCTGTCCGGTGCACAAATCTGGTACCAAAGATTTCATAACAAATTACAGACCCATCGCCATTATTTTTCCTATTGTCAGATCACACACAGCGCCGGACCAACACGGTTTCATGAAAAATAGATCCACAGTCACTAACTTATCGATTTTTACCTAGTTCACAGCTGCAGCCCTTGACTTCAAAAGTCAAGTAGACGTGGTCTATACGGATTTTACCAAGGCTTTCGATAAACTTCATCATCCAACATTAATCGAAAAATTATCGGTCTTGGGTTTCAGCTACCCGCTGGTTACTCTATTTAAATCCTACTTAAGTAATCGCCATCAATTTGTTAGCTATAACGACTTCAAATCAAACATATTTACTGTTAGTTCAGGAGTACCCCAAGGTTCCAATCTCGGTCCGTTATTGTTTCTGATATTCATTAACGACAAGTATCTGAAATTCTTCTTTTTGCAGATGATCTGAAATGATTTCTTAAAGTCGAGAGCATCAATGATAGCTTACGGCTACAACGTGGCCTGAATGAGCTCACGTTATGGTGTACCAAGAACAAACTCTTTTTGAACATCGCGAAAGGCAAAGTATGTTCTTATACTTTAAAGAGGAATCCTATACTATTCGATTATTCGTTGAACAATCAAACTATTGAGCGGTGCACTATCATAAAGGACCTGGGTGTATATTTTGATCATAAATTCTCATTAGCTGAAAATATTTCCATAACTTGCAAATCGGCACTGCGTTCGCTGGATTTTATTTTGCGAAATTGCAACAGCTTTCACAACATATCTGCGCTGAAATCTTTATATACATGCTTAGTGCGCTCAAAGTTAGATTATTGCAATCTTATCTGGCATCCTGTCTACAAAATTCATCATAAGCGTTTGGAGGCAGTGCAGAAAAAATTCCTGCAATGTCTTGCTTTTCGAGTCGACGGCTCATATCCTGTCAGAGGCTACCAGTACAATTTACTTCTTGACAGATTTGGGATAAGATCTTTAGTTATGCATTGGAATTTACATAGCCTTTCATTTCTATACAAATTGGTTCACAACAGAATTGACTCTCCTGTTCTTCTATCAATGATCCCGATACATTCGCCAAGGCTTGGTTCAAGAAATAACACCTATTTTTATCTGTTTGCAAACACAAATGTGTTTATAAAGTTACCATTATTTATCATGTGTAGAGCTTATAATAGCATATCTAGAATCTGTGATATTAACTATGCCAATTTTGAATCAATAGCTGAAGCATAAATTCAACAAATGTCAGATCAACCATGGTTCAGTTACTAGTAAATTTTTTGTCAACTGTTATTTCGTTTCTTTTTTAAAACTGTGGGTAGAATTTAGGATGTAATATTTGTCAATTGTTATTTTATTTCTTTTTTAAAAACTGTGTGTAAAATTTATGTAATATTTGTAATATTCTGTGTTCTTTTAATTCTTGTTATTATCATCATTTTTTTTAATATTCAAGGTACCATAGTTTATTAGTATGTTTCATTACTTTATTATATTTGTCCTGTTATTGGATTTATTTCTGTTGGGCAATAAACTAAACTAAACTAAATTAAATTATGTCTCGCTGGCTCGTATAGTAGAGGATTCGACGTGAAAATGATCGATCTACGTTCGGCTACTGCTTGATGGCATTTTTGCCACTGACTTCACTTCAACTGTCAACCGCAACCTCTCTATGACCGCTGATATTTGAAAGTCGTGCCACTACATATTTGAGCAATAGGAGTGATTACGTCACAGGATACGTGCCGCTGATCAATAACGTGTCACGACCAAGTGAGGGGTCGAGACCTTGAAAATTTTTCCGCGCTCAAGTGGGGCAACTGAAATAATAAATAATCTCACATAGTTCCACATCTGTTAGCGAATCTTTCATCCCTGTATTGTGGTAAAACATTTGCAAATAAATATATTGATATATCAAAATTTCATGAAGTTGAAAATATGCAAGATAAGAATGAACGACACATTGCTAAAATGATAAAGATAATATTTTGATGAATATATACATAAGTGCTTAGCACATACTTTTAGTGTTGCATTCAATCAAATGTAAAGTTCTTGTTCCATGCATTAATTTACATAGCAAACCTACTGCCCTTCGTAACGTATACAAATATCACTAGAACAGATGGTAATTTGTTTGTCTTCACGATCAAAAGGACATTTAGTATGCGGGTGTCACATTACACTCTTATGAAATAGTAAGTTACAAATGTGCAACATTATAAATTTGACTTCTATAACTGTTCACGTATATTCAAACTATGTAGCAAATATGCAACAAAATGAAATGAAGCGTCTTAACGGATTTGTAATGCGAAATTCTACTGAAATGAAAAAAATTGACTTTGGTCGAACTCTTTGTTCCCACCCGACAGTTTTGTGACTTTCAAATACACATACAACTAAGTTTTCTGTTTAAGAACCAGGAACCAGGTTGTATATAAACAATCTCTCCGTTTATAGAAAATCAATAAATGGTAGTAAGTAAACAAATATAACATCCAATTAATATACAATACCTGCACAGCATTTGCTTGTCGTTTTAATAAACATTATAATTCTCTGTTTGCGATATTTAAAATTAAAGACTTGACATACGTCAGAAGTCAGCTTTAGTTACTAGTTACTAGGGTTTGCAATCTTGCATTCCGCGTTACCGCATTCCAGCGATTACCTGCACGTTAATGAGACCTGCGGAATTCCCGCAATTGTGTAGTAAATTCTGCTCGGGAAATTTTTGGATCGCACACGTCACTCACGAGTGTATTGCATGCGCTTTATGTGCACCAATCTCGGACTGATTCCTATATGTATTGAATTAGTCAAAACAAGGTTGAAGGAATTTACTCTTAATCTTGACACTGATATTGTCGGAATTACCACTGACTGTGGGGAGACTGCTGAACTGCTATCAACACCTATGTTTTGCTCATGGTATCCAACTGGCAGTAGTTGATATCTTTTATTAGAAGGAATCGGTCCACCATTCTCTACAAAATGAAAAATGAAAAATTATCAGCTCTTTATTGCTTAGATGATGACAACGATTTTTGCGATGACGAGATAAGTGAGGAACAGGTCTTGGCTCTTCCTTATTTAGAATAGGCTCTAGCTGAATTGATACCGAATTAGTAAGACCTTATAGAGGGGTGAAAAATATATACGCAATATTCAACTAATTTTGTCACCCACAGTGGTGGAATTTGTGGTTATTAACAACCCATGGTTTATGGTACATTTACACCAATAAACTTCCGCCAAAATATGAACCTTCTTCTTCAAGTAGCTTAAAAGTAAATCCACAAACTGCAGCGCTAGGAAACACTCTGTATACAAGAAATTTTATTATAATAAACTTCCACAGAACATAATAATCTATTTTAAAATATGCTGCATACTGGTCCACAAATGAACCAAATAATTCTTCGTTAAAAATAATATAAAATAAGACGCAAAATAAATTTTCACGTTTTGCCAATTCTCTTGCCTTTATCCCATGGATACATTTCCCTCTTGGACTTCTGAAGATCCCCCGCATCTCTTTTCACGTCACCAACTCCAATACCTTCCAACATATCGGAAATCTCTGGTCCCTTATTCTTGTTAATAATTTCACTGGCTTGTCTAATTTTGTCCAATATGGCGTATTTCCTCTCGTCTTGCGGCCTCAGTATGTTGTTCTTCTTCATCGAGAAGTAAATCAACTCCAAAATTCCTTGACTTCGTACCAAAAAGTCTCTTTGTTCCAGTCTTTGAATTCTTTCTTTCTCTTCGTACTCAACAATCGCCTCCGGATCAAAGGAGTTGTTAAATTCGCTTCTTCCGCTTAAAGGTATCGAAGATGACTCAGTAATGAATTTCGGGGGATCTGAAATATGAGATTTGGGCTTTGAAGTCATCCGTTTAGATGCCTCCAGCTTCGCTTTAGTTTGCATTTCATCTCTAAGTGCATTCTGCGCAGCTTCTCTAGCTCGGCTAGAGATCGTATCACAATACAAAGAATGCTGCCCTTGATCAAAGAACTTGGTGTAATTATGTTCGGTATTAGAACATGGATAAACCAATCTAAAACCTCCTCTATGAGCCATTTCTAGTTTGAAGTAATCAGCAAAGCATTTGGAATTATCACCATTATCTTTAGATGTTATTCCGTTTAGGAGTCTTTCACGTACTCTTCTTCTATCATCTCGCATAATCTTCTTTTTGTCGCATGACTCCAAATTCATCATTGCAAACATGTCAGACAAAAGTGCTTCTTTCACTTCGGAGTCAAGTTCTGTGTCTGTATGGAAACTTGGTGAATGGTTTACTTCAAGCACTTGCGGGTTGAGCCTTTTATCTAAAAGAACGTCGATTCCAAGTAGCTCACAGCAAGCTGGCAACACGTCGTGGTTAGGAAAACAAGCTGCGTAGCTGTGCTTCAGAACAGGATAAGCACTGATGATTGTTTTGATTATGACATCATCAATCTTGTACCAAATACCTTCAACATCGTGTTTGAGGCTTCTCATGTAGCTGTTAAACCACGAAAGTTTTCTTTTGCTACCACCTTCGGTGTCTTGGTTGTAGGTTCTGCTGTGTTTGTTAACTGCATAATTGGTGAGGTGCATGAATACATTGGTGATGTTGATACCGTTGGGTTCTTTGTATCGACTAGTGGCAAATCTAACTAAACCTTCTTCGTAAATGTAAATCCTGATAGGATCACAAGAAGTTATGAGAGTATAGACTCTGAGATCAAATTTGTAGCCGTCTATAAGGAAGGGTTTTGTAATGTAAACCTGGCATATTCCTTTGTCACAGGGACGAATATCTTTTAAGGTTTTGGTTATTATGATACCTCGTCCTTGGCTTCCAGCATCTGGTTTGAGGATGAAAGTTTTATTTTTCCTCGAACGGGTATAGTTTATGGCTTCTCCTAAATCTGCTGGGAAACACCAAGTCTTTGGGAAAAAATTGTATTCACGTGGAAAAAGCCGTAACATTCTGTTCAAATTTCTCGCCAATAAGTCTTTACGACAGATTTCTAACATACCTAAAAGATTATATTTATATTACAATAGAAAGAAGTCTGTATTGCTGTAACTAACTACCTGGAAAATGATTGATTTTCTGGAACCGCTTCATTTCTTTGCACCTATCAACGGTAATTGACAGATCTGTCCAGTACATGTTCCAGTTTTCACCTTCACTGACTTCTTTGAAACCGTACTTTTGAGCAACTCTTCTGATAACCTCATACCTGCAATGCGTCAAGCAAACACTGACTATGCGTTTTCGTCTTTTAATAGATTTTGATTTTGTAGTGCCTTCGGTTTTCTTTTCCTTGGACAATTTCACTTGAATGATTTTTTCCGCGGCTTTTGCCTTCTCTTCACTAGAACTCCAATCCGACGAGTCGCTTTGGTCTATAAAGGGGATGCTTGTTGTTGATTCACTGGCCATTGATGTTGAAATACATTTATTTTTGGGAATATTTTAATATAATATTCGGTTTTTATCTGACATATCTTCTATGTCGTTTTTGACATCACGATTAATTTTAGAATTGACAATTACAAGAGATGAATTTTACTGCTTGTATGGAGATAACTCTTCATTAGAATAAAGTAAAATACTCCAAGTATGAGGTAAATTTAAAATCACAAGATTTAATTTGATGCAATTTGGACACACACATTTATTATTAAATTCACGTAATTCATTATAAGAACAATATGCAATTTATGGATACCTGTATCCACTCAATATTTTGTTGGGAATGCGATCCTTGTTTTTGTTTATTTTGTTATCTTGGATTGTCTTTTCTGGGGATGACGCGATTTAGTCAATTAAAGCAATTCTGGGTTTCTTCAATCTGCTGACAGCGTATTAGGAGGATACATATGTGTGACGATTGTTGTCTTATTGATTGGATTTCTTGTCAAGAGTAAATATTAATCTTGGGACATTTGTTATTACTCTTTAGACTTTGAACGGAAGTGCTTCTTCTTTGTAATATATAATCTTACACACTTGTGGAATCACCTGCTTGTAAAGGGTGTTCCACTTTGAGGTTAATTTAAATTTTTAATAAAATACACAAATTATGTGAGAATGATCAAATCTTTTATTTCAAATGATAGTACAATTGTTTCGATTTAGTAATGGAAAACAATATCATGTAAGTGACCACTTTCTGCTGTACGACAAACTTCTAACCTTTTACAAAAATTTTCGATAACTCTCTGGCATAACTGCTGTTAAATTACTTGAAAACACTCAATAATGTTCTCCTTTAGGTCATCGATTGTTTGTGGATCGTTTTTTTTTCAAATAGCTCAAAAGGAAAAAATCTAGAGGTGTTAGATTGCAAGATGTAGGAGGCCAATTAATGTTTCCTCTTCTAGCAATTATTTGATTACAAAATTTGTGTTTCAAAAGACTGATTGTTTCTGCTGCTGAATTAAATGTTGCACTGTCCTGTTGGAACCACATATTCTGTACAAGAATATGCTCCAATTCATCCCACAAAAAGTTAGTAATCATCGTTCGATATCGATCAGTATTCACAGTAACAGCATTTCCATTGTCATCTTCAAAAAAGTACTAATCAGTCCACCAGCCCAAAAACCACACCAAACAGTTACTTTTTGTGGCTGCATCAGCCTTTCCATTATTTCTCGTGGATTTGCTTCACCCCAGATGCGACAATTTTGCTTGTTAATAAATCCACCCATTTCAAACTGTGTGTTGAAAAAATTCACATAAAAATGTGAATTTCTGTTCTATGGCCCAATTAACGAATTGACGACGTAAACCAAAGTATGTTGGCTTTATTTCTTGCGTTATGTGAATCTGGTAAGCCTTTAAATTAAGATCTTTGTGCAAAATTCATAATAAAGTGGTTTTTGGAATGTTCGATTGCTGTGCACGATGAACAAATTGATGTTTTTGTTGTTCAACAACACTAGCAACACACTAGTAACAGGTGCCATATTTTCTTCTAAATGTCCACTACGAGTATATGTTTTGCTTTTTTCATCTTTTACTGAACCAGTTTTCACAAACTTTTGAACAATTTTTCCAATGGTAACATTTGACGGACAATTTCCTCTTCCATATTTTGTACCAAATTTTCTTCTAGCTTCTGCACAACTTTCACCAAATTTAAAATAATTTTTAATAAAAAACACGCTTTGCTCAATCGTATATCTCTCCATTTTTAATAACCGGAATATTCCTACTTATCATCTGTTAAATAACATATGATATTCTTGTACAAAAAATATAAATGGCGGCAAATATAAAAATTAACCTCAAATTACAATACCCTTTATATAGTAAGTTAGTCACCTTAGTCTTACAGGATAGTTGGAGTCTGTTCGTAAATATTGTGATGGTAATTGCAAAGTACTGATTCCAGTTTCCTAACTGGATACATTTTTTAGTTTGGAGTGAGTGTCTGGGGGTAAATTGGCCGGCCTAATATTTAACAGGATTAATATAGATTTAGCAATTTTTCATCTAACTGCGTTAAAAACTCTTTGAAGGTATTGTTCTGCTTCTGGCACCTGAAGTTCTGAATATGTTCAATATTGTCGTAGGTATAAGGATCGTATATGTGTGCACGTGGTACTGATTGAAAAATTATCAATCAGTATTTTGTTGTGTATAAAATACGCCTTGGTAATATATCTATCTCAATCTTTAGTAGGAAATCCTGGCTTGCCTTCATATAGTGACTAATTATTCAATGCATGGCATGGTAATATAAAATTATTTTGTTAGATCGACAATTTTCCTTATATTCTCTATTTTACTGAAGTCACTGCAGAAACTATTTACGGTTGCACAAAATTTAGTGTATACGGTATTCTATTTTTGTAATGATAAGACAACCGTCGTACCATTGTCAATTTTCTCCAATTGTTATGGAAGAATTATGGCGAAGTTCGTCATTGTGTTTTCTCTTGTTGCTATTCTGAAGTTTTTATCTGTTATAGTGCTTACTTATATTTTCGGATTGTTACTGCTTTCTTAATATTCCTGTCACTGTTTTGAATTTTACTTGCTGTTTTTCATTTAATTTTGATCTCGCACAGAAATATATATTCTACGTGTGCGATGTGCTGTCAGTTAGAAAAGTTGTAAAAAATCAGAAATATGGGATCATGATGGATACTATCTAATAAGCAGTTTTCGAAGAATTGGCTTTTGCAAATCCTACCGTATTAACGAGAATAGTTCGATCGGTATATACTGAAGATATTTTGAAGGATCATAAATTCTACTTGTCTATATTGGATTTTCGCTATAATGCAGGGAAATTGGTTTAAAATAATAGTAAATGTTGCATTAAATGTACGAATATGCGAAAGCTAGCCAGGGGTGCACTGACAATAGGCACACGGACGGACCTAGGATTTTTTGAGATGGGGGTAAAATGAAAATTATGTAAATTATATTATTATATGTTTTTTTCTCAGTGGTTCATTGGGTTTTTATTTACATAATTATTACGTGCCCATATTGGTGTATTTTTTCATTGATTTATTAAGTTAATGATTACCTGTATATTGTTTGCTGTTATTATTTAATTACTTTTTTCCACTGACTTGATGGGCTCCTGTCAAGATATCTGAGTAGAAGTAAGAGTCGGTTGTTGAAGATAAAATTCACAAGCAGTATTAGTACATTTTACTGCACTATAACAAACGTCTACGATATACAAAGTGAGGGGCATTTTATGAGCTTTCAAAATATATTTTGTATATCCTAATTGAACTTTCGTGGTTAATACGATACGTTCTGCAAAATATTTCTACAAATTATTTAAATTGCAATTCTGCAAGATCTACTTAAGGCGCAATATCGATCTTCAGCCTTATTAATCTCAACGTTATAAGCTTTCATTAGGAAGCGTTTAAGGTTCCAGCTGTTAGTACAACCAAGTAATGAATTTTTTTTTAAACAGTTAAACTTTATATCAGTTTTTCGAGCTTTCTTTTATGAAAGATGCTGCCATCAAAATCTATAAACACTCCTTTTGAAGATTTTCTGATTATCTATGATTTTTCCATTGACGGTATTATGAACAGATTATTACTTTTCACACTATAAACAAAAAAAAAACGAAAATACCCCATTTTTTTGGAGTTTTTAAAGCTTAAATAATTTACTTCTAGACGTTTGCTGTTAAAATTATGTCAGTTGTGGCTTATAAACTGATATTTACCTGATGGAGTATGCGGTTTGCAGTTGAATTTAATGTCACTTAAAAATCTTTATTGAGTGTTGTAAGAGGACAGTTGGATTCAACAGGTCTGATGTGTGTCTCTCTCCCATTTATTTCGCTTAAGTTTGCATATAGTGCATAAGGTGCATATTCCCTAGTGATATCTTGTCTTCTAATACCCGATATTGGGGATATTAAGATACATACATATATGAATTATAAATACACCCATGAAATTAAACATTACATTTGTATAAGAATTGTTTCCGAAGACGGATTGAATCTACAACTTTTGTGATTCACTCTATATATAAACCATTATTTTCACGTTATTTTGAACTTTTGTAATTTATTATATCTTAACCAGTTTTGTTCCTTAAGGTAGTTGTATATATAAACACTTATGTATAAATAAAAATCTCACATTTACATATATATTAACAAAGTAAGCTGTTAAACCGACTATAACTTCGCTTTGTTAGTGACGGTATTGAAAACAGCAATGACCCACTTGTTGTCTAAAAATATCAACCAAAATTCTTGCAAACCTCGAAATAAATCCAAAACAAGAATTCCTCAAAGTTATCAGTGGTAATTTCCTAAAAGCTAATTTAAGATAAAGACTTCCGGATAACTAATTATTACCTGCATCGACTTCATCACGTAATGAGCATTGACCTCAAAAGAGGTTGACCACACGTTGATAATCAATAAGAACTTGTTTTGTTTACTAGACTCTTCAGTTGTATTCATGTGACTTGTCAAAATGCGGTTGTGTCTTGCGGTTATATTTTGTTTTGGTGTTACAGTAACCAGTGGCAAACTAATATTAAGTGAGGATATTATTCTTATACCTAATACATATATGTATAAAAAAAATTACGAAACAACTTATATATTTAACTAATCAAAATAATTTCAAAAGTACAATAATTACAGTTGTTACTACGTGATATTTTGTGAAGATGATCAAATCGAATAACATATTTTGTTATGCATTTTGGAACAAAAATCAATTTTGCTTTTTATACTGTTATATATATAAAATTTTCGATTATTATTTTACAAAGTCTAATATTAATACTGAAAAAAAAACAAAATTAGGTATTGGAAAATTTACTTACCTCTTGGAATAGGTTAATAAATAATAATCCACCCGCAAAATATATTTGAATTTTAACAGAAAATTCTTAGTAATTATTAAACTAAAAACTCAATAGTGAAAAAATATATTCCCTTTGGAATTTTTGTTTAATTTTGCACTTATTTATCAACAATTTACTGCATTGAAAAATGAATAATAACAATAAAGCATTAGTATTTTTTCTTTTCAAAAATCTTAATTATTTGTTTTTTTTTTTATTATTAAGTGCTAACTAAAAATATTTTTTTAAATTTTTTATTTTATTGTTTAAAAAATTGTTATAAAAAATACATTGTTTATGAGATAATGAAGTTTTTTTCATTACTCGAAGGATCAGCAAATATTATTATTTAGAACAAAACCGTTTCTTAAAAAAATTATAGCTTAAATATGCATTTGTTAATTAACTATTTTTTGCCATTTATTATTAATACCAAGGAATCCTCTTTTTGTAAAAATCATTATTTCTATTATCCTTTCACATTCCTAAGAAAAATATTTTATTACTAACATGTGAGTTATTTATTTAATAAACAATTTGTTATAAACCAATAACTTTTTATGTTTTTTTAAACCTGCAAATATAAGTAAAATAATTTGGATTCGTACCACCTTCAAGATTCTAATATTCCGCTCTCTGACAAGCAAGGAATGAGTGCATTTTCTTATATTTACGCTAATATCTTTTAGAGGAAGCGTTTTAAATTTATAAAAAATATACACTTTGATTTTCCACACATAGACTTTTTATTTTATCTGCTTCAGCATTCGCTTGATTTTTGTAAGAATACATATGTATTTAATTTTCTAATTTGGCCTCTAAAAATTAACATTATGGTTTTATTTTACTAATAAATATTCAGGGAAGCTTTTTATAATCTATTGTCTCAATTTTGAGGCTCTGTAGGTTGGAAGATAAAGGCTAAAATAGGTCAATTTTTTAATTACAAATTATTATATCTGTTATTCAAATTATTTAAAAATACAAAAAAAAATATATTTTTCAAAATTTAAATTGTGTAGTTTCTAAAGTGGGAATTAATTCAATGTTTAATATTTTTGCTGATATCTTTTAATCAAATGATTTAAAAATATGGGTATATTTGTACTTCACGTAATGAGCCTTTTATCTGATATATTAAATGATGGGTCTGAAAACTGAATTTTATTTTCCATTTAATAGTATAATTTGTCCCTAAAATTACTATGGGGATTTCCTAATAAATTTTCTTAAAAATTTCAAGTGAGCCCCAGCACACCTTATTATTTTCAAAATTTTAGGTAGTATGGTTCCGGAAATAAAGCGAGAAATGTATTTTTTTTATATCTTTATGTTAATATTTTGTAAACAATTAATTTTAAAAATATGAAAAATATATATTTGCATTCCTCATAATGAGCCCTTTCATGTGATGTATTGCATGATGTATTTAATTCTATAATTTGGCCCCCAATATTAACATTAGGGATTTCTTCGTATTTTTCCTGCAAACAAAAAAAATTAGGTCTTATAGTTTGGCAAATAAAGGGGGAAATGCGTAATTTTTTTAAATACTTTTTATTATATTCTAAAATATTCATTATAAAAAAATTCATGTGAGGAGCTACACCTCTATTCTTTTTCAAATTTTTTGCGTCTTATAGTTTCGGAGATAAGGGGGAATGGGTAAATTTTTTAATATTTTTGTTAATATCTTTTAAATATTGTATTTTAAAAACATTTAAAAAATTAATTTGTATTCGTCATAATGAGCCATTTGATTTGATATATTACTTGATCCGTTAGAAACAATTATAATTTTTTATTTTCCATTTAATTCTATAATTTGCCCACCAAAATTAATATTAATGGTTTCTCCTTATTTTTTCAGTAAAGTTCGGGCAACGTTCTATATTTCCTATTTTTAAAAAATTTTAGGCTCAGTAGTTTCGGAGATCAGGGGTCGATTTTTTTAGTTTTCCCCCCAGTAGTACCCCTAAAATCAAAATTTCTTCTTTTACTATATGTACTCCTGATAGCGTCACCAAACTATACATTGATACCAAATTTCAACCTCTTCCGTCCAATAGTTTAGGAGAGAATTGCTGTGATGTGACAGAGGCAGAAATCCGGAGTGATATTATAAGGGTATATTGTATATACGGAACCCTAAAAACGCACGGTTTACAAAAACAAATGTCTTACTTTCTAGAAAATTTTAAACATTTTTCTGTTTGTAAGTTCAATATTTTCTTTCAGCTTCCGATGACTATTTTATTAACTTTTGATCTTATACAGAAGTACTCTCTTCGAGGTGTCATTCCTTTGTACGCAAGACAATATATATTATATATCAATATAATACATATTGTTTCTGGTTAGGGAACCTTCATCAGTTGCGCTTCCCACAATTGAATGTCCTCTCGAACACTTCTTTATGCATTTGATGCATTTCGTAAAATTTGAAGACGCGAGATGTAAGACCGACATCTAGGAGTTTCGAGACAATCAGTACACAGAGGTTCCGAATCTGGAGCCGTTCCGCGTGTAATTGCTGTTCTCTCTCAACTCCTAGGACAGAATGTCACGATAAAATTTTTCAGGTTACTTCACCTGTCAGAGATATTGAATACCCTCTTCGAGGTGTCATTCCTTTGTACGCAATAGTAATTAAATTTAATTAATAATTTCTTGTATTATATTGTTATAAAATCTACGCCGTCCCTGACTAAAGCAATATAAAACATCAAACGCTGGAAATGGAATTGACGAATGGGGCAAAAACTTCTGATCTCGACGCTGGGCAAACAAGTGTAATACCCATCCAGAACGACCGGAAAATTCAAAGTAAGCTATATAAAGCAATATTGAATTCATAACTCAGTTGGTACAGCTTAGCTAGTTGTAAATATTGAATTTTTATGTGTAAATCAAGTTTCTAAAAAGTGAAAGTGAAGATCAGTTTTTAAATTAATTAAACTTGAACCCACGGAGTTTATTGCAATATTTTAAATGAAAGGATTAGACTCTTCTTTGACAATTTAGGGGTAAGAGAATTTCTTTCAAAAAATCTGGTTTGATATCCAACAATCACACTCTAGAAAATTTTAATCCGTTACGCAACAATTTTTCACCATATTTCAACAAAGTTGGGGTTGGAAACGTAGTATAACCAAATACATTTTTGGCTGCTCTATACAGTGAAACAAAATAAAATAAAAAGGATTTTGTTATAAAACTTTGCACCATCTTATATAATAAATCTTTCCCGAATCCTATAAGTCTCAGACGTACCAAATTGAATTGTACGCCAACATATACTTTTTATCTTTCCACTTGCAGATTCCTGTAAAACTCCAAATCTCGAGGAGGGCCTTTGTGTTCCATTACAAGAATGCCCATCGATTTATGCCATGTCGAACGATTTCAGTACTCCACTAACAATTGAACGTCTGAATTTCCTGATAGATTCTCAATGCGGATTCGTTGGCAACAACCCAAAAGTCTGTTGTCCTATTCCAATGGAAAATATACAATAGACGGGATATATATGAAAAGGGTAAGTTACTGGAAGCTATGAAAAATGCACTGAGTATTTTTATTAGAGAAAACTCCGGAGTTGAAGAAGGGTCAGTGAAAAATTCTTTAAATTATTCAGATAGAAAATGTTACATATAGGTAAGAAATATATAGACGTCCACAAGAGTATATCTTAATGTACAGATATTAGTGTTTATTTCAAAGGTTCAATCCTGTTTTTTCTTGAAACTGGAAGACTTAAAAATATATGATGAAATGCGTAAAAACATTAAACGACGGGGACAAGTTTTGTGCAAATTTGCTTCATACGAGCGCTGCCTTTTATATTTCGAGATTAGAGAACAAAAACAAATATTAATCATCAAAAATAGCTTTATTATTTTTCAAAATATTCCCCATGAAGATCTATACACTTTTGCATGCGTTTGAACCAATTGTCGAAGCACTTTTTCCACTCTGATTGAGGTATCTCCAAAACATGCATTCTGAACGCAGCAACCGCTCCTTCAGGTGTCGGAAAACGTTGATCCCTCAGTTAGTTTTTTACGTACGGGAATAAAAAGAAGTCATTTGGTGACAAGTCAGGACTATACGGCGGATGAATCATCAAGTCGATGTTTTGAGTGGTCAAAAATGCAGTTGTTTGAGCCGATGTGTGAGAGCTCGCATTGTCGTAGTGAAGAGTGATCCGTCTTCGTCGGTTGGTTTTCCTCATTTCTTGGAAGACAACTGGCAAACAAATGATTGTGTACCACTCAGAATTGACTGTTCGGCGTTGTTCTAGTGGTACGGTTGCGACATGTCCAGTTTTTCCGAAAAAACAGGCGATAATTTGCTTGGAAGTGCTTCGTGCGCGAACAACTTTTGTTGGATTCGGCTCATCTTGAAATACCCATACAGCCGACTGCTGTTTACTTTCGGGCTCATACGCGTAAATCCACGATTCATTGCCTGCCACTATGTCATAAACGTGTTTTGAAGCACCGCGATCATATTTTTTGAGCTTTTCTTTCGACCAATCTACACGAGCCTTTTTTTGAACGATTGACAAATTTATGCAATATTGAGTATATGCTGGTCCCACTAATGTGTAAGGTTGACTCAATCTCACCATAGGTCACATGACGTTCTTGCTATATCAGTCCGCGCACAGCATCAATGGTTTCCGGAACAACAACTGTTTTTGGACCACCTTCACAAAATTCGTCTTGAAGTGAACTACGACCTCGATTGAATTCACCATACCATCGATAAACAGTGGTTCTTGATGGAGTTTCATCGCCAAAAATTAAATTATGTTCATCCATGCACTCTTGCTGACTTAATCCACGTCGAAAGTTGTAAAAAATAATCGCACGAAAATGTTCACGATTTCATTCCATTTTTTGGCCGAGATGAATCCTTTAAGTTACTGTAAACAACACATAGCGCTCGTATGTCAAAACGTTCTGAGTACGTATAACCTCAAAAATGTTAAACTATCCGAAAGAGCTGTCAGTTGTCAGATTGCAACACAAGGGTTGTCCAATCCCGAAATATAAAAGGCAGCCCTCGTATAATGTTGGTCCGCATGGATATTAAAAATCTCTAATGGTAGGAGACATCCATTCAACTCATTTGTAAAATCATTTTAAACCCTTTAATCTGCTTTTGAATGTTGTCCGCATATGTTTTCGTTTAATTCTCTAACATGTGATTATTAAACTTTAAACAATTTGAATAATCAATCCTATAATTTGTGCTTATTTGGAAGGGGTTATAGATTTACAATCCACTAGTGCTTAGCAGTTAAAACAGTAAAATGAAATTAAAAATATAAGGCAAATAACACAAAATGTTGAATTTTCTTTTCACATAATATGAAACTGAAATGGGCATAAGTAACAATGTATTTGTTTAATACAACAATTGCCTCTTAAATAAATCCAAAGTGGCTGGAACAAGTCATAAAAATGCTGATACCTTACCGAGAAGACCATGCCCTGATGATTGCGTATTGAAGAACAAGGGCCTGTTCTCTGTAGAACTAGCGCTGTCGATGACCTTTGGCTATCTGATGAGATCCGAAAAGACCAGAAATTAGATCCGGGGTTAAAAGAGGTTATCCGGACGGAAGAAGACCGAAAACCCGTGTGCCAGGATATTTCCCGATACTCACCCACCATTAAATCATACGGTGCTCAGTGAAACTTCCTCATCCTGAAAATATACTTCCCAAGCGCGTGCTGAAAACTCCAGAGTTGGGCAAAGACAGAAACAAAAAGGTAATCGAAATAAGAGACCAGAGGCTTTGTGAGAACTACATGATGGTACAACCGGGGGACATCTTGGAATGACGAAAATTCTGAGACAATTAAGGGAACCCTTGTATTCGGTAAATTTCAAAGCAGATGTTAAGGATTGGTGCCAGAAATGTAGGTTTTGTGCCGCAATTCTCCTTAAAAGCGAGCAGTCCATTTGAAAGAGTAGCAGTTAATGTTGGCATTACCTGAATCTGACCCCGGAAACACATTCTGTACATTCAGTAAATGGGCGGAAACTTATGCCTTGCCGAATCGAAAAGCCTTGACCATTGCTGATGTCCTTGTCAAAGAATGGATCAGAATTTCGACTCCACTCTTTTCCAAGACTCCGCAAACTTCTGAATTTCAATAAAACACGGATAACGGAATTACATCCGCAACCCGATGAAATGGTAGAACGGATGAATAGGACAATTAACTCCCATTTGTCAAAGGTCGTCTTTTACCACCAAAGAGACCTGGACCAGAATCTTCCCTTGCTTCTAATGGCATATTATTCTTCGTTCAAAGGTAGGCTCCAGCCAGTGTTATTATGGGACGAGAGTTACGACTTCCATTCGATTAGAAGTTCGAATGTCCCCCAGAAGACGAGACAGCAGGTGAAATCTATGATGTCAGCTAGTTACGTCAAAGGATGAACAACACCCACCAACGAGTGTCGAATCAAGGAAACATATAACATCAAAACCCATGGCGCGGAATTCCAAACTGGTGACCGAGTTTAGTTGTATCACCCACAAAGTCATGGAAAAAGAACTTGGGAGGTCCCTGGCAAATTTTAAAAGAGGATCAACGATGTTGTCTACATGATGAGGAAGCTACCTCGAAGAAAATCGTAGTAAATTCACTCGAGTGTTCAAATAAAATCATGTACCCTGGGTGTAGAAAAGAACCGTACATATAGAATAGTCTAACCTGATGACAGCTTTATCGAAAGGGAAAAACAACTAAATATTATAAAATTATACTAAAAAATTCAACTGAGCGAAGTAATCGAAGTAATAATAACTAAAGAAAACATGCTAAATTATAAGAAGACGAAGAAGAGCTTAAAACATTTGATGGTTACTGCTAGGAAGAATGCATAAAAACTCTTCTCAAATACAATGACGAACTAGAAACCAATGATGGTGAAAACGGACATAAAACAAGGAACGCATATAATATGGCTTTGTTATAAATCCGGTGAATTCTGTTTTGCAAGTTCTTCTTTATATTATTCATACCACAGTTGAAGAAAACAAGTCTTTTGCATATCATTTGTCACAGTTTTCATGATATTCTAAGTGGTTTCTGACTACCAACACTGGTTCAAACCATTGGAAGGGGATAATGTATAAATTGTAAAAAATGAGGTTTGTTAGAATTTACTCATTTTTTATCCAGATTTCGCTTACTACATTGAATTTTATAAATTAATATTACTTTTTCAGACGACAAGAACAGTGCGTGTGAACAGTGATGAATCATCTTCCATTTAAGCCTTTGGATAACATTTTAAGTAATTATTCTAAGCCTTGTAGTAGTTTATTTATGATATTTAGGTCTAAAACTTTTATTGTAGTATTTTTTGGATTTTCTACAAATAATAACAAATAAATACCAAAGATTCTATTTATTGAACACTTAATAAATTAAAAATTGATTGCGGATAATTGCTTCTATAAATCAGCTTAAAAGTGATCATGAGTAAGAATAATTTGGTCAATTGCGAGTTGGACTCGCAGAGTCAGGGTTTATGACGTACTTCTAGCTTCGAGGGTTCTTATAATCGAAGTATATTATAAATTGTAAAATTATCTCTAGTTTTCGTTTATATCGTAATTGGGCCTAATGTTCCCTACATGTTAACAATACTTTTAAAATTAAAAAAAACATCTTTTCATTTAATTTATTTCGCTTGAACAATTACTTTCCTAATTTGACCTTAAAATGAAATGCTGGTTGTTGATTTTCCTTTATAGTCTCAATGAACCCCATATCCCCTATTTGTTCCAAAATTGTTGGCTCAATAGTTCCAGAGATAAAGGGGGCCAATGAGTTATTTTATGTATATTTTCATTCATATCTGTAGGTATATTTGTTAAAACTTTCGTGAAAATATATTTATATTCCTTATAAACAGCCATTTTGTGTCATATATTACATGACGATGAAGGTAATTTTAAATGTCTTTAGCGAAGCCCGGTCTTACAGCCCATTTTTTTTAAATTCTAAATTTAAATTTCGAAAATAAATAAATAAAGTGCCCACAAAATTGAATTTGCACTGTTTCAAAATCGATAAACTTAATAAGGAAATAATATTTACAAACGAGTGAACAAAGCCGTGTTTACATAAATAAATTACATAGATATCCATCTGGTTTATTCATATATCATACAAACAAGTTTTTTCTTAATGTGAAACAGGTCCATGGTTTATCTACCTTTGGTAAATAATTAATTCATAGAAGTTATTATTCCTAAGAAATAACATTTAATTAACTTAATTTATTTAATGTTTAACAAATTCTTAGAATAAGTACGTCTTAGGAAATATTTGTATTCAACCTTCGATAGCTCAGTTGGTAGAGCGGTGGACTGTAGCGGAACACAAATTGTAGCCATCCATAGGTCGCTGGTTCAAATCCGGCTCGAAGGATCATTTTTTATTTTTGAAACATAATTTTTCTTACATTCGTTAGATAAGTAACCCTGAGCAATATGTCTTTAATTAGATTTATAGAATATTAAATATTATTTGCTCTATTTTCAACACAATTCCATGCCTACAATTTTCTTTCTACTTTTAATTTGACATAGTGACATTACACTATTATATAATTTACACCAAAATTATAAATCCAAAAAAAATACGTTATTGAGTATTCTATAGGGAGGTTCCTGTGTAAGGACTACCTCAACTTTAAAAAGTATTTTACTAAGTAAAATGCTAGAATTCCTCTAAGTAATAGGCTATTTCATTTAGCTAAAAATATGTTTTTAGATGGAAATGTCAATAGACGGAAGAGCTGTTAATTCTCAGATTTTTACATATAAACTTTTGTAACTTTTTTTCACTGTATCGTTACCAAATAAACTTACGCCTAACCTATGATGTTTGTTTGCTCTTTTGCACTCGATATTTGACACAAATAATTGCTTGAAAAAATGATATGAGTCCACAAATGGCGAAGTTCCATATAAAAGTCATTATTACAAAAAAAAATTAAGAAGCACATTGAGAACTTCGAATGTCCTCAAAATGTTCTGTATTTCACCCCCTTTCCATCGATATATCACACGTCTTGGAAAGTAATCAGATTCATAATAAAATTTGAGATTATAACTTACAAGGTTAGAACTACAAAAAATAAAACATATATCAAGTTGCAATAATTTGTTACAAATGTTGTTCAAACTGGCTTCCTCTTCTACAGATGCAATCGCGACACTTTTTTCTCACTGCTACAGTCTACTCTATAGTCACATCTCATCACACATTGTTTCAAATGCGACATTTATTCTTTCTGTTAACTACTGGTTTGTTTCTATTTCTCTCTCAAAAACGAGTTGTTTGGCCCGTCCCCATCCTAAAAAATCAAAGGTATTCAGATCTGCCGACCTTGGAGGCCAAAGTGTAGAGCCAGCTCTCTCAATCCACGCGTTTGGGAATGAACTGTCCAGAAGCTCTCTGCTAGTTAATCTGTAACGTGCTGGACATCCAATTTTTTTGAATATTATTGGTCTGTCTTCTAATGGGATTTCATCTAATAAGATCGATAAATCGTTCATTAAAAATCGAAATCAGTTAAGGGAAAGAATCAATGCTGCGTTCAAAAAATGCGGGATGGTCGATCTTATTAGATATGAAAAAGCCCATAAATATCTCAAAAACACCACAGAAAAATTTTATCTGAGATTTTCTCAAAAATACAACGTTATGGTGCGAGAACTGTAGGCTCTTATATAAAAAGTTTTTAACTCTGCGATGACAGGTCTTAGCATAGAAGTAATAACTAAAGACAGAATACGTAATATATAGGCCCCTGTACAAGTGGAAGCGTAACGCTGGATAAAAATAGACGTTTTAGTCTCAGTGTATAACTGCCATCAATAGCTAGACATCACTTGACTGACTCAAACAAGCACCAATCAAAAGCCAGCTTAGACTTATTTTGGAATCACAAGTGATACAATATCTAATATTTTGTCGAAACATAATGTTAAAGTTAGTTTTATATGATGTATACAAATATTAGTGCCTCACAACAAATTAAATGTTGACCCACTCAATAATACTCAACATGAACAATATCTAATAAAACCCTAACGTATTTCGGAGGTAGAATAGGATCACCTATTTCTTTATTTTTCTTGAAATAATTTAAACTTGAAGGTATCATAGCTTTCTTTTTCTCGGCTACTAAAATGTTTCGGCATTGTTCTACTTTATAAATTCCTAACAACTGGAACAATACTATAATACAATGAATAAACAAGTGTTATAAATAAGTATATGCTGTAAAAAAGTCAATTTGAGATTAATTATCGCTTTTCTTTAACAACTCGAATTGTGCAAATGCTCTCATCAAAATTGCTAACAGGCCGGAAATTGACATTTATCGCTGTCATATATGAAATTTGAAATAAAGACACAGAATTTCTGACGACCTATGCTTTGTGTTTTGATAAGTTAACAGTATAGACTGGAATTACATAAAGCAATGCTAAGGGGTTCCGAACTAAAATTAAAGCTATCGATTCAGAAACCCATGATAATGTAATGTCACATTCTGTTTATAAAAAATTAAACTAATACCGAATAAGATAAATGTACCTATACACGAAAAACTTACATACTCATGTTTGGTTAAAGCTACTTTTCAGTATTATTCAAATAAAATATATCATTTACTATTGTATAAAAATTCTACAAACAACATTTTGTCATCTAATATAATGTAAAGAAATAGTGGCAACGTTGCTGAGATCGGCCACGGTAGTGCCATTCGAGGCAATGTAATTTTACCAATATAATGGCGAATGGCCCATAAGCAATTTAGGAAAATTTTATTTCAAAATTGGCAGCAAATAATCACCAAAATTACGTCATCGGCCTGGTTGCTGAACTGAACCATAACATAATTCAAATCAAATTTGTAGTGCTAAAAAAATAACTGATCAGTTGTCGAAATCTGAAGTATATAAGTTAATATGTTCAGAATGCAATAGCTTTTATCTTGGTATAACTTGTAGGAATGTTAAAATTCTATACCACGAACACTTACGTTCTGTTAGATTAAATAAAACTGATTTAACATTTGCTAATTATGTTTTAACCTTTAGGGCATACTTTTCCAAATTCACAAGAAACTGAACTCATTCATTCTAACAATTAAGTCAGTTATTGAAACACTAGAATTTATAGAAACTTACAAAAGAAAGAGTTGCAAAAATGCGTCCTATTTTAGATATTTAAGTAATTGGTTAATCAGAGATAGATATATTTAAAAAATCATTAAATGGGTTTTCTCCATTTCCGTTTCTATATTCTCATACAAAATAAAACCCTATTTTTAAACTCTTTAGGGAATTCCAAGCATACCTAACTACTTTTACAGATTAGACCCTTCTTGTTATATTTCAAATGTTTGTCGTAATTCATTAATTTCAGGCGTTTGAAAATGATATATATTATTTCAAAACTAGTCACCCTTCTGTATTTATTAATTTAACAAATAAATAAATTAGTGATATTAAACGAATTAATTCATTTTCGACAATCATGAGTATACTATTAAGGGAAGGGAAAAAGTCTAAAACTGAATAGCCAATGATATCCCGCTCTACTTGCCACTGACCAGTGGGGAATGAATACTTTTTCCCACAGTTCGAGGGTACTTTATCAATACTCTACGAGGTATCACTCATTCATGCACCGCTGAAGAGGTCTGAAGCAGATTCAGATGAAACGTTCGGAAGAACTGAAGAGCTGAAACCCATTGTTTACCAATTGATACCGTCAATGCAAGCCTATACATTTCAAGAGCTGTCGCCTAGGAAATTTGTCCGAAGGAAATAAATTGGCCAGTGCTTTCAAGGAAAATACCACACGATTGAAATTTTTCACAGTTTACACACTTGGGGTCCACGAGAATCTAAATTGATTGAAAGCAGCCATTAAAAATAATTATTTTACTTCAAAATATGGCTGACGTTACTGGTAACGAAATATTGCAGCGTTTGTTTCTGTTTGTAGTCTTAACTATGAGACTTGCCAATTTTCTCCAAAATGGTTTGAATATATGAATATGTTAAATAAACACCCTGTTTCTTGAAAAGTAAGCACTTCCAGGTCTACGTTTAGATAAACCGAAACTTGAATTTATAATAAGTGTCAGCAAATATATCTCTCAATAAAATGTATTTTTCGGGATTTTCAAGTACTTTGCCAGACACATATAGAACAACAACATTTTTTCAAAAAATTTATTGAAATAAATAACATGATATAAATAATAAACTACACACTATACTCTAAAGTATTCTAATTTAAGGTTTTAATAATCCAGTCTCTATAATCTTGGACAGCTATACTAACACTTCCTGTTTGATCACAACTTTTACTCTTCACACCTCCGGAGTCAATGGCAACAATGAAAGATTGCGACTCCATTTCTGTAGACTTTTGGGCTATAACGGGATTCCCAGGGAAACCTGTACATAGACCTGCTTCTTCTATGGGATAAATTTTCGGTACAACAGTTTCTACTTCCGATTTCATGAGAAGGTAATTTCCTGAAATTGATTTGAAGTATGTTAATAAATAAAATAAATATCGGATGTAAATAAAATTATAGAACTTAGTTAAATTGAAATAATTAGATGCTAAATTTGATGACTGTAAAGTGTAATATTAAGAACTGTTTGCAGAGTCCTATACGGGGGCTGCCTTTTATTTTTCGGGATTAGAGAACAAAAACAAATATTAATCATCGAAAATCGCGTAAATCCACTATTCATCACCTGTCACTATGTCATAAACGTGTGGGATCCAACGCGAAAAATTTTTTTTGACATTCAAATATTTAAGCAATATTGAATGTATGCTGGTCCCACTAATGTGTAAGGTTGACTCAATCTCACGATATGGTTTCCGGAACAACAACTGTTTTTGGACGACCTTCACGAAATTCGTCTTGGAGTGAACTACGACCTCGATTGAATTCACCATACCATCGATAAACAGTGGTCCTTGATGGAGTTTCATCGCCAAAATTTAAATTAAGTTCATCCATGCACTCTTGCTGACTTAATCCACATCGAAAGTTGTAAAAAATAATCGCCCGAAAATGTTCACGATTTAATTCCATTTTTTGGCCGAGATGAATCCTTTAAGTTACTGTAAACAACACATAGCGCTCGTATGTCAAAACGTTCTGAGTACGTATAACCTCAAAAATGTCAAACTTTACGATAGAGCTGTCAGTTGTCAGATTGCAACACTAGGGTTGTCCAATCCCGAAATATAAAAGGCAGCTCTCGTATAATTAGGAATAAATTTGCGAATACTTCTGAGACCTTTAATAACTCCAAGAAATAAACAGCTGAATTGTATAGCAGATCAAAAACCAGTCTAAAACATTTTTGAAATTACTTACCACGCATTTCTTGTTTTTGCCAACTAGGCACTAGCATTTTTTGATTTTCGTTCATTTCAAAGTTCTTCTCTGGAACGCATATTGGTTTGATGAAATCTACAAATGAAAGAAAACATTAGAAATATTTAAAAAAAAAATTTACCTTGACTTACCAGTAAATTCGACATCCTTTTCCAATTTTAAAATCGCTATATCATTTTCACCCAATTTTCCATCAAAATGTTCATGTACGATCATAGACGCTACACCTACTGTAACAGCCGTAACTCCACATCTCTCTCCAAACGGCATTTTAATGCAATCTCTGTCGGTACTAGTGTCGTATTCTCCCAAAACTACCTGAAATCTATATCAGAGACGTATTAGTTTTTGTAATATTATTCTTCTGAATATTGGGAACATACTAAAATGGGGTCAGGCAAATTGGCAAGAGGTGTTGTACTTTTTAACATACTGACACTCCTAAGAGCTTGAAGGATTGAAAATGACTAGTTTTCAGATTTCAACAGGCAAAGGTGACACGATTGAGAGTGTTACTTGGACCAATAAATAAATAAATAGAATCTTATGCATCGAGAATATCTGTTTCCAGTTTAAAAGGAGGGTACATCAAGTTGGCTGACATCCTAATTAAATCTTTTAAATCTTTGGCGGCACAATATCAAAAAATCTCTAATTTATGAGTTATAAATTGACAAACTGACAAAAGTGACATAGTTGAAAGTGTTGAACGGCACCAGCAATTATTTAATGTAGACTTCAAGATTAGTAACAAGCGAACTAAGAATTAACTTTTAAATGATTTTTTTACTATAAAAGCGTTTGAAATGCTCTCTAGGTGAGTGAATTTATTTCATTGCTGTTATATTGTTGCAGTCTAAGGTGAATAAAATGGATATACTTATTATGAATATTAAGTTTGTTAAAGACATTTCAATCACAATCTTGTGTATTTTATGACCTGGATTCTGTCGATTACCGCCTGCGAAGTGTACAAATAATTTCGAGGTTGTATATTTGATATTGGGTTGGTATTTCGCAACACTATACCTACACATCCATACATAATGAATCCTAAATACTCAGCCAGTTTAACATGGAAATGACGTTACTTAAGGTCATGCTTCATGGGCGTGATGGAACATATCATTTTATGTTCGCGTGTGAGAGTACCTTCATATACGCAAATACCCTAAAGTAACAATATTGTTATACATTTTCTGTTGGTTCCAAAAACAACGTTTATACTGAAAATAACCTTTTTTACGTTCATACCAAAATTTCAGAATCAATAACACCGGACTTTTCTTAGACTAAGCAATGCATCAGTTTATTCACCACTGTCTTGCTCCTACTGTGTGGCCGCATTTATACCAAATCTCAGTTACTTTCAGTTATTCTCGTTTGTCTAACATATGTCGTGACTAGCTTTCCAAAAGAATGCAATTTTCGTTACTTTTTATATTCACAGTACTAAATACTAGAAAATTGTATTATGCAAATTAATTTGGAGAAAAATCCTCTATTAGAAATGTCAAATTAAACGTTGTAATAATATTACACAACACAAACATCTCAACTATCAAATTTGCCACTTCATATCTCGACACCTAGCCAATTTCAGACGTTGTGTTCATGACGACTTGAGATGTGTGGCTATCAAGAATGGCAACATTGAAAATCATCAGCCAATTTCACTGTACTCTGATTTTCACTCGTTTGTACGAAGTTCTTTATAAAAAAGATTTCTTGTATGCAGTTAGCCTTGACAGTTTTAAAGGCTGACAATACAGGTTATGTGCAAAATAATTATAAAATCCTGAACTGAAATCAGTATATTATGTTGAGTCTTAGGTATTACACTATGAATTCAAATATTCATTTGAATATCCTCATGCCGCATGAGCATTACTTAGTGCTTGACGACCAACTTCTGCATATCAGTCCGACTTGTCATAAAATACAGCGAACCATATTCTAACAAGAGAAACAATCTGGTCTGGCGGAAGAGTACTTTTAAAAACTAGGAAACTCTCCAAGTGCACCATAGATATATATGAAAAACAAAACATAAGGTGAGCCAATCAAACGGGACGATTTTGACACGCCACTGCAGGAAACGTATAGAGGGGGCGGCCTTGGGACGTAGACGTTGTGAATCTAGAGAGTGGGAAGTTAGTTATCATGGATGCCTGATTAGGTGAACAACGCGCATTTGCTGTCAATAGGCCCGTTTTTTTTTAGGAAGATGCTGGAAATGCAGTAACGGTTTTTCCTGCCTGCAATAGAGAACTACAGAAATGAAACAACAATTTTCCAACAAGATGTATCAATGAGTATCAATGGCTTTACTAAGTCATGCGTTACCCCGTCATCTGATGAGCAAGAACGGCGATATTCCCTATCCACCAGATTCTCCTGGCTTATCCGCATGCGACTATCTCCTTTGGGGATACCTAAATACAAAAGTCTTAAAAGAAACCCCCCAAGAAGTAACTAGGCATTAAAACTGAAGATTCGAGATGAAGTGCCTACAATACCACTAGAAATGCTGCGCAATATTATGGGCAGCTTTGTAACGAGACTGCAAGAATGTGTATGAGTAAATGGAGGTCACCTTTCGAATATTATTTTTATAAAGTAAACGATTTCCATTCGTGTAGACTGTGTTTTCATTAATAAATAATAAGATTTTTTGAATGTTTTCTGATTTTTTGAAATCGTCCCGCTTCATTGGCTTTCAAGCAACTTATCCTAGAGTTTAAAAAGTAAGGGTGAATTTGAATGATTCCTGTATTAAGTGTTGAATTCAGTATCACATCAAAGGTTTAACCCCTAATTTCTCGTCTATTAATATAGATATCAATAATGGGCATAAGAATGTGACTATAATGTATATGTCGACCGAGGCAACTAATAAGACGTGACCGGGTTAGATAAGAAATTGGGATGAATTGAATTTGGTTCATACCAGATGTAAGCAAATAATAATTATGCTAACATAAAGAGTTCATCCAGATTCCAGAAGATTACGAAAGTTACCAAGCAAACGATCTGTTCAACGATCAGTGTTAACATCAGAATTTACTAGCTCTGTTTCTGAGTGGTTTCATTATAGGTAACTCGTAATAGACCCAAATATAAATAATGAATCTGTGCAAGATAATACAAATATGTACACTTCTAGAGTGGCATGTGCTGCACAGTATGTTACAAACAAAATAGGACTGTTGTGAAATGAAATGTTTTATTTAAAAAGTATTACTTGTTTGTCGGCATTTATTTACAATTTTTTTCCAGCTAAACAAATTATAAAGTATTGTGTAATTTGTAATTGCTGATTTACTTAATTTTTCAGTAATGAAGAAATTACACACTAAATAAACCAGATTTACCCAAAAAATCAAAGAAGGAATTGTTTATAGTTTTATAATATAATTAAAACACTCTTATTAACGTAATGCAAATATCCCAGGATCATTCGGTAGTGTATCTTTTTAATACGCTTTTATTTGGTCGTTCTGTACATATGTACTGGAAACTTTCAACTTTCACTAACTTAAAGAAGTCCAATTAAGTTGAAATTTGGCACACGTGACAAGGGCCGATGACAATACAATTCTTTAAGTTGTATAATCCTGTTTGTTGTCTTTTTGTCATTGTTCTTGCCTAAATACAAATTCGTCTATTAACTACTGCCATCTAGTTAGCAGTAGTAGAACTTGCTGCTATGAAATGGAAATGTTTGCAAACATGAAGTTAACTTTTTAATATAAATACTAAAGACATGCTTATAAGACTAAAAACTTTTTTTAATAGCACACCGAACTAAAAAGCAGAAAATAATTTTGAATTATTAACAGTTTATATTACAGCAGTAGAAAGTCGAACAATCAATCATGATTAATTACCTCAAAATAAAAATATAATAAAATTTAAGTTATTAACAGAATAATTCGATTCAGAGTAAAAAGCGTGAGGTGCTTCAAATATAAAATTTCACAATTATTGTATTAGCAACTATTTATAAGAGGAAATTGTTATGCAAATATAGTGAAATGCACCCCACGCTTTTTACTCTGAATCGAATTATTCTGTTAATAACTTAAATTTTATTATATTTTTATTTTGAGGTAATTAATCATGATTGATTGTTCGACTTTCTACTTCTGTAATATAAACTGTTCCTAATTAAAAATTATTTTATGCTTTTTCGTTCGGTTTCCTATTAAAGCGTCTTTTTTTAGTTTTTTTTTAACTATAATTATTTTTAGTTCTTAATCTTGTTATGCTCAATATCCACAATGTACGAGAAACTCTTCAATAAAGGGCAATACTTAGTATACTTACACTTGTCCTAGATTTCTTTGCAATACACTTTCAGCATGCACACAACTGGCAGATGTTAAGACGTGTCTAGAAGTAATCAAAGCTCCGCCACAACCCGGGAAAATTTTTCCTATTACGTCATACTCCAAGAGTGCCATCCACGGGAACTCCCCTAATTCGGTGTTTTTGTTGTTAGTAGGAGGTTCACCGAAGGGAAAGAAAGACATTCCACATGTCGAACTGAGTTTTTCCAACATAAGTGCCCCATCTGTTTGAGACTTGTCGGCCTTACCATTTTTGCTGTCAATGTCGTGCATGTTTTCTTCCACAGATTTCGCATGTCGTTTGCTAGGTGGAAAAGCCCTGTTACCTGACAGGTCTATAAATTTAGTGTGTTCGTCAGGTTTCATGGTCGAGGAAAACTTTTCTTTTGACATAGTTTCCTTGGTGGTCAAATCTATATTATTCGATAAACTGGCGCCTGACCCAATCCAGAGGAAACCTGGCGACTGATGTCCTTGCTTGGGTTCGTCTTTGACCTTTCTAGGCTTGACCACTACAACTTCGCTCGGTAAGAAAAACTTTCCTCGGTCTTCGTAATAGATCCTGTCGTCTGCAGATTTGTCAGTATTCGGCATGATTTCAGGACACCATATAAATAAGCCAGCCTTGTGTGAATATAAGCATCTAAACGTCCTCAGGAAGGTCATGATTTCTGGTGAGTATTTGTGCTTCTCAACCATGTTGAGAACTGAAGGGCATTGGTCGATGGTTACGCAGCTAAGTTCGGCTTGATAGCTGATTCTTGCAACTACAACAACATTAAATTTCTAATTAACAAACTTAAATCAAACTGAAATAACACATGAAACGTTGAACAGCTTAAGGTGAGATGTCATGTTCGACATTTCGGAGTTTTCAGAGAAACAAGCACGCAAAGGCTTCGAATCTAAAGACCTTTTATATCACTTTACTTATCCCGTAATTCATAGGTTAGATTCACAGGTTGAAATTATTGGCTCCCGCTTTGAAGTCATTATCAAGAAACAAAAGAGAAAAAAATAAACCAAATATTTAGAATATTGTTCAGGGTTTAGATCGAACTCCTGGCCTCAAACAATCTACTCTACACACCCCACTAGAATACCAATAAAGTAGTTTCAGAGTCTAAATAGAACTCTAGGTTGCAATCTTCCTCTTCCCAAGTCTTAACAGATAAGTGACAAGTTTTCTGGTTTTCTAGAATGTGCACAATTTCGCACAATAGTCGAGAATTAGTTATCATCAATAAGACTTTATTCTGAAATGCTTCTAGTTTGATAAGCTTGGTCTTACAGCCTTGGGACCATGTGGTAGGGCATAGGTCATTATTTACCAAATTGCCTATTAAAGAGAGACTGAGTTTGTGACCTATTGTCAACTTACTTTTTCGGCTATAAAAATAAGTACAGTTGTTTGAACGCTTAATTTAATTTATTTTTTCGATTTATTAGTAAACATTGTGTAAAGTTGTAGGGCGCACAAGACTAATGATTGATGTGGCATGTCCTGTCATTCTAATAACCTGTGAGCTCTCTATATTCGACTTTTTGGCTTGTAATGTCTGGAGGTACAGAGGATGGCTGGACTTTACAAAGATTGATATTGATTTTCCAGTTTTTAGTCCAGTTACTAGCATAGAGCACGTGAAAGTAGGGGACACCTGCTTTCATAGACCTATAGTGACTAAGGTGTATGTTGTGATTAATTGTAATATCTGTTGCTGATAAAGTTTACTACTTACTAACTTGATGATATCTGTTCTGATTTGGAGAAGGAGTTATTTAACGATGAGACTTTGATGACTTATCCCTTCGAATGCCTATGGAATGTTGAGTAAAATGGCGCCTGAATGTTTTTGTTTGGTGCCATATTATAAATAAGCACATAGATACACCCCAGAGGAGTAGAGATTTCTTTGTACACAAGAAAACTGGTTGTTCAGATTTATTTTTAGCAAAACATCTGTGAGCAATTTTTTCTTTAAGAACAACCAGTAATCCGACCACGTTTTTAAAATTGCCCTTCTACACTTTGTCTAATTTAGGAATTACTTAAGTGTTACAGGATATGGGTGAGGAGAGAACATCTCAATGGATATGCAGAATAACAAAATACCAGTAAAAAAATCTGAAAAATCGAAGAACTTGGTACAATTCCTTGATTCTAGTGTATGCACACCACAATAAAATTATATAGGTAGTAATACTACATTAAAAAGTATTTACAGAAAGTGTAAACATTGTTTGTGGACACTAGTTATCCAAAGCGATTAATGAATAAATTATCCCATAAACGTAGTATAAATTGAAACATTTAAATTCATTAGAGCGACTACCACAACTCCCGCAGTCAACTAGAACATACTTATAAAAATAGTATCAATTAAAAATAATTCTAAATTAAAAAGTTTTTAACACATTCACGGAATGTATTGTAGTTTTTAAAGTTATAGACAGGATTATGAAATTATTTATATGGGACAAACATTGTAATGTTTTACAAATACGTTAGCAATACACAAAGAACAGAAAGCAAAGATGTGCTTTAAAAGCCACAGCACACGAATGCAAAGAGACAATAATTTTTTCAAATATTTTATCATTTCCCAAAATACAGCACTTTATCAATATTGACGCTTGGGTTTTGCAAGTCTGTCAAGGTTTCGATCATTTCTGTAGAATTATTAGCACTATTTGTTACCTTGACACATAACATGTGGTTTTCACAATAAGAAGTCATAGGTAATATAGGACAAATATTTTCCGACTAAAATACAGTCTGACTCATCTAAGATTCGGAATATTTAGGTCAAGTCACCAGTCAGCATCCGTACTGATTAAGACCATACTGAAAATTATATGACGTAATTAATATTTAGCGATGCACATACTATGTAAATTCTAAAAATGTACAAGATTCTGAATATTTTACGAATTATTATTATTACTGCTTGTACTCTATAAGATTTAGAGGGCTCTTTACATGTCTTCTAGGTCCATAAGTTCACGTATAGTTAGTTGTCTTAAACATTACAAGGAAAAGCCAGGAAGACTTGGGACTGTAGTCGATTATTAGAAATAGTTGTGAACCCTGATATCACAGTTGACAGCACAGCAAATACATCTTCCGAAAGATAACTAAATTACTTTACAAAGGGTAATATTAAAAAAAATAAAGATTCTGTTATCAATTGAGCTTAATATATTTATTGAGAAAAACATTTGATATCTTTGATATGTAGGTGAAACAAAATATTATTAATGAGAAGTTTAATAAATTAAAGCACTCAAATGTTTCCAGATAACATAATAAACTGATTGTTGCAGTCAACAGGAAAAACGGCCGATATTTCATGTATTATTTGTTTTAAAAAATCTCTAGGACGTTTCAATTTTCATATTCTGTGGAGAAATTTCTGCACATGTCAACACTCTTATGGCTTCAACCCTTTTCCACCTCCGCGGGAGTCATAGACAAGAAGATCTGAATCAGAAGTTCAACCACGTTTTTCTGAGTCCTGCCTTCTGGAGT
Organism: Octodonta nipae; assembly: GCA_034190945.1. NCBI lineage: Eukaryota > Metazoa > Arthropoda > Insecta > Coleoptera > Chrysomelidae > Octodonta > Octodonta nipae. The sequence continues at coordinate 53,181,228 of CM067216.1, forward strand.
ACTGAGTTATATGAGGTACTTACAATTCATTTAAAAATCGTAGAGTTTTCTAGGAGATTTTCATGTAAAAATTAGATTTTTCGAACAAAAAAAACTAGGTGCTGAGACGATTTTCTGAGTACTGCCATGTTAATAAAACGATAGGTTAACATCGATTTTACCAAGAAATTTTTTTTGGCGTAGTAATGGGTCCTGCCAACTAAATTAATCAAACATATTTATATCCAAGTGACCAAAAAAATGGCTTGACGCCTCATAGAGAGTAAATGAATTTTTCCTTGGAAAATTGTGCGGATAATTTTCATATTTATTCTGTTTGTATAGAAATGGCCCAAGCAGGCGTAATGCCATTTTTTTGATCATTTCAAGATAAAAAATTCTGATTATTATAGTTGGCAGGATATATCGATTTCAACCCTTAGACCCATTACTACCATCCTGCCAAAAATATTTTCGTAATGAAATCGATAGTAACCTATCTTTTTATTAACACGGCAATATTGAGGAGAATCCCCTAGAAAACCCAAGGATTTTTTCACGAATTCTAAGTACTTCATATAACATTTCAGTACTCCAGAAAGCACGACTCAGAAAATCGGTGTAGAGCTTCTAATTCTGATCTCCTAGTCTATCAACTACAATTCCCAAAATCTCAAACGAAAATAGAGGTTGAGTGGTATGTTAGTTTTAAGGTAACCAAATTCCTGTTGTTTAATCAGTAAACAATTTAAAGAAAATAATTATTGTTGGGTGAAAAAACTTAGAGATCCATTGAGTTTTCCATCGATAAAATATATATTTCTGCTTATTTATAACTATACCTTCAACCTCCTACAAAGATAAGCTGTAACGCTTAAAATAATAAAATGATAAAATGATTCCACAATTCAAAGGTGATTAAAATGTTATTTCTAGAACCAACAATTTGTGCAAAATAAGTAGGTATTTAATAACTGGGCACCGATAAAATATTTTTAAATTAAATTTATGTAATGACATTTTTTTCTAAAAAAGTCTTTCTGAAATTAACTTTACGGTATGGTTTGCAAGTAAGAAAGGCGCAATACGTAAATTTGGATTCACATTATAAATGATAATAAATCATTTTCCAAGTTTTTTAACCTTTACTATTTGAGTAACCGTCATTGAAAAAAATCTGATCAAGTCAGGTGATCTTGCAGGAAACACTATTGACCCTTCTTGAACGGTCGATTCATCTACCAGGATAGGTACGATTTAAATATTCAGCGGAGCTATATTGAGGAAGGAGATACACCATTTTTTTACCGTATAAAATTGTCGAGCTATTCCGTCATCGCAGGATCGATAGCATCTTCTTAATAATTGCAGATACATTTGATTAAACAGTTTTAATAAATGCCAATTCAGACATTTAATCCCTCAGGATGTTGAGTGTGATCCTGATGGAATAGATGTGGATTTACGAGAGACCATTATCGAAAAATCTGGAGATTAACACACTCATTAGAAAAAAACGTGTACATACACATTTTTGACAGATAATCTCTCTTTATTTTAGAGCATGTACATTCCAAAAGTGTTAGAAAAGAGCTAGTTTTCTTGAGGGAAAATAAAGAGAAGATTCGGCAATATAATATTGCGTTGCAACAGATTTAAAAAACAAGTACAGCATTCAAGGCTAACTTACTGTGCAAAGGATATTCTACTGATGAATTTTAAAATGCCAAAGACAGAACCCAAACATTTGTAAGAGTAATTATTGTCAATTGAAGAAAATGGACATTTAAACAGTGAAAAAGCTTTGCGGAAAAGGTTCCATATCAATTTGTCGTACAGGATATTGGATCGAGAAATTGTGGTCGTTCTTCTTTCATAACATTACACTGGTTTATTTTATAGGATCATCAAAGAATCATTAAATAACATTGCGATAAGACATTTTAGATTACCTGCCATTTTTTGTTCGCCAAAATTTCAAGTATGTACTTCCAACAAAGGGGTGCGCCGGCCCATTGCGACACTAAAGTTTTTAAAGAACTTAAAATCCAACACGTGCATTGCCAAAAACGAGCCTATAAACTGGCCACCACGATATTTCCCCAATGGATTTTTCTATATGGCGTTTTATTAAACATAAGATGTATTTATACCACCCGATTTTATAATTTCAATAAGCATTTATGCAACTACTCTCAGAATATCAGAAAAATGTTTAGAAAAGGTTAAGTCTGCTAATTGTTTACGAAATAATGATGTTCTTTTTAATTGTTGCCAAGTTCATGTTTAAATAAAATTACTAAGCGTTTCTGCAATTTTTTTGAAGATTTTATTGTTTCTGCTTAATAAAATGGTCAGAAAACATATACTTTTAGTTCAAATAACAAAATATTTTCAGCGATATTATTATATTACAAAATGTATAGAAATCGTACTATATCAAAAAGACATTACATTTTTTTATATTTTTTTTGAGGAATGGATTTTTCAGTTAGAAACGTGGAGAAACATATAACTATAGTACATACACCGTTTCCTCTTAAAATATGAAGCATTATAATCGCTATATGATGGATTCTAAAATGATTTCACATACATATGTTTCCACAAAAGAAAGGGGATGATGTTAGGTTGGGTACTCTTGACGCCCATGCAACCGCAACTTTCTTGAAAATGGCGCTTCATCTTGTGAGTTTCAGTTTAGTTGTTCATAAAATAATATGGCACAACTAAACTAATGCCTACCAATCATTCTACACCACCCATTAACACCAAAATGGCAAATGATTTTCACTGCTTACTACATTATGTGGAATTTCATCGACCTCTTAATGTAAATTTATTTTGTTCCATATTTCTTTGCTGTTATAATAACTCTCTTCTGTCCATAATATAGGAAATTCTGGTTCTCATTTTCTAGGACCATACATTGCGCCACAAAATTTATTCTCCAGTTTATACCAAATGGACTAAGCAAATAAAGGTTATTAATTTTGAAAATCATGTTATTAATTTTTTTTACGATTTACTGAATTTGCCAAAAGACGTACTCAATTGGCTGGTTGCTAGTCTAATAGAGTTATAAATATTGTCACTAAAATATAAAATTTCGGCTAATTTCTGATGTGTAAAATCAATAATAAAAAATATATCTTGTTTAATCTCAAAACAACTATAAATTTTATCATCGGATCTGTGTCTCCAAAGGTAATATATTTTAACATTTTAATGCTTTTATTAAATAATGTGAAAAGCTCACAACATCTACACACTGACTAAGATATACCTACTATTTCTTGTGTTGTTTGTTTAAATCATTCATGACTTAACTTACTGCAAGTAGTCAAATAGAATTTGAAAACCAAGTAGATAGTTTCCATGTCTGTCTAAGTCTAAGAGGTTTATGGAAATAAATGCAATTTTTGGTCGAGGTAGATGTGTTTGTAATTGCTGATCAATCTATATAATACTTCTTAAAAATGTATATTTAAATGAGTTGTCCATAAATAAGTATAAGAACTGCTTACTAATGTTAAACTTAATAAATATATGACGCTTTAGGAGTTTTCCTTACTTCCGTTAAAAGTGTAAGTCCGGTAGACCGTTAGTTTTCGAAAAACAGGAGTACAGGTATTGGAACTAAATAAAAAATGATATATGCCATATGGCCTTCCAATGATAAATTTTAATTGCAATATACCAAAATCCCAAATTATGGTGGTGATTTTTTGTGAGTTTTGAAAGTGTAAATTACTTGGACTTTTTTATATTCATTGCCCGAAATATATATTAAAGTCTTATTTAAATACACATAATATTAATTACTTCACTTATGTGTGGTTTGTGGTTCCTGTAAGTTCATATTTTCAAAAACTCTTAATCATTTTTGCTACCAGAATCGGTATTCCAAAAATATTTTTGGAATACCGAATTTAAATAAAAAACATTTTTTAAAATGTTAAGTTGACATAATTTTTTTATGTCAACTCAAAGCAGTTTAAATAATATTTTAACAAGACTTGTTAATCTTGATATCTACGATTTCTGTGATTTTTAATTAATTCTAAAATATGCAAATATCTATATATATATATATATATATATATATATATATATATATATAAGATCTGACCAAACAACTTCTAAAAAGTCGACTTACAAAAACAATCCAGTATATCTTTGTTAATGATATGCCATTAAGGTTTGGATGATTTATACTACTTAAGTATTAAGAAAACATTTAAATAAAGTAACGACTTCATTCAACAAGCACATGCCTCCTTGATGAGATTTTCATTTACCTAACAATATTTACTTTACTACTGAAAAATTTAATGATACTTACAAATTATACAAATAGCTGCTTTTGTTATAATATTCCAAACAGTCCCCATAATATACACACCACACTGCATATTTCAAATGCACTAATTAACACATTAAGTAAAACTGTTGAAAAAACCGCAAAATATGACTATTTAATACAAAATTCTTCAGATTAGTGTATGTATGTGGTTGTAATGATTGAGAACGGAACACTTCGTACAGATCGTGACTGATTTTTCCTGTGAACGGAATTGCATCAAAGCAGCGATTCTTAAAATTCGATCTTCATCTTCGATTTGAAAACACGGATGTACTTTAATTATTATTGCTTAATTGCGGTGACAAGCGATATTTTGATGAAAATTCGTCACATTTGGAGACAATTGTTCGCTAGACGCCTCTGTTTACACGATGTGATTATAGTATTTATCACAAGATTTTATAACGCAACTACATTTCAAAATTGTAAACACGGTACCACCCCGAAAGAAATAATTTTGTATTAATCCTATACCTTTCTTGTATACCTGCTCTTAGGGTTGAATCTTATTTGATTGTGTAAAACTCAATATTATTATCTACTGGGGGTTCCTTGAATATAACTTTGAATAAAAAAATTAATCCTTTATTTACACTTAATTTAATCTATACTATTATAAAATTGTAAGTTTGTCTGTTTGTTTGTTTGTTTGTTTGTCTGTTTGTTTGTTTGTTTGTTTATTTGTTTGTTCGGGCATCACGTAAGACCTACTTAACTGATTTTGCTGAATCTTTTTTTGTTGCGTAGCCTATAGTTTGACTTAAAATCTGGTAGACATTATATCTCTCTAAATTGACAGAAACCATGTTGGGTAATTCAATTACTCAATTGGCTCCACCGCACGCACAAAGTATTAGATACAGGCATCAGCTTAGCTTATGTATATTCAAAATTCTGAATGTGCAAATGTAACTAACATGTTTCGATTTAACAAAAATCAACATATATGAAGCGTAATTTTACAGGGTGTTCTGTATATAGGAAACTTAGAACGGAGTAGATTTACATGGATTTAAAAAATCTAAAAAATGTTATATTTGGTGTCCTATAAGCAGTTGGATATATACGATGTGGTGGAAATACAGGGGAGTGGAATTAGTTATACGGGGTGGTCCAAAAAAGTTATACTGAGTGGGCCACAAACAGTTCCATATACGAAGTGGTTGAACAAAATTTATACAGTGAATAAAAAACTTAAAAAAATGTGTTAGGTAAGCAGTTAGGATCTTTGAATTGTGTTCATAAGATACTATAGTTATGAAATGGGTTGAAGAAATGTTAGAAGAAGTAGTTTATACAGGGTGCTGGAAATATAAGATGGAGTGGAATTATAGTTTATGTTGTGGTTAAAAACTTGTTTTATATCCATAAATAGTTAAATATATATAGAATGGTTGAAATATGTAACGGAGTATAATTACAGCTATACAGGTGGGTTTAAAAATATTTACAATATTTTTAAACCCACCTGATAATGGTATGATCTACAAGCTGTTCCATTTACCGGATGTTTGAAATATAGGGTGGGGTAGGATTCTAAGAATACAGGTTCGTACAAAAATGTTAAATTTGGTGGCAAATAAGTAGTTGCATATAAAAGGTTGTTGAAATATAGGGTGGCTTACAGTAAGAATTATACTGCGTGGGTACAAAATGCTAGAAAAAAATTTTTTTATAGAGTACCTGAAGTATGGTGCGCAGTAAAGTTATAGTTATACAGTGTAATTCAAACAAGGTTAGAAAATGTTGTAAAAGAAGGATGGTTTGAATGAAATGTGGAGAGAAATTATACTTTAATATATCTTGAAAAAATATAGGGAAAAATGTGAAATAGCGTAGTTCATAATAAGTTGCAATGATAGGATAGTTGAAACATAGGGTGAAGAAGTATTATAATAATTATTTAAAAATTTTATATTAGTTGACCAATAAGCAATAGCGTATGCAGGGTAGTTGTAATACATACAAGGTGATTCAAAAACATGTTGAACAAAATTGTTATTTTCGGAGCCACATAAGTAGTTGCGGTTTTGGTAAAATATATTTGGCATTGATGGATTTATAGTTATAAAGGGTGGTAGAAAAAATGTTATATTGGGTGACCGAAAGTAGTTGCAAATACAAGGTGGTTGAATTAGCCGGTGAGGTAGATTTATAGTCAAACAGGTTGGATAACTTTTTTTGTAGAATAGAACATGAGCTGTTGCATATATGCAATATCTGAAACATGGATCGAAGTAAAATTATTGTTCATAAAGTGTGATTAGAAGTATTTAAAAATTTTATATTTGGTTGCCCCTAAGCAGATGCACATATAGGGTGGTTGAAATATTTTGTAGAGTAAAATGATGATTATAGAGGATCTTTTTGAATAAAATTGTTATATATGGTGGCCAATAAGCAGTAAAATGATGATTATAGAGGATCTTTTAGAATAAAATTGTTATATATGGTGGCCAATAAGCAGTTGCAGTTTGGGTGAGGGTTTAAATAAAAGTTTGGTGTTATGGTGCAACACTGGGTTTTTATATTGACTCCCGAAAAGTTCCACATCATTTCGGTTAGGATGGATCAAAAAAGTTTAAAAAAAATTCTTATATGGGGTAGACCATAAACAGTTGCATTCTACTATATGGAATATCTGAAATATGGGGAGAAGCAAGATTATAGTTTTGGACTGTGTTTAACAAAATGATAGAAAAAGCTGCATATAATGGTTGATTAAATTATAGAGTCAAGAGAAATTTTACTTTAATCAGTCGTTCAAAAATATGAGAAATAATTGTATACAACGTAAACCATAAGCACTTGCATAGCTGAGAAGAGTTATAGTCAGGTGTTCAAAAAGTTATATTGGGTGATAAATAAACAGCAACATACAGGATGGTTGCAATATAGGGTGAAGTAGAGTTACAGTTATTCAAGGTGATTCAAAAAAATGTCGAATAAAATTGTTATATTGGGTGGCCCATAAGTACTTGCAGTTTGGGTGAAATATATTCGGGATTGGTGGATTTATGGTTAAGTAGGGTGGCCCAAACAGGTTAGAATATAGGAGAACCCATATGTTTCATAAGTTGTTTCTTTTTGCGAAGTCTTGAACATTCCGTGCGCGGGTGAAACCGAGGGTAACGGCTAGTTATTAATAAAACCAAATACTTCAAAAATCATCACTGTCAAATTAACACTTTTTCCACTGACAGCTCAAAATTATTTTAACTTCAAATTGTCCTGCTCCTTCTTATTCACCCATTTAATTAATTTATTTTATATAGGTCTCTCCCAAGCTTTAGCAACTTGCCTGTGCTCCTCTGTGGGTTGAATAACCTGTCATTTACCCTTTGTTGGATCCCAGCCAAATTCATACAGTGTGGAACAGCCAAATGGAATAAATTCGATAACGAATAAAAAGATTTGTATTTTTAAATGTCCATTTTTTCAACAAAAAAATATTATATATGGTGTTTCATGTGGCAGTGGCCAATACCAACTTTCTTATTTCAACTCCAAGCCCGTGTATATTATTTATTTTTTTCGGTTTTTCCACAAAATTCTAGACATAATTCATGTAGAATGTCCAACGCCTATCTTCAACCCTTTCGGATTTATTACAAAAACTAACATGAAATGAAAATTATTTTATTTCACAAATTCGCTACATTACACTAAAAACCTAATAAGTAATAATGATTAAAGACGCGAGATGTAAGACCGACATCTAGGATTTTCGCGTCTTAAAATTTAACGAAATGTATCAAATACATAAAGAAGTGTTCGCGAGGACATTCAATTGTGGAAAGCGCAACTGATGAAGGTTCCCTGACCAGAAACAATGTTTGTTATATATAATATATAATATATATTGTCTTGCGTAAAAAGGAATGACACCTCGAAGAGAGTAAATAATATTGATTATTTCTTAATAATGTAAAAAACAAAAAAACATTAATGTCAATGTACGAAATGTTCAAAATGCTCGCCGCCAACGTCTTGACAACATGATAATCTGTTATAGAAATGTCTTCTAACGTTACAGAACATCTTAGGCTTAACTGATCTAATCGCAAGCGTGATTCGTCTTTTTAGGTTATCTAAATTGAGGGTTTTAGTTTTGTGTACAGTACTTTTGACATATCCCCACACAAAATAGTCCAATGGCGTCAAATCAGGAGATCGTGCTGGCCATTCAATCCATCCGCGCCTCCCTATACACCGATTTGGAAAATTTTGATGCAGGTACTGCCGATCATGGATTTCGTAATGGGGCGGTGCTCCTTCGTGCTGAAACCATATTGTATTGGCAGGAGCTTGTGGCTTTACTGGATCAGGATATAAGTTTGTCTAATTTGGCGCGACATTATTTGGAGCAGTTCTAAATATTTATCTCCATTCAATTTGCAATCAATGAAAAAGGGACCTGCGATCTGATTTCCAACGATTCCTGACCAAACATTATTTTTTCCAGGATATTGCGATGTTTCTCTTTCATCCAGTGAGGATTCTCTTTAGACCAATAGCGAAAATTTTACGATTAACATGACCCTGAAGTGTAAATGTGCTCTCATCAGACAACAAAACATCTTCTAATTGGATCAAATTGTTATTAAAGCTTACCATCAGTTGTTCACAGAAATTCATTCACCTATCGAAATCGTCTTCCATGAGCTCCTGAGTCGGGATCATTTTATAGGGATGCATTTTACTTTCCTTTGGTTGAACAGTGGAGCTGCTTTGCGATCAGAATTATGTGGGTTTTCTTGAAACTCAAGCATAACATCCAATTTTGTATTTTCACTTAGAGCATTTGCAGCTACTTGTTTATCGGTCTCACATGACAATGCTCGCGAAACTGCTTTTCAATTTTGCTAATTATTCCTTGGGAATCCTGCAGGCAAATTTGGAAAAATTTCGTGAAATAAGAGCGAAAGTTCCAACTGTGTCCGTCTCCATATATAATCATTTGTAAATTGGTTATTTTCGGCATTTCTGTTAAATGAGCCATTTTTCTGATATTATTACGTACTGTTAACGAAACTCAAACGACAATAGCACTGACACTGATCACCACTGCCATGCAAGCAGACAACAAAAAGCTAAGGCTATGACGAAAATGGACAAAACTGTGAAATAAAATAATTTTATTTTCTATATATGTAATTTTTTATAATAAATCTGAAAACACTTAATATTTCCGAAACAGTTGAAAGATAGGTGTAGGACATTGTACATGAATTATGTCTAGAGTTTTCTGGAGAATAGAAAAAATAAATAATATACACCCTATATATTTTTTTGTTGAAAAAATGCGCATTTAAAAATACAAATCTACATGTCCAAGCGTTTTTCCAAACACGTTCTTCTTTATTCATTATCTAATTTATTCCATTTGGCTGTTTCACACTGTATATGCACCTCATAGCGTGTCTTCACCTGTCACTGGTCGCCAACATTTACGTTAGACCTAGTTAATGTTTGGCTGGGACGGTTTGGCTAAGTTGCACCGCATAACCGTTAAAATCCAAATCATTTTGAGGCCTTAACTCTTTCCTGAAAAGTATTCGGTCTGGTTTCAATCCTGTGCTATACTGAACTGCGCAAAAGATAAGCTAATTGGAATAGGGATATAGGATCATACCAATCAAGCATGTTGTTACGAGTGACGTAGGAAAGATTGTTACAGGGTTCTGTTAAATCTTTCCATGATTATGGGTTTTTTCATCATTTTCTTGATACCCAGCATCTCACTGTATCAAGCTGGACTCGAAATTTTGCTAAATAGTTCTTCTACCAACAATGTTGCTGCCATGGTTTCATCTAAATTGGGCCGTTTAATGGAACAGGCTATGGGAACGGACAGGCTGAATCTGTAGCAACTCTTTCAAATTGATCAACCATTTTGTATTGTTTAATTTTCTCTTGGTACGAGTCTTCAGGTTCCTAGTGGCGGATGTCAATTTCAGGTACCAGGCATTAAGGTCTACGAAGTAGTTTTCTCCATAAAAACGATGTAGTAACTTATCTAGAGTTTTATTCATATCCAAATACCCTCTGGTAATCCCATTATGTTCTTCTATCGGGACGACGAGTAACTCTTTTATTGGGATTACCGGTTGGTACTTAGTTTCTTTGATATTATTGATTTCTCACGCACATTCTTTTGTAAGTACTAGGTTCTACTCTTAGGAAATCCCCAGGTTCCAATAATAACTTAAGGATGCCCAACTGAAAAGCTAGTTTTACACATTGAGGTCTGTGTCCCCCTTTTCTCTTAGGTCATGGGAATGGAAATTACCAAGGTCACATCGGGGCCACCAAAAACCAGGCCAAGAGACGAAGAAAAACAAGTAAATTGGTTACATATAAAACGAAAGAAGACGAGCAAGGAACATGCCTGAATTAGTGAAGACGAACTAATTGATATAAAGTTTTTTGGTAAAAGTTGAACTTAATTGAAGACGTTTCAATTCTTGACTGTAGTGCGATTGCTTCTTGTTAGCTTTTCTTCGCCGATAAGGGATACTTTCCTTGCAGAAGGGTTTTTGAAATGAATACACTTATTTCGTAGAATTATATTAAAAAAATAATATTTGTACACCTTAAGAAAATTATACAGTATTTAATTTAACAAGGCTTTTAGCGTTTGACATTTTGATGTATCCAGCTCAAGTATGACGAAACCTTTGTATATATGGCTGGCCATCCTTCTGTGCCACATTGTCCACCAAAAGAGACGATACCTTCAATGTACCATTGAGTGGTGTCTCCTGTTGATGTCCTCATTAACGGTCCACCGCTATCACCTGGAATAAAATCAGATTGTATATATGTCAAAAAATCCTATTAGTGTTTCGTGTAAATTAGTCAACTGAATAATGATAAAAACTTATATAAAATGACGCAGAATAATTACTTTTTCCTAAAAAATATTGAGGAAACGAGAATATTGAGACTATTACCAATTTTACATCAAATTTGGAAAACTATACACAAGTCAGCAGAATCGTTAACAATGTATCATTCATTTGTTTTTAAATATAGAAATTTGAAGTTTTGATTTCAGGTATCGGCTGTGAAGAACCATATTTTTCAGATAAAGATAATTGAAGATCGCTTCTGATTTATCCATAAGTTCACTAGTTTTACCAAAATCGTTCGTTCAAGTAATTTATGACAATTCTTGAAAAATACGAAGAAGCACCATCTTGTATAAATGTTTTCATTTACCTGTGGGTTATTAATAAAAATTTCTATTGGATTTGACACAAAATCAAAATTCCTGTTTATGATTAACGGTCTTTAAAAAGCAGGGGACCAATAATGTTCAGTCGAAATACGAACAGCAAACTTTTACACCAATTGCCCTTAAGAATCTCCCGTTCAAACCAACCCCTGATTTTCTGTAACACAATAACTTATATTAATTCTCTTAAATACTCCTAGATTTGTTAATCTGGGTTCGTCGAAAAATAAGCTAATTTATGATTATTTGTAAGTACTAGCTAAAAATTGTTAACTCATAATATAGTAAAACATATGTAAAATAAAACAGAAAAGATATTTGTGTCAGACACTGTTCTGAAACTCAAAGAAACTGACATATTAAATACACATGATATGTCTTGTGATATTGTGGTCAGTTGAAAGTTTTAGAGAAAATTAATTAAGAACAATACACATCAAATTATCGGTCTATTTACCAAGTGAAGTAAAAAAAACGTTACTAGTGACCCCAAAAAACCGCCATAATGAATTTGACAATAATATCTTCTAGGGTATCATCAGGCTCAATCGAAATGTCAAAGAAAATTTACACGGTCCAGTTTAAAATAGTTTACTTTGATCAACTTCTAGAAAAACCATCTTTAACTGTTTTATCCCTTAAATAATAATTTCAAATTTCTAATAAAATTCTATATTGTTAAACGATTGCGTTAATACCTGATATACCATCAAAATGGAAACAAGTTCTTACAGGACGAAGGAAAATTTAGGACTAGCGAATCAAACACAATAATAATAGGTAATGATATTGAATTCTGAGCTATTTCTGCTTTAGTCATACCTTTACAGGAATCTTTTCCAGCTTCACCACCTGCACAAATCTGATCTCTACCCAAATTCACTCCAGCACTAGAAAATTGTCTCGTACAAGACGATTTCTCTGCTATTGGTATTTTTAACTTTTGCTTGACTGGACTGCTAGCTCTTGACTCAGTTCTTCCCCAACCAGCCACAATTAGGTATTCTCCAACAGTTGAGGCTTCATTTGCTTGCGGTAAGCATATGGCACGAATATAATCTAAAAAATTAATTTGTGAGATAATTATGTAATTCCTCATATTGGTACTTACTTGTATATGACACTGATCTACTTAATCTAACTAAGGCTATGTCGTTAACCCTGTTATTATCGTTAGGGCTGTAGTTTTCGTGTGCCACTGAACTGTCAACTGGCACATCTACAGGGGCCTCATTGCAAACTCGTAGTCGGCCAGCTGTGATGCAATCAACGTCAGTGTCAGTATTCCATTCTCCCAAACGAACTGTTGTTCTAGAAAAAACAAATACAAGTTTCCATTGTCATATCTTCTGCTAATTTTAAATTTAACCAAACCAAAATATGATTGTAAAAGTTCTGAAAAGAAAACTCAAATTTGGACTTCGTGTAAACTAAAGATGCAAGACCGCGTAAAGCTGTTTGAATTTGTATGCCACGTCTGATCTTGTTGTTCCCTTAAATTTTGTTTGCAAATGGAAAAAACTGATGCAGAAAATTTGAGGGTGATGCATAATCCCTATAATGTTACATACAGTATTTACAAGTGATGCAACCAATTCAAAGAAAGCAGAGATGCGTTGTCAACACAATCACCGTCGACGACAATCGACATCAACTGATGAACAAGACGTCAATAAAATCAAATAATTGGTGCTCAGAATTCGTCGACAAGCAATTAGACACTTAACCGTTAACGTTTCAGTTAGATCCGTCCAGATATTTTTTGTGTCTGAAGAGAATCTCTTTTAGTGGCAAAAAACAGTTTCCGTCAAACGAGAAGGTGAGTCAAGATGGAAAGACCGCGTCTGCGTTGTTAAAATAACAAGATCAAAATACCAGTTTTTTTTTGGTGTGATAAATGATGAATTCCTGCAACCGAACCAAAGTAAAATTTACCTGAAAATATTTGCAGAAAGAGGCTTGCATACCTTACTATACACTCAAATCCCAACCTGTTTTACAAAACTGTGGCTTACAAAATACCAGGCGTCGTTTTACTAGTTAAACTCTATTGAAAAACAAGTTCAGTTAATATATCAATCCCAAAAAATATGTATAGTAAACAGGCTGAAAAGGACCAAATGCAGGAATTTTAAATAAAAGGAAAAAGGCACATGAACAACACACGAATTCTATCAATTGTTATTTCAACACCAGGAGTACTCGTAAAAAATTTATCCTCAACAATTTATTTCTCGGTCTGAACAAGCATCTTTAAAAACTGACGACAAAGAGGTCGTTCTTCTAGGAACAATCCAGATGATGAGAATGTTCTTGGGCAACTCCATCCACAACAGCAACCATGGACCTGATGACTATATATTCTATGGTCAAGTCGTTTAATTAATAATATTATATTTAACTCGAAATAGTTAAGGAAACACAGTTCAAATACTATAAATAACAAAGATGAACTAAACGGTTTGCTACAACGGATAAAATGTCATTACAACTTACAGTCGTCCAATTTTTTGCAATATGGGCCCCGTGACACAATGCGCAGCTGTCAATACGTATTTTGGAGAAATTAGAGTACCTCCACAAGACCATTTTCTCGGAGCACCTGAGCTGTCATAACCAAGGAGTACCATCCATGGGAATTCGTCCATGTCAGTGTCCTCTCCATTGTATATCCTATCTGATTCCTGTAGAGCAGAATAAGACATTTAACGACGTATATAAATGCCACACATCGGTTTAGCTAAATATTTAATAACTCTCGTAATTAAGAATGTATTGTCAATGGTTTTTATAATGTTTTGCAAATTTGATTTGGTACCAGACCAGTCAGTATAAAAAATGAATTGAGATGAGGCGTTTTCTAAAAATAACAACAGGTGGCGACGTAGCAGAAATTTTAGCTACCCTTTGGGTTTATTCCATTTAAGGTATGCTATTTTTGTATAGTAGCATGTAAGACACTATCAAATAAAACACCTCGAGGAATTTTGGTTGATGTCGGGAAATACAAAAGGAAATGTGTAAATGTGTTCGTTCGGTAAAGGAAATGAAACACTTTTGCCTATTTCTAGAAAAGAATCTGAAATGATCCGTTGAAAGATTAATCTTGGCATAATAATATACGTCTTTTCGTATATCTTAGTTACATTCTACGTTTTCTTGGCTTTTTCAATATTTTTTTGTTTGTAATCTCTATTTGTGTTCGACTTTTCTGTAAAATATTTTATTTTAATTTGTTTCTTTGTGTTTTGTTTTTTAATATATTCATTACATTTTGTTTGTTTTCTCTGAATTATCATTTTCAATATTAAGGTAGTAATATTCAGCAACTATTTTCTGAGAAATCTTGCCACTCATTCTTTTTCACAGAAAATTAGTGATAAGAGTATATGAAAATAAATACATGGTACCCAGAAGAGTTTGTAGACTTCTATATAGATTTATAAAATGGGGTCACCATAATATTTCTAAAAACAAAAACAAACAAACTCTTCATTAATTAACGCCTGCTACTGTTAACTAACGAAGAGTTATTGTTCTTCAACAAGAAACAATTAAACTTTTTACTAATGCCAATTACACTAAATCGTAGTCAATTCTAACCGGACAAATTATAATATGTTGTCAGTCAAATATTCAAATGCCAAGTTCGTCTATTAATCTCTGATGAATAATTAGTTGGAATTGATATTTTATTATTCAATGGATGCAAAGACTTTAAAATAAATCTATTAGAATGCGTTTTTAATGCGAGAAACTGTGGTACATATCTTAAAGAATTTAATATATACAAATTTTTTAAAACTATATTAAACATTATTTTACTGTCAGGAACCTATCACAAAACCTTTCACATGGATCAGATTATTTTTTCTAACTGATACCTTGGAGATACTTAAATAAGTAAATAAGTAAAATACTAATGCGGTATTTTTTTAACTGTGCAGGTTGAAAGTTTCCCAGTTATAGAAAAGATTGGTGCAATGTTAATGACAGTTGATCTGTTAACACTCAAGTTATCATAAAATGTTAAATTGAGGTTTGTGCGGACTTCCGGTCAAGATGGTGAGGCGGCCGGTTGTGTGTGAGATAGGTTAAGGTTAAAAATTAAAGTGCCAGAATCCATCCTCAACAAGTTTACTTATTAATTGCCCAGAGACGCTTATACGGTCATATAGACACTCTTAGAGTGAATATTTGAGGTAATTATAGTGATTTATCTGGAAGTCCAAGGTCGACTCGTGCTGTAAATTTTTTATATATGTATTTACAAAGTTTTCATTTTGAGGGATTTGCGATACTGATGAGGCACTGAACACCAGCCCGATAGCTAGCCACCTACTAGACAAAAATGCAACTTAATAGTATTACCTTTTCTCCTTAACATATTAGATTTCAATCTACAGAACACATACAATACGTCATTTAGATTAAAATTTAAATACGTGATAATATATTATCATCGATTATTAATATTAATGTTCACGTTACTGTCAAAATAGTAACAAATTTTCAATAATGAAGATGAAGCCAGAAGAAAAACAACCATATTCACTTTCTGAATAAAAGTTTTACAATGTACCTAATAGGTTCATGAAATAAAAACATTCTTATAAAAATTTAATATTTGTTTTTATTTATCGTAGAATTTGTTCGGTTTTTCAAATTATATTATTTACACTAACAAAATGTTACAGGTTATCAATTAAAACACTGTTATTATTATCAAGTTTATATCACATGGACTATTTTTCCATACCAACTGTTGACCAACGATTGTTTTCATACAGGAAAGCTTCAAAATTATCTGTTTATTCGCATTGGCTTTATTTGATGTCATGACTTTATATAAACAAATTTTTAATGCTTTATATAAAGCCGTTGCCAACGAAGTCAGAATAGACTTTGAAACGTTTGGTATTCCTGCAATATACGTAGTTTTATTTCTATTGTGGTGTTATTCCCCAAAAAAAACATAAAAGTAAGAAGAAAATCATCATGTCATTTTGAATCCATTCAATCTCTTACTTTATTCTTAAAACATAATGAGTTAAAAAGTTTAAAGTTTCTAGGATACTCTGCGAAACCGAAATATTTGTACTGTTTTTGAGCTTTAATTCAATGCATAATTTAATAGAACATAAAATAGTAATTTTTAATAATATATCAGGTCAAAGTAGAAGTATTTCATTTTCCCCCATTTTAATGTGAGATTATTTGTTTGCTAGTCTCGATGGTGTTATGGTGCGTTTAGTTTTCAAATACCTGCTAATTGCTAGCCTCATCGGAACTAATTGTCAATAGTTAATTAAAAACCAATTTAGTCTTGCCGCTACGTGTTTTGTAAAATGTTCATCATCTGACAATAACATATTAATAGTCAATAAACAGTAAGTGCTCCTCACAAAAATATCGACTTGTTAGAATAGTTTACTTTGAATAAATGCTACACTAGATATTAGAGATGGGCAAAACTGATAAATTTAAATAACAGTTGCTATTGTTATTGCTATTTGCAAATAACAGCTGAAAATAACAGATAACAGTTATATTGTTTAGGCTGAAAATTGCTGTCGCCATCTGTTGGTAAGAAACTAAAATATGCAAAATTCATCTCGGTTGGCTACTAATATGATAGAGATCTGCGCATTAAGTACGATATAGAATATATTTGTTATGTTATTATTCCTGAAAATTTTGTATGTTTAAAAATAATATTAAACTGCAAATTCAGAACCAAAAATTAAAATACACCAAACAATCTTCTGACGTTTTATTTTTTATGCTTGGTAGTGCAGTTATGGAAATATTATATATTTAATCCTGGCGTAATTCTCAATTATTTTAATGAATATATCTAACTATCCAAATTGAAGTGATTATGGGAAGATCACGTCATAGAAGGTGGTTATCTACTGATAAAGTACAAAGAAATATATCCCACTGACCCCAATCCCATACCTAAATTATAACATACTCTCACATTCTATGGAATCTGTTTTACAGAACAGGAATATATATACAGCCTTGATAACAAACAATAATTTACCTAGACATATAAAAAACAAAAAAGATAAGAGTGACAAATTCTAACTCGTGTGTCACCAGGTTGAACTGTGGGAGTTGCCCCAACTTCTATATTGGTCACACTGGAAGATCGTTTAATTCAAGATGGCGTGAACACTCTAATGCTTTTGAAAATGAGAGCTCAATAAATTACATTTTCTGAACACTCAGAAAACCATATACCTCAAAATATATCCCAAAATTTAGATTTACAAAACAAAAGTAAAAAATTATACCTTCATGAATCCCTGGAAACAAACAAAAACAAAATTCTCCGAATCCTTGAATGTTCAAACTGATACCAATTCAATTCCAATTCATCTCCCTTACTTAATCTGAACCACAGATCATACATCTGAACAACCAGTTTTAAATAATATTATATTATTCACATCTGTTGTCAACAATGTTTTATAAATGTATAATTTACCTGAGCTACACCACATCCACTTCCTCGGAAATCCCCAGAATTAAGACGACACCTTTAATTTATTACCCTATCTGTACTTTCTTTGTAAGAAATATAAATTTGGCATTCCTTGTATTTCCAATTTCTAATGAAGCCAGACTTGGCAAAACATATCAAATTAAAAATAAATAAAAAAGTGAAAATTGAATCAGGTGTTTGTTGTTTTTAAATAATTTTAATAATGAAATTTCATCAAGTGGAGACTGAAACAATCAACAAAGAAATGATGATTTTAAAACATTTGTAATTAACTACTTACTTCTTACTTAGCACTATTTTTTAATTAAAGATTGGTACATCATTTTCATACCGTGGTCAATATAAAGAAGTAATTCACTATATGTTAATATTCTAGAAACAATTTAAATATATTTTTTTCAAGAACATAAACCATTATAATAATAATAAAATATAAACCCTTAATATAATTTCTAATACATATAATATATTTAAAATTCGCTCATTTATAATTACATTGTCAAGATTTCAGCAATGACAACGATGAACGAAAGTATATCTGAACGCTATTATTACGTTTGCAAGATCAGACAAACTCCTGTTAAATTTTTCAATAATGTTTTTCTGCTTGGCCGTTCAGCGCGTTCAGTACGAATCAGTTAACAGCTTTTGGTATTCAGCCTATGTTTTATTTTCAACAACTGCGAACAGAAACGTTGTGTATGAAAACTGCTGTGTGCGTTATCGGTCGAAACAGAACAACTGTTTTTTCAGTCGTTTAGTTTTCGGTCGATCTGTTATTGCTATTCAAAAAGGCAATTGAGGTTAGAACTGTTTACGTTATTGTTTGATCAGCGCTAAGCTGTAATAAACTTATATCTGTTATTTTTAGTCGGCAATAACAGTTGCTATTGTTATCGAGTAAATAATAGTTGTTTAATAGCAGCTATGTTAATAACGCCACATCACTAAGATATGCAGTCAGATTCTCTAATGGAATACAAAATACAATTAATAACCACACCGACACTACACACTGCCTCCATCTTGAAATGCCCATCCAATTTAGTTCGCTGTTTAAGAAACAGGGACCAGGTAATATACTAAGAGCCTCTTCTTTCAAATACAATACTCTTTGCGATACATTAAATTAGACACTTGACATATGTCAGACATCAGAAAGAAACTTGCCATTAAATGTAGGTATCGACCAGCTTCATTTTATCAAGTAACCATTTTACATTAAGACTTCTGAATAATAATATTATAGAAAATCAATAATAAATAGAAAATGAACCAATATAACATCCAGGTAATATAGAATACCTGCAATTTGCTTTTCTTTCTAATAAACACTCCAATTCTCTCTTTTTGATACGTCCCATACTTCAGAAATTAAAAATAATACCACGTACAAAGGCAACTTGGCATTAATCTTTCATATTATCAACGAATATAGACTCGTTGAAGGATACACATTAAGCAAAACATATCCTTTGTTTACATCGTTTTGTTATCGTAATAATAAACAAAGTACTCAATGGAGGGACTGATGAATTATATACATCCCGAGCATTTATGTTCACCAAAGACAACTAATATACTATTTTTATAATATTATGTCATTATTAATTATTTTTATGTACTATTTTCAATTGACATAAAATGAGTAAAACTCATTTTAATATTACTTAAATAAATTTAAATTGTTACCTTTGAATATATAGGAATATAATTTATTGTTTTGTATAAATGTTGTGTTTGTAATAGTTTTAGCTAAGAACAAAACGAACGTTTCTTTGAAATCTTGTCTTTATTCTGATGAATAAAACTATTTACAAACACTTACTCAATATATAAACTTATATTACTTTGCAGATATATTTAATTTAAGAATTAAATTAAATTATTCATATCAAAATAGTGACAATTATTTTAATTCACCTGCTTTAATTTTATTTATATCCATTACTGGAGTGACACAAATAAAGAAAAACAGAGACAATGAGAGAACTAGAAAAGGTAAGTATATTTCGTAAGAAGCTTGCGCTTCCATCATTCAGTCTCAAATGACTGCCGCTCTTATATTTAAATTTTCAAATGAAACTCGCTTAAAAAGAGATGTAAATATTACTTCTTTTTAAAAAGGCGTTTACATCCAACGTTTCCTTTATCTTTAGTATTTCTTTCAATAATCGAAGAGGTGAGACATTTTGTATTTCGTTCACCTTAAGATATGATTCTGTTAGTATATTTAACATTGTTTAATTATATAGAACCGTTTTTTCAATACATACCTATATATGCATTATAGTTTTGAGACATTTTTATTTGAAGACGCGAGATGTAAGACCGACATCTAGGATTTTCGAGAGAATTAGCACACACAGGTTCCGAATCTGGAGCCTTTCCGTGTATTTGCTGTTCTCCCTAGGACAGAATGTCACGATAAAATTTTCAGGTTACTTCACCTGTCAGAGATATTGAATAATCTCTTCGAGGTGTAATTCCTTTGTACGCAAGACAATATATATTATATATAATATATATTGCTAATTCTCTCGAAAATCCTAGATGTCGGTCTTACATCTCGCGTCTTCAAATTTAACGAAATGTATCAAATACATAAAGAAGTGTTCGAGAGGACATTCAATTGTGGGAAGCGCAACTCAGGAAGGTTCCCCGACCCGAAACAATATCTATTATATATAATATATATTGTCTTGCGTACAAAGGAATGACAACTCAAAGAGATTATTCAATATCTCTGACAGATGAAGTATCCTGAAAATTTTATCGTGACATTCTGTCCTAGGAGTTAAGGGAGAACAGCAATTACACGGAACGGCTCCAGATTCGGAACCTCTGTGTGCTAATTCTCTCGAAAATCCTAGATGTCGGTCTTACATCTCGCGTCTTCACATTTAACGAAATGTATCAAATACATAAAGAAGTGTTCGAGAGGACATTCAATTGTGGGCAGCGCAACTGATGAAGGTTCCCTTATCAGAAACAATATATATTATACATAATATATATTGTCTTGCGTACAAAGGAATGGCACCTCGAAGAGATTACATATTTATTTCTTGACTTTGAGAGTTCTATATTTACCAACTTATATAGTTTTATTTCTGTATCATTTTCCTTCATCCATCTTGGTTCAGGTAATTCTTCTGCAAAGCAATTCATATATTGGCCAAATTCCGTTTTAGGGGTCTCTATTAACATTACGGAATAAGCGATCCATGGGCCGGTACTCTTGTTATATACGAAAAACATTTGGTAGGTAGAACTTAAATAAACTACATTCATGTTAAACGATTTGGACGCTCCCTATGTCCTACCAGTGTAAACAAACAACGTAGAGCTAGTTTGAATCATGAATTAAGAATTACCATTTCTCACAAAATGAATAAATATTTTCTGTTTTTCTCTTAAAAATGTCGACATTTATCCATTCTCTCTCATTTAAATCATCTTAACTATTTCTAACTAGTGTTTATCTGCTTGGTTTTGGCGCAAGTAATATATATGTTTATATTTCTCTTGGAAAGCTGCCTTATTTTGTGTATTTTCACTAGAAGTCTTTTGAACTAGTGCGGTCTTCCCAGAACCCTGGGTCTTTACTCTAGTTTTGTCCATAATATAGACAGATTTCCTTGTAAAAATGCGATTATTATGTTGTGCTCTCAAACAGTTTCTAGGCATATGCACCAGATGGTTGTTGATCCCTAGGGCAGATTAGGCTGACATATGGGCTGGTACGAGTGTCAACCAAATAATGAGGACATTGAAAGAGTGTCTGTTGTATGGGTAGCGATAGGAAAATTTCTTTACTTGAGCTCACTATCTATGAGATAGTTCGTCCTTCGGTTGTGCATCATATTAAAGTTTTCAACCATTCAGTTGTTAAACCAGACAAAATTCGGGACTAAGTGCTTGCAGTTTCTCACTATAGTCACGAATCGCAATGGACCAATGTGGAGTGGATAGAAAAGAAGGAGCCAGGACCATCAAAAACCCCGACTGTCGCAAAATAAACCGTACTTACTACTGGGGCCAGGTTCGAGCTACATGTCGGTCAATAAGGTACTGTCAGTCCATTTGAGACGTCCTACTCCTGCATTACAATAAAAGACTCCACATATCAGTATTTTTTTACCCACATATTGACTCACTTAAGCTGCGTACTTACTAAAATATCTCCACGTACTCTGACTCTGTGTATACACCTTAAATCATTACATATACTCCTACCCTCTCACTTCACAGGGCACACCCCTACCAGATGACCAGACGTAAACTAGCTCTCACCTTCCCAACTTTTCTCTTTCACCACCCTTTCGACGAAACCGCTGACCTTTGTCCTGTTTTCCTTACTCTCAACCAAACTAGCCACACCCTCCTGATCAAACCTGCAACTAATTTCTCCCTCCATGCATTCCTTCAAAAGATCTGTGGTGCAGAGTGTCACTATCCTCACAGTAAGAGCAAAAACTTTCCCTTGCCCTAAAGAAGCGATGGAGAAAGTTTCCCGGCACTGCACTTCTGAGAACCTAAAAGTTAGATGTAATTCATTAGACGACTTTTTACCACATTCCCCACAGTCCTGATGTGTCACCATTTAATTTCCTTATGTTGAGACTTCTTAAGGAAACACCTGGAGAAGATCTTTTTGCGAATGTTCAAGAGATTCAACAGTTTGTGCACAATTGGTTGAAAAACCTCCCAAAGTCATTCTTCGAAAAAGACATGAAAAAAACTACCTTTTTGATGGAAGAGAACTATTGTGTGAAAAAATAACTATAAACTGTGTTTATTTTTGCAAAAGTTACGTTTATATTTACATGTTTGTTACCATTTTTGAGAATAATCTCCTACACTTTCAGTTACTGCTGTTTCAAATATTCTGGTAATATAACGTTACAAGAAAAACTGTTGAATTTAATAATTAACTAAATATAATTTTAATAATTGAGTAAATTTATTATACAAAAATTGTTTTAAGAGCATTGCTATAGTCTTTCTGAAACGAAATATTTTATCTACAAACAAATCGGAACTATATGTTGCAATTTATCTTACCTGGAATCCGCATGTCGTCCTGTCAGGAATCAGACTATTTGGTTTAAACGTAGCTACCCTGTTGCCAGATCCTGAGTTCGAATTCACCGTGCCATAATTGTCCAAAGTTCCACAGCAAACAAGAGGATATTGTTCATACCCACAAGCCGAAGCTCTCAGAAATTTCAACTGGTCAGCGTCTTTAGTTCTTACAGCTTTTAGCAAGTTAGGACATTCGTATATCGACTTGCACACAGCTGTCTCTCGATTTGGAGTCGTGCATTGCGAACCACTTTCTTAAAACGAAGAAAATGTATATTACTTAGGACAAAGTTTAAAGTCAAAGTTGATATGAAACAGAACATAGTAGTATGAAAGTGGGGATTGGTCATTTCAATTACTTCGCTCACTAATCAATTGTAACCTAACATTAATAATTTTTTTGATATGTTAAAATATATTAGAAAATCTACAAAGGCGTTGTCGTACCCTTTATATTTAAACTGTTTTTTAGGGTACAATTCCGCAACTAATATATATATATATATATATATATATATATATATATATATATATATATATATATATATATATATATATATATATATGTAAACGTCGAATCTTTGAGCAGAAAAATAATGATTCTATTGCGGACTAAAAAAGTCTAAAACTGCACTCAAGACGAGAATAATTATGAAATATCGAATTATATGGATTAAAATCTGTATTAAAATCTGTATAAATGTCCACGAAACAGAAGTATTTAACGAAATAAAAATTTGGTTGCTTTTACTATTCGACTGGGTATAACCGAAAATACTTGTAGGCGATTTAGTTATGTTTCGGGAAAGTAGGTAAAGTTTTGAGACCTTTAACTTTCGGAACAAATCTAACTACTCGCCTATACACGGTGTTCAAAAAGTCCGAGTATGGCTGATTTACTTATTGAGAAAGCGTTTTAGAGGACAAAGTTAAATGGAATACTTTTAATATTTTCCCCCCGCTACCGAATGGTCATGTCCGCTTCGAACTTGACTATCACCTTGAAGGTCACATCATTTTCAAGTCGATTTTTTCAAATGGGAACCCAATTTTTTTATGTAATAAATGAGAAGAGCGAAAAATTTCACTTACAGATATGGCCTTGAGCATTTATTGAATACTCATCAGATTTGTCACCAGGAACCTCAAAAACTAATTTTTCATCGTATTCCTCCATAGTCCTCGTGGCTTGGAGCCTAAGCATGCTTTACCTCAATTTGAGCTTCACTGCCCATCAAGGTCATGTGAAAAAAATGGTTATCGCCATATTTGGACGTGAAATTTTCCGCTCTTTTCATTTCCGACATAAAAAACTGAAAAAATCAACTTGACCTTGATATGACGTTCATGGTCATAGTCAATGTTATCCATTTAACTATTTCCTCTAAAATGCTTTCCCACTGAGTAAATCAGCCGTACTCTGACTTTTTGAACACCGTGTATAACACATTCATTCAGGAGAAAGAGCACTATTAAAAAATGGGATTGTGTCAGCTGTAATCAGGATACTATTTTTCCTTTATTATAACAACTACTGCTGCGCTGTAATTAAATTAGTTATAATATAATTTTTATAGAGTTTTTTGTTCTTCATGTTTTTGTTCCATTAAAGTTTATTTAATCCAAAGAATATATTCTTATTTTCGTTGCGGTCGTATCTCTGAACTCTATCTTCCTCTTAATGAAAAAGCAAAACCACTAATAAGGTTATGTGGAGACTTTGTAAGAACTGATCAAATAAAAAAAATCGGTAACTACCTTATAGCGTGAACTGATACTTTTCTAGATTCTACAACCTCTTCAAAATTGTATAGGGCCTGGAAGAGTAGAGGAACTAAAGAAATTATGGTGTTGGAATTTCTCGAAGAAGAACAACTTAAGGAGTTTGAAATGACCTGCAGAATTTTATTGAAGAGACCTGGTATTCTGGGCACTAAATATTTTTGAAAAACTGAAATGAAGAAGAGTAAGAATAAAAAGTGAAATTCAGAGGGACTGAAAGACCGACTGGAAGGACTCAGAACTAAGACATGTATTTTCGTGAATTTAACTAGATGACGAAATGAACCCAAGAAGGAAGAGCTGAATAACTAATATGAAAACTAAAGCTTTTTTATACACTGATAAGTCACCATGCTGCATACGGGCGGGTTAAAAAATTGTTTATTCTTATGACTTTTGCTATTAATATTAAAGATATTTACCCCAGCAGTTTGCCATTCAAGGCAGTAGACAATTTTTCCAAACTGCTATCCTATATCACGAAAAATAACACAGAATACTAGTGGTCTTCTTCAGAAAGTCTTTCTCACTGATGTGCTAACAGAAAGAAATCTCCACCAAATGATGAACCAGTCCACCTGTGCACATGTACGTATAGTATATACATGTATGTTTTGTATACTTGTCCGCTGTGGAGGCATTGCATTTGACCATGTTATATCCATCATATATTTCTGTTTGTCGAATTCATTCCAGTAAGTAGATAAATAAACCCAAACCTCCTTCAACAATTTTGAGATTACTTACTATATTTTTTGTTTCATTTTCCGTAAACTTCTAAAAATCAACATTTTTGTTATTGATTATTATGAAAACGGAAAACTGATTCATCGTGAAAATCTTGCATATAGTATATAGATGCATCTTTTAAATAAACCATTCAGAAAGTATGCAGGTGCATATAGTATAAAGAATTTGATGTGCAAAAGTTGAAGACGTACAAGCTGGATGATGTTAAAACGTACCTGTCTCACCAACAGGTTTTAGTCTAGTCACAGTTCCGTAATTATCCAAAGTTCCACAACAAACAAGAGGGTATTTTTCATATCCACAAGCAGACGCCCTCAAAAATTGTAGGTTGTTTGGGTCCTTTCTTCGTATAGCATCCAATAGTATGGTGCACTCGTGTATAGATCTGCAGTCTGCTGTCTCTCCATTTGGAGTCTTGCATGGTGAACCACTTTCTTAAAATGAAGAAATTTAGTAAATTTTATACAAATTCTTCACTATAGTTAGGTGCCCTTAACAAGCTTAACATATGTAGTACACGCATCTAACAATTTGGGATTGTTTTTTTTTTCAGTGTGACAAAACAACATAACAGACTATAAATATAATTTAACATAATTTACGTGTATGTATTTGGGGGCACAACTACCTTCCTGCCGGATTGAAGCAAAACAATATTCACTCCATCTGTTTTACAGTTATTACTAAGTGGTCATAACAAAAAGAATTAATTCGCAATTAAAACACTGTACAAGAGAGAAAATTTATAGGCCTGTTGATGCAAAGATAATAAATTAGTCAAAGGAGATAGCACGTAAAGAAGAAGAATTCAGCAATTTAGTGATAAAGGCGATAGCATCTCTTTTTACCCTACTTCCAAAAAGGAGGAGGTTATCATTCGTCCCGTATTTTTTTGTATGTATGTTACCTGATTTCTTCTCCTGTGATAAACCATTTTGAATGAATATGGGCTTGTATAATAGAATATATATCCTGATTGGTGAAACTTCAAATTTGGGAAAAGACTATTTGTAAAGTGATGAAATTTGTGAATGAACACATGCGTGCATGAAAAACGACCACTCCTTATGGATGTGTATAGTTTTTTAACGTTTAATCTATTAAGGAAGATTCCATTGTGATCTCATACACTTTTCTACGACGTGCAACAACAAGTTTTGCAGAAAATCTCCGGAAATTAAAAAATATTCCTATCAAAAATTTCATCGAAGTGACGTAACGGACATTTCCTCATAAATATTTTAATTTCAACGTAATAGTGCGGGAATTGTAGGCAATGGAAGTTTTAATTGCAAATTTGAAAATTTGAACATCTCAAGCATACAGGTAGTAAAGCATAATATTTTCGGCTCCTCAAATCAATGAGTACCAAGCTCGTTTTGATTGTATACTAGGCAAATACCTATTTAAATTTTGGTGTCACATTCTCCCGGCCTAATAGAAAATTCAATGACAACACATGTCAAACTCTAAACTGCTATTTGGCGTTTATACACAGGGTATAACTAAATAGTTATAGCAAACAAAATCACAAAGTAAAGTGATAGAAAGAGTTATTGTATTTATATGATGATATTTATATGATGATTGAAATATAGGACAGAGTAGAATGATAGTGGTTCATAGGCAGCCGTATATACAAGATGTTTGGAATATAGAGTGGAGTGGACGTTTGGATATATAAAAATGTTGAAAAAAAAGACGAATTATAACAGTTTTTTAATCACCCTATATAATTACAATAATATATAACTTATAACATCATATAAAAGTTTTTTAATCATCCTATATAATTATATGATGTGGACATAAACAAATCATATACAGTATGGTTGAAATATATGCTGGAATTGAATTAAATTTATACAATGTGATTAAAAAATTACATATTTCATATCCCATAAGAAGTTGCATAAAGTGTGGAGAATAATTAATGTTAAATGAAAATGTATCATTACGTAACGTTGGGGCTTTCGATGTTACCTGGTCCTGTAAATTACGGTTATACACACAAAATAAAAAATAAAGAATGAAAACTACCTGAATTCAAAAAAACTAAAAAGTGAAAATATAACATTTAAAGAAATATATAACAGACTTCCACCTATAACTGAAAAGCTGAAAATAATTATAACAAAATACAACTCTAGCAAATAAATAACACATTCAATGTTGTTAGGTACCTATCCAGAAAATAAAAATGTAAATATTAAAAGGTGCTTATTCTGTACAATTTAATTACCTACCAATCTAGTACATTTTTTATGTCGGTGCCAAGCAACAACTAAGTTTGATGAAGTAGTAGATAAGTACGCAATGCAGGATTTTAATTTGCTTGGCACGAACTTCTAATGTTTATATTTTTTACTTTCTGGGTGGGTCCCTAACAACATTGAATGTGTTATTTATTTCCTAGAGTTGTATTTTTGTTATAATTATTTTCAGCTTTCTAGTTATAGGTGAAAGTCGGTTATATTTTTTTAATTTTTTTATTTTATTTACTTTTGATCAGAAATTTATTTTAAAAAATTTGAACAATATAAACGAGCCTCATTAAGTAAAAATCTACATTTTTGAAACTCCTTTACTTTAAACCTTTTAGGATAAATACTTTGTAACTCATACTATTTAAAGTTTTAGTTTCAAATATTATCTTCCCGAAGTTCTAGTTGATTATTTAATTACCTTTACAATTTCCATATACGGTGTTATAATAGAGTTTACAAAATTTATAAATTGGAAATATTGTTTTTTTAGAATACGGCCGATAAATGTCAAGTCATTAATTTTTATGGTTCTGATAACATATGTCAAAAAAGGAGAAAAGCTTTTTTGTCAATGTGATGACATATTCGAATTTATGCATGTAGCATTTTACAAAAGTTGTTCAAATTGATCATCGATTGCATTTTGAGAACGACACACTCGATGATATACTATATTAACTGAATTTTTAATCAATCCCATAGTCACGGCATTGCCTCTCGTCTAATGCGTTCCATTAATTATTACAAATTTCCTGGCCTTTCAACATAAACTACACTAGAAGGTAGGTAGCTATTGGGGTCAAATCTCGAGATCTTGGTACTCACAGGGTGGTGCAAACTCCGATAGTGAATTTGCTTCACTTTTTTAAGAACCTTCTGTACTCGTCCTAAAAGCTTACGTTTCATCGAAATTCCTCGAGAGGGCGCCATCACAGGCGTGACTATCGATCATCAAGACTTGTTGCGCAAGCGTGTTTGTGTTTTGCATGCTGTCGGCCATTAAACTTTATTCTTTCTTTTGAGCGTATTAATCGGTGTATAATTTTTGTTGTAACCCACCTCATATTTCAGGAATAAACAAAATAAGGAATGCTATAGGAGTAAAGTCATTTGATTGCAGAGAATAGCTAATGGGTATTCAGGAAAGTCTAGTTCCTAGATGTTTTAATAAAATATCTAAAATGTAATGAATTATGGTATTTGTTGCTTAATTTAATAATTACTTTTTAGACATTACTTTTAGACCAATCAATAGAGCAAAAATTAATTGATAATGTGTAAAAAATACTATCAGGATACCGACTGTGCCATCACATTAACAAAGATTCCAAGCGATATCTTGCTATGTTTTCCACTCGCAACTATGGTTTTTTACTTTGTTATAAACAATTGAATCAAGAAAACTACGTTACTGGCGTCAACAGGTCAATTGTAAAACATGAAAATAGGAATGAAATGAGCCCAGGCTCGATCCGATTGGATCATTAGTAACGGGAAAAAACAAAAAAATACTGAAAACTGTAGGATTTTTCTTTGAAAATCGGATCTTCGTCACTTTAGAAGCTGTAGAACTGGGCTTGTAGGAACTGATAGTAATTTACATCTATTTTATGTATGCCAAAAGAAGGCGCTACCGGTTTATTAGTTTTTGAACTATCGTGATATAAAATTTTCTGTTCACTATTTTTGCATTACGCACCCATGCGTCACAGATAATCAAATTTCAACTTTGAAAAAAGTTGTTGAAAGTAGAGGTGTCATTTTACAAAGCCTCTATTCTCATTTTTCACTAAATGTCTGAGAAATATCTGAAAAATGTTAGCAAACATGACAAAAAATGGGCGAGCGTATGAATGTATCCAAGGAGTGGGGGAAACACGGTTGTTGAGGGGAAGCGTATAGTAATATATAGTAGAGGCACATACATAGATCGTTTTAATATTTAAAATCCTCACAAGTAAGAATTTTTTTAATGACCTCTCTCCTCCGATGTTCCGTAAACCCAAAATCCACAAATTAAAGCAAAAACGTTTCCGAGAAACCATTTAAATATAAAATATATTAATAAACAGTTCTCATTTGATATAATAAAATCGAACAAATCACTCTGTATAGAAGTTTTTTTAACGATTAAATTCTTTCACCATCTGTCAGAGTGACAGTTACTATCGATAATAATTATTGTTAGCAGTTCCCCTCAACAACCGTGTTCCCCCCGCTACTCGAACCTACTCATACGCTCACCAAATTTTGGTCATTTTTGCTAACATTTTTGGTATATTTCACAGACATTTAATGAAAAATTAAAATAGAGGCGTTGCAGAATGATATCTCTACTTTCAACATCTCTATTCTGAATTGATCTTTGACGATCCATGTCGCATGGAGACACACTGCAAGAATAGTGGACTAAAAACTTCAGATAGCAATTATTCAAAAACTAATAAACCGATAGCGCCTGGTTTAGTCATGCATAAGGTAAATATCAATTACTATCAATTCCCACAAGCCCAGTTCTACAATTTCGATAGTGACGGAGTTATAATAATATAAAGAAAACCGCTAAATTTTCCAGTATTTTTTGTTTTTCTCTGTTACTAAAGATCTTATCGGATCGATCCTGGGCTCATTTCATTGGTATTTCCATGCTTTACAATTCACCTGTTGACACCATTGAGATTATTTTTAATTTTATAAACTTGCAACGAAAAAAACGCAATTTTCCTGTTTCAATTGTTTATAATAAAGTAAAAAACCATAGTTGCGAGTGGAAAAGGTAGCAAAATATCACTACAAATCATTCTTAATGTGATGGCACAGGCAGTATCCTGATAGTATTTTTTGCACGAAAAAATCTCCATTGATTGGTCTATTTACAAAAAAAAGGCAAGTGCTGTGAAGTGTGGATTCAGAGATTAGAAGAGCTCCTTACTGCAAAACTAACAAGGTGGTTTGTGAAATATATTTAGAAATGAAATACATTGGACGAAATGGAAACTACTGAATGCCTGTTTGCTCACCGTGAATGAACCTAGTATGGATATATTTTCCGGTGATGCTTTCACTAAGATTTCATATATGGTCGTATTGCTTTGTTAATTTTATAAGGCAAACGATTTACAATATAATTTTACTTTAATTTTTAAAGATGTCTTACATTTTAAAAGGTTAAAATGTATGTTGTAACGTTTCATTTTCAGAGCCGATAACTGGTTTATATTTTTATGATCTGTCTATGGTATATTGTCATGCTTTATTTCTTAAAGTTTACATACGGAATTGCATTTGTTTATTTTTTATAAATAAAATTAAATTTCAGCTGGTAGTTTTATTTTGGTTGTTCAGTCAGTCAGTGATATTTTTTTGAAGCATTAAAGATAATTAAAATGTAGATTCCTTTTTAATTCTCCTAAAAGAATATTACAGGTTTCTATATACCAGAAGCAGCTTTTATGCCTATTGCTGAGTTCCACTTTGACTCCCTATGTGTACTTTGTGGTCATTTTATTAATCCACTTCTACCAATCCATCTTTCATTAAATCCTGAATCGTTCTTACTTGTTCACAATAATGTGGCAGTGCTCCTTTTTGCAAAGAAAAATAGCCCGGGCAAAATTTTGGTCAATATTGGGATCAGGGAAGGCTTGAATTAACGAGAATATATGTCACCAGGAGATGTCAATATGTCATTCGAAACGTAAAAAATTAATCGCCTGACTGCATTTTCCGAAAGAGAGATATTGTATACACGGTCTGTAGTTTTTCTAATTTGTGTTTGGAACCAGACATATACAGGGCAGACTTCTTGTTTATAAATATCAACTTGTATATTTAGATATTCTTTTGTTAAGGTTAAGTGAAGTTTTAACTATAATGATTCACCAGTTTCAATAAATCATAATATCAAAACACGTTCATTATTTTTAACCGCATTCCAACAATTTTCTAAATGTCACGGACATTTTCAAAGTCGAATGTCTGTGATTTATTATTTATAAGAAACATCAATTAAATTTCAGGTTACATCTTTAGTTCTCTATTTTTTTATGCGTAACTACTATTGCTCGAGCAGTTTTGTATAGGAAATTATTTGACAGCATTGAAGGAATTTGGTATTAATTTTGAAATGCTGATTATCATGTTCTACTACTCAATTCAAATTCATTTCCCATTAAGGCTTGGTATTTCTTTTTATATTGAGTTGCTATAGGTCTTTTCGTTATTCTTCAAATCTTTTCAAATTATTAGATTTCACATTTTCCTCTATTATCAACGATTTTGTTACTGTCTACTCTTAGGAGAAAACCCCACCGCAATGTTAAAACATTTATTTCTTATTTAATTGAAAAAAAATTGTAGTAGAGAATTTTTAATGTGAAATCTGTTTATGCCTTGCAAAATATTGCCGCAAGTATTTACAATAATTTTTTTTATACATTTTTTTAAACGTACTTGCGATATGTTTTAACGAAGAAATGTGAGATTACAGCTTATGATTTTCTCTATATGACGATTATATATCGGAATTGATCTGTAAACACTTTTTGTAAAATGTCACCACACATATTTAATAATCTATATGTGTCAAAGTCTGGCCTGCCCTTAAAACAATTGAATTCTTAAATATATAGCTTGTATTCTCAAATGAGGTATTATGTCAACAAAAACAATAATAGTAAATTGTAATAGGCCAGAAATACTTTTGTGTGGAGTATCATTCGATACTAGGAACAATAACGAGGTGTTTAAAAAATACAATTTCAATAATGTTTTTATTAAGTCTAAATGTGTTATCATGGCTTCACATATCCAGTCCAGTTATTGACAGTTTCGAATTATTTCCAATAAAAAATATCAGAAATAGTTATTGATTCCACATAAAAAACCCATTAAAGTAATTAGTAATTGTTTATAGATTTTTCTTGTGATATCCTTTATATTATTTGACGTACATTCTCTTAACTACGTCACTTTTTATTGTTCAATATTTTAGTTATAAATTCCGAGTTTTCATTTCTACTTTAACGCTTAGCTGGGAAAACATCTGGGTTGGAAAAAGTAGGCCTCAATTTTGACCAGCCCATCTCCAGATTTACATTTCTGAGGTTTTTGCAAATCTTGAAGAATTAATGTATACCATTCTGGTATTTTCTGCAGATATGAGAAGTGTGATATTTACTCTCTGTAATATTTGCCTGATTTTTAGGGAAAACTAGCTCAGACAAACCCCCAGTCAGGAGTCGTACTGTGTGTAACGCTCTTTCTTCATTAATCCTAGGCTAGAGATCACACGAAACAAATAGTAGATTATCTTAATCCGTATCGGGTGAAATATACTAATACAAATATTTCAGAGAATTTACTATCCTTTGAACAGAAGAAATAAATTGTTTCTGGTTGAGAAACTTCATGAGTTGCGCTTCACCCAACTGATTGGAATCTCGAATTATTATTTATATATTTAGCATATATAACTAAATTTTATATTTTATCGCAATGTGAATATCGACATCTAGCAGTTTCATGTAAAACTTGCTAGTTCTACATGAAACTGCTAGTATCCAAATTGGGAGCCGTACTGTTTGTAACGCCGTTTCCTTGTGATTCCTAGGACACAAATTACACGAAAGAGTTCAGAAACTAAATAACTATAATCCTGATAGTACATTAGAATTTTGTGAAATGGTTGCGAAAAACTAATTTTTCTCCGATGAGACAACGTTTACCCCTACATGGAACGGTCAATAAACAAAATCATCTGTCATGGAGTATGCAAAATCCTCATTGGATAAGGAAAAATTACACTCAGTACTCTATCAAAGTGAACGTTTGGGCTGGCATAATAAATAACAGAATAATTGGAATATATGTTATTGAGGAGTCGAGTACTAAATACGGAAATAATTATGTAAGATAATCTATATATAAATAGACAAAACGATTAGGTACCATTTTCTCCTCTGTCTATCAACCGATTTGCTTCATTTTTGTTTTGATTAGTAGCTACTGACGACCTTTAATGCAGAATGCTAATATTAATTTATAATATCGGTTCATTCATTAAATAAAATATAATAAAAATTCACTATTTATATTATTTATTCAGTCGGTCAAAATTCCAAACATTGAGTAATTATATATGGAGCGATCGTTATTATTAGAGCATATACTTCTGGAAGTCCCATACAAGCGTTGTTAGTATTTAGTGGTAAAATAGTCAGTGTAGTAGATCAGTATTGATTTTTCGGACGCGTTGCGGTAACTTTCATATTAAATATTCTGTTTTTAATATGAATTTAATTATTTGATTAATATATTATTATCACAACCTTCCCGAAGGTGTTGTGTAAAAAATTTTCAGACAGCGGACAATAGAGAATGTATTAAATAATTAAGTTATCCTAGGGTTGTCTGTATTTTTTAATATTTCTAAACTTGATTGAAACGGCAAATGACGAAAACTTTTAGGTTGCAAAGAATAATCTTCCAATTATTATATCGAATATTTTGCCAGGAGCGGTTCCAGTCAAAAATTTGGGGGGTCATTCATTTAAAAAATATTTCGAATACCGATATTTGACTACATTTTTATTGCAATAGATTTATCAATATGAGTGAACAATATTGTTCATTACATCTACTACTCCGATCTCTCCATAACTCTGTTTCTTATACAAATATACTTTTTACAATTTCATGAAACAGGGTCGAATTTCGACCACTGGTCGACCACTCGTTATTAGATATTTTCTTCAGCTGAGAAAACCGCAAGTGATTAAGGTTTTTGCCCATTAATAATAATTTGTCTGGCGTTCAATGGAATGTAAAATCTCGAAATGAGATAGAGTAATATGCTTTTATTGCTTATTAGAAAAAGTAATGTTTTGCTTGATTGTTTATGTCTGTTTTGTCTCCTGCATTTTGGAAAACGATTAAGGTATATAATTGAAACTCAAAGTGTATTATGGACAATTTGGGGAAATTGCCCGTATCATTAGAATACTCTTGTAGGATCGAAAAGTGACGTCACTTTCAAATTATTGGTATGCTATCAGAGTACGAACTATTTTTAAGTCTTTTTTAAATTCTCAAACGTCGTCTATTGATCGATTTATTTATGGGATTTATGAAATAATTTTCTCGTGTAATATGTGTAAATATACATTCTTGACTATTTAATGAGTCGTGTAGTTCAATGTTTTTCTGATACAATTTGTAGATAATGTTGAAATCGCTAGACTAGTCGAGAACACACATAAACAAGTAAAATCGATATTTTCTTCCTCAATCATTTACAATTTATTTAAAATTAATGTTATCACAAAATATCTTCCACCTAGACTTTGTCCAAATTTGACGGGACCATTTATGTAAACAGTGTGGAACAGTCAAATGGAATAAATTCATTAGCGAATGAAGGAGAGCGTGTTGGGAAAAACGCTTGGACACGTCGATTTGTATTTTTAAATGGCCATTTCTTCAACAACAAAAAATTTTTATAGGGTTTATCATGTGACAGTGTCCAATACCAACTTTCTTATTTTAAATGCAAGCCCCTGTATATTATTTATTTTTTAAATTGTCCTGAAAATTCTAGACATAATTCATATACAATATCCTACACCTATTTTCAACTGTTTTCAGATTTATTATAAAAATTAACATTAAAAAAAGAAAATTGTTATTTCACAAATTCGCTACATCACACTAACAACCTAACAAGTAATACTAATTGTTTATTAATAATAGAAAAAAAACCAAAAACCGTTAATTTCAATGTAGGAATTGTTCAAAATGCTTGCCGTGAACGTCTTGGCAACATGCTAATCTGGTATAGAATGTCATCTAACGTTACTCAACATCTCAGGCGTGACTGATCTAATCGCAAGCGTGATTCGTCTTTTTAGGTCATCTAAGTTGAAGGGTTTAATTTTGTATACAGTACTTTTGAAATATCCCACAAAAAGTAGTCCAATGGCGATTAGGAGATCTTTCTGGCCATTCTATCGATCCGCGCCTCCCAATCCACCGATTTGGAAAAATTTGTTTCAGGTACTGCCGGACATTGATTTCGTAATGGGGTGGTGCTCCACCTTGCTGAAACCATATTGTATTGGCAGGAACTTGTAGGTTTACTGGAGCAAGATATAAGTTTGTCAAAGTTGGCACGACATTATCTTGGAGCAGTTCTAACTATTTATCTCCATTCAAGTTGCCATCAATGAAAAATTGACTTACGATATGATTTCCAACAATTCCTGCCCAAATATTATTTTTTTCAAAATATTGCGTACGTTTCTCTATCATCCATTGAGGATTCTCATTAGACCAATTGCTGCAATTTTGACGATTAACATGACCGTGCTCTCATCGGAAACCAAAACATCTCCTAAATGGATCACAGTGCTATCTCATCTTACCATCATTTGTTTACATAAATACGTTCTCCTATGTTAATCGTCTTCCATGAACTCCTGAGTGGGCATCATTTTATAGGGATGCATTTTACTTTCCTTTTATACAGTGGGCCTGCTTTTCGACCAGAATTATGTGGGTTTTCTTGAAACTCAAACATAATATCCAATTTCGTATTATCACGTAGAGCATTGGCAACTACTTTTTTATCTGTCTCATATGACCAAGCTCGCAAAACTACTTTTCTATTTTGCTAATTTTTCCTTGGGATACAGGCGGCAAATTTGGAAAATTTTCGTGAAATAAGCGAGAATCTTCCATTTGTCTATATCAGTGCGTTATCTCTGTTAAATGAACCATTTTTCTGATATTATTACATACAGTTAACAAAATACGGCAATAGCACTAACACTGACCACCACTATCATGCAGGTAGACATCAAGATGCTGAGACTATGAATTATGACGAAATTAAACAAAACTGTTTTTTTTTCTTTCAAATCAGTAACAAGGAACGCAGGAATGATTTTTGCTTACTATTTCAATATCACGAGCTTAATGGCAATAATTATTGACTGTAATGGAACGAATTTGTGTGTGTGTGTGCGCGCCATTTTTTAATATTAATTTTTGTAGTAAATCTGAAAACACTTAATATTTCCGAAACAGTTGATGATAGGTGTAGGACATTGTACATGAATTATGTCTAGAATTTTCTGGAGAATGCAAAAGATAAATAATATACAGGGCCTTGCGTTTAAAATAAGAAGGTTTGTCTCCAAGCGTTTATTCCAACACGCACTCCTTTATTCGTTATCGAATTTATTCCATTTGGCAGTTCCACACTGTATATCATAAGAGAAAGAAAATTTAACTGAATTAGCTATATTGTTTTCTATTTTCTATCGATACCCTGCAGTCAGTCTTCAGGGCAAATTTGTAATAACGTTAGTTAATTACAGATATTTCGAACTAAATTTACAAAATAAAAAAAATCAGACAGTCTTGTCATAACAACAATATTTAGTAAAGATATCAGAACTTTTTCTTTGTTCAAATGCGTCTTACGTATTGGTTACAAAATATTATGTATTACAAATACTAAAATATAAAAATATTACAGCAACTCTCTACATATAAATAGATTCCTTATGTCACCAATAAACTTAACAACAACGAATACATGAAAGTGAGTACTGTTAACTGAAATACACCAACCCAACACCTTGACAAAATAATTCTACTTACGTGCATTGATTTCACTAACAAGATAAACTCCTAATATCGCGAGGATACTCTTCGCAGTCCACATGCTTTACACCACGCCTTGACACGTCTGACCGGTGTTATCTGTTTGTCCGAAGTATTGCCACAGTTCAAAAACACATAATTACATTTCATGAAGATTGTAAACCAGTCGCTGGTAATTCCAATATCGGATATATTAATGATATCACCCAAATATATTATGTTTTCGAAAATGATTTACGATTAATTTTCTTGTACTAAACTATTCAGACCGTAACGTGTGTTTCGTCGAACAGATGCTCGTTCACAGTGATTAATGGATTGGTTTTGCACACAGCATCAACTTGTACGGCCGACCCAAACAAAACTACATGGTAAAAAAATTTGCAATCATTAAAGGAATACACCTGAATTGCTCAACCAGCATGAGAAAAAAATTTGAAATTTCGAAATATGCACAAAACAGTACAGCTAGTTTACAGCTAGTTTTATGTCCCCGAGACACGAAAATTGTGAAATACTATTTTTGTTTTTAATATTGAACATTTTTCCTTTGAGTATTTTTAAAAAAATTATGGGCGTTTAAATCTGGGACTAAGCAGTAAGACATATATTGTTGCAAACTTCGTCTTTAATCACACAGTCCCACAAAATATATTTTTTATATATTTAACCAAACCGCGATATTCTGATGTATTTTTTGATGTTTCAGTGCTACCCCTAATGACTGTAAAAACTTGATTTGAATACATACCAAGCATATTCAGCTTAATAAACCAGATTAAAATTAAAAAATAAACTCACAAGGCATTCATAATCCGCGAAAAGAACTGAAATAAAACGTAAATTGCTGAACAAGGAAGAAAAAGAAAAATAAAAATTGATTCAAATAGCAGATTGTAAAGCATTAGACTTTACAGCCATTAGAAGTGGAACTGAAATTTAGACAGTAAAAAATATGTTTTTATGAAAGTTCGATGTCCAAACAATTTTGTTGTACATAAAGATAATATTCCATATAGAAATAATATTGTTTCTCGGTTTCCCTGACATTATTTTGATTTAAGAGTAGTTTTTTACAATTACATTGTGGTAGTTGTCAGACTTACCCTAAATCTAAAGTATAACTTTCTTTCAAATTACACTGCTGAAATTTTGCAAATTATAACACCAGTCACTACAGCCAAATTCGACATATACATTTAATGGCATATTTTCCATCCCTACATTGCAAAGAAATCTCAACAATGTTGATATCACTTCAAAATTCACATAAGGGTCTCAAGGCTATGCAATATTTCAACTTAAT
Source organism: Octodonta nipae (assembly GCA_034190945.1). NCBI lineage: Eukaryota > Metazoa > Arthropoda > Insecta > Coleoptera > Chrysomelidae > Octodonta > Octodonta nipae. Next base: position 53,220,186 of record CM067216.1, read on the forward strand.
CCTAACCATGCTAGTAAAATAAACAATAAACCTGCATTTACTATTAATTTTTTAACCACGTTTTTTTACGAAATTTGAGTTTAGGGGCAGTTGCTCTCCACCCACAGGGGTAGTTTTATGGTTGAAGACATAACTTACTAAAATTTTTTGCTACTTCCACTAAATAAGACATTATAACGTTTTCTGTAGTAATTAACATTATTTATTATAATCTTTTTACGATTTAGGATAGTTTTCAGCCACAAATAAGAGCGCTTTTCAAATGTAGTTGAAAGACTCGAATATTTACTTTCAAATCAAAATCAGTACCCTTAAAAATTAATTTAACGAGATTCATTAAGTTTTATCATCTGAACTGGAATACTGTTCCCCATTTCACCCCTTTTTTGCTAGAGCGAAACTATAGCCAAATTTTGGAGGGTCTACGAGTGTTTTGACCTCGCATTCGGTTTCAGCCTCCAAAAATGCATAAGAATAGCATGGTTTGATTAAATGTTTCATCAACATAGTCGTCATTTTCCGTAGAGATACTATCATTCCAATATTTTTCTACACCTTCGATCTTTTTAAGATGTGCTAACAGGTAGACGGTACCAGAACTGGTGAATATGAGGTTGAGGAATTGCTAACTGTTTAATTCCACCATCGTCATCATCGATTTGTGGATTGGTTTTCTGCTTGAGTGTGTTATTCTATCGATTCAACAACGGAATATAGTAGTCGCTGTTGATCATTTAGCCCTTAGGAAAAATAGCATTCTTCTTCTAGCTCATCTCATTTACGGAGAAAAAATACCTTTTGGTGACAAAATTAATAGTAGAACAGAACCAACATCAATGTGTTCTAATGATAAAACTTGACTAATTGACATAAAATTCAACATTTCTTATTGATGTGTTTTTGTTTTTCAACAAAAATACCTCAAATAATAGGTATCAATTTAGTTTTTTACCTTTTACACAAAATCCACTGTCTTTGGTACTACGGGCAATGTTAAGGAAAATGAAAAACCTACAAAATGACCTACTATACGCTCAACTTCGTTAATTGCTTGCTTATATAATGGAACCTTTACCCGAAATTTCAAAAAAAATAATAATTGTTTATATATTTTTCTTAGTTTATAGCTTAAACATTCTTATTAACTGAAGCGATAGATCTTCTCATACCCAATTCCTGTTCTAGAAATAAATACTGTAGCCCCGGTAATTTTTGTCTTTGGAAGACATATTTTTTTGAATGGCCATATATTACCTCACCGGTTGACCCAATCATTATGAATAAACCACCGTTGGAAAGTAGAAGAGTTGGTCTAGAGACCCCTTATCTCACTTCTCCAAAATTTAAGGCATAAATACCTATAGGTAGAGAAAATAGTTGGCCATTCCCTATGAATTTGTCTGGGCGAGTCCATTCAAAAAATTGCTAAGGGGTGATACCGGCGAAGATACTATTGTAATGTTTTTATTTTCACACACGGGTTCTGTTCAGTTCTTGGATTTATTTAAAAACACAGTCCAACTCACTCTAATTTATTTTCACTCTTTTACACAAATTTATATTCACAGAAACTACTATTTACAATTTATATCTACTTAAGTATTCAATACGACCGACGAAAACAGAATGCCTCCTATCGCCAGCTGTTTCTTATTTATATATTTATCTTGGAATTGTCTGGTACGTCCACGAACCATCGGGAAACTCTTTCATGTTCTGGAAGCTTTAAGGGAATTCCCAGTAACGGCAGCGGTCCACCTGTTGAGAGACAAACATTTCGGGTTTCGGGAATTGGTTGATGGCCGATTGCACCAGCTGTCGGATGAATTCTCGTAACACTATATCCTTATAATAAATAATCTTAATGCAAATTTTAATTTTAAGCAGACACTTAATTATATTTCTGGCATAATATGGACATATGTAATAAATTTAGCAAAATGGAATACCTAAACTCCATTTAGATAGTAACTTATGATAATGATGGAGCAATGATTTATCATATGCAAAACGCCTACCTATTTTAAATTTAAATAAAAACGAAAATTTGCCTTCTGTATGCATTGATCTTTTAATAAATAATAGTGGGTTCCTTTGTTTACATTTTCAGTACATTTCATATTTTACTGTTATATAAAAATAAAACGCTGATACAAATTGATAATAGTTAATAACCGAAAAAGAAGATGTTATTTGTTCAATTAGTTAACAGTGCAATTTTTATAGTGTTTAATTCAGATTCCTATTAAGAAGTTTTTTATTAAGAAATACTATTTTATCACAAGCCAAATTTCTTTAAATATATATGTTTTGATCATTTATTGAAACATTTACAAATCGAAAAATCGCTTGCAACAAACAGCCTTCGCATTTTGCATATTATGATTGCTCCGTTATTACCATCTGTGTCTAAATGGAGTTTAGGTATTCCATTTTTCTAAATTTAATATATAAATCCATATAATATAAGAAATATAAATATGTAGAGTTAAAATTTAAATTTGCATGAAAATTATTATAATGATCTTGAATTTTATTTCAATTAGTCACGTTTTATCATTAGATCACGTTGATATTGGTTTTGTTCTACTATTAATTTTGTCACGTATTTTCGAAAATGACCAGGGCTATTGATACTTTTACTGGGTAATAGTCAAAGTTCCCAAAGTAAGATAATGCATATATTTTACATAGGGATATAAACAGATTTATTAATTAAACAATTTCGGTTATTAATTACTAAAGCCATTTATATTATCTTAAATTTATATTATTGTGCCTTGGCATATACTATTTTTTCGTTTAAAATTTACAATTGAATTATGTCTTACTTTTTGGTGTAATTATTTTTATTATGTCGGTTAATTTTAATTTATAACTTTTCTGTTGATTTTGTTTTAATTTATTTATTTTACAATTTTTAGTGATATAACCTGAGTTGTTATTTTATGTTTGTTGTTATTTATATGTTTTGCTAAGTTATTATTTTATTTTAAATGCTGTATGAGCATTCCTACTTAGACAAATTGTAAACATTTTTGAGAGGGAGGACCGATAAATATAATAGTTTGGTATAACTGCTTGACATATTACTGTTTACGGTATCTGTAAATGTATTTATGTATATTTCTTTGTAATAAATTTACTATTTAGTAGATACAATTGTTGTTCTGGGAAAGTCAGTCACCAGCGAAGGAACTGAAAACCTCATGAAATATATAATTACCAGAGTGTGTTTGTTTTAATAAATTTCAAATGAAGATTAACGAAGTGGATACTGAAACAATCAAAACATATTCGCAACTTTTATATGCTGTGTTATTGAAAAATATTTAGCGGTACTCGTTCTATCCACTTTGAATAATTTCTCTTTATTTTGAACTGAATTGTGTAAATTCTATTAGAGTATGTTAGTTTTTTGTATGTCTATCAAATCGCCTGTTTTGATTTTTTATTCTCGGATATCTTGGAACTATGTTTATGCTACTTACCACCTTTGTTATTTCCATTGTTCAACATATTACTCTTGTATTTACTGTTCGATGCAAAACTAATAAATGGGGATCCCGATCGGGTGGGTATTCACATTTGTTGAGTGCAGACAGCAGGTAGAGTAGACCGTGCGAGAGAGAAATTAGTGGGTCATTGGCTTTGTTTGTCTACATACAAATAAGCACTGCACTAAGTAATACCTTATTTACATTAATTAGTTAGAAATATATACTTGTACATCTCTATAAATAAATTCTTAATAAATTTTGTAATTAAATAACAGTATCTATTTCATATTTTACAAACAATGTCTACGCGTGAAATTGAACGAAAATATTTTTTCGCAAATACATTATTTATTTGTTTTAATATTTGCTGTCAAAATTGATTTTGTGACTCGTTTTTAATTGATCTTAAAATAGATCAGACATTATATATTTGTTTCTGACGACTAATTTATGCTCATCTAACCTAGCCGAAATTCCCCTGTTCGTTTCGCCGATATACCTTTTGTCACAGGTTTCACAAGCAATGCTATATGCACCCTGGTTATCACTTTGATTTTGACTTTTTTTTGTAGTGTGGTTTATATATATGTAGGTATGCTATCGAAAAACTCTGACAAATTTGACACTTATCCCTTACGCATAGTCTTCAGTAATTGCATATATAGGTTATTATAATTTCACTTCTAAAAATTGTTTGGCTTGCAATCTTTCATAATTGAAACGTTATTGTCTTAAATAAAGCATTAATTTGCATTGATTTATTAACATCATTATAATAAATATACAATTTTTTGAACGGTGAAGTATTGCATATTTTAGTATTGACCATTTCAGTAGAAGTTGAATTATTACTTTATCCTTAGTCAGCATTTGAAGATAGAACTTTATAGTTAAGCGTTGTGATAAAATTGACTGCATATTGCAATCCTCACTGTAATGTGCATTTTTGAAATAAAGTAACTTCTTCAGTATCGCCATGAAACTCTATACATTCAAAATTATATTTTTTTCTCGATATTAACAGTAAATAAAAATATTATTGTAGTTTGCTTGGTCTTCCAATGTCTTGAATTAATGTCATGTAATTGACAAAGATAATATTAACTTGTTGTCTTGAATACCCTGTACATACCTACATAACATAGGATTTGTTGACAGTCGATTTTCACACAAACAACTTAAAACTCAACGATATTTACTTAGACCGGCGGTTTAAACAAAAACCTGCATTATGTTTTTGCAAAACTTGATTTCACATCATCAGCAGAATTTATTAATAATAAATTACAAATAGTTATTAATTTTTCACAATATATTAATTTCTAACATTTTGACTTATCCAGTTCAAATAAGATGAAACCTTGGTATAAACACCTGGCCATCCGAAAGTACCGCAGTTGGCTCCAAAGGAAACAATTCCTTCTATGTACCATTGCGATGGATCACTTCTGGTTGTTGTCATGAGTGGTCCGCCACTATCACCTACAATGATAAAATAAATATATTTAAAAAGTGAGATATCGTCTGTAATTACATGCAGTTACGTAACTCAGTAAAATCTACAAATAAAGCGAATCATGACCCAATTTATATTCTGTTTAATTTTAGTTTTCCATTATATTCTCTCAGCCGCTAGTAGCTTTAACTATTTGACTTCATATGGCACTTAGGCACGTTCAACGTTCATACCTGTCTTAAAAAGCATCAGTTAGGATAATTTCTCAATAAAGGTAGAAAGCGAGGCAACGCAATAGAAAACATATTGGTAATTTCGGGAAGAAGAATTGGAAAACAGTGCCAGTTCCGAGGACACAAAGTTATGAGACGTTACAAAAACAAATTGAACTACCACTTTTCCAAATCAAAAAAAGAAATACGGTTCGGGAATTTTGAAACATTAAAATTAATATAGGTGGATTAAAAAGGAGTATCATTAGATATACTAAATTCAATTATACAAAAAAAAAAGATTAAAACACAATAAATACATTTGGTAACCCCCTTGCCAATCTAAAACATTCTATATTGGACAAATTTCTAGATCCCTAAATATCAATAAATGAACATAAATTATAAGAAGTGACAATTAGATAGATCAACATAGTGATTCCAATTTATAGAGTCTACTAAATGTAGGCTTTTATTTCTGTAGAATTTAGTTAGTCGTTTCTTGTTGCTGATTAACCCTACAGGACGCGCGTGAAAATTTCGAACATTAGGTGGCGCGTCGGGTTAAGAGACCGATATGGAAACTCACACATAAGGTGCATATACAAATGCATTTAAACTTAACTGAACTTAAACATAGTGCAAAAATACCATTTTTATAATCTAAATCTATATTTCTCAGAAAAAAACTAAAACAGTGTATTCGCCGTAATGTAAGTAAAATTTGTATGTCTCACTCTTGAAAAAGCCTCATCAAGTGTGGATGAAACGGCGCAACTTTGTTTATATGTTGGTTAAGATATATAAATAAATTAATTCGAAAAAAATGACGCCGTCCGTGTCCGGAAAAAGGTGAATCAGCTATGACTCTGACCGCGAAAACTTACGTTATCAAAATTTCCTTCTATTGAACTTATATAGATGTTACAGTGTCTTACCATAAGACTTAGCAATTCATTGTCTATGAAATATTTTTAAAAAATTAAGGTAGTTTTCATTGATCTGGCACCTTATTTCCAAATCGAAAGACGAACTACTTTGTTTTCTGCTCTAATTCGAATAGATCTGTTGGATACTTCTTTCGACCATTGTGGATCTCTTATTATTTCCAATGAACATAGGTCTCTTCTCAGAAACTTATTCTAAATCTTAATGATCCGAAATCACCATTTCCAGTTCATTACCCGTTCCTTGTACAACCAAATCTTCAATTTCAAAAATTTCTTGTTCGGATTCACTCTCAGCTCCTCTTTCTTCAAAAAAATCATCTTCTTCCTCCATCAGTCTGCCTCATAACTTGACATAATGTATAAAGATTTTTTTAAAAATAAAGCCAACGAAGTAAATAAGTCAAATAACAAGCTTTCTAAGTCCTCACAAAAAACTATGTACAAAGAAAAATGTGAGACTCTTCTAGGGCGTCACGGTCCCTCGCACCGAAAATATCAATAGAACTAAATACGCACACTGCCAATAACTTTCTAATGTAAAATAAGGTCAAATACACTGAATAAGGCAGCTATTCTGCGGACACAGGCAATATTGCCACATATGCCCGAAATAAGTAAAAATAAATAACGCGTCGGTCTATGAGAGCAGGCGCGCGCCCTGTAGGGTCAAACAATATGATCTGTGGAAAAATACATTCTTGCAAAGTAATTTATTGTAAAATCTGACAAAACCAAGAAACAAATTCAGATAATTTGTATATTGTCTTTTCCATTTCCTTTTTTATAAACCAAAACCACACTCAGTTGATTTTAAAGTTGAGACCCGCTCATAGTATGGTTCACAGACTTTAGAACTTATCAAAGTTTTTCATGAACACAGCAATTACCTCTGCATGAGTCCTTATCTTTCTCACCACCAGCGCAAATTTGTCCATCACTGAGTTGGATTCTTGCAGAACTAAATCTTCTAGAGCATGAAGATTTGTCTGCAAATGGCACCCTAAGTTTTTGTTTAATGGCACTTTTTGAGCTGGTAAGAGTTCTGCCCCATCCAGAAACAAAAAGTCCTTCACCTGGCCTAGATGCTTCGTTTGGTAAAGGTAAGCAAATAGGGCGAACGAAATCTGAAACAAAAAAGATTGTACGTTTGATTACAATCGGTTAGATATCAAAATCACTTATGGCCATTGGAATAAACCAGTATATAAGGAATCATGTGATTATAACATACATGAAAATTCTGCTAATTATTTTGGAAGCTGTACAAAACACAAAACAATTATAAATCTAACTTTGCTTTGCATTTTTGTTTTTTTTTTGCTATACTCCAATCGATTTTTTAACTTTTTCACTACCAATAAAAGTTAAAACAACTGAATCAAAAAGTGAAAAAGTTCACTGACAAAAGTTAGCATTCACACGTTGAAATTTAATGATGTAGCACTAACAAATTCTAAAGATCATGTGAAATAGCAAAGCTTCTTTCAAATTGGAAGAATTTGAAAGAGTAATGTTCAGAATTTCATGTGGTGCTCCTAAGGTACTAGCAACTTAATTCGTTATTAAATCAACGAACACAATCACCCATTGACACAATAATCAAATTATTAACATTTTGTACGAAAACAAAATATTTCAACAACAACTCAACGATGACCAAAAAGTTTTGGGCATGGCTATGGATTCTTGTCTGTCCCCTGCCTCGATAAAGAAACATCTATACAATTCATATTAGAAACTGAGCAGAATAACAAATTAGCTTTGTTATATTTTAATAACAAAAACACAATCCTTATGTGATACGAAAGTCTACAGAAACCCGATTCGCATTAACAGATTTCTCATCTTAACTCTAATCATCCAAATACTGTAAAAAGGCATGTTTAAATCTTCATATGGTCGAGCAATAACTAACTTTTCTGGCATCAATAAATTTAATGAAGAAAACAAATTTATAACTCTATAACTCTATAAATCTCCTAACAATAATTGTAAAAAGTTCGTCAACAGTTAGATAAAATTTAACACAAAACTTTCAACTAAGATTCAACACCAAGCTGTTCCAAACAATACTAATAACGTTGATAATCACATTACGATAGCAAGTATACCTTACATACAGGGTCCTCATCCTCATGAAAGACTGAAAAGAATAGGCAACAGATTTTAATATTAAAACTACATTCAAAGGAAGATAAACACTTAACTCAATTATATCAATAACTAAACCAAATAACATAACCCAAAACTCATAAAGTTGCATTTAGAACAATTCCTTGCGAATGTAACAATTTTTATGTTGGAGAAACATCTAAAACTATAAATGTTGGAATAAATAAACACAATAATTTAATAAAGAAACGACAATTCTAAAAGTCAAAACTTTGTGAATATGCCTGCATCCTTGGTTATAAGGTTTAATTACAAAATTCAACCACATTACATAAAGAACACCACAAAACAAAACGGAAGAGACTGTTTTAACTTCTCCAAATGAAAACAATCATATTGCTAGTATTTCTGTGGAATTCAGCCATTCCTGGCTACCAATAATCAAGGAGAAATTAATAATGAGAACGTCATTATGAACAACCCGGTATCTTATAACACGTAAATTTTACTTTGCAACTTATAATGGAAATTTCGGGATTAACTTTTCATCAGTCTGACTCCAGAGTGGAGGCACTTTTCTCGTAGGAGTTATTTGTAAAAATATTTAAAAATACATAAAAATCTCGTAGCGACCTATTACACATATCAAAACTATTTATTTAGTAACTGGTATATATATTAAAATATCTACTAGTTTCAACTCACAGCAATTTATTTTACTGGTGTTCAAAACTATGCCATCCGGATGTATCAGAAAAGATAGGATAGTTCTGAAAGACTTACTACTTTTATAAAAATCAAGTACTAAAGGAAACGTCAAATGTGATCCCACAAAACTAATTCTAAGCAGAAATGAAAACTGGTGAATGTTGACATAATCCATGTATAAGAAAAATATTTTCTATGCAATTTTTGCTGATAGGAAATACAATGGGGTATACTTACTTGAGTAAGAAACTTTTCTGTTCAGTCTGACGATACCGATATCATTATGACGATTGTCATCGTTTACATTGTAGCGTTCGTGAGGGATTGCACTTTCAATTCCGACATCTACAGGTGGATCGTTACAAATTTTCATCTTCCTCTGGACTCCCACGCAGTCGACATTAGAGTTTGCGTTCCATTCACCTAGCCGGACACTGACCCTAGGAAATTAATTATGATTAAAGTAATGTATGTATTACCGTCTTATTTTAAATTTTTATATAAATTAACCACAAAATCTTTACATAGATTATCGAATTAATTTTAGAAAAGTTCATCAAAAGGAATCCACAAATAAATTAAAATGACTACTGCCTCTAATACTTCATTGCCATTGTTGTAGTCACGACCCTTCAGGTTTCAGGAGTCAGGACTCATGGAACTCGTTAAATTTTGTCTCCGTTTTTACCTGTTTTGATAACAGTGTCATATTTTTTGTTGGTAATCTGTCCTCCTAAACACATTTCACATGATCATACCACATTAATTGTTTTTAGCAATGTGCACGATAATTATTTCTTTGAAGGTAATTTGTTGTTAACCCGATTAAATTTTGACTTCTATTTGCTATTTAAGGGTGTCTATTTTTCTTTGTTTGATCTTCGTGTTTCAGATCGATACATCAACGTGCTTTAGATTTTTTTTTCCGATTTTCACAAATTCCATTTGATGAATCAGTTATAGATATTTCTTTCTATGTTTTATTTCCGTACCATGTGAGCATTTTACTTCAACATATTTATACTCCTGACAACTTTGTATAGTTTCCATTCTTTACAGTTGTATGCAAGTCCTTACTCAAAACCTCATTTACTCTAAGGGACCCTGACATTTTGTTCCCCAGTTTCACTGCAGATTTGATACCTATGTATAAATTTTATTACACATTTTAGAGATCTTCTCATAATTTTAGTATTGGTATGTTATGATACGATTTTTGCATTTCTATAAACATAAAGTTTGCATGTTTCTTAATTGTTTCATTTCTATTACGTGTTATAATCTGAAGACTCTCTCAGTGTACGACCTTCAACCATTAAACATACTCTTCTACAGAATTATTATATTGTCATGGTTAATTAAATACATGATTATCTTTTATTTATTATACTTGTTACCGATATCCCACGATAATTGGTGCATTTTAATTTTTTCATATTTATATCATTTTCCGTTTTTCCGTAGTTTGTTATTAGTCCCAATTTGACTAGCGGATCATCAGATTTTTGCTTGTTTACTGAATTTTGTACTATCTCTATCTATTTATACTTCTTCTCCTTCAATTTGTGTCTATCCATGTTGGTTGAATATATTTTGATCTACTTCCATCAATAGTGTTATTTAGTTATTCTGGTGTATTGTATTATTGGTTATGATTAATTTTTCTTAGAAATATTCATGTTTTGCCAAATTTTTATAAATCGCATGATTTTCTTTTTAGTTCTTGTTTCATGCTCTTGTCTTTATGTTTTTGTATTCCACTTTCATCATCCCATCGTCTCTCAAGAATGGCGTACAAATAGTTCATGGACATTCTTTGGTATATGAAACTGGTTCCATCTAATAACTTTATTACTGTTTTACTCTTTTTAATATTGCTCAAGGATAATCTGCACAGGATTAACTGTTCTGTTTAATTTCTTATCAGCAACAAAGATCTTAATTTAGCGGTGTTGGAACTGCAACATATTATATACAACTGTGATAACTGAGAACTAGTAGTCAAAATCAAAATCTGACACTAATAGTTGGCTGCTTTAGCCATGTACCGTCATTTTTGTCACTCTGATGTGTGTGACAAAAGAATAAACAATCGTGAAGTTCTTAGCTTAATCCGCCTAATAAATGAGGTTTAAACAAATAGTTATTGTGATGACAAAAACATATGCTTCGATATAAATGGACTAAAATCCCAAGAACAGTTCTTCAGGAAGAGGAGAGGTGGCCATTCCAGTTCTGATAGATACGAAAAAACAATTGAGAGGTTCACTGTCTTTTCTCAGAGCCACAAAGACAGCTGTTATTTTTTAATCATAGTATTATCTTCTGTATTCGACTACCAACGACGACACCAAGTGCCATTCAAGATAATAGTGTGAATTGTTATCCATCAACAAATATCTCTCGTGTTAGTGCAGTCTAGCTTGACAATGAACTTGCTCTATAGTTAAAGCAGTATATCATTTCACTCCATATTTGGTCCAACTTTATTATCAACTTTGTTTTTGGTCTGATCTCTTCGTGAGAATGGTAGAGAAATGTCTTTAGCGACAAGTTCAGCAACTGTGCAGGCAGAAGGCATAGAAAAACTTTTAACAAAATTCCTTTGAATGTCTCGATGAACAAAGGTTTTATTTTTCTTCTGAAACTAACTAAATTATTGTACTTACAGTCTTCCCAATTTCACAACAATTTCTCCTGTAAGACAATGAGCAGCAGTTAAAACGTATCTTGGAGATATTAAACTTCCTCCACAGGCAAAACTCCTGTGTCCTGTAGCGTTTTGATATTGGAGCCGCGCCATCCAGGGAAATTCATCCATGTCAGCATTTTCCCCACCCAGAATTTTATCAGTCTCCTAGAATACAATAGGAAAATATTACATCTACATAAATGAAGAAAAAGACAAGTTTTAGATCATACTATTATAAGTGATCGGTGTCTTAAGAAATAGGAGCAAATTTAGAAAAAATTGTCAGAATGCCTTTATTTTTGCTTTATCTTGTGTGAACAAATGAGTTATTTACCTGAAATCCACAGCTGTTTCTTCCAGGCAGAGCAGTGTTCCTTACTTCTCTTCTTCCATTTGTACCCCTCAGAGAAACCTCGGAGGATTCATCAGAGGAATCAGTTTCAAAGTCATCATCCGAACCACAGCACACCAATGGGTCTCTATCATATCCGCAATGGGAATTTTTAAGGAATTGCATCTTACTGGGGTTACCTGATCTTATAGACTTTAGTAGTAAGGGGCAGTCATATATCGAAATGCAGTTAGCACTTTCTCCGTTTGGGGTCCTACATTCTCCATCGAAGTCATATTCTTTAATAAAAAAAATATTCATTAATTTTGATAAATCAATAACTGCTCTAATTAAAATTATAATTATATACAATTTGTCTGAAGTAGTAAGGTAAAAGTTAATATGACTTATATTAAGAGAGGAACCAAACCAGAAGAACAGTTGTTACTAAACGAAAAAGGCTGTATTTGATTCATAGATTAAATTTTTGAAATTTCAGTCATTGAAAATAATGAACCTAACCAATATGTAACAGATACAATCGACTAATTTCATATTTGAAATGTATTTAAAATACAGAAACGTTTATGGCCAAAAGTGACTGGTAAAACAAAACTTGACCCTGTGTGTTTAGTATTTTCAAAATTTGATGTTTGAACAAATAACAAAACAAACAAAAGTTCATAACGTTAGGTAGGGAGGCGTTATTTTACCCTCTTTCATCCTTGATAAAACACAAAGTTTTTATGCGAAAATGAATCATAGCAAAAACTATCTTACCGAATAAACAGATGGTGATGAAAAAAGTACACCAGTTCTCCAGAGAGACTGCAAGAGCTTCAGAAATATAACATAATCCAGTAATTCAGTGGTCAAATATTGTTAATTACGATATCAAGGTAATAAAAAAGATCTTGGTGAATTAGTACGAAACAATATTAAACACTTTTATTGAAACTAAAACTGTGACATCTGTTTCGCTGAACTTCAGCTTCTTCAAATATTAATAATTAAGATTTATTTTTATAGTTAATTAATTATTTCGTATTTCCGAATAGATCTAGGACGTGGTTATAAACCGCATGCTAACCATCTGTTTTATCAAATTATAGGATAAAAACGAGAAGTAAATAAATAGGTTCAAACTAACAAACATCTTATTTTTATAGTTATTTTCTCAACTTTAGAAAGAAATGAAATACTTAGAATTCAATGGATAATTCAAAAATAAAATAAAAAACAAATGTTTCCATTTGAAAAACTGAAGTTGATGGTCGCAATTTATTTCTGGCCTACCCTGTATCATCACAAAAACCGCAGTCCAAAAAAAAACCGATGTGTCCGAGTGTTTTTCCAAAAAAAAAAACACCTAACTGAATTTCTTGCAACAAACGCGTCCTCGCTGTATATTCTGTTAGCTATTCTACCAATGAATCATGCAGTCAGTCATCAATCAGGAAGACAGTCGGTAGGTCAGTTACGCAGTCAGTTGCTACAACAGTCAGTCAATCACTAGTACTACTCAAGAGTCAATCAATTATTATATACGATCGCAGGGATTTTGAGAACTACATATGTTATTTCGATATAAAATGCTTCATAATTACGAGTACAGTTACGAACCTTTGCTTATTTAAGAAGGCAAAGTAAAATCTCTTGAAAATTGCTAAAATTTATAAGCTTGTAGCTCTCTTTTTCTGAATATTGGCCAAAAGACAATAATTTGCTACAATGATAAGAAAATTATATAATTTGGCATGGATAATTACCAATGTTAGCTATAATTTAAAGAATTGAAAGCAAAATATTAGTTTCACTAATGGATGGCAATTTAACTGACAACTATGCAATTTTTTACAAATTGTATGTCCAATATCATTTTATATTTGTAGTAAACCTTTCAAGCAACTTGGTCTTTATCATTTAGTAACCAATTAAGTTCTCAACGTTTTTTGGCTTTAGTGCTCATTTTCATAATTCTTTTTGTTTGTAGACACTGTAAATCCCGAAAGCCACATTTGTTCGAGTTGGGTATTTGTTTAAAGGAAATATACATTGTCAAATATTATTGAAGTTAACAAATATATTTTTATTATTTAATAATTTTAGATGTTTATAAATCAGCGTAGTCAATAAATATTATGAGTTATAGATCACATGTCAAATGTCATTAATAAACAGATTAGAAGGTATATGTCCTGAGTAATATAAATAAATAGTGGTAATCATTCAGATTAAGATTACTCAAATAAGAAGCCGTTAATTTATTGAACAAAATTTTTACATCAATTTTTGTAATGAAAATGAGAGACTTTCTGACTAAAACAATTTTAGTATTCAAGCCGTAAGGGATGAAAAAATATAAAGATTTGTTCTTATGTAATTGTGGAGATGAGGAATCAAATAATGTTTACTTTAGTTTTACTTTTAAGATCGTATTATATATAATAACTACCATAACTACAATATTTCGGAAACTATCTATTCAAAATAATAACCTTTTAAGAACAGTTCAAACATTCTTTCTTCAGAAATTCAACAACAACGTTTCATCAATATTCTGAGGCAGCAATTCTTCAAACAGATTCACAAATTCTGTACAGGCTGGACTAGAATTTGACCAGAAACGCGTTACTAAACGATGAACAATTTTCGAAGTGACACCCATTTAGATATAGGACAACTGGTAATAGAAGCAACTAATGTACATTAAAAAAAATATATCACTGTTAGATATCTTCATTACATGTACTGAGCCAAGCAAAGCTTTAAAAAATTATAATAGTAATACGGTTTTTGAATAAATTTAAATATAGACGTTCGGTGGTTCCGTCATAGGCATGAGCAAAAAAAATTGTAATTAAGAAATTATGAATAACTAATACTGTTACCTACTCCTTTATTTGTTCTGAAAATATCTATTACGCCATTATTTTTTTGAATTATCACTGCCATTTTGTAAAAATTCAGTAGACTCTTGGAGGGAGAGATCGGATCATATACAAGTGAAAGTTGATAATTGTTTTACGAAAAGTCGCAGTACACATGAAACGTGAAAGATTATGGTCAATACAAAACTGTAAGATATCAATGACAGAATATGTAAAGATATTAAATATGCAAAATATTAAAATAAGTTTTCAAACTCAAAATAATGTGTCTGCCTAAGATTACAACAACAACAAAATTCTCAAACAAGACAGAGACAGAAAAAGTACCATAAATCTATAAAACATAAATTTCAGCGATTTGAACCGAGTTGCAGGCACAAAACAAGCGAATGATTTTTTTTATTGGCAGCTTCAGAAGAGTCCAGCGAACTAAAATATTACACATTACTTTAAAAAATCGGAAAAATCAATATTTAACGATGGCAAGCAATCGATACGTAACAGTGATAACAATATAGTTTCAATCAAATATAGTGAAAAACTAGTTGATAAATACATAGACCTGTTTTCTCTGAATCAATCCTGCAAATATTTTTTCACAAGAAGTCTTCCAAGCAATTGCCACAATTTGCCTTTGCTATATTTTCATTGTTTTCTTAAAAGCTTAGTCAAAAGTTCTGCAGGAAAACAGCACCAAAGAAGAAGGTATATTCAAAAACTTCAAATGTCTCACAGTCTTATTTCGATTGCGTTGTCAGTGGAATTATTATTTGATTAAAATATAAATTTGAAACTGTAAGCTAAATTGTTTGACACATTTTATTTCATTAATTCATTCACCTGATGACGATAGCAGATACACAGCTATTGAAACGTTGTGAGATCAACCACTTCAAGACGATGGAAGTCCAAGGAAACTTCGAGGAAAGAGTTACGTTGTCTAACTTCAGACTAACATGAATTATTGTATTTACACTTTGAAATTTCATAGCGCAATTGCATGTTTTTATTTAAATTTCATGCTCAGACATTTATTTTTCAAGAAATATTTAAATACACTCTTAAAATTCTTAACGTATATTGTCGTAATATGTATAGCTTTAACTGGCAACTGTGTTCGACGTCTGTTGGTTCTACAATCACATAAAAGTTACTAGAATGATTTTGATGAATTTTATGAATTTAAAAGAAGCTTTGGGTCATATGCCAAAGGATAAAGTATAAGTATTTTAAATTATAGAAAATTAAATGAGAACAAATCCCATCACAAGTCTTTGTGTGTATATGCGTGAGTGGGAGATAAATAAATATATAGAAGAAAATATATTATATTCTATGTAAGAGAAAATAAGCTTCCTGAGAGCATATTTTAAATAGAAAGACGGCTATTTGATATGAAAATTTGTTATACATTTATTGCATCTTATGTATTGGTGAATCGTAAAAACTGGTATCTTTCCAGTTAAAATGATAATGTTATGAACCACAACAATGCACCGGATGCCAACCTGTTTATTAAAATGCTAAATAAACACATATCAATCATTACCATTTTTTACTATCTCTTTCCGGTTCTCATCAAATTCTCTTATTTAAGACTTTTACTATCAAGGTTAAAACTTTGCGTTCGAGAGATTTTTTCAAATTTATTGTTCAATATATAGTAGGTAGTCAGGGTAATTAAAAATAATTAAGAAAAAAATAGAATTATTATTTGCATTCCAACGAGGAATTACTATGTAGATCTGCTATAATCAACAATAATTTTCATTAATCAGCAAAAAGTTGTCACGAAACAAATTTTGAAAACAGAAATTAATAACAAGCAGTCAATTCGAATTAAAATTCATAGATGTGTATCAACTTACGTGCGTAGGTCCCACAGCCAACACAAACCACTATAAAAATGACAAAGTTAAAGACCTTTGTTGAAGACATGTTTCACCTTTTGATGTCCAACCAGATTTGAATTAACATCCAACGTTCAGAACTTGATATGTGATCGTAATCTCGTTTCTTTGGCATACAGTTTCCCGTTCCACGGATAATATGTAAACTGAGGTTGAGTGGTATTTCCAATGAAAACCGTAGCATTTTCCTGCAAATCTTTCATAAAACTCCAGAAAGTCGGTGTCGTCACGAAACTGCAATTGTAGTAATCGTAAAAGATGATGATTTCATGAAAAAAAATCGTGAATAATGATATGATTTGTCAAATAATTGGGTGGAAAGGTACAATGTGATGAGTGCGTCATTGAAGATTGTGGTGAGCTTCTTGTATCTGAAACCACAAACGTGTTCCCCTCCTTCCGGGATGTATGGTGTGCAATATCAGTGGTAGAAGCATCTATCTAACTGTCTATCAGCAAGACATTTTAACGCTAATTTTTTATTGTACAATTATATATATACAGGGTGTTTTATACACTACATCTTCCAACCATATATCACACGTATTGGAAAGCAATCAGTATCATAATAAAACTGAGATTGTAACTTACAAGGTTCGAACTACAAAAAATAAAGCATACCCCAAATTGCTATAATTTGTTATAATTTCTGTTCAAATCGGCTTCTATTGCTACAGATGCAATCGCGACTCCTTTTTCTGACTCTTAGAGTGGTCGTCTCTAGTCGCATCTCATCCCATATTATTTTAAAAGCAAAAAGGTAGTTAGGTCTGGAGACCTTGGAGACCATAGATAAATCATTCATTAAAAATTCAAGTCATTTACGAGATTGAAATAGAAACCAAGGAGCAGTTAAAGGAAAAAATCAATATTGCGTTCCAAAAAATACGGAATGGTCGACCTTATGAGATGAAATCCCATTGGAAGCAGACCAATAATATTCAAAAGGATGACTGTCCAGCACCTTATAGGCTAACTGTCAGAGATTTCCTGGACAATTCATTCTCAAACGGGTGGATTGAGAGAACTGGCCTCCAAGGTCGACAGACCTGACTCCCTTTGATTTTTTTTGTATGGGGACGGGCCAAGCAACTCGTTTATGAGAGAGAAATAAAAACCAAGGAGCAGTTAAGAGCAAGAATAAATGTTGCTTTTGAAATAATATGGGATGAAATGCGACTAGAAACTACCACTGTACGAGTCAGAAAAATGTATCGCGATTGCTTCCGTAGCGGTAGAATCCGGTTTGAAGAAAATTTATAACAAATTGTTGCAATTAGGTGTATGTTCTATTTTTTGTAGCTATAACCTTGTGAATTACAATCTCAAATTTTATTATGATATTGATTACTTTCCAATAACTGTGATATATCGTTGGAAAGGGGTTGAAATAGAGAAGTTTTTGTAAGCATTCGAAGTTCTCAATGTGTGCTTCTTTTTTTTTTGTAAAGTGATAAAGATTTTAACTTAATCACTTTTTTATGGATCCTCGCCATTTGTGGACTCATATCGTTTTTTCAACCAATTATTTGTGTCAAATATCAAATGCATAAGAGCAAACAAACATCATAGATTCGATTTAAGTTTATTTGATGAAGATATTGTGAAAAATAAAAAAGTTACAGTAGTTTAAATGGAAAAATCTGAGAGAAAATAAAGTAAGCTATCTAGATGTTATATGGGCTACATATTATAGCACATGAGCCCACCTATCTGCCCTCCATGTTTGGCGAACGCTCTACAAAACACCCTGTATATATATACATATTTGTTTTTAAGTTTTCGCGGGCACTAAATGTGTTAGGTGGTTTCCGGGAATTCATCCGCGTAGTTGATAACTGATCCCTGCCGGGATCGATGGTAAAATGACGACGTTTCGGCAGAGTCACATCTGCCCTCTTCAGGTCGGTTCGCATAATTCTGGTAGCCTTCTGCTTTCGCTTCTAGTTACTCGAATACTAAGATTTTCTGAAGCGCTAGCGCTGTTATATAGTCGCGGCTCGGCGCCTATTGGTTGGCACCGTGAACGGCTGCGTGTAATTGGACGGGTCCGGGCCGGTACGGTGTTTAATAGAATTTTCCAACAATTCGATAAGTTTTGAATTTCATTGCGTGCGTTTAGACTGTTATTCCTCTTCGCTATTTCAATTGCCTCTCTTACGAGTCTTGATTTCGGGTGTTCTATATTTGCCAGTACTCTGGTGTTCTCAAAGTCTATTCGGTGTGACATCGTGGTGGCGTGTTCCGTAATGGTAGTTGTTCTTTCCTGCTCTCTTACACCGTTCTGGTATTCATCAGGTCTAGCTTGAATTCTTCTATTAGTTTGCCCCACATAGGTTTTATGACAGTCTGCACATGGATCTCGTTCACTCCCTGTTGTTCTAAAGAGATCCTCGTCTTCGGAGTCCTCAACACCGTGCTTATTTTTCTGTCTGTATTGAAAAGAGTATCGATATTGTCTCTCCGTAGAATTCTTGCAATACTGTCCGTGGTCCCCTTGACATACGGTAAATAAGCCTTGGTTATTGGCGTCTCATGCTCCTCGTCTGTTTGTCTCGGTTTTGACTTTAGGGCTCTTTGTTTATTTCTGTCTGTAAATCCGTTTTGTCTCAGAGTTGTTTTTAAACTGTCCATTTCCTGTTTGATGTAATCCTGGTCAGCTAGTCTTTGTGATTTGGTTACTAAAGTTTTGACGACGGCTTGTAGTTGGGCTGGGTGGTGATGAGAATAAAACCGTTTATAACTTTGGTCGAGTTGAACTCTTCCTCGATTGGCGTGTTGGCTAAGGGATTGAATTACGCTATTGCTCCCTCTCACATACCAACAGAGAGCATAACATGTGGCGTGGAGACAGCAAATTTCAAAATTAGATGCGAACACCGCTGAAATAATTAGACAAGATGTGTCACATGTTCTAAGAAAGTTTAAACCACCCAAAAGGAACCTATCTATAGAAGAAAATGAGGCCTTGAAACAACTTTGCCTCAACAAGGACATTGTCATTCTACCTGCTGATAAAAGAAATGCGACTGTAATTTTAGATACAGTGGATTATTCAAACAAAATTCAAACATTGCTACAAGATCCAACTTTTAAACAAATTACTACTGACCCAACAATTTATCTGTAAAAAGCAATCAAGGCCAAAATCCAAGAAAGTAGGATCGACAAAAATCTCCAACTGCAACTCATTCCGCGTGAAAAGTCATCGAGATGTCCGAAATTCTATGGGTTGCCAAAAGTACATAAAGAAGGTGCACCTTTGAGGCCAATAGTAAGCTCAATTGGATCCCCAACACAAAACCTAGCCAAATACCTAGCCCATCAACTTCAACCCTTTGCAGAGGGGGCAGACTCATATGTGAAAAATTCGACACATTTCATCGAAAAACAGTCTTACAACCAGAGTGTCTTCTTGTAAGTTTTGACGTAGTGTCCCTTTTCACCAACATCCCTATCGACGAAGCCTTGGATATCATAATAGAAAAATACAAACCACCTCAACACCTTGTAGACTTAACAAGGCACTGTCTGATGAACACCTATTTTGTTTACGAGAACCAACGATACAAACAAGTTGAAGGAGCTCCAATGGGATCGCCACTCTCACCAGTTATAGCGAACCTTTTTAAAGAGAACTTTGAGGAGTTGGCACTAAGAACAACAACTCTTAAACCCAGTTTATCGTTGCGATATGTGGATGATATATTTGTGATTTGGCCTCATGGGAGGGAACAACTCAATACTTTTTTAGACCACCTTAATGGGATCTATCACAAAATAAAATTTACCATGGAGGTTGAAGCCAACAATCAACTGCCATTCCTTGATGTTCTCATAAATAGGAAGGAAGATGGAACCCTTGGCCATCGTATACAGTATATAGGAAAGCAACTCACACCAACAGATACCTTCATGCTAATTCTCATCACCACCCAGCCCAACTACAAGCCGTCGTCAAAACTTTAGTAACCAAATCACAAAGACTAGCTGACCAGGATTACATCAAACAGGAAATGGACAGTTTAAAAACAACTCTGAGACAAAACGGATTTACAGACAGAAATAAACAAAGAGCCCTAAAGTCAAAACCGAGACAAACAGACGAGGAGCATGAGACGCCAATAACCAAGGCTTATTTACCGTATGTCAAGGGGACCACGGACAGTATTGCAAGAATTCTACGGAGAGACAATATCGATACTATTTTCAATACAGACAGAAAAATAAGCACGGTGTTGAAGACTCAGAAGACGAGCATCCCTTTAGAACAACAGGGAGTGTACGAGATTCCATGTGCAGACTGTCATAAAACCTATGTGGGGCAAACTATTAGAAGAATTCAAGCTAGACTTGATGAACACCAGAACGCTGTAAGAAAGCAGGAAAAAACAACATCCATTACGGAACACGCCACCACGATGTCACACCGAAGAGACTTTGAGAACACCAGAGTACTGGCAAATATAGAACACCCGAAATCAAGTCTCGTAATAGAGGCAATTGAATAGCGAAGAGGCCTCACAGTCTAAACGCACGCAATGAAATTCAAAACATCAAATTGTTGGAAAATTCTATTAAACACCGTACCGGCCCGGACCCGTCCAATAACAACTCAACCGTAAATAACAAATCAGTAGGCGAGAGGCATGCCCACTGAGCGCCAAGGGCCAATCACACGCAGCCGTTCATGGTGCCAACCAATAGGCCCCGAGCCGCGACTATATAACAGCGCGAGCGCTTCAGAAAATCTTAGTATTCGAGTAACTAGAAGCGAAAGCAGAAGGCTACGAGAATTATGCGAACCGACCTGAAGAAAGCAGATGTGACTCTGCCGAAACGTCGTCATTTTACCATCGATCCCGGCAGGGATCAGTTATCAACTACGCGGATGAATTCCCCGAAACCACCTAAAACATTTAGTGCCCGCGGAAACTTAAAAGCAAATATATATATATATATATATATATATATATATATATATATATATATATATAAGGTTCTATTGCTGGTACCAGTACCAAGTTGAAAGAAATTTATGAGGAATGCCAATAAAGGACCGATAAATATATTGTATTTCGAGAAAAAACTATGGTGTGATAATGCTCTGATTATTAATTCTCTGTGCAGAGATTATTCCTCTCATATATTCTGAGAAAAAGGGTTGTCTACTGTCTGATCTACCAGTATTCCTGTATACAAAAAATTGTGTGATACTTATCTTAGTTTTTAGATAAATATCACATAATAAATTTCACCATGAAGCTCGAAAATTTAAATGAGCTTGTTTATGTTGATGTACCTACTTATCGCTAGAACAAACCGCACAATATTTGAATTTTAACTCCAACCATCACTTGAATATAAACACTGGTGTGGCATCTCCTTATATGATGAGCAAAAATCATATCTTCTTACACTGCAATATTTAACAAAGTTATCTAAGAAGATCGAGTTCTAAATCAATACCCAGAATGTTTTTTAAATAAAACTATAACCGAATGCTATGTAAACTAATTTAAACTCCCTAATATAATATGTTACTTACATTTTTTATTTAAATGGTATTAATACAATTCCACCCCCACCCCCTATATCTCAACCACCCTATATATACAACTGCTTATGGAAAACTCATTAAAACATTTTTTTAAATATTTTTTTAATCACGCTACAATTCCACTGGATTCCAAATTTCAACCATCCTGTATATGCGACTGCTATAATACATTTATATTCTAACATTTTTTAAAACACTTTGTATAACTATCATTCCGCTCCACCCTATATATGAAACTTTTTATAAGCTACCAAATATAACATTTTTGTTTTTAAATAACTCTGTAAAACTATAATTTCATACCACCATATGTTTTAACAATCCCTGTATATGCATTTGCATATGGGCACCCATTATAATATTTTTTGAACCACCATATATAATTGTAATTCCAGTACATCCTATATTGCAATCACCTTGTAATTGCAAATGCTAATGAGCTACCCTATAGGTATAACATTCTATTTTATTTTTTTACGACCCTGCAAAACGATAGTTCTACTCCGCCTTGTCAGCTATCATTAATTTCCAACTGTTTATGGGCTACCCCATATAATTATTTTTTCTTGCTTTTTCTAACCATACTATAATTCCATTCGACGCTATATTTTAACCATCCTGCATATCAACTCTTATGGACCATCTAACAAATTTTTAACTACCCTATATAATATAATTTCACACCACCAATTCATACTATGTGCATTAAATTAACATGCGAACTCATAAGCTCTTACTAATCCAAAAATCGCCTAACGTGTCAAGTTTTTCACCTTGAAATATCCAGCTATAAAAATATAATGCTCGAAAAATATGATGGATGTTTAAAAAAGTTACATGTTCGGATAATACAAATACAATTTGTATTGAAAGAATGTTTACAAGAACAGTTTCACTCTCTAAGAGGTCACCAAATCACCCTGTATTGAAAGAATTTTTACTACAGGAGTCTCATTGTTAGGTAGGTTACCAAATCACCCTGTATTGAACGCCTTGAATTACAAAGCAGCCGCCTTGATTGTCACAAACTGTGAATAAATTTCCAAATGGGAAAATTTCATCAAAATAGTTAGAGCCGTTTTCCAGAACTCAATTACATATATACATATATATCTATATATAAATAGACAAAGATAAAACGGTTCGGTACCATTTTCTCCTCTGTCCTTCAACCGATTTTCTTAATATTTGTTTTGTTTAGTAGCTATTGATGACCTTCAGAGCAGAATATATAAAAAATCTTTATCCAATATGAACAAGTAGCTTAATGTCCGAAATTTGACAGCAGTCGACTGTAAAAATTCAATTGTGTTCAATTGTGTAGCAAGGTATAAATATTACTAAAATAATAGACTTTTACTTACAAAGATGTATGCTCTAAAAGCCTTCTTTTCTATTCATTTATGACGTTACTTTTTTACAAAACGATGACGACAGCAACTATTGAAGTGACTAAATCTTTTAAATTCGATTTAAAATGTCATCTAAAAATTAGCAATCAGTTAAAAATTGTTCTTTTAACTAGATGTGATATGCTGCAAATATAATTTTATTTTTTTATCTAATAATGTAATATATATAATTTTTGTTTATTATTTGTATTACATTTTACTGTAATTCTAGCAAACGGGGCGGCAATACGATTTTGTCGAAATATATTTGGGGGTTTTGCCGTCTACAAATCGGAATAAATCGCATTACCCAGAAAAAACGAGATTGGGACAATTATGTTTCGTTCAACACAGGGTGATTTTGTGACCTACTTGAGAATGAAAAAATTCTTATATTTTTCTAGCATTACATTTTAACAGTTGAACCTTTTATACGATTTTAAAGTAAAAAGTGCTGGTTAGGTGATTTTTGGATGGGTAAAAAGTTATGTGTTCTCATGTAAATTTGAGGAATACAATGCAGTTGCCTTAAGCAGTTACATATGCATATATATATTGACTGAGATAATATATATATTATACAGGGTGATTCCAGATATATTAGAAATCGAATGTTTTTTGGGTGGCACATAAGCAGTTGTATATATAGAGTGTTTAAAAAGTAAAAAGAGTAGAGATATATGTCATATTAAATTAGGCATTACGAATTTGAACACAAATAAAGTAATATAATTATATCTGAAAAAGAACTTGAATTTCGTTACTTATTGACAGAATTGGTCGAATTTCGACCAATGGCCGACAGCTAGTATATAGAAATAAACCTTGCTCGTATTATAGATTTATAAATCATAAAATTCCACAAACTGTATACTTTGGGGGTAGTTTTCACCTCTTCGATATAATTATGTGTTCATGTGCATTACACCAGTAATGAGCTCGTAATTCATAGATAATTTTAAAAGGTTTAAAATTTTAAATTTTCACGATGTGTTTTCTACTTTTTTTTCGAGTTTTCACATTGTATGCCACACCAGCAGTTTTTCACGCGCTTGAAATTCAGCTCTACCCTGGCCACACGCTGATTGCAGTCATTCGCGTGCCTTCTATTTGGTCGAGCTCCATGACGAAATAAATACCGCCTTCTTTTCTACCAGTGTGGCCACTCAACACCGTGAAATAACGCAAAAAATAGAACCAGTCCTATCGTTTGGCGTCTGACCTTGAGGATGCACTCGACACTGAAACGTTGGGTGGAAATTCATGCCGCGTCTGGCCTCGCCGATTTGAAATAGTACGGCTTATTGTGTTTGCGTTTTTCCTGCCGAAACGGGGCGTGAAAGCTGGCCAGTCTGGCCTTAGCCTTAGACAAATTTAGCAGTTGACGCTCAATGCGCCATTTAAAAGCTCCTAATTTGAGACGCGTCAAAAAATGTTGTTGTTTGTTCTTCTGGGATTTACGAAAAGTTAGCACTGAAAGCGGTTTGTTACACTTGTTCCATGGTAAAAATTGAGCTCAAAAATCAATTTACATTAAAATCAAGAGATCTTAAATAGCCCTAATTCCCATTTGTTTTAATTTGAGTTTATGCAAAATGGTAGTGCTAACTTTCCTGACCTAATTTTATAACACAGCCTACTAAAAAAATGTGTGATGGTTCTGGGGATTTTGTAAAGCAAGACACTGAAAATCAATAAAACAAAATTAAGATCTTTACGACCAAAAAAAACAGAATAATAATCAGTAGCGTAATCCAGTGAAATTTAGACATTCTGGGAATGCAATAAAATTATAAAACCTTTGATCTAATTTATCTAAAACCCAGTCTTTCCTGTAGACAAACTACCTAGTCATCAAATTGGGAGCTATTGAAAGAGCTACGTGCGTCTTTGATACAAAAATGAAAAGAATTCCCGATATCAGGTAGTTCAAAAGAACATTACAGTAATTAATTTGATCATTGATTATTGGACATGCATGTTATGACCAAGGTTCCAGGCATGTTCACAAATTTTTATCTTTTCGAATTGTTTTTTTCTTTATATACAATTTGTGTTCATTTATTCATACATTATAGATCTAGAGATTATTCCAATATAAAATTTATGACATTCGGAAAGAATTTTCTAAACACAATTTTTTGGGATTTGGTTTGTTTTATTCGGTTTAGTTTTTGATATAAATTATTTTAGGTTATTCTTGTTTTGAATATTGTTTTAATAGTAAATCCGTTGCCTTCTCATTTTAGGCTTCCTGAAATACCCTGTATGTATAGTCTCCTTGTTATAATATCATTATCTTGGGTAAAAGTAATGCTTGGAATAGCTTTGTCTTAAGTGTTAGTGATTGTTTTGTTTCTATTTTGTCTAGCTTTTTGTTGATAACTTTTTTAATATTATTGTGAGCTGATAGTACATGTTTATCAATGTTTTTGCTTCATTAAATATATTAATTTCAGGACAATTGGTTTTTGCTCTAACATATTATAAGTATTTAGTAATAATTCTTGTTATGGAATTTGAATGATTAAAGTTATTTTCAATGAGTTGTTATTCTGCTCAATTTCTATTCTGAATTGAATAGTTGGTTCTTTATTGTTGATGTTGTTTAATAATTCACGTGAGTCTTTACATGATAACTCCCAAATTGTTGATTATATTGTCGACATAATGGCACCAAACTTATCTTTGGTAAAAATTAATTGTTCTTTCCAGTAAAACTCCTTAAGGGAGTAAATCTTTTTCGTTACGTGCGTTCATTTTCCGTTCAATGTCAATTAAAAAAATTGTTTTTTGTTAATTTTTATTCCCATTGAAGGTGGGGTCTGATTTAGATCCAGAAACGTTTGAAATATTTGAAATATTCTTATAATTGTGGTATTATTTTCAAGATCTTCTTAAAAGTGTCGTAATGTTTCACCAATCACAGTAATTCAAATCAAACGTGTCTTCCAAACTTCAAATCCTTGAACCAGCCAGTAATGATTTGGAAAACCCTGTATGCTATTTAAATTCATTTATTAAAATAATTCGATTCTCATTTGCATCATTTCACTTTCGTCTAGCAAGACATTAAACCGATTGAATATCAGGCGACTACGACTCGTTAAACTGGAAATTCAGACCGCACTATAACAATAAATAAAAGAAAATTAACAGAATACTAAGAATTATTTACGCCACAGTTCGTGAAGGTTATCGCGAATCTCGACGCTAAATGACTCTTTCGACTAATACGTGTTTACGTTTATCGTGTTCAATAACAATTTGAACATGTCCATAACTAAGCAATTATTAACGTTATTAGTTGTTTTTTCTGTTTGTGCGATAGTTTCGGGAGATTCAGCTGGCGCTAATTCGAATAGAGGCGCTGATAATGTTACTTTTGAGCAAGAAGAAGTTTCCGTCGACGAAGAAGAAGACGACACCGAACTGCCATTGAATACGACACATCACTTGGAAAATCTAGCCATCGTGTTGAGTAAGTGTTTACTTTTCTATATCAGATAAGGCGGGAAATACCGGCCGACATTTTGAAATGTCTCGATGTTGTAATAAGTGTTTTTTGATCAGGCATCTAGTATTTGCAAGTGTTCGTTGTGGCATTTGGGTTTTTCGTGTCTTATCTTAGTATTTAATTTTATATGATTTAGTGAATAAGTGTATTGCGATCGATAATCAATCAGACCTTGGGCGTTCGCAGAAATAATACATTCACAATTCTCAAAGATTTTTGTTATTAACATCATCTAACCTAATTTCCCACTGTAGATTACTAGCTTTTGCCCACAGCGTTGATGTTGTTTTGTCAACAAATTCTGGATGTTGGTCGATAGAACGTAGAGGATAAAAGTTACGAGAAGGAGAAAATTAACTGTAGAATTATAGGTTTTGCTTCGTCACGTGCTGAAGATCCTACTCCGTTTTCAATTTTATCTTCAATTAATTAACATGTCGTATTATCTTTGTTTGTTCTTGGCGTTTACAATCATGGGAAAAGAGTATAGAGAGTTTTGAATACGTCAAAAACATGTACTTCTAGTATTTATAAGTCTGATGAGAAACTTGCTCAATGCCATCTACCGAATTGTTTCAGTACTAAACGTAAAAAGTACTATAATAGAAATGACAATATTGTCAATTATCCTAACGTTGTCAAAGGATAGAGCTGAAAGTCTACGATTTTTCCATATTTTCATTTAGCTACCCCTATTTAATTCCTTTTAGAAATAGTTTAAAAAATAATATGGAAATCTTAATCACTTTTAATCAAAATTATTTATGCAAAATTTCAACCGGCTCAGACGTTGATATAAACAGTTTAATAGAAAGTTAAGCCTCCTTAGCCCCCTCCATTTTATCCTTAAAATGTGAATTTTCGAAAATCATTTCTTAGCTGAAGCGTATTTTTCGTCAGCCACTGATCTACCAAATTTTAGCTTCATGAATTCGATTTCTCTATTTTATCTTTATAACCCCATCTAATATTACGATAAGCAGGTCACAACATTTTTCTAGGTTATGTGAAACACCTACAGTTATTCATAAGTTAGTAGAGTAGTATATGAAATAACAAATTTACGCACTATGCCGACGCTTTCAGGCGCTACATGTGAATACACCGAGAAAATGAGTTCCTCATCGTCAGAACGGGTTTTCCGATCAAATAAAACTATACGGCATATTGAATATTTGTAGTACATGAAACTAGTGAACTAGAAAGTAGTGCCGTGACAACTAATGGTACAAGAAGCTAGGAGAATTTACTATTTTCCGAAAAAATACATACATATATACATATTTGATAGGTAGCCATGTAATAAATCAGAGTGCAGCTCAATATTCTAGAAAAGAATATTTCAAAATTTTAATTTGAAAAAGTACAGCACCGATGAGAAAACACTATAATATATCATCATTATATCATCAAACTTCATCATTATTGCCGAATACATATTTTTAACAGAGATAAAAATATTACTCGCACAAAAAATGTAAAAAAAATTATTTCATATTATCTCATTTACTTTCTATCAAATCAATGATTGGAGTTACTGTGGGAGGTTCAATTCGGATTTTTCACACCGATACTAGTATAAGTGTAAGTGTAAATCTTAAATAAATAATAAAGAAGATGAAGATAACAGAAGTAGAAGTTAAAACAGCAAAGGGCTGTCGAATCTTTAGTTTACCTTTCCTTTGTCCACATTAGACACAAAGAAACTCCTAAGCTAGAATGTCACGATGAAATTTTGAGGTTAACTTCACTTGACAGAGATATTGAATACCCTCTTCGAGGTGTCATTCTTTTGTACGCAAGAAAATATATATAACATATATCATTTCTGGTTAGGGAACATTCATCAGTTGCGCTTCCCACAATTGAATGTCCTCTCGAACACTTCTTTATGTATTTGATACATATCGTTAAATTTAAAGACGCGAGACGACACATTCAATTGTGGGAAGCGTTCCCTAACCAGAAATAATATGTATTATATATATTGTCTTGCATACAAAGAATGACACCTCGAAGAGAGTATGCAATATCTCGGACAGGTGAAGTTAACATGAAAATTTCATCGTGACAATCTAACCTAGAAGTTACTGGTTACAATTACATAAAACGACTCCAGATTCGGAACCCCTATGTGCTAGTTTCCCCAAAAATCCTACATGTCGGTCTTTACATCTCGTGACTTCAAATTTAACAATATGTATCAAATATATAATGAAGTGTTCGAGAAGACATTCAATTGTGGGAAGCGCAACTGATGAAGGTTCCCTAACCAGAAACAGTATATAATATATATATTGTCTGGCGGACAAAATAATGACATCCCGAAGAGAGTATACAAAGTATACAAGACGATTGATGTTTTTTGTTAACATCTGAGCAATAATTCTGATATAAATGAGTAGTTTGTCTATACTAACTTTTAAAGATTTTTCTATTCATTGAAAGCAAGACAATATATTGTTTCTGGTCGAGAATCTTCATCAGTTGCGCTCCCCTGAACTGATTGAATTCTCGAATTATGATTTATGGATATCGTACATATAACTGAATTTAATATTTTATCTCGAAATGAATTTCGACATCCAGAAGTTTCAGGAAAATCTAGCTCGCAGAGACGCCAAATCGGGGGTCGTACTGTGTGTAACGCCTGTGATTCCTAGTTTAAAAATCTGTCAAAGGAAGTATCGTAATTTCTTCGGCAGGTTTTAGTAAACCTTTTAAAATTTTGTCGTGTGATTTCTATCCTAGGAATCACAGAGAAATGGCGTTACAGACAGTACGATCCCCGATTTGGAGTCTCTGTGAGCTAGATTTTCCTGAAACTCCTGGAAGTCGAAATTAATTTCGCGATAAAATATTACTTTGTCTGTGTTTGCCACAAAATGATGGTAAACATGAAGAAGAATTGTTTGGTAGTAAGGTCGGTTATTGAAATTGTTTTGCAATTGTATCCTTGTAGCATCAACAGGTGCATGCATTTAGTGTGCTTTGCTGACAAGGTTAGTAAATGAGACTACCTACTTCAGTGCTCTACGCGGATTAAAGGGCCAACTTATTTTTTTGGGTAGTATCCAAAGTTGTTTTAGTTTCTATACATCAGTATCATAAAAACGATGTGTGCCAAAATCTTTAAGCAGCTTTCCGTACATTTAAAAAACTATTGAACTTCAGGCGGATTAAAATTTACAGATTTGTTCATAAAGATATATTTTTTTGGACTCAAGAGTTTTCCGCCCATGTTGCCGAGACAGCTTGGTACAACTCATTGGGATCACGTCATAATGTTATCAGTTGAGGGGACAGTTTGTCAACTTCAACTTATGTAACCTGTGCTATTTTAAACATATGTCATTTAGCAGTTATTTTCCTTACAAAATCAACAAAAAATCAGACAAGATACTAAACAAAGACAATTCTTCATTAACATTTCTGAACCAATTGGTTTAATAGCGTTACATTTCAAATGGTAAATTGAACTTAAACTTATCCATATCAAAAAGTTGCAAAAAAGACACTTCTTATTTTTAGCACAGAGCCTCCCATGTTGTACTCTTAGAACTAAGACATCCAACTCTTCTTAAGATCTTCCCATGTTGTGCCACAAATGAGTTATCCTAGAAAAGTCTAGAGAACACCGAAACAATTTTCATTTATTTCAAAATATGACAGATTATTTACATTCTGGCATAATGTATGTATGGCTTAAACAGGTAAAAGCTTCACCAATCATAATAATCTTCTATATTTTGAACATTATTAGCAATTTTCTAGATTGTAACATATGTTATCATCAATCGAAAATATTACAAAATCTGTCCAAGCAATAATAACTTGTATTAACAATCTTAAGTTCGGTTTCACAGTCTAACCTTGGATTAATGTACAGCTGTTTATCTAGAATGTTCGTTTATAAAAAGTAATGGAAATATCTCGATAAATCTTGAACCATTTAAAAACATGACGTTGGGTTTGTGTTGCCGATCCTTACTGACAGCAGTGCCAATTCGTGACAATATGTTTAGGTGTGTTTATAATAAAAAATAATTAATTTAATGGTTTCTTTCAGAATTAGCAACAGAATGCGAAACACCAAACGGAGACATCGGATTTTGCGTTGAAATTAAAAATTGTACTAAACTGTTGGGTGAATTAGCAAACCAAAATGCCAAAGAATTCTTAAGAGCATCAAAATGTGGACCAGAAAACGAAGAAGTCACTAATCCGAAAGTTTGCTGTGGAAAGTATGCGAATTTTAAAAATAAACCTACGAAAGTAAATAGCATGAAAAAGCAGGAGTCGCTTTCAATCGGTACTGATGCTAATAGAGTTGCAGAAAGCAACAGAAAAAATGAAACCACAAACCATAATCAAATAGTAGCTGGAGAAGTTCAATTTATTGAAGAAGCACCAGCACCGTTTACATCTAGACCAGATGGTTAGTATTTAGTGTATTATTGGTTTATTTTATATCTAAGGTATGAATGAGACCCTACAATAACAATTTTTGGGTCAGGAATTTTAGAATTTAAAAGAATCCCCATTTTTGTAAATAAAAGTTCCTCAGATATATTGTAAATTTATAATTGTATTTCTCACAGCGATTTCTCACTTTCTTCACACCCCTCCCCTTTATTTAATGTATTTTATTTTTTGTTAATTTACATAAAGATTAAAACATATATAACGCTGTTTTTTAAAGGACTACGCAGAATTTGTACGAAAAATGTATTTCGGCTATTTGCTTCAAAAGTTCGGTATTTGGTACTTTTTATCTTCTAAATTGAAAGAATTCAGAGGTAAGATCCTTTGGTTTCGCTCTCCATCTCCCCAAAGTTGAAGTTTTCAACCCCAAAACGCTCTAGCAAAAATGCAACACTGCTGCTATAACTTAATGTATATGTTCAGAACTACAGTTAAAAAATAGACAGGAAACATAATACTTCCGGAGCTGTGCTCAATGAGACTTTTGCTCATTGCGGGCACGGCTATTAAGTATGAGTTTCAGAAATGTAACCTAAAGTTATGCTATGCAACGCCAGAAACAGAAAAATGAAATGTAAGACGATGGAGACCGAAAGCAAAGAATTTTAGAATTTTATGATTGTTTCAGTCTTCACTTGATGAAAATTCATTTTTAAGATTACTTAAAAAACAACAAACACTTGTTTAAATTTTCACTTTTTATATCTTTAAATTTGACATATGTTTCGCCAAGTCTGGCTTCATCAGAAATTGGAAATACAATGAATACTAAATTTATATTACATACAAAGGAACTACAGGTAAGGTAATAAAATGATTAAAAGGTTTTAATTCTGGGGAAATTCGGAAGAAGTGGGCTGGATATAGGTCAGTTAAATTATACATTTATGAAATTGTTCACAATAGATGTTAATAATATAATATTATTTAGAGATGGATTTTATGATTAAGTAATGGAGATGAATTGGTATCAGTTTGGTTCTTTAATAGATTAGGAGAATTTTTGTTTTTATTAATTTCTAGTGATTCAAGCAGATATAATTTTTTACTTTTGTTTTGTAAATATAAAATTTCAAGTGCATTCTGAGGTACATGGTTTTCTTTCAATAAGTGGTCCGCAAATGTAGATTTGTTTTGTTGTTGATTTTCGAAAGCTCTAGTGTGTTCACGCCATCTTGAATTGAAAGATCTTCCAGTGTGACCAATATAGAAATTGGGGCAACTACCACAGTTCAACCTATAGACACCCTAGTTAGAATTTTTGTCAGTCTTGTCTTTGTTGTTCCTTATATGACTAGATAAATTGTTGTTTGTTCTGAAGGCTGTATATATGTTCCTGTTCTGTAAAAATTGGGCGATTTTTTGTGAGGGGGTTCCATTGAATGTGAGAGTACGGTATAATTTAGGTATGGGATTGGGGTCAGTGGGATAGACTTCTTTAATAACAATTTTCTTTAATTTTCTGTTTAATAAGTTGTCAATAAGTTGAGTGGTGTAACCATTGTTGACTGCCATGAGTTTGATTCTTTCAAGTTCCGTATCAAAGTCGGTTTTGTTAAGTGGTATTGTCATTGCGTGTTTTACGGGTACACATCGACAATTACAGTTACTACACAACTACTTAAACCAAATACACCCCAACATAAAATTCACATTTGAAACAGAAACAGATAATACACTAAATTTCCTAGACCTAACAATTAAAAGACAAGACACCAAACACACATTCTCCATATATCATAAACCATCACACTCTGACCTTACCATCCACAATAGTTCACACCACCCCATACAACATAAACTTGCTGCATATCACTGTATGTTACACAGACTCGTAACAATACCACTTAACAAAACCGACTTTGATACGGAACTTGAAAGAATCAAACTCATGGCAGTCAACAATGGTTACACCACTCAACTTATTGACAACTTATTAAACAGAAAATTAAAGAAAATTGCTATTAAAGAAGTCTATCCCACGGACCTCAATCGCATACCTAAATTTTACCGTACTCTCACATTCAATGGAACTCCCTCACAAAAAATCTCCCAATTTTTACAGAACTGGAACATATATACAGCCTTCAGAACAAACAACAATTTATCTAGACATATAAGAAACAACAAAGACAAGACTGACAAAAATTCTAACTCGGGTGTCTATAGGTTGAACTGTGGTAGTTGCCCCAATTTCTATATTGGTCACACTGGAAGATCTTTCAATTCAAGATGGCGTGAACACACTAGAGCTTTCGAAAATCAACAAGAAAACAAATCCCCATTTGCGCACCACCTATTGAAAGAAAACCATGTACCTCAGAATGCACTTGAAATTTTATATTTACAAAACAAAAGTAAAAAATTATATCTGCTTGAATCACTAGAAATTAATAAAAACAAAAATTCTCCTAATCTATTAAACGACCAAACTGATACCAATTCATCTCCATTACTTAATCTTAAACTCCATCTCTAAATAATATTATATTATTAACATCTATTGTGAACAATTTCATAAATGTATAATTTAACTGACCAATATCCAGCCCACTTCTTCGGAAATTCCCCAGAATTAAAACCTTTTAATCATTTTATTATTATTTTTATTACCTTACCTGTAGTTCCTTTTTATGTAATATAAATTTAGTATTCATTGTATTTCCTATTTCTGATGAAGCCAGACTTGGCGAAACATATGTAAAATTTAAAGAAATAAAAAGTGAAAATTTAAACAAGTGTTTGTTGTTTTTTAAGTAATCATAATTTTAGAATTTGTTTATTGGGACTTTTGATCTATGCAATCAAAACTGCCAAATATCAGTATTTCAGAAAAAATAGTCGAAAGCAAAGAGTTTAAAAGTATATTTAAAGGGACTGGCACTGAAGTCGGACTTTCAAAGTCTGTGCAAATAGACACTTTTGATCTAAGCGGTCAGAACTATCAAATCACACAGTTTCAATAAAATTAGCCGAAAACCACACTTCATAAGAATTCTGCTGGCTCCTCTACTTAACTCAATTTATACCAACAATTTAAACTTTTCGTTCTATATTTATAAAACACAATAAACATTGCAAAACAAGAAAAACTGAATAACTAAGTTCCAAAACTTTTCTAGTGACAACTGAAGTCAGCCATATCTTCCCCAAAGTATGCGGAGAGCAAAAATTAAGTATAAATGGAAGAATAGTAGGTGGCAGCGAAGCTACACTTGGAGAGTTTCCATGGATGACAAGACTTTTACATAAAAACAAAAACGGGGAGAAAAGTTACGGGTGCTCAGGATTTTTAATCCACACCAAATATGTTCTAACTGCAGGACACTGTGTGCACGACAAATTTATAACTATTCGAGGTCCTATGTAAGTACAACAAAAGAGGTTCTAGTATAGTTTGCCCAATATACGGTATGATTTTAAATGAGAACATTGGTGAACTGTCTTATTTTATATAGATGAGTGTTTCTCAAATTGAACTCCTTTTTTTTAAAAAAATAAAATATGGGTGGCGCAATGAATTTGTTTGAGTATTTTGATAACTAAAAATTGTGATGTATGAAATTTGAAAAACAACTACTTACTTATATAAACTCATTAGTTGTTCAATTATTTGATGAAAATCAGAGGTCTATATAAATTAGTGAATTATACAGTTTACTATTGTTGTTTAATATTGCTTAGAGTACTAAAAAATTTCAACAGATCGTTTCAGTGGAAGAAAGTATTATAGAAACACCTCTATTGGATGTTCAGAATAATTTGTAATCAGTAGTGAATTTTATGTACCATTGCGTGGGTGTGAACGTTGTCTTCGTTTTCGACTTCAAAAATATACCAGATTGATAGGTAATTAATTTGTACAGAATGGGCACCTTTTAATGTTCACATTTTTTACTTCCTGTGTAGGTACATAACAACATTGAATGTGTTATTTATTTGCTAGAGTTATATTTTTTTATAATTATTTTTAGCTTTTTAGTTATAGATGGAAGTGGGTTATATATTTTTTTAATGTTTTATTTTCAGCTTTTTTGATTTTTTGAACTCAGGGAGTGTTCATTCTTTATTTTTTATTGTGTATGTATAACCTTAATAGACAGGACCAGGTTACATTGAAAGCCTCAACATTACACAAAGATGCATTTTCATTTAAATTGACAGGTAAATGTTTACGAGCAAAATGCACTAGTACGCGTTGACTTAATAACCCCAAAATATATTTTATACCTTATGGACCATGTAACCTTTTTTCAACTTTTTTTCACAACTCTGTATAACTATAGATAATTCCACACCGACCTATGTACCAACCATCCTGTACATATGACTGCCCACGGACAAGCATAAATTTGTTAACTGCCTTCTGTAAACTACAGGACGGAGTAGAATACATCCCATATTTACGGAGTCAAATCCGTCCTATATTTCAACTATAGTATATAACTCCTTCTGGGCTACCCCATAAATTATTTCATTTTTAACATTTTATATTATCGCCCTGTGTAACATTAATTCCTCTCCACACTTGCAACTTCTTCTGTGCTATAAAATAAAAAAATTAATCACAGTATATAAATATTTCAACTCCAGCATATATTTCAACCATCCTGTATATGATTTGTTTACGTCCACATCATATAACAGTTTTTTTAATCACCCTATATAATTTTAATTTCACATTTTTTCCAACATTTTTATACCACCAAACGTCCACTCCACCCTATATTCCAACCATCTTCTATATACTGGCTGCCTCTGGACCACTATCATTCTACTCCGTCCTGTATTTCAATCATCATATAAATGCAACTCCTTTTATCACTTCACTTTGTGAGTTTGTTTGCTATAACTAAACACCCTATGTATAAACGCACCAAATAGCAGTTTAGAGTTTGACATGTGTTGTCACTGAATTTTCTATTAGGCCGGGAGAATGTGACAACCAAAAGCACCGTCTTTGCAAAATGGAAAAATTTTCATTTAAATAGGTTTTTGCCTGGTATACAAATAAAACGAGCTTGGGACTCATTGATTTAAGGAGCCGAAAATACTATGCTTTACTACCTATATGCTTGAGATGTACATAGAAAATTTTCAAATTCGCAATTAAAAAACTTCCAGTTTCTAAAATTCCCGAACTATTACGTTGGAATTAAAATATTTATGAGGAAATGTCCGTTATGTCATTTCCATGAAATTTTTGATAAGAATTTTGAAATTTTCGGCGATTTTTTGCAAAACTGCAAGTTGCACGTCGCAGAAAAGTATATGAGATCACCTAGGGATCTTCCTTAATAGATTAAGCATTGAAAAACTATACACATCCATAAGGGGTTTCGAAAAATCGACCAATATGTTAGAGACATTGTTTGATTTTCATGCACGCATGTGTTCATTCACAAATTTCATCATTTTACCAATAGAATTATTTTCCAAAATTTGAAGTTTCACCAATCCATATTAATTCAAAATGGTTCACCACAGGAGAAGAAATTAGGTAACATACATACAAAAAAAAAACTAAAAAAAATACGCGACGAATTGATAACCTCCTCCTTTTTGGAAGTCGGTTAACAATATTTGAAATTTCGAATATCAACTAGTGATTCTGGTAAAGCATTTATATCCTCAAAAAATCACCGTTTGGTGGGCATTTTAGGCAGGTGTTCGAAAGGTGTTGTATTGATATTGATCTAGAAAATATATAATTTCGGCAATATTCTACGACACCTCATTTTATGTATGAAAATTTCATGGTAAAATTATTTCAAGAATTGGTGGTATAAAGTAGCCAAATCTAAACTAACACAAGTTTTATTTATTAAAAAAAATCTTTTTCTGTAAAAAACAATTATCTAAAATTTGTAATATAGACAAGGTGTATAGATTCCTAGCGGTAATGTACAAAAAGTCTACCTCACAGATATTCTCAATAGCATGCCTGCAATATGATCAAGCAGTCTTCCAGCGTTCAAATAATTGTATTTGATATTGAATAAACGTTTGTTTGAGAAAACGAATTTTGCAAAGCAGTAAAAATTAAAAAAACTAACATAATAAGAATGTTAATTGCAACTCCAAATTTGAGCTGAAATATCTCGAGAGGAGATAAGTACAGAGTATATGACTGGTGGAGGGCAGCTGTCATGTTTGCATAAGTCTCGTTCATGTTCTTGACCAACAGAAATGGAAGCCAAATTAACTTTGAATGAGTGAAGTTGTCAGTACTGACGTCATGTCAAGTAAGATTTTATTGTTGTTTACCTTGATCGTAGAGGTTCTTGTTTCTATTGTGATATTATAGTCTCGGATGAGATAACTTTGATTGGCTCAATTCCCATTTGCGCAATTTGAACAGGTTATCATCTTTATTTTTCAAAATTGGAGATTTTGAATCGTTGTAGGGTTCTTCTTCTTCCATACTGTCATTATTGTTACTTAAATCTCAAAATTTCGATGTGGAGTAGGAATCGGAAAATGCACTGCATGTGGAATAGGCAGAATAACAAATAAAAGAATCGTGTTTATCGGCTCCCGCCAAACCGTAGGTATAGTAAAGTCAAAATGAAAATTTAATATTTTTGCAATATAGCACTAAATAAACTGAAACTAAAATTATTATTTAAAAGATTTTCAGTCGTATTGGGTGAACATGACATCGATTCCAAAGTCGACTGCGTCGATGGAATTTGCGCAGATCCATTACAAATTAGTAGAGTGGAAGAACTAACAGTTCATCCTGGATACGATCCCGAACATCAACAAGCTCACTATAACGATATTGCTTTAATTCGTTTGAAAAAAGCTGCTAAGACAAACAGTAAGAAATCGTATAACCGATTTTTGGTGTTTATTTTTTCTATATTATCTTTGTATTGTAGATTTTGTGTCTCCGGTATGTCTCAACACGAACACAGGATTTACACCTAAGGAATACATTTTGAGTGGTTGGGGCAAAACTGAATCTGGTAAATATCAACTTTTTTTAATATACGTATTATCAAAACACTTATATATATATATATATATATATATATATATATATATATATATATATAATATACTTAAATTGTATGAAATGAATCATTAAAATATCTTCTAATTAATTTTATAATACTTGTTATAGCAAATACATAATCTCCCCCTAGCTATTTGAGGTGCTTTCTCTCCTCTCACTACCATATACCAAGAACATATTATTCCCCAGTTTTTTAATATATTTTAAAATATTCATTTTAAAAGAATTAAAAAAATATATTTGTATTCGTCACAAATAGCCCTGGGATTTGATATATTACATGACCCGTTAGAAAAACAATTATAATTTTTTATTTTCCATTTAATTCTATAATTTGCCCCCAAAATGAATATTAGGGATTTCTTCTTATTTTTCCAGTAAAGTTCAGGTGAGGGGCTATAATTCCAGTTTTCAAAAATTTTTCAGCTTATGGTTTCGGGGATAAGGGGGAATGGGTATTTTTTTATATTTTTGTTAATATCTTTTAATTAATTTATTTTTTAAATATGGAAAAAATATATTTGTTTTCTTCATCATGAGCCCTTTTATTTGATATATAACATGCTGGGTTAGAAACAATTTTAATTTTATATTTTCCATTTAGTTCTATAATTTGCCCCCAAAAAAATATTAGGGGTTTTTCCTTATTTTTCAGTAAAGTTCAGGTAAAGGGCTATACCTCCATTGTTTTTTCAAAATTTTCCAGCTTATGGTTGCGGAAATAAGGGGGGAATGGGTAACTTTTTTTATATTTTGCTTAATATCTTTTAATTAATTTATTTAAAAAATATGAAAAAAATATATTTGTGTTCGTTGTAATGAGCCCTTTCGTTTGATATATAACATGATGGGTTAGAAACAATTTTAATTATATATTTTCCATTTAATTCTGTAATTTGCCCCCCAAAATTAAAAGTAGAGGTTTCTCCTTATTTTTCCAGTAAACTTCAGGTCAGAACCGATAAATCTATTTTTTTGAAAACTTTACGTTTTATAGTTTCGGAGATAAGGGGGGATGGGTAAATTTTGGTATATATTCGTTAATATCTTTTTAAATAATTATTTTTTAAATATGAAAAAAATATATTTGTGTTCCTCAGAATGAAACCTTTGCCTCCCAAAATTAATATTAATGGTGTTTCTTCTTATTTTTCCTGTAAAGTGCGGACAAAGTTCTATATTTCCTATTTTTTTTCAAAATTTTAGGCTCAGTAGTTTCAGAGATCAGGGGGGGGTACGGTCGATTTTTTTAGTTTTTCTCCCAGATACGATATGTATTCCTAATCGCGCCACCAAACTATACATTGATACCAAATTTCAACTTCTTCCGTTCAGTAGTTTAGGAGAAAATGGGTATGATGTGACACAGGCAGAAATTCGGAGTGATATTATAAGGGTATCCGTATACTGTATATACGGAACCCTAAAAATGGACATCAAGAAATAAGTTATTTACAAAAATTTCAGCTTTACGTACCAAGTACTCTCTAAGAATGAGGTAGAACCCTTCTTCACTAAAATGATGATTAGCCTTTATCAAATAAAAACTGCAACAAAATCTGGAATTGGGTATGCCCAGTTGTTAAACTAAAAATGCTATATATAAGACTTCATCTCTTGTATCAAAAGGAAGTCACGTAGACCTTGTTAGCAAAGTTGCAACTAGCGAACATCGTGTCGTAATAGCCAAAGTAAAATTGAAAGAAAGATATAACACGATCCGATACACAAAGTCATTAAAGATCAAGTAAATAGCTTATTAAAGTTAAAGAATAATCAAAAAGTAAATACAGGCAAAAAAATTTAATGACAATAGAAGAGAACCTACATACTACAGGCATGTAAACAAAGTTTTATACCTTAACATTAAACCTTCCTTTGTTCACTCAACCCACGTTTGAACAGCGAAGCTGTCACCATCAAAGAGTAAACCAAAAAGTATAAATTTAGTTCCTTTGACTTGGTAGCTATCATGTACTCGAAAAAACTGTGGAACCTTTGGTGTGTCACAGACGTACAACCAAACTCAATTTACACTTTTTGGTTTATTCCTTGATGATTACAGCTTCGCTGTTGAAACGTACCTTGAGTAAAAAAAAATGTTTGGTGTTAGGGTAAAAAATTTGTTTATACACAACAAACTATAGTAAAATGCGAAAATATCAACAGCGATTTATCCAAAAGAAATTAGAAGAAACGCAAGAGAATACAGAAAATATCAAAGCTAATAGAAGGCAAATTCTGAAAGTCCTAAGAAGAAAAGGCCCACTATAAGAAAATGATGTAAATATACTTAAAAATAATTCAGACAACATGGTGACGAACAGAAAAGACATAGTAACAAGTTAAGGAAGATAATATTGTTCTGCTAAGCTCCTCTCACCTGATCTTACATCCTGTGAATTTTTCGGTTCATCCAGTTGTTCCATATTTTCTTCTACCAGCACATTTTTGATCGTTCTTGTACGCCGTGATTCAACTTAGTTATTGACAAAAACAAACATTTCACCAAGTTTAGGACTTATGGATAGAATAATTGGAATAATGACATAAATACCTTTAACAGCTAATATCTTGGACAGGCATTCTGATTTTGAGATTTTCACCTAATTTACTATGTAACTTTTTTCTGAGTAGTTTTTAGTACCTGTCTAAATGCGCTATCCTGAGCACTCGTTTAGTATAGCTCAATTTCCAAGCCTTGTCGAGGATCATAAATGATTTATTCAAGGTATCTGTTTCTAAGTTATAGAGGAAAATGATTATTGATCATAATTCCTTTGAAGAATCACTTTTTGACTCTCAATTATGATTCCTAGATATTAGTAGCTATAAACTCTCTCTACAACGTGGTTCTCTATAATTAGATGTTTTTTGGTATTTGGCTTCTCAGTGAATATCGAAAAAACAATTCATTATTAACCCCCATATTTTAAACACACGTCTCACATGTCTTCGACTATTACGGCTGTGTGTTTGTCTTCATTCTCCCCGCGTTGAAATTCAGTATTTCATTCACGTTTTTCCTATTTTTCACATTTTTTTACGACAGCCTAACTTTATAGTTTTATCTCAATCCGTCTATAACGTTTCGTACATGGTCGAACAGCTTCAATTTTGCTAAATTACTATTTTTCAATTAGTATTATGTTTCTTTTTTTAAACTTATTATGCTATGCTTTTTCTTTTTGATTCTTTCTATTTCTGTGCAATACTCAAGCAGCCAGTATGCTTTCAATGAAATATAATTTCTAAAAGTTTTGCCATAAATGTAAAAGTTTTAAATTACTATTCCTCTTGTTTAAAATTATATAACCTGTGTTTCAGAACGGGTAAGCAGGATAAAAATGAAAGTTGATCTTCCACCGGCTCCTAAAGTTGAATGCTCAGACATGTACTCAAGCTTCAACGTCTCATTGAGAGACACGCAAATATGCGCAGGAGGAAAGGGGGGTAAAGATAGTTGTAACGGTGACTCAGGAGGACCCCTGATGTATTTGGCAGACAACAATGTTTGGTTTGCAACTGGAATTGTTAGTTTCGGAATAGGATGTGGGTAAGAAAAAGTACACATTTAGTATTCAGCTGTTCTTTTCATTCAAAAGTAAAATTTAATGAATTCTAAAAAAAATAATTACAATGGCTATCACATTTACTTGTGAGGTTTTTCTGCTGGTGCTATATATTATATAGTGCAATGTATGCATCAGCAGTTATTAGAACAAAACGGAGTTTGATGTTCCCGCACTTTTACAATATATCCATTGCAACGATTTAGTTAGATTTCCGTTTCATAGAACACCAGTTACAACAGGTCAAACGGAGCCTCACGCTAATTTTCTCCCACTCTGCATCTCCCTCCCAAAATAGTCTACCTCTTTGTTTCTACCCGCAATTGCATTACTCCTAGAAAGGGCCCGATCTAGAGAGGGGCCGGGTCAAACAGGACCACCTGACCGCTGCAGAAATGAGGTGATGGACCAAGTTTCTGCCCACCGTTTTGGAAAAGTCGTAAATCCGGGGCTGCACCTTGATGACATCCATATTCACTATAACAGTATCAATTTTGTCTGCACTGAAGAAATTTTGTCACCGCTATTGTTTATGTTATGCTCTATAACATCTTATATAGTAACTACGTCAGATAGTGAAAATTCTTCCAATGTATCACTCGCGTGTTGAACAGCTTCATTTTCTTGTAGACTATACGAAGTTGCCAAGTCAAAATGGCTGGTCAGTAGACCACATACTATTTTCAACAGAATTGATTAATAGGAAATGAAATATGCAAACTAAGTCCTTCGAGTTGATATAATACGTAATAATAACTCAGAATTTACATAGTTCTGGTGGACATAACAAGAACAATCCAAAAACTTAACATGATTTTTAGAAATGAAATGGGAACGGTCCATATCTGACACCAGACAGTGTTTACATTTATCTTCTTACACCATTTGTATCATTTGAAATTGTATAGAAATGCTCACAGATGGCTCCACTTGTCAACAGTAAGAACAAATACAATGTT
The DNA here is from genome assembly GCA_034190945.1 of Octodonta nipae. NCBI lineage: Eukaryota > Metazoa > Arthropoda > Insecta > Coleoptera > Chrysomelidae > Octodonta > Octodonta nipae. Next base: position 53,263,453 of record CM067216.1, read on the forward strand.
AGTAGGCGAACTAGTATTGGGTAGGAAAATTACTGCTTTCAAAATGGTGACATAAAATTTCTTAATTGATTCCATGGCTCTAATGTATGTTAGGATACCCATAAAAATCCGGTACTTCTTTACAAATTCCCACTCGAATGCATTTTGTGTCAAGCCTTAGCAAATATGACACCCATTTTCATATGACAGCTGTGAAACCTAGATATGCCTCCTTATGATGTATCTTTCTTATGTTAAACAACATGCATGTTACTGCCGTTTTCTGTTATTGATACATTTCTTGTTATGAATGAACCCTACAGGAAATGGCCGTAACATGCATGTTGTTTTAACGTAAGAGAGATACATCTTAAAGGGATGGTATATGTACGATACCATATTACATGGTAATGATTGCTCAAAGTTAGATGGCGCTGATACAAAATAGGTTCCTTTACTGATATTTGCCTTACATCTATATTCACTTGCATAGGTAGATTTTTATAGAATTAAATATTACCATAGACTGAGTGGTGCAGCGAAAGTGACGAAGCCATATTTTACTCTTGTTTGTTCTACCTCCGTCTTACTTTTAGAATATTCCACTGAGATTGCACGAACAATGCCAATAATCTTGTCCTTATTAAACATTGCTTGCTAGCTCACTGCTCACTATACAGTAATATATATGTCTATGGTTATGTTAGGTCAGAACCACGCCTTTCAGGTTAACTCACGTAACGAATATGTTAAATTATATCGATTTTATGTTAACCGTTGTCATATAGGTATAGGTATTTTGCCAACAGTCCTGGAAAAAAAAATAATTAGTTTTCCTATACCACAAACAGCTGAGATTAATATCTAAAATCACATTTACGTTTAATGAAATACAATTTCTATATTTACGCGGCCCAACAGTCTAGTTTAGTTTATTTAGCTACTATTATTTGTGGGTTACAGTTTGATGTAATTACTAATTTCATCCACAGAACAGAAAATTGGCCAGGAGTCTACACAAGTATTCCGTATTATATTCCATGGATAAAAGAGACAATACTAGAAAAAAGAAAACAACTACACACGAGAAGAAAGGCAACTGCCAAATCCGCCGACACCTGAAAATCGCAAACTACTTTAGTCTATGAAATTTTTGTACAGCTCATAATTTATATTCATTCATTATATACCTATTTGTCGATAAGAATTTCCATTTTTTTAGCTAAATTTTATGTTAAAATATGGTTGTCTTAACCCGCAACAGGACAGGCACTAGCATCGTTAAGAATTTGTTCCTCTCTACATTCAACTTCACACTTCACTCTATTCAGCAACAAGATAATCTCTCCAGACTTGACACGGCCGATGCTAATTCTTTTAAAATTCAGGTGTTGTTTTTTTTAGAAAAACGCTGGCACACGTCGGTTTTTTTTTTGAACTGCGATTTTGGTGATGATAAACTCATTTATACAGGGTGGTTCAGAAATAAATTGCGATTTTATTTTTGAATTCTGTATTGAATTCCAAGTATTTTTCATGTACCACCGAAAATTAACACTTATTAAAAAAATTACATTTCTTTCTAAAGTTAAAGTATTTTAGTCGCATGAATGGAAACCCTTTTGTATTTATTGCTAGAGTTTCTAACAATTGTATATTTCCATAGAAACTGTTCTATAATTTTACTTCAAATAAGTAGTTGTCAAGTGCAGTCGCAAAGTTTCAAAGTATGGCACGTTTAACTGAAAAGCAACTAATAGAAATTTTGACGATGGTAGGATATGGCGACAGAACTCGAACCCAAGCTGAAGTTTGCGAATTGTTTAATATGAAGTACCCAGAGCGGCCTATTACACGATCGGTTGTTAGTAAAATAGAAAAAAACTTTATAGAATTTGTCACGTAAGAGACAATTACAAAACCAACCATCTTCCGGATACACAATTAAATGTTTTGCTCGATTTACAAGAAAATCCTCACAAATTCACTAGACAAATAGCCCCAGAACAGTCAATAAGTAATTCTTGTTCTAAAATGCTTGTATAGAAATAAACGGAACCCATACAAAGTTCGTTTTGTTCGGGCACTTACTGAAGATGATTTGAACAGGAGAGTATAATTTTGCGAAATAATGATAGATAGATGTAATGCTAACCCGCCCTTTTCAAGTAAGATATTTTTTTCAGACAAGGCAATATTTTGTTTAAATAGTTCAGTAAACAGGCAAAATTTTCGATATTGGGCATCAGAAAACCCACATTGAATTATATAAAGTCATACACAGTTTTCCAAGAATGTTAACGTATGGGCCGGAATTGTGGGTCCTATCTTTATTGAGGGAACACTTAACTCCTATTACAAAACAGATTCGCTATGGTTTCAACAGGATGGAGCGGCCCCGCACTATTCGCGAACTGTGCGAGATAATATTTTCCCAAGTAGATTGATCGGAAGGAAAAGTAATATTGAATGGCCAAATAGGGCTCGAGGTCTAAGCACGTTAGATTTTTATTTTTGGGGTTACGTGAAATCGAAACCGTACTTCGATAAGCCAGAAAATATCGAGGAATTAAGGAATAAAATTTGGGCCGAAATACAAAGAATCCTGCCACAAACGCTAAATGAAGTGTTACGAGAATTTGAAAACCGTCTTAGGTATTATCAGGAAGTTAATGGTCAACAATTTGAACATTTAATTTGATATGTAGATGTTTTTTCAATTTTGAAATAAATGTAAATTTTATAAAAACTGTTAATTTTCGGTATAGGACATTGTACATGAAAAATACTTAGAATTCATTGCATAATTCAAAAATAAAATAAAAAACAAATCTTTTCATTTGAAAAAATGAAGTTGATGGTCGCAATTTCCGCAGTCCAAAAAACACGACGTGTCCGAGCGTTTTTCCAAAAAACAAACACCTGCATTTTGAATATATGTGTTCCAACTCACGCGTCCTCACTCTATAATTTGTCGTATACAATAGAAACTGGTTAACTGGAATTTCAAATAAATAAATTTCGGGGTTTACAAAGATTTCTAGTACTACAGTATCGTACAAAAGCACATATCTTAATAGCTCTACTCCATTTTATGATATATATTAATTCATTCGACAGTTAGTATAGACAAATACAGACCCTAGATTAAAAGACACACTTTGCACCCTAACACCAAACCTTTATTTAAACACTCGCCGTTTCAACAACTCTAATTCTTCATCATTAATGAGTAAACCAAACAGTAAACATCTATGTAAATGTCAAATTTTCATCATAAATATCTAATTTAAATGTCATGATATGTCATGAAAGTATATCGTACAGGGTTTATGTAATGGTTTACATTTTGATTCACTTGAAGTCAGTATCTTTTAGAGACTAAGTTATGTTACGAGGCATATAGTCGTGTGAAATGGGAGGAAATATTCCTTAGTTTATCGAAACGAAAATTTATTATGCCGGCGATCTTTTCTATATGGTTTACGGTTCTAGGTATGTGCGTTCGTGCATTTGATATTAGGTGGTAGATAAGCAGTTGCTAACATTGGATGGTTGATATATAAGCTAGAATTAGGTATACAGGGTAGTTAAAAAATATGGTATTAGGTGACACATAAGTAGTTGCGCATACAACTATAGTTACACAGACTGGATATGGGTAGGAGTATAATTACAGTTATACAGAACGCTTCAAAAAATGTTAAAAGCAGTTGAATATATAAGATGGTTGAAATATAAGGTGGAGTAGAATTACAGTTATAAAGAGCGGTTTAAAAAAGTTATATAGTGTGGAACAAAAGTACTTGCTTATACAAGGTGTTTGAAGTAAGGGTGGAGTAAAATTATTGTTATTCAGGGTGTATCAAAAATTTGTTACCTAAGCATAAGTAGTTAGAATATTTGAATTATAGAGCGAGGTATAATACAATTATAGACACCAAACCTTTTTTATTTCACTTAACGCACGTTTCAACAGCGAAACTGTCATCATCAAGGAGTAAACCAAAACTGTCAGTTCCACAGTTTTCCCATTATAGACCATAAGTTCAAAAAATTTTAGAAGCAGTTGCATATACCGGGTGGTTGAAATAAATGGTAGAGTAAAATTATAGTCATAAAATGTCGTTAAAAAATGTGAATTTTGTTATATAGGGTAGACCATGAACAGTTGTATAAATAGAATACTAGACATATGAAGGAAAGTAAAATTTAAACAATAAAAAATTGAAGTCAATAGTGTCGAGAGGATTTATGTTTATACAGGGTGGTTTTAATGATATCAGGACCGTTGCAATATTGTTTGGAGTTGAATTGTAGTTGTACAGGGTGGTTCAGAAAATGATAAGTTATATAGGGGTGACCAATACACATAATCATATATAGTATGGATGCAATATAGAGTGAATTAGAGTTACACTTAAAGAAAGTGGTCCAAATAGTAAAACAAATAAAAAAAGTTAAAAAATATATGGAAAATATATAAATAGAATACAAATGAGAGAGGGAGAGAGATAAAAGTACGCTATAATATTCAATAGAATTGTATCTTAAATTAGATAAAAAATAAAATATGTCTGAAAATAGTGATTGATTACATGCGGTTTCTGAACGGTTTTTATTTAAGTCAGCTGAAGTCGGTTCTTTTTTTAAATATAAATTATTCATATGTCATCGGATCTGTAAAAATTTATGTTTTTCGAAAAAAGGAAAATGTCCGATTTATCTGTACAGAACTTATTCATAACACTCTATACTTGCTTAATTCCCAACATGTCAGTTTTCCTAGTTGCTAATATATTTCTTTTTATCTATGAAGCTGCAAGTATTAGAAATATTAATAACAACCTAAGAATTTCACCACAAACATATCATGTTAAAATGAATAACTTCAACGGAAACACTGAGGAAATTAGGAAACTGACTTGTATTGGCTTATAACTGTCATTTGTTTTCCGGTATTGCGAGTAAGACGGAAACGATCCTGTCACATTCCCGGAGAAAATTTAAACGAAACATTTGATTAATACTTGATTACATTTTGTTTTAAAATAAGTTACGAATTTTTTATATACAAATTACATAAACTAAAGTGGGCAAAACGTTTTTCGCCTGTCAATATCAGCATGGGTTTGACAGAGAAATGCGCTAACAGCATCAACACATATTTCCTGCCTGTCTGTTGCACTGTTGCACGGTTATTGAGTATCGCCACTTCCCTTTCTGCCATATCAGTGACAAGCTATTATAGGCCCTTTCCCAGTGTAAACATTCATTGCGGCCACTATAATGCTCCAGTATTGAATTGGCAGGGTAAATTACAGAAATCAGAATAGGTACATTATTGATTTGCGTTTCATTTAGAACTGATTGTAAAATGTTAATCAATAATCACGGTGTCTGGACTAGTATCAATGGCATGTGTTATTTTATTGAACAAAGGTGCCAATCAAGCCTATCGGGGTCTCGTAGATACAAAATAATGTATGTAAGCGGAATAATTGAAAATTTGTCAGATAAATCGATGCAAGTATTAGTTTTTTATTAAGTGTTCTGGGAAAGCATAGTGTACAAAGAATCAGAAACAGCGAAGACAAAAGTACGTAATTTGTTTAATAGAACCAACGTTAATATGAAGTATAAGTTAAAATTGTTTACTTACCATTTTGTGAACATATTTTTAGAATCTGTACTTGGACTCTGAGTTCAAGATTTATACTTAATCTTCCCTATACACAATCGGAAAGCATTTTAGAGGAAAAATTTAAATAGATAACTTTTAGTATTTTTCCCCGTCTACCCAATGGCCATGGCCGCTTTGACCTTGACTATGACATTAAAGGTCATATCAAGGTCAAGTCGAATTTTTCAAATGGGAACCCCTATTTTTTATGCCGGAAAATAGCGGAAAATTTCACATTCAAATGTGGCCATGACCATTTTTTTTCACATAACCTTGATGATCAGTGAAGGTCAAATTGAGGTAAAGCATAACTAGGCTCCAAGCCACGATGACTATGGGGGAATTCGGTAAAAAATTGGTTTTTGAGACTGCTAATTACAGTTCTGATGAGTTTTCAATACATGACCTCAGATTCGTCATCAGCAACCTCAAAAATTAATTTTTCACCGTATTCCCTCATAGTCCTCGTGGCTCGGAGCCTACATGCTTTACCTCAATTTGACCTTTACTGATCATCAAGGTCATGTCAAGGCCATATTTGGACCGCAAATTTTTCGCTCTTTTCATTTCCTACATAAAAAATGATGTTCCCATTTCAAAAAATCGACTTGACCTTGATATGACCTTCAAGGTTCATGGCCGTTGAGTAGCCGAGGAAAAATATTAAAAGTTATCCTATTAACTTTTTCCTCTCAAATGCTTTCCCACTTTTTGAACACCGTGTATATAAAAATGAATTGATGTTCGTTAGTCTCGCTAAAACTCAAAAACGGCGTGACCGATTTTGTTTTTTTTTTGTTTCGTTCGTTCGTTCAAGGATGGTTTACAAGAAAAAGATGTAAAAAAATTAAAAAATCGAAAAAAAAAATAATTTTCAGTGCAAGTCACCGCTTGTAAAGTTAAAGACAGGCACAACAAATCAGACATTTTAATGAATAGTATTTCTACAGTAACCAAAATAATCAACTCAATGAGTTCGATAAGGATCAAAGAGGTTTGGGTTAAAATAAGGAAGCTAAACGCGCTTCCCTCATGAAAAACTTGTATCGTTAACTGCTTTAGCTTGACAAGCAAAACATTCAAATACTATTATCAATTTAGTAAATTGATGCAAACTAATAATAAAAAAACAAAGCAGAACGACTAATTTAGTTAATCAAAGTCATACTGAATTAATTAGGCCCATATAATAACCAAGAATTAAGATGGTGTCATAACCAAAATGTGTATTTTTTTAATATCAATGTGCAAACGTTGTGTACAACCTAAAACGGAGAAATCATGTTAATAAAGCATAAAAAGTTAATTTTATGAGTTGCAAATAAAGTTTAGTAGATAGTAGAGACAAATTTATGAAGTTGGTGTCAACTGGAGACAAAAGTTCACTTAAGTAATTGAAATCATAATATGATAAAAAATAAATATGTATACAGTTAAGTTGAATAAACAAAACAACAGAAATACACCAAAATAAGTAGTGAAAGTGGAAAAACAATTAAAGATAAGTGAAAATGAACATTTATTAACCGAACCATACTAGAATTAGGTAGTATCAAAACTTTATTAAAAACAATGTGTAAGTGAAAACTTCATATGTTTTGGATCTAAAAATGTCTGCTGTTTAGAAAATCAGATTTAGATGGGAGATTTAAGCTATAGTTATATAGTTATTGGTAAAATTGACAAAGTTCGGAATCAAACATTAATGGTCCAAAGACAAAAACAAGGAAGCAAAATTAAGCTATAGTCAATAGAAAACATTTTATTTAAAAAGAAATAAAATTTCCAAGATCATATCATTCATAGCATTTTATTAAAGTTAATATTTTTCCAGAAGTTTAGTTTCAAAAACAACAAATTTAGATACCCGATTTCACTAAAATATGGCTTGGTGATATTCATTTATTCCTACGTGATGTTACTTTTTGTTGTTCATTTTCTCTTTAAAAAAAATCATGTAGACCATTAATGTTTAATGTTGAACGTGAAATTTCAGTTGATGTTGTTGACAACTTAATCTATATATAAATAGGCAAAGACAAAACGGTTAGGTACCATTTTCACCTCTGTTTCTCAACCGATCTTCTTTATTTTTGATTTGTTTAGTAGCTATTGACGACCTTCAGTGCAGAATATATAAAGAATCTTTAGTTATATCTTTTAAAATAAGTTATTTAGAGATAAATTATTAATAAAATTCAAGTGAGTGGCGCCCACTATGAACAAATAGCTTAATCTAATGTAAATTTGACAGTCAATAGTAAAAATCCAATTGTGGACAATAGCGAGGTATAAAAAATATTCTAAAACAATCCAAAAATTGTCGACTTTTACTTACAAATTACAAAGATGTATGCTGTAAAAGCCTTCTTTTCTATTCACTTATCACATTAATTTTTTACAATAACGATGACGACAACAATTCCTGAGGTGACCAAATAGAATGAATGTGTTTATAGGTACAAAGTTTGTGCATTTACAGAAGGTTCCCGACCAAACGTTTTATGTAAGTACACAATTTAGAGATCCTAAAGTTAACTGATACATTTGGTTTCCCAACCACAAGAATTAAGTATGTATATTCTTACAGTCATGAATATCTCACAAATCTAATAACAATCTGCATATGCAGCCATTATCAAAAGTTACTAAAATACTCAGGAGATGTGTTCATGCAAATATATTTTTAATTATTTACATTTATGCCATGTGTAAATAAAACTTGAATAAGTATTACAGTATTAGCAATAAAATAAGACGAAGCAATTTGCAGTTTCATTTGATATACGGTAATCTTATAAATTAATTTTAACAAATTTGCAGTCAGTCAGAAATTGTTTAATGTTCTTTTAACCAGATGTGATATGCTGCAAATATATTTTTTCTTATTTATCTAATAATATAATACCTATAATGTTTGTTTATTTACATGCATCTTATTTATATGTAATTCTTGCAATCGGTACTACGATTTTGTTGAAATTCCATTTCGGAGTTTGGCGTGTTCAAGAACGAGATTGTGACAATTATGTTTCATTCAATACAAATTGATGTGTAGGATCTTATAAGAATATTATCACTTATTGATATATTTCGAGCATTGCATTTTTACACTTGAACCTTTCAAGATTTATAGTAAAAAGTGATGGTTAGGCGATTTTTGGATGAGTAAAAAGTTATTTGTTCTAATGTTAATTTGAGGCACTCAATGATGTTGCCTTAAGCAGTTACATATGCATATATAAATTGACTGAGATATAAGGCGCTGTAGCTTATAATTATACAGAGTGATTCTAGAAATGTAAAAAAACAAATGTTTTATTGGGTAGCCCCAAAAACAGTTGCATACACACAGTGTATTATATATATATATATATATATATATATATATATATATATATATATATATGAAGAAATATTTATCCGGGAATACATCCGTTCGTTATATTGATTCATGTTTGAATCCTGCAGACGTTTCGCCAAGTTCTCACTTGGCATTCTCAATGCGTTGTTACGGTTAACCGTGAGAATGCCAAGTGAGACCTTGGCGAAACGTCTGTAGGATTCAAACATGAATCAATATAACGAACGGATGTATTCCCGGATAAATATTTCTTCATATTGTTCCATCCGTGAAAGCCTACGACTAGACATATATATATATATATATATATATATATATATATATATATATATATATATATATATATATATATTGGGTAGTCCATAGGCAGTTACATATACAGGGTGGTGCAAATATATTATAAAGTGGAATTATTATAATTTGTGTTAGAGAGTTGAAATTAAACTGAATCACTTCATCTTGAGATAAATTAGACCAAATATCCGATTATATGTATATATGTATGTACCTACCAACATTTTTGATGAACCTTCGAGTTTACGAGTAAAGCTCGGTCACCCATGTACTATTAATTAAACACAAATGGAAATTGAGTAAGTATTAATAATAAAATGAAACAGATTATTTTACAATTTCTATTCAAACAGAATTGTCAGTTACGTTTATTTGTTATATTATCCTACAGGTTAACAGTTGAATTATTTAATTTTAAGAAATTTCATGTTAACCAAATTTTTGTCATTAATTTCCACTTACTGCCTCTTTGCCATACCTTATATCTTTAAGTTAAGCATTAAGAATGTGCTCACAAATAAAGTCCTATTAATTGCATATAAAAAACAAGTTGAATTTTGTTAGGAATTGACACAATTGGTCGAATTTTGACCACTGGGCGATCGCTAGTCCTAGTAAAATTGCAAGTTACTAGAAATTTAATTCTGGTGAATGCCAATAACGGGCAAATACACAAATTTTCAAAGAGAAGCGAAAAATCGGGCAACACGTAATACAGACTTTTGGGATGAAAGTTGTGTGAAAACAAAACTTTGCAACAATAAAAGGAAATACCAAGTGATATAAAAATAAACAAATAATTATAAAACTGAAATGGATCTGAAATAAAAATCTATAGATAAGTGATTTATAAATAAAAGGAAATGAGAGAAGTAGCAAATCAAAATGGTAATTTAAAAAAAGGACTAATACAAAACCAGTTACAAAGTAAACGATTTATGTTTAATTAATTTTGCATGGTGTTTGGAAAAGATATTGAACGTTTGTAACTATTAGTTAAGAAATTTAGATTAGGCTGATAATGAAAAAAAGAGAATTCTCAAAAGTATAAGTAGAATAGAAAAATTAAATAAGGTTTGCTAAATTTTAAATGATTAAAAATATGTTTAGAAAATAAAGTATGTAAATAGTTGTTTTGAAAAAATGATTTTTTTTAATTAAATAATAATAAATATATACATTTAACGAAATAATAACAATTTCAAATTATCAAAGTTTAAAAAGCAAATTTGTTTAAAAAAATATTTAGTAGCTAATGAAAAAATATGAGCAAATTAAAAATAAAAATAAGTCTATAACATTACTGTATTACTCGTTGTTGGAATGGGCTCATCTACAAGATCAACTCCAATATCGTCCTCCTCTGAGCTCGCCTCGTCTAAGACCCTCTGTTCACCAGGAACTTCATCAGGTGGCACTTGCTCTTCATAAATTTGACGTAATAAGCTTATGTAGACAGGTCTACGCCGCTTATTTTTGATAAAGTCTTTGCTCCGGCCAGGCAACTGTGTCCGCTAGTGGTCGTTAATGAACCTACCTGTAATCGCCGATTCCAACTGAGCTATCCGCAAATCGTCATCTTCCGTCCATTCAGGTGGAGTTCCATCATCATCTCTCTCATATCTGAGTTCCAAATCCCTATTGACGTAAGAGTTTCTTCTGAGGAAAGCTGCCGAAGCCAGATAAGAGAACAAACCGTAAGTACAATGATTATTATTAAAGTAATTTATTTGATTATATAATTATTTACAAGCATTTAAAAAGTATTTAACACAATTTATAAATGTAGAATATAATTTAACTATTAGCAAAAGCCTGCCTTTTTCAAATATATAGCCTGATGAACAAGTAAAATAAAAATATATAATACCCAAATGAACCCACACTAACATATATTTTTTTAAAGTTCAACGATAAAAATGAATTTTAAAACAATAAATAATCAAATTCATTACGTAAGTAATGTGGCGCCCAGCAATATTGAAACAGCAATATAAGAAAAAAATACCAAAAACATTATTAAAACATTATAATTAATTAAAATAATCAAATCAAAACATTAAATTAAAATATAAGTAAATAAAACACTTCTAAAATAATAATAAAATAAATAAAAAGAACCCTAAAATATCATAGAAATATATATATATATATATATATATATATATATATATATATATATATATATATATATATATATATATATATATATATATATATATATATACCTATATAATTTAAATTGTCCGTTTTGCACTGTAAAAATTAGTGCTAAACATTTTCAATTAAACAAATATTATAACGGCTGTTGATTTATTTTCACCTGTGTTATTATTCCTCTAAATATTTCCATTCAGATCGTTTATACCCTGTATATATTTGTACTTTCACTTATTTTGTTTAAAAAAAGTCGACAAACATAATTCTTTAAGTATTAAGTGAACTGTAATGTTAAAAATCCTTTAAAGAAACCGCCCAATTCATCAAAACTGCTGTATCATTATGAACTATCATAATCCAAACTCCCAAATCCCCCTTTCCCGTTCTCATCAAAATCTCGCATCTCGTAATGACAGGGCTGCCCTCGCAATCTGCCGTTTACCGTCCGAAATGGCGGGAGGAGGGGATGCATCTGGTTTTCCTCACTCACCCTCAACCCTCAAACACCACCCGGCCAGCCCAACCGCGTCCTGCTGGTCATTGTTGGGTAAATTAGTGAAAAGGACCCTGTTGCAGGACCGGAGACACACAAAAAAAGGAATTTCTGTTACTCGGTAACCTATATTACGGACAATTTAAATTGCGAGTTCGCTCGAAAAAAGAAGGGACGACAGGGAGAGACAGTGTAGAATTGTGAGTTTATGGGGTTTTAATTGAAAAACTCCGTGTACTCTCGATTAATTCGTATTCGGGGTTGAGTCGGATCAGTTTGGGTTGACGAAATTTGAGAAGATTCCTGATGAATGCGGAATTAAATGTGGATGTAGAGTCGAATTACTCTTTTCGATAATAGCTTCGAAAATAATTGCTTCGCAGATGCCGGCCGAGGAACATTTACCATTGTTAGATTACTAACGAAGGATTTTTTTTGTCGTTCGTAAATCTCGTCCAGGGCGTGCTACACATAATTTTTTCTTTTTTATTTTAAATTATCTTCTCTCCAATATTAAGATGTGTGTTTAAGTTTGATACATATTTCCTAATAATTCATAAGATAAATATTTATATGTAATGGTGTAAATATATTTATAATATTTGCTTCTGAACAGTCATATGCCTCACAGATCCAACACCTGGGCACTATCAAACATATTTTTTGCATATGCACTGAATTCCAGCACTTTTTTGATTAAAAATAAATAAAATTCCTCCAGGTTCTGCTTGCATGAACTAAATAATTTTTCTAATAACATTGTTGTTATTGTTTTATGACACAACTACTGGAAAGAAAGATTGAACTCGCAAACTAAGGATTCCGTACCACCTTCAAGATTCTAATATTCCAGTTTCAGACAAGCAGGGAATGAGTGAATTTTCTTATATTTACCTTAATATCTTTTAAAGGAAGCGTTTTACATTTATTTATCTGCTTCATGATTCTACTGATTTTTATAAAAATATGTATTAAATTTTCTAATTTGGCCCCCAAAAACAACATTAGAATTTTATTTTACTAATAAACTTTCAGGGAAGCCTTTTATAATCTACTGTCTGAATATTAGGCTATGTAGATTGGAAAATAAAGGTCAAAATAGGGCAAGTTTTAAATAATAAATTATTAAATCTTTTAGACAAATTATTTAAAAATACAAATAAAAAAATTTTATATAGTGTAGTGGGAATTAAGTCGATGTTTAATATTTTTGTTAATATCTTTTACACAAATGATTTAAAAATATGATATATTTGTAATTCACATAATGAGCCCCTTATTTGATATATTACAGGATGCGTTTGAAAATTTAACTTTTCTGTTCCATTTAATTCTATAATATGTCCCCAAAATTAACATTGGGGTTTTCTACTAATTTTTCTTATAAATTTCAAGTGAGCCCCAGTACCCCTAATTATTTTCAAAACTTTGTGTAGTATGGTTTCGGCAATAAAGCGGGAAATGTGAATTTTTTTATATTTTTTTGTTAATACCTTGTAAACAATTAATTTTAATAATATGAAAAATATATATTTGTATTCTTCATAATGGCCCGTTCATTTGATATATTGTATGATGTGTTAGAAAATATTTTTTTATTTTCAGTTTAATTCTATAATTTGGCCCCTTAAATTAATATTAGGGATTTCTTCGTATTTTCCTGTAAACAAAAAATTTTAGATCTTATAGTTTGGGGAATAAAGGAAAATGGTAATTTTTTTAAATTTTTATGTTAATATATTTTAAAATATTCATTTTAAAAATATTGAAAAAATAATATATGTTTTCGTCATAATGAGCCCTTTGATTTGATATATTACATGATGCGTTAGAAATAATTTTGATTTTATGTTTTCTATTTAATGCTGTAATTTGCCTCCTAAAATTAATATTAGGGGTTTCTCTTTATTTTTTCAGTTAAGTTCAGGTAAGGTCCTATATCATTATTTTTTTCAAATTGTTACGTCTGTTAGTTTTGGAAATAAGGTAGGGGGAATGGGTAAATTTTTTTATATTTTTGTTAATATCTTTAAAATAATTTATTTTAAAAATTGAAAAAAAATATATTTGTTTTCTCCCTAATAAGCCCTTTAATTTGATATATTACATGATGTGTTAGAAAGAATTTTAATTTTATATTTAATTAATAGTGAAAGTTTTTTCTTATTTTCCGGTAAAATTCAGATGAGGCCCTATAACTCTATTTTTTTCACAATTTTACTTCTCATAATTTCGAAGATTTCGATCGATTTTTTTTAGTTTTTTTTAGTACCCCCAAAAATCAAAATTTATTCTTGTACTCCTGATCGGGTCACCAAACTATACCCTAACAACATTTTGATCTCACAAAAACTGCCATTAATCTATCAGACAAACAATTAAACGCTTCTGAAATCTCAATTCTACAAATTTTTGCAATTTTCCAAAAAACCGTTGCAAAATTTGATATTATCAGTTCTATGGAAGAACCTGCAAACAAATTAAACAATAGTGAAGCTCAAGTATATCGGATAAGAGCAAAAATTGAACTAGAAAAATCTATACATATCAAAAATAACCTTTCAAAAAATGAATTAAATTGTATTAAAGTTGTATAGAATGATTTTAAAATTCAAAACATAATAAACCAAATACATTATACAAAATTAAACAAAGTTTCAACAACTTCTATAGAAAACAAAATATACTGCTTACTTTATAAACAGAAACATGTATTTACAGAAAAAGAAATTAAAAATCTTAGTCCACCCTATTATAAACCTCCACATTTCTATTGGTAAGCCGAACTCTAATCTTCAAAACAGCGCACATTTCGTAAAAAAGTTATCATATATATAATACAGAAATACTTTGAGGGATATGCTGTGGAACCTATGGTGTGTTACAAATGTAAAAACAGTTTTGCAACCTAACGCCAAACCGTTATTTAAACACTCAACACCAAACCAAAAGCAAACCAGTTTGGTTTACTTCTTGATGATGACAATAATGACTTAATCAAACGGCGTTGAGTGTTTAAATAAAGGTTTGGTGTTTTTATAATAAAGAGTTAAACAAAAACGAATACCAGACGATCGCTAACAAGCAACATCAAACACCAAGCCAACATTACTACAATAACTAAACCATACACACGAGGTCTCTCAGAAAGACTAAAAAGAGTGGGAAACAGATATAGTATTAAAACATCATATACAACAGGAAATACACTGAAATCAATTATATTATAAACAAAAATTGTAGACCTCCAAATGTTCGAAAAATCGAACACAAAAAACAGTTTGAAAAATCCAAAATTTGTGACCATGCTTTGAACATTGGGCATAAAATACAATTTCAAAATTCAGTTATATTGCACAAAGAAGAACAGAACACGAAACGCAAACTAAAAGAGTCTGCTTTAATTTTGTTAAATGAAACAGATTGTATCGCTCCTACCTTGATGATGATTAAGGAAGAATTTGCTAATGGTCATGTCCCTGTGAACAACCCAGAATCAGGATAGTTTATAAGGCTTTTCCTTATGATTTTAATGGGATCACTAAATCAACAAAATTCTTTGGTCGCATTTTTGGCGAATACACTTATAACGAAGTCGCACCTAGAAGCGACACACAAAGTTCTGGAAATCACCCCTTTCAAATTCCAATTTGAAAGGAATTTTATGATAATAGGATCTTTAGAAGTTTACTACCCTGTAAATTATCAAATTAAATTCTCTTAGGTACGTCGTAAGTCAAATAATATTGTCAAACATTTAGATTTTAAATTTTAAGATTGTGCCTTTTTTCATAGTTTCTTTGCTATTGACAACGGGGTCTGACCTAGACCCCGACACGTTTGGAAATATACAATAATTTCGTGTATTGTAGTGTTATTTCCCAAAAAGAATTTAAACATTGGCTTAATAACTTCCCCATTCCTATAATTCTGCTTCCACAAGCTACTACTACGTTGCCAGGGTTGTTCTAACGACCTCTTATCCTTCTCTTAAGCATATCCCACAGGCGTTCAATAAGATAAAGGTCCGCGAAAAGCAGGCCATTCCCTAAATAGTCACACCTTGGTTGTCTAAACAATTTCTTACAGCTCTACTGGTATGTAGATCTGCGTTATCTTGCATAAATAGGAAAGAATCGCCAAAAGCACCACTTAAAGGCTGACTACAGGTTGTAGCATTAATTCTACATACCTTGAACCTGCTAGAGTTTGTTTAATGGGAATCAAGTCAGTTTTCTGATCAGTTATGATGCGACCCGAAAACATTACAGTCCCCCATTTGTGGTTGGGGACCTATGGAGCGGCGTGCGGTCTAACTTGTCTCCCACGACCTTTTAGCACACGATATCGTCGATCATTTGATTATAGACCGATTCTAGACTCCTCAGAAATAGCACATTTAGCCAATCTCTAATTTTCCAGTTTTGATGATTCAAACACCAATTAAACAGAGTAATTTTATATATAAAAAATTTAAATATAACCTAGGTTCTAGATAATAAAATTTCAGACAGCTCTCAGAAAACGCTATTGTTACAATTTCGGTTCACCAATACGAACACTATGTTGGGAACTTCCAAACTGCTGTGTATAATATATGTAGCAGCAATAACTAAGCGTAATGGCCCCGAAGTTTTTATCAGTCGTCCACTTCAATGAAATAAAAATGTTAATTTTCTAATTCCCGATGCGTATAAATTGAGCAAATGAAGCGGGAAAGTGGGAGCCGAGCCCTGCACTTTTATCTTGGCCGCACATCACTTTTAATCCTCGGGTCCGGCGTTCCCTTGAGAGGGATAAAACAGTAAAAGGATTTGCAAAAATGCCATATTTTGCCCGTTATCAAGGTCATTATCAGTATAACAGCTTTGGAAAGCTCTAGGCTTATTGCCGATCTTGCTTTGCGGAATTGGATGATTTTCTTTTCTAATGAAACGAATGTGTTGATTTGGATTCGATACATCCGACGAATGTAAATTCGAGACAAAGAGGAAACATCTTGCATACTTTTGCTTGCTTTGAACAGTATCTATACTAGTTTGGATTTACTGCTCATAGGGGGTTTCCCTCCTATCTGAAATAGAAAAATAGTTGAAAATTGTCATGAAACACAGTATTAGTCGGAGGTGTTTACGTGGCTATTGATATCGATACATATGAAGACAGGACATAGTATAGAGACTTTTTGTAAGAGATAACCAATTTTTCAACATTGTCCCTATTGCAATTTGTGACATTACAGAATACTTAACGGCCATTTATTTATTACAAAAAGATGATTTTGGCGATTTTTAAGCCCCCTCTGCACTCATGTAAGGATAAGTAACATTTCCCGAACCCCGCCACCCCCTTCTTACGTACGATTCACAGGCTCCTATTTGCGTATTCATTATTGAGATCTGATAAAACTGTCTTTCTTATTTTAGCTAACTAATAAAGTAGACGGTCAGTGATTGATCGTTTTTTTCTTTTTCATATGCTGTAAAATTTAAGCCATCGATTGTAGAGTTTTTTGTATCACATTTTTGTATCCCATATATAAAGTGGCAATTTAAAAAATTATTTTCACAAAAACTGCACAATTAATTAACCCCAAATTTTAATAGAAGATAGGTATTACACTATTTATTAGAATTAAATAAGTTTAAAATTTTCTGAGCACTTATGCTTTGCTTTCCAACATCCCACCTGACCTGACAGGACGTTTGCGCGACCAAAAATAACGTGGGAATTAATACTGAAAAAAAATCAATCAAGCAATCAAGAGAGTATTCAATATCTCTGACAGGTGAAGTTAAGCTGAAAATTTCATAATGACATTCTAACCTAGGAATTACGGGTAACAGCAATTACATGGAACGGCTCCAAATTCGGAACCTCTATGAGCTAGTTTCCCCGAAAATCCTAGATGTCGGTCTTTACATCTCGCGCTTTCAAGTCCATTATTGCTTGAAAAAAAGAATACTTTTTATTTTCTGGATAATTAAAATTAATAGTTAAAAAAAATCACCGACTTCAATGCATAGTAACAATAGTAACTCTAAAAAATAAAAAAACAATTCAATTGGATATTTAAAACGAAAGATATTATATATATGTTCTATACAGCTGCGTTTGAAGCTGATGTCAAGCCTAAAAAATCCATATATTTTACACAGAAATATAAACAGCTTTATAAATTAAAATGTTATTTATTTATAAAGCTATTTATACGCCATGTTACACATATATGTTTCAGGCTTGGCACCATCCTTAAACTCAGTCTTATAGAACATATACTATCTTTTGTTTTAAATATCCAATTGAAATATTTTTGACTTTTTAGTGTCATTACTGTTACTATGCATTGAAGTGGGTGATTTTTTTAAAAGCTATTTATTTTGTGCTTTTAGTGATATTATGTCGTAACCGGATGCATGTTTCAATTGTTACTAACTTAATTTTATAACAATTTTTTATATACAAAACAGGGGTACTTGACAAAATTAAAATTTTTTGACGAATCTCGTGTAAAACTGAAAAAACTGACATGTGACGATTTTATTATAGGTTCTGGATCACGCAGAGCATTCTATGAAAACTGGAAAAATATAGTATATTTTTATATATTAATATGTTAATATATGAGAAACAGAACTTCACTTGCAAATTCAAGGTTTTGAAAAAAATGTAGATACTTATATTTAAATATGTTATGTACATAAATTTATCCTGAGACTAAATGAAATTTCAATTCTCTAACATTTATTGAGACACTCTTTATAATAATTCAACTTTAACCTCTCTCTGTATGCTTATGGACCCAATTTTGTGAACAACCCTATATAACTAGAACACTTTATATTCCAACCATCCTGTATAACAATAACAGTTTATCTTCCAAACAATCTGTAAATACGACTGCCTGTGGACCACACTATAAATACTTTATGTTTGGTTTTTTTTAACCGCCTGCTATAAATTTATTTCTATTCCGCCTTATATTTCAACCCATCGTATACTTACAACACCTTGTAGGGTACCCAATAAAACCTTTCTGTTTCTAAAATTTCTTGGATCACCCTGTATAACTACAATTCTTCTCTAGCCTATATTGCAACCACCTTATATATGCAACTGCCTATAGGCTACAAATATAGCCCTTTTGTTCTAAGATTTTTTAAAATGACTATAATTATACTCCAGCATATACCCTATATAGGCATCTGCCAATAGCTACCCAATTTAACATTTTTTTAACCACCCTGTAAAACTATAATTCCACTCTACCCTATACTCCAATCATTCTTTATTTGTAACTGTTAACGGGTTACAGGTATAACATCCTTTTATCATTTTTTAAACCACCATTTATAGGTATGTTCTACTCCACCATATTTTTTTTATATTTAATGAACTGCTTGATACAATTATTGTTCTAGCTTTCTTCTAACCAGCCTGTATAACTACAATTTCCCCCAACTCCACTTTATATTGTACTTCTCTGTATATGCAACTGCTTATATGCCACCCAACAAAACATTTACTTTCTAACGTATTTTAACCATCCTGTATAATTATAATTCCAAAACGCACTATATTTCAACAAATAGTCATTGATGATGAAATTAAAATCTATTTTGAATTAATTTCATCCTAGATTTGGAATAACAATAACTAAAATGTTTTAACATCAGTGCATTCACCATATTTTATGATATATTAAGAAGTCAGTTACAAGATTTTTCCGATTTTTTGCAAAATGGATCATTCCATGTCATTGAAAAAAATATGAGATCAATCTGGAAGTATATTCTATCCAATGAAAAAAGAATGCTCTAATCGAATGAAGAGAGCCAATTGGCATCCAAAATGGAACCATATTTCTAATATGGAATTTCGACTACAAAATCTTACTTACGAATTGGTTTTACACCTCTCCCCAGAAGATAAGGGCTTGTAGAGATATTCTTAGACCCCCTTCGCCCCTTACGTCATTAATGAATGGCCCCTTATCTGTTATGGAAAAGAAGTGGGAAGGAGAAAACCAATTAAGCAGGCTTTAATACAGTCATTTCGAAACTGGTACTCATACTCTTGGTAATGAAATAGAGGCTTGCCCCCACCAACAACATACACAACAATCCGGCATAATATGTCAACATCAATATCAATCCTTAATGAAGGATAACCTAGAGATAACAAGTAACTAAGGCGATAGACGCAACACAACAAACTGAACTAACAAATAAAGTCATTACTGCAGAAAAGAACGAAATAGAAATGGACAGCAACAACCTAGTGTGTAAAAAATAAAATGATTACAAGAAAGTATTTAAAAAATACTATACAGAAGAGAAAGTGATGCTATTTGGAACCTTCAACTGAAAATCGAAAAAATATATAAGAATTCTATGAAATCACTAATATTCGGGAAAACAAGGGAAATGTTATTCCAACAGTTATTTGATAAATTTATTGCATTTTTGATAATCCATATGAGTACTTTGAGACTTCACAAACAGCACTCTGATATGAAACCTGAAGTCTTGTATGTTTTCAATCGAGTTTTGAACAAATAAATATTGTGCTTTATCGCCAATTCTTTAATCAAAGAAAGATAACTTATTCTACGTTAGGCCGTTGTGTAATCTTATACAGAAAAATGAAATGATTCTTTGATAAATTATATTGGCTCTCAGCAGGGTAATTATCCGGATTTAGCACGAATTTTGAGATTCCTTCGATGTTTTTGGTTGTCTCAGCTGAACTTCTAAAACAAAAAAAAACGTACAATCTAAAGTCCCTGCGACCTATAAAATTTTTTTGCTATCTAATACTGCAACAATTAAATAAAGTCATTAACACAACGTTTTATTCAAACCACTTTAGTAGTTAAGCTACCGGATCATATGACACTTCGAGGTAATGTCCATCAAACTGTCCCCCACAATGAGGCGAGATCCTCAGTTCTTGCAGAAGACATCATCAATGTCCAGAGGGTTGTTGGTCACATTCTCACCAAACAATTGTCGCAAACAATGGAATTGGTGACAAAAAGACATTTTACGTGGAGATCGAAAAGACATAAAGTTTATGCCATAAAAATTTGAAACTTGCTCTTAGTCCTTTTAATAATAAAAGTATCGTTAATATGTACTTCACAAACACGCTTCCATTGGGTTTTTAAAAACTATTAAACACTTAAAACACTTAAAAGCATTATTCCTTATCAATTCACTTACTCATCATTTCTAGCCACCAACCAACGTCTATTTGTTGCTATGTAAAAAATGTGAAAGAATGATCCTGCAGGACACTCTGAACTTCGTCTGCTTGGTATGTGGAGAAAATGGCACGCTGTATTGGCGGAGATATACAGAACAAATGTGGAAACCAGCAGGTATTGTACTGCCAATACAACAACCAAATCCAGAGGAACTAGAAGAAAGTGATCAATCTAATGAGAGGTTTTCTGACATCAGTTGTCAACTTGACTATTACACCGAGTCAGATTCATCAGATTGATCAACATAAAGATCATTATCACATACAAATAAACAAGTTATCAAATTAAAATACATATTGTTTACAAACAAAAATCAGTTTACAAAATGCCTCACAAGGTAACAGTTCAAATTACATGTCTAAATGTAAAAGTTATTCTGACAACCCTCGTTTGGAAGACATATTGTTCTACAATGCAGCCATTGTTCTTCTTTTAACATGCATGAAATCAGAGATTTGTATGGTAAATGGATATCAACACCAATGTCAATTTTTGAAAAACAAGTTTTAAAAACGTCATAGAGATTAAAAAAATATTTCATAATCTAACAAAAATTTCTTCAAAGCGAATTACTCCTATGCAATTAAATCAAGATGATAACAATGCAACACATTAATTTTGTCTCAAGATTTAATGATGTCTTATTGTCTCCTCGAAATTTCCTTGGACTTCCATCGTCTTGAAAAGGTTGATCTCACAACGTTTCAATAGCCATCAAGTGAATAATGACGATAGCAGATACAAAGCTACTGAAACATTGTGAGATTAACCTTTTCAAGACGATGGAAGTCCAAGGAAACTTCGAGGAACGAGGGACATTGTCTACCAGATTGAGACTAACAGTCTGATTGTCTATTGTCAACCCTATTGTCAACCTTTTGATGAAGTTTCAGAATGTCGTTGGTGTTTCAAACTGGTGTCACCTACACAAAAAAGTAAAAAAATTATAACGAATGCAGATTTTTTACCATATGAAAATTCAAAATATTGTGATGCTTTCTACTATCTATCAGAGGACAAATTTGCCTACTACCATCTACTGTCATCTACCTAAACAAAAAGTTTCGCGAGATGTCTCTAAACTACCGCCTGGGAGATGGACAACGATTTGAAAAAGGTGAAGAAGGACTTGTAAACCTATGTGAAATTGAAAATGTTGTTAATAAAGCTATGGATAATATGTAAATGATACTATAAAAATGAATTTATTTTTTTGAGATTAAATTTTTGTTATTTATATCTAAATAAATTGAATTAAAAAATCGAAATTTTTTTATTTCATCTAGAATAATACTTAAAGGAAAAATAAATCACTCATTAGCTCAGTTGGTTAAAGCATCATGCTAATTAATCATTAATATCATAGCTTCAAATCCTACATAGATCATTTTTTTTCTTTTACTTGCTAATAATTGTAAACTTATTTCAAGCTAAAATGAGAAAGAAAAATAAGGAAATGTCAGAAAGTATAAAACGTCACGACTATTAAACAAAAAGAGTTAAGTAGTGTACGTGAAAAACTAAGACTGCAAATATACATTCAACCGAAGAAGAAGAGATCAAAACTACTGATAAACGATACGCTAGGTTAGCCCACCCTCATACAAGCCAGACAAGACAGCATTGGGTAAACATGGATAGACAAACCGCTAGCGAAGAAGAAGAGATCAAAACTCGTGATAATCGATACGCTTATCCCAGCAAACCCTTCTGATTATTGGTGATCTCTTCACCACCTACTTCTAGCCAAATTATCACTTTTGGTTAACTTTGTCACACCTAAAATGTCTTTTTGTCACCAGTTCCATTGTTTCCGACAATTGTTTGGTAACAAAGTGACCAACAACCCTCTGGATACTGAAGATGCCTTCTGCAAGAACTGAGGAGCCTATTATGGTGGACACTTTGATGGACATGCCGTCGAAGTGTCATAAGATCGCGGTAGCCTAACTACTTACTATGTTAACCTGGTGCAAGAATGACGGGCTTGGCACAATAAAGTGTCATAAACATTCCTTAGTTTTCTAGTCAGTAAGACTATTTTGCTTGCTGAAAATTACTTCTATAGTAAAAATATTTTTCATAAATTGCATGGTAGATTCATAAAATTGTCATTGTAGTTACAGGATTCACATAAACACAACTACTGTTATTATTTATTAGCAAAAAACACGTAAAATAAGGTATAGATCCCATAAAAACCAGCAACATTTTTCAAGGTTTTTCATTCGGATATTTCGCGAAAAAGGCCTCCCATTCATCTTTGTTCTCACAATTCCATTTCTTCGGGTCCTCTGCTTTCTCGTACTTTACACACCACATGCCGGTAGCATCAACCAGTATTCCGTTTACGTCCCCAGTACACGTACAATTGGGTTTCTCTGGTTCATTACACTCCATTGCATGAAGAAGGAAAACTCCCAAACATCTAATGCCATTTTCGGTTTTGGTAGCATTGTATCCGGCCCAACATTTGCAGTCAGTGAGTTCGTCTGCTCTCGAGAGCGTCAGTATGCTGACAAAAATGATAGTGAACGAGGTCTTCATTCTGAAATTTCAAAAATTTGATTGAATTAAAATATTTGTTCAAATTGAGGAAGCGGAAAACTTTATGCGCAGGTGTGAAGGTTAATGTGGAACGTCGGAAGTAATTTTTTGAAAAATAATTTGTCTTGTATTAGTTAAAATAAAATGAGTAGCATAATGTTTCAAAGACTAAAATTTCACTCCATCGTAAGTTCTGAAATTTTTCACAAATAAATTTTTACCACTCTCATCGAGGTGTCATTCAATATCTCTGACAGGTGAAGTTAACCTGAAATTTTCATAGTGACATTCTAACCTAGGAATTACATGTAACAGCAATTACATGGAACGGCTCCAGATTCGGAACTTCTATGTGCTAGTTTTCCCGAAAATCCTAGATGTCGGTCTTTACATCTCGCGTCTTTAAATTTTTAATATTGTGTTTCAGATAAAAGCAACTACATGGGGACTTTCGAAAAGTCAAGATATTGAGAGCGGCTTGAATGAGAAAAAAGTTGCGTTATTCCAAGACCGATCGGGTGCTGTATCAAAATTAAAAATATCTACAGGAGTTTTCAAATTATCGAGAAAAAACAAAACATTGTGGTTTTTGACAAATTGCCATATATTCTCAGACTTGAAAAAAAATTGGAAAAAATTGCTAGTTTCGTGTTAAAAACTACGGTCAATCGATTGACGTTAACGAATTTTTATAGGCTTTCTAGATTTTTTGCAACCACAGCCAACTTTATTATTTCTTATTGCCACCATGTTGCATTTATATGTCATTGAATAACACATAAAAAGAGCTCTTCAACCGTATATAACAGACAAACACATATTATTGAAAATAACAATTTTACACTTAGTTACTTATGAAAAAATTTTCTTAAAATTTACCGAAATAAATAAACACATAACTGTACGCTTTTATTTACATATTTGTGATATAACCCAAAACAAAAAAAAATAAAAACCGATGTTAAAGGCTTGAATTAAATCAATTTCTTCTTGCAAGGGTGTCCCTCTCGGGACGGGGGGTTGACTTCAAACTGTCGATCTTATTCTTATTCTTTATTCCAGTTCAAAATTTACAACAAACACAATATTCATTGCAAATCCTACAGAGGTAATGAAACCTCTGCGTAGGACCTGGACAGAATTACCTAAAACTAAACATACATACTAACATAAAAATATAGACATATAAACTACTATACTAAAACACTAGAGACTAAATTATATTCAAGTATTGCTAATTTTTTTTATTTTTATACAATACTATTTAATGCAAAACTTAATAGTACCCCTTTACTCTGCATAACAATCATGTTATATTGTAAAAATATTTAAGAAACATAAAACATAAAACAAATATTTAAGAAACATACTACAATACAATAATAACAAAATCAAAAAAGTCAAATTTAGTGTACTCACACAATTTCTTTCATAAATTTATCCTTACTTGTTATTATAAATCCATTCTTTTATTTTTCTTTTTTTGTGATTGCTCTTCAAGATTTTTAATTCAGTTGACATGCTATTAAAAAGTTTAATAGCTACAATGATGCTACTTTTATTACTTATTGTTTTCTTCATAGTAGGCGTTTGTAAGTTTTTATTTCTGGTTAAACTTGTCGATGTTTTAAATTTACCCTTTAGATTATTATAATGGTACATAAGTGATTCAAAGTAAAAGAGCTGTTTTATCTTATGATGACAAGTAATTAATTATGTAGAAAAAGTTTCTAATTCTAAATTCTCTATTTCACTAAAAATATTGTAAAAACATTGACATTCGGAATGAAAATGAAACGTTATTCTTCAAAATTTGGTTAATGATAATATGATTATCCAGATATTGAACAGAACAATGTTTACACAGCGAGGCAGCCTAGGACTTCTGGCATTTTCACTATTTCTAACACATAAATATCACTACCAGTGCGTCTTTGTCACTTTTTATAAGCGTCAGTTGGACATCTTAGACGAAATCGAAAATATTATGAGACCTGGCTATCATTGCACGGATTTTACTTCACTACACCAATGACTTAACCCTAAGACGCGCATACGTGTGCGCCTGACTCGCCATCTTGCCCGGAAGTCTCAAATCAAATTAAATTAAATGTCAAAAATTCCACCATTATTATAAAGACACGTCGCGTCGTGCATCGATGCATCAGTGACATACATGATTCTGTAACTATTTGTCTCGGCATTTCTTCAATACATCGAACAACGGCTGCCTCAAGTTCCTCTACCGTATTATAAGTAATAAATAAACTTTATTCTTAAAGTATCCTCAAGTGCAAAAGTCAAGGGGCCTAAGGTCCGGCGAGCGGACAACCGGAGCTCGATTTCCGGTCCAGTTATTCCCATATTGCTGATTTAAAAAATCTGTTATGATTCTTGAATTATATGGAAGTGCTTCCTCTTGCTAGAACCACAAGTTCCGTACATCCTGAAAAGGCAAACTGTCTAAAGTTTGGTCGACGTGAGTAAATAAGCTATGAGAGTTCTAGGCCAAAATCGACCAAAAATACATGTATTCTCCCATAAGAGATTCTAAGGTTAAAATTAGCGAAAAATTACCTCGATGGCCTTGAAATAGCCAACCTAAGCGGGGTGAGAAACAGCGTAATTAGTGACATTTTGGCTTAACGTGGGGGTGTAAACGGTATAATTAGGGGTGTGTTCACCACATTTAAGGCCATTTTGGCAAGGGGGGGGGGAGGGTGGTGAAATTCGATCGAGGGTGTCATTTGTTCTGCGAACAAGAGGGCCGCGTTCTCGGACCGTGGTCAGGCTGCTGTGACGAATTGAAAACAGTTGACTAAGGCTCCGATGAGAACCCCAGTGCTGCTATGACGGATGGGGGCCGCGTAGAGGTTAGGATGTTGATGACAGGGTGTGATGTAATGGAAGTTATGTGCTATTGGGTAGGGCGGCTGTGACGTGCTGAAGATGGATGAGGGGGGGTTGCGTTATAGGTCGTAGGCATAGAACGATGGCACGGACATACTAACATAATAGTTACTATTGAAATAGAAGTTATGTCCCAACTTGATGCATACACCGTACATGAATCGTGGAGCGCATGCGCAATATTAAAAAAGGGAGTTTGTTGTAATATTGCGCATGCGCTCCACGATTCATGTACGGTGTGTGCATCAATTTGGGACATACCTACAATATAATAATATCCTTTAGTTACTGAGTTAACTTTTCTTTAAAACACAATCCCATGCAGTTCAGAATGCCTGCCCATACTGGCGCTACCGTTCATAGTGTCTCAAGTCTCCCTAATTAACCCACATCTGCAGTATTACATACATAGGCCACAAGTGTATTCATAAATTTTTGTCAAAGCTAAGAGAGAAAGAGAGAGATATTCATATCTTATGATTGATAATTATAATGACGACACCTGTGACTTATACATTTGTAAATATTAAAAACATCCAGAAAAATTAAGGTAATTTTAGAAATATGGATATGTCGAAGACTTTCAATTAGTTGAAAATTATAGAGTGTATTGGTTATTTTTTTAATTTATACAGATATTGGTTAGGTTTGCATATTTGAAAGCTTCTTGATTTATGAAACTTACAATACCATGTGTCTCAGGTCCCAGATAAATGCAACTATGTCCGGCAGTGAACTTCAACAGCTGGGTCATATTTATTTGTTATAAAATAAGAGTTTAAAAAAGAATATAAAATTAAAATCCTTTTAATTGTGTACGGGGAAAACAGTAAATCTGTTAACAGTTTACATGACTTTACAGATACAATTAAACTAAAATATTTATCAAAAAATAAATGTCTTACCTTTAATATCCTCTGTAAACTGATGTACACAAAATCTTCTCGAATTACCAGAACAACAATACAATTTATCGATCAGTAATCACAGCGTTAAACTGGCTCTCCTTGACCAGAATTTTGCATAAGTATCTGCAAATAAGACACACAAATACTTAGAAAAAACTTGTATGAAATCGAATAAAAGATTTGTCTGTCGCCTCCAGCTGGGTTTATCTTTGTCATGAATGCGATCATTTTTTCATGTTGTTATACAACATGCATTGGTGTTTTCCGTCGTATTCGAGATCAGACATAGGCGTGGGTGTTCGTTAAACAAATATTTATACGTACAGTAACAATGCATTAACCTCATAATAACGAAAAATCACAATTTCGGTGGTTATTTGAAAAATTCCAGAACCTAAGCATTACGTCGGATTTGTTTAGCATTATAAAGAATAAGAATGACTTGGAATTCGCAAACTCACAAAACATTGTATCCACACCTCTAAAATTCTGGAACACCCTCAAATATAAACAAATTAATTTGAAGCTGGTAACATTGTAACTCATCCCTCGAAGTTTTTTTTGAACTCCGTTTTCTTGAAATGATTGACTACGTTTCAATAGCTTTGGATCTGGTATCGTCATCAGGTAAATGATGAAAAATTGAGATTATTCCAGGTATTTATACCCTTAACCGAACATACTCATTGGGGCGCATAATACTCTTACTTGGCTATTGGTTGTCGGTGATGCGTAGCGGCAGTGGCTCAAGAAGAGCTCTCCAAACATTTTTAATTTGAACGCTGATCTCGCTGATTATATTCACATTAGAGATTATGTATGCTGTCTCGATGAATTTGGTTTCATACCAGGGCTCTTCGTTGTGAATTACCCTTGCCTGGTCCCAGTTAATGTTATGGTTGTCGATCCATGCTTAATTAGTTAGCCAGACCTTTTTAGCTCTTCCCTTTACAGCTATGCGGTGTCCAGTGGTCGCTTAGTCTTCCCAATGGAGAGATTGCCACATTCACAGGGTATGCTGTATATACAGTTTTTGAAGTGGAAACTTCTTTAGCGGCGCTGAGCACTTTTTTTTGTATGGGTAAAAATTTCCAAACTCGCGTCAGGGTCACGTGATGCTGATCGAAAAAGCGTAAGATCGAGGGGAAGGGAGAGGAACTAGTATCTCCCACTCTTTCTACCGTGCCTGAGTGTGTTGCTCCGTTTAGGCGGCACAGGGCGCTTGCGCGAATGTCCGTGTGTGTTTATGTACAGCGTGCCACGCGTATTTAAGGATGGTGACAGCTGTCGGCTTGACTGTTGCGTAGTAACCACACTGTTGTGTATTCGTATATGTGAGTTGTTTAAATTATGGAAATTGAACAAAGTGCATCTATTAATGAAAAAAGTGATGATGAAGTAGTGAAAGAAAATGAGTGAGTACTTTATAAATATACTAGATGAAAAATATACTAGATGAAAAACTCTTACTTGGCTTTAGCCCGTAACTGCCGTCAAGAAAACCAGCTATAAGCTGAGCACTATAAAACGTAAAAAAACGAATAATAATAATAGTAATAAATACAATTTTAATAATAAGATTAGGTTTCGATCGAGTCTGTATTTACACATAATAGATGTAATATTTGTAATATGTTTATACTTTATAGCATTAACCTACATTTTCATGATACCACAATAAGCCCATTTGCGGTGTAGGTTTACCAAAAAAATAATTTCGACTAAAAATAAATAAAATAAGATAATAATAAATAATCGGTGTAGGTTTTTAATAAATATTGTATTCTACCTCATAAATGATAGTACTTTTGTACTTAATATTAAACACAACGTTAATATTAAAGTTTTCACTTCTGCCGGCACTCCCGGAGTGCTACCGGTATTTTTTTTGTACTGTAGGAAACCATCATCGCACGTCAAGGACTTAAAGCATTTTGACCAAATCATCGAATCCATGGAACTTGGGCCAGAACATCGCTGAGTAAGTTTCGACGTTGAAAACCTCTTCAAGAACGTACCATGAGTCGAATCTCTGGATATAGTGAAGACGAAACCCTGATGGAGAAGTACTGCTACTTTTATGAGAACGACCTTCATGCAAGAAGATGGATTTTCCTCAGTGCTCCCCATTATGATTAGAAGATGAAGGGGTACGAGAAGCAACCAAAACTCTGGTTAAGGTATGTAGACGACGCTTTTATTATTTGGCAACATGGAGAGAGAGAGAGAGAGAGAGAGAGAGAGAGAGAGAGCGAGAGAGAACTACAGACATTTCTGGAGCATCTAAACCGATCACAACCATCCATCTGATTCACCATGGAGAGGGAAGAGAGTGGATGCCTTCCAACCCTTGATGTGAAGTGCCAAAGGACTAGGACCGAAATCGAAACAACAATGTACAGGAACGCTCCACATACAACACTAACCCCCCATCAGCAACGAAAACTGACATCATCAAAACACTAGTCTATAGACCCAACAATATTTGCAGCATACCAGAGGCCCTCAAAGAAGAACAAACGAATCTTAGAACTACCTAGGCAGGAAGAGTAAACCACGATAGCAACCGTATTACTACCATACACTAAGGGTTTGTCGAAAAAACTTAGACGTATTGGACACAGATATGGAATCCATAAGGTTTTCAAGAGCAACAACACCTTAAGGAGCATGATCAAACATACAAAGCCGAATAATCCAAAACCAAAAAACTGTATATACAGTGAATGTGGCAATCTCTACATTGGGTAAACTAAGCAACCACTGGACACCAGGGTTAAGGAGCACCGCATAGCTACTCAATGGGAAGAGCTAACAAAGTCTGGATCAGCTAATCACGCATGGACCGAAGACCAAAACATCAACTAAGGCCAAGGGTAATTCACAAGAAAGAGCACTGGTATTTATGTTCGAAATTTGGAATTTCTCCTTAAAATTAATATGAACTTAAAACAACCTTGAAGCTCATGGCCTTTCACATGATCATTACTTTTTGGGCACCCACATTATACAGGGTGTTCCTAAATTGGAGGTACAAACGAAAAGGGGAGATTGCTTGAATAGTTTTAGGAAGAAAAAGCCCCATAAACATGGTCCGCAAACGTTTCGTTTTCAAGATACCGAGTGTTAAGTTTGAATTTTTTTCAAGTTTTTTTCTCATAGTATCTGCACTTCACAAGATATTCAAATAAAATTTGGCATAGATATTACAATTAAGAGTTTACACCTTGTGACATGCCAATTTCGATTGCAAACCTACAGGGTGATATTTTTTCGGGAACACTGTCCATTGTTGTCCTTCAGAACTTTTTTTGGTGAGCCACTGGTACTTTCAAAAAGTGTAAAGAAAAACTTTGTTGTTATACCAAACTTTATGTTCTCTTATAGTTTTGTCGTATCTACTACCGGTTTCGAAAAAAAAATTTGAATGATTCTCTTGAAATCCTCAGAAAATTCCGAATTGTCATAGAAATATAGTTACCTACCTAGTAGGCTGTGGTGAATGAATAAATTTATTGTTAGTTTTGACACATCAAATTAAACTCCTGTGTTTTGAAAATTAAAGATGCTTGCATTTTAATATCAAAACATGCCGAATTTTACGAATTCCGAATTGTCTGACATGCATTTCATGTATGGTCTTGCAAATGGTAATTCAAGAGAAGCTAAGGGTCTTTACATGGAACGCTATCCCAATAGAGTGATGCCTGGTCATCGGATGTTCTCTAATAATCACAGGCGTCTTTCAGAAACTGGATCTTTTTCTGCCAAAAATATTAATGCAGGTAGACCACGAAGTGTGAGAACACCACGACTCGAAATAGAAAAACATCCAGGAACCAGTACAAGAAAAATTAGTGTTACCTTAAATACAAGTCATCAAGTTGTTTGGCGGATCTTGCGGGATTCTTTGCTCTATCCTTATCACATTCAGAGGGTGCAGGCGCTCTTGCCTCGAGATTGTCATCCAAGAATTATTTTTTGTCAGTGGTACCTCAACAGACTATTGAACAATCCCCATTTTGATTGCCAAATCCTATTCACTGTTTCTCAAGGACTTCAATCATAAATTTTGATAATGAACACATATGGGCTGAGGGGAATCCATATGAAATTGCAGAAGCTTATTTTCAAGAGGAATTTTCGTTAAATTCTTGCCAGGGCGACTTACTGGTCAATCATACAGACATTTTTTAGAGAAAGATTTGCCCTTGTTATTGGATGATATACCTCTTATGATGCGACGTGAAATGTGGTTCATGCACGACGGTGCTCCTGCTCATTTTTCACTTTTGGCTAGGGAGTATTTGAACGAAAATTATGTGGTGGATTGGACGAGGTGGACATAAGCCAGATCCCCAGATTTAAATAGTTTAGATTTCTTTCTATGGGGCCATCTGAAATCTCTAGTGTACATAACGCCAGTGAATACCGTAGACGAACTGAGAAATCGTATAATAGGCGCGTTTGATACAATTAGGAATACTCCAGGAGTGTTTGAAAGAGTTCGATCGTCTATGAGAAGAAGAACAGAAGCTTGTATAAGGGTTAGGGGAGGACATTTTCAACAATTGCTGTAGTTTAGTTCCTTTGTTGTTATTTAGTTTTTTTATTATGATTAATTTTTGAGTTGTACGTTTCTTGTAGTAATACATTTTTTTTGATCATAATACCAGTTTATCGAATCTTTAAGAATCATTGCTAGTTAAATAATTCAAATTTTTTTTCTCGAAATCGGTAGCAGATACGACAAAACTACGAGAGAACATAAAGTTTGCTATAACAACAAAGCCTTTCTTTACAATTTTTGAAAGTACCAGT
Source organism: Octodonta nipae (assembly GCA_034190945.1). Classification (NCBI taxonomy): domain Eukaryota; kingdom Metazoa; phylum Arthropoda; class Insecta; order Coleoptera; family Chrysomelidae; genus Octodonta; species Octodonta nipae. Next base: position 53,295,880 of record CM067216.1, read on the forward strand.
GGCTCACCAAAAAAAAAGTTCTGAAGGACAAAAGTGAACAGTGTTCCCAAAAAAATATCACCCTGCAGATTTGCAATCGAAATTGGCATGTCACAAGGTGTAAACTCTTAATTGTAATATCTATACCAAAATTCATTTAAATATCTTGTGAAGTGCAGACACTATGAGAAAAAAACTTGAAAAAAATTCAAACTTTAACACTCTGTATCTTGAAAACGAAACGTTTGCGGACCCATGTTTATGGGACTTTTTCTTCCTAAAATTATTCAAGGAATCTCCCCTTTTCGTTTGTACCTCCAATTTAGGAACACCCTGTAGACTAGTAACAGAAATGGCCTTGCGATAATAACATTAATTATGTAACCCGAATTTTGTTTTAGGGTTTCATAATTTTAACTACAATAGCAATTTGTTTTTTAATAAAAATTGGAAAGAATTCTAAAATTTTAATATAGTTAATTTATTTATTTATAATTCTGATTAAAATAAAATGACTGGTACTTAATTGTGGTAACCGTCTTATCTTTAACCAACATCACTCAAGGCCGTAGCCATCAAAAATTGTTTAAAAAGATGGATGGATTGATTAGGATGTCCAAATTTATTTGTATGTTCTTGTATTTCCAGTGTATAAGAAAGTTACAGAATAAAAAAATTATGAAACAAATCGTAAATTGGTTAAAACTGGATCTTCAATCGTAAATTTCGGAGTGTTTGAATCCGCTGGCTACTGCCTTGACGTCACTGATTCTATGAGACTTTCTCATATGACGTATTATGGGTGTATTACCAGAGAATAATCAAACCCAGACGCGAAACTTTCTGTTGCCGCCAGGTACAAATTTCTTTGCGCATGTGCGACAAAGCCATTAATTTGAGGGTAGGTTCAATGAACCACAGAATTATGAAGTATTACAATATTATTTCGAAGTTAAACAATGTACCCTATCCTGAGGGGAAAAGTTACATGTTACTTACATATACACAATATTCAACAACACATCAATAACACAGGTCAACATTTGATCTAAGCCGGAAGACGGCATGCCGTATACGGTACTTGGGTTTTTTTGGATAGCTGAATACGATGAGAGGATCGGTTGACGTTCATCACGTCAGAATCAAGGGCATTTGAAGGTAAAATCCAGAGAATTCAACCAAAAAATCTGAAGAAATTGTTGCTTATGTTTTTGAAGTTTGAGTCCGAATCCGTAGTTTGTTTGACTGCGCTTTTTGTCAGAGGTCACTTGAAGGTCATTTGAAGGTCAAATCGAGAGTTCTAAAAAATAAAAATTCTAATAATTAAATTATACTTTAAAAAGTTTATGAATTTTTAAGGACCTATTACTTTCACACCATTTAGGTGGAACTTTTGGTATATCACAGATATATAAACATATTTTCACACACTTCTGATTATTATTTTTATTCAAATGACTCTAAAAATTACATTTTTCACATATGTTCTTCCTCTTTTAATACAAATACGTCCTTATATTTAATTTAAAGTTACTGTCAAAGTTATGGCCGATTTCTGTTCAAGCTCACGAAATCTTGACCACAAAACATCAAAGGTTCCGACAATAGTTTCGCTTCTGGATTGAATTATTCTGTATTACTACTTAGATACTACGTCACAGGGTCGTAGATGGTATCGAAACAGCTGACTCCTTCATACATCAAGAAGTTTGGTTCAATTCGCTCTTGATAAATATATCTCAATGTTAGGCTCTATCTTAGCTATATATCTTTTTGGTCCATCCTGTATAGCACTATTGATTACATTCATGGAATCAGAATTCCACCGGATATATGCTAAAAGACCGCGACCAAATAGTTCACTGTCCTATTGAATGATCAATCAATATTTGTCCATTTCAATATCAATTGCAAATTTAGTAAACGATTTGGAAGCTTACAACGTCGTTTCACCCTCAACCAATTTTTTTCTCAATGCAATGAAATAGTAATTATTTATGCATTTTTTATACGTAGTTTGCCCGACATCAATGACAATTCTAATAATGTATGACAGTCAACCAGGCAGAATGAATTAATCGCATTTTCATTATCAATCGATCGGCATAATCATTTTCAGTCATTACACAACTTTTGCGCAAGGCTAATTAGCACCGTTGATCTAAATAATTTATTAGAGGAATTACAATGTGACGTCAAATGGGTGCGTAGTGATTTGGTATTATTATTATTCGGTCACAGCCAATCAAGAGCGTTGTTCTGTGTGAAAGAAATTATTCACAGTTTAATTTAATTTAGTATGCAGGCTACCAGTAGCGCAACTATCGTATTTGTAGAATTTGTAGATTTGGGGAAAATTTCTACAAAATGATTTTTCATCGAGTTTCACAGAAAATATTATTGAATACAGTGTAAATGCTTTCCCCGAAGTCATTTCTGCCGGCTCAGCTTTGATATTAAAAAAAACATACCGAATCACTAATAGTCTAAGAGAAGTGAACAAGGGACCAGAAGTAAAGGGTGTTCCAATTTCAGGTTAATTTTTAAATTTGCGGCCATTTATATGGTTTGTACTAGAATATCATATCTTATTTGACAGATGACAAGTAGGAATATTCCGGTTACTAAAAATGGAGAGATATACGATTAAATATAGTGAAAGTTGTGGAGAAGTTGGAAGAAAATTTCGTACAGAAAATGGAAGAGAAAATTGTCCGTCAAATGTTAACATTGGAAAAATTGTTCAAACATTTGTGTAAACTTAAACTCGTTCAGTAAAAGAAAAAAAAAGCAAAAAATATTATGTCTATGCTAACGATCCACAAACAATTAATTACCTAAAGTAGAACGTTATTGACTGTTTTCAAGTAATTGAACCGCAGTTATGCCAGAAAGTTATCGAAAATTTTGGCAAGATTAGAAGCTTGTCGTACAACAGCAGGTGGTCACTTACAAGATATTGTTTTCCATTACTAAACCGAAATAATTGTACTACCATTTCAAATAAAAGATTTAATCATTCTCAAATAATATGTGTATTTTATTAAAAATTTAAAAATTAACCTCAAATTGGAACACCGTTTTGACAACACGAATAATTTTGTGATGTCTTTTAAAAAAAGTATCGAGAATTCACTACTTCGCTTTGTCAAAAAAAGGCTATCGGGTACGGTAGTCAATGTTCTCACAGACCTGTGTTCGGATACAGATAGTCTTGGCTTGGAGGGAGATTTCCGTTTTCGAGTCAAAACGCGACGTCAGCATCTTGTCAATTTTGACTTCAATGACCAAACGTTTAAAACGCAAGTTCGCGAATATATGGTATTAATGGCGTTTGCTAAAAGAAAAGCAGCCGTGTTGCTTGCAATATTTAGACGCACATAAACGGTTATGGTAAAATGATATACTCCCTGGCATTTTAATAACGTAGGAGACAATGCGATGTTGTAGGAATTCTTGGATTAGAGAATAACCCTTTTTGAAAAGTTCAGCGGGGCAATTTGGTCGATATAGACTAGTCCTAAGTAATATTTTAGGAACTGGGCTTGTCAGTTGGAATTACCTTCTTACGATGCAACTCCCTTGCGGTGGAAATGTCTTACGGTGGAGTTATCTTACGATGCAGCATTATGTTACCGTGAAGGTTATGTAACCGGGGAGATTAACTTGTTGCGTTATGGAGGAGTTTATCTTATGGTAGAGCCTTCTTTTTGAAAATATTATGTCACGGAAGGGCTTGTTATAGTGAAACGTCACTACAGAGCCTGCTACTGTGAAATTTTTGTCGTTTACCTCTTGGAGTTTGGAATCATTTCTGGAAAGTTTAGCTGTTCACCAATGGCTATTTAACATTAACCTTATGGGATTCGCTTACTGGTCAGCTATTGGTGGATGAAGCACAGTTTCCTTGATGGCATTTGGCTTTGAGTTTCCAGGACTACAGTAAATTATAGAAGAACAGTACACATAACAGTTTTAATGTATATTTGGTAATAAGAACTTTCTGAACAACATTGTATAAGGTAACGTAACTCTGTTAATAGCTCATACCGGTATCTTTATTTGAACATGTCACTTTTATTATAGAATCAATTTTGTATATGTTTTTTCTAAATTTAAATTTTATTTTTATATTGAATTTTGAGTATATTGGTTTTATAGATTCCTGGTTGCTGAAAAGTCACAATTGTGCAAGTTCCATTCATTCTTTGATGATCTATTGTTTCAAAAAGCTCTCTTATTTAACTTCTAAGAAGACCACAATTGCTACTTTATTCTTATATGTGAAATGCTTGCATTTTGAAAAATAGTTGTAATGAACTTTCACAGGAATGTTTGTATCGAAAACTGTATTGATTATGAATTAGTAAATTATTATTATAGCTTGGGATTTTTATTCACACCAAAATAAATTACAATACCTTCCACTAAAAAAATATTTACTTTTAACAAGGTCGATGATTCACACTCGATAAGATGTTCGCTATGTTGCTATTTACTGAATTGCTCGGGCTTTTTATACCATCAGATTTGTTCTGAATTATTTTTGTCTCATTCTAAGTGAATAATTTCTTATTATGATCAAAATTATCGATATTTGTTTTTTATACCAACAATCGTACTTTCTAAAAATACATCTTCTTGTCAGAATGTTTATTCGGGATGCTTTTACTACTTACTCATATTATTTTGTGTTGATTACTTTCTGGCATTTATAATATTTATAATTTTTTTTAAAGATTACTCAAAATGATTATTTACAGCTAATCTATAGCCTTAACAACGACCAACAACAAAAACTCTTATATCGTTTCAAGTTCTTACGTATTTACCCGTAAAGCCTAAAAACTCATCATGTTTTATCTGCACCAAAAAAAACTCCTTCAACTTCACAAACAATTCGCATATGCTCCACGACATAAACATATCCCATGACTTTCCATATTTATTCGCCATATTTCCTCTGATTATCTGAAATCCTCTCAGTTCGTCTACGCTCGCTGACTGACGCAACTCCCTTAACGACAACTTTATTGATGATAAAACTCCGTCAGCGAAACATTTCGAAATTGAAGTTATAAAAACGGATTATGTGTTTTAAAATAAAAGCTCTGCCGGCAATATTACAAGGGAAATTTCGAATAAACCGTTTATAGATTCGTAAAGAGAAGTTATGTGAGTCAACGCACCGCACACGCACACGCACAAACACGTTCGCACACATGAGGCAAACCGGGTATTCGTTAATAGGTCGCTATAAGATTGTTATATGTGAACGTTCGGGGGACGTTAAAGAGACGTTTTAAGACCGTTAAAAAGGTTTAATTAAGGCGTCGGATTATGTCGGTTGTTCGAACGAGTTATTAAAGTTGTAGAGAACATCTGATGTGCATTTCAATGAGACGGTAAAGGTTTATGTTTTTAGGGAATTATTCAAGATGTAAAGCCAGATGTGGGCGCATGAAATGCTGATATAAAATTTACCCCAGTGAGTCGTTTCTTACTCGAAATCATATTAGCGAATCTATTAAATAGTGTTGAATACCACAACTGGGTTTCTAAATTTTAGAATGAAACAACATATTGTTTTTGAGTAAATCCAGTCACAGATATACTATTCAAAGCTTGAAAACTGCATACCGTAAATGGAGAAATTTTGGAATATAAGACATTGCCCATAGTTTACAGGAAAAATAAGGAGAAACCCCTAATATCAATTGTTTGAGGACAAGTTACAAAATTAGATGAAAAATAAAAAAATATGAACATTTTCAAATGATGCATCATGTGATATATCAAATGAAAGGGCTCATTCTGAGGAGCATAAACATACTTTTTTCATATTTCTGAAATAATTAGTTTAAAAGATATTAACAAACATATACAAAAATTTACCTATTCCGCCTCCTTTATCTGCGAAACTATTAGACCTAAATTCGAGATATAGGCGCTGACTTTAACATTACAAGAACAATTAGGAGAAACCCTAATATTAATTTCGGGGAGCAAATTGCAACATTTAGTGGAAAATATAAAATTTAAATTGTTTCAAAAACATTATGTAGCACATCAAATCGAAGGGCTCATTATGAATTATTTTTTCATATTTTTTAAATAAATTGTTAAAAGATAATAACCAAAATATAAAAAATATTAGCCATTCACCTCTTTATTTTCGAAACTATAACACCTAAAATTGTAAATAAAATTAAACAACTTTTCAGAAAAAATAAGGAATAACCTTATATTAATTTGGGGAACAAAATATAGAAGTAAACTTAAAATAAACTTTTTAAACGCGTCATGTAATGCATTATATAAAAGGGCTCATTATCAGGAGTACAGATATTTTTTTTTATTTTTAAAATGAATACTTTAAAATAAGAAATTAACAAAAATATAAAAAATACACACTCCCTCCTTTACCTTCGAAACTAGACGAGCCACTTAAACTTTGTAGAAAATATAAGAAGTAATCCCTAATATTAATTTTGGGGCCAAATTATAGAACGAAATGGAAAATATTAAGTTATTGTTTTTAAGGCGTCATGTAATATATCAAATGGAAGGATAATGAGGAATAGAATATATTTTGGATTGAGTTGGCTGTTACTTGGTGCAAGTTAATATTCATGATGAAATAAGTAATACAACTGATTACACACTTACACTTTTTTTTTATGAATAAGCTCCATCGGAAGCGAAACATGTCACAGTTTTTCAATAAAGTGTAAGTGTGTAATCAGTTGTATTACTTATTTCATCAAGAGAATATTTTTTTATATTGTTAAAATATTTTGTTTAAAAGATATAATCAAAAATATAAAAAATAGAATTATTCCCACTCCTTTATCTCAAAAACTACACCACTTAATTTTTTTTAAATTTTAAATATAGGGTCTAAATTGAACTCTAAAGGAAAAAATAATGAGAATACTTGATATTTTTGGGGCCCAAATTGCAATATTAAATGAAAAATATATTTTTTTGGTCTTAAAACAGATAGTATTAAAGTAAGTAATTATTAAAAAAATATAAAAAATACCTATATCCTACTTTATTTCCGAATAAATAAGACCTAAATATTTAAAGAAAAATAGGTTATAGAATTTCACTTGAACTTTGCAGGAAATATAAGAGGAAAACCTTACTGATTAAGAGGAATAGATTTTTTTTCATATTTTTAATATGATATATATATGTATATATATATATATATATATATATATATATATATATATAAATATACGATAATATAATAATAATTATTAAATATTTTTTTACAAACTAAAATATAAAAAAATATTTAATAATTATTAATTTTAATTAAAATTTTGAAGAAAATTGAGTTATACAACTTCGCTTAAACTTTGCAAGAAATATAAGAAGAAAACCGTAATATTAATTTTGAGGTCTGTTTATTGAATTAAACGGAAAATAGTTTTTTTTTCAAACGTATTTTAAAAACTATGAGACATACAATTTTGAAAAAATATAGAAATATAGGGCCTCCTTAAACTTTACAGGAAAATGAATACCTTGATATTAAATTTAGGAGTCAAATTACAAGAATAAATGAAACATATAAATGTTTTTTTTCCAAACGCATCATTTAAGACATCAAGTGGAAGGGCTCATAATGAGCAATATAAGTATATATATTGTCATATTATCAAAATAATTTCTTGAAAGTTATTAAAAGATATACAACATTCCATTCATCTGCCAACAATAGATCCTAAATTTGGAATATAGGGCCTGAGTCAAAATTTAGAAAGAAAGTAGAATACAAATTCTAGCATTAATTTATTAACTTAGAATGAAAATATTTATTTAAGTGCACGCCTAAAGTAATACATCACATAAAACACAAATACATTTTATTTTTGATTTAAAAAATAATTTCTTTTATCTTGACCCTAAAAGTAATAGAAAAGATTATTTAGGGCTTCACTGAAAGTTTATTGGAGTAATAAAGCGACAATCCTAATCTTAGTTTTGGGTTCAAATCAGAAAACTAAATAAATATTTTCAAAAAAGTCAAGGGCATCATGTTAAATTAACATGCTTAGTGTAAAAGATATTAAAGGAATATATGAAAATCCAGTCATTCTTTGCTTGTCGAAAACTGAAATATTAGGAAAATATATACTTTGATTTAGCCGCATTGTATCAAATTTCAAATGTGGTACAGAACCCTTAGTATGCGAGTCCAGCTCGAATGACTGAATTATTTGTAACTGTATCTTGGAACTTTACTATACTATCAATATTAAAATAGTCAAATGTGTATTAAAACCAGCCATAAAAATTATGTTATTATTCATGCCTAACTTAACTTAAAAGCCAATTGCAGTCGTTGACTTTTAATTAGCAGGCTATTATTATTTTCTAGTTGTACTTTTTCGAACTTAAACCATGCCTATCCTCTTTGAGTCTTCAATATCAAAAGTAATTCAATCGTTTACTCAAGCACCCCGCGGCACACACTGTGCAGCGTCAACTCCCTCCGAATAACGTTTGCTTTCTGGTCACTTGGAAAATATTGAAAACACGAAACACGACAATAGGAAACAGTACTTCAAAAAGAACCAGATATACGTCTATGAATCGGATAAAAGGCAATCAGCCAAATGGATTTTTAAATTGAATTTCATCGAATGGGTGGCTTCACTTTTTTTTCCTCTGTGTTATTTTTTAGTTTGGTTTTTTCCACGTTATTTGCCATGTTGTTACGTTTGCTGGTTCTTGTTTGGAAAGCGTCGGTGGAAAATGCCTTAGTGTAATGAAATCATTCAATTTCGAATGTCTACGAAAATATTTCGCTTGTTATCACGAGTACTTTTGCCATATAAATGTCTATAATTTTATTTAGTATAAAAGGATCTTTATCGTGACATGAATCCATTGTGAGGTAATACGATACTTCAATTTTGGTCTTAACCGTTTTATATAATACGTACTGTGAATCTTAAACTAACTAAATCAACGAAATCGTTTAGAGTAAGTTATGATATTATGTGGAACCGGTTATTTTCAGTTACTAGTCTAGGTAACAGGTTGAAAATGGAGAAAAATAGACATAGAATTCCTAATCCGGATCCGGAATGGCGCCCAGTAATTTGTATTTAAACCTGTTTTTATGAAACAAAAAATTTCTAAAGTTATCATCAAATGAAGATGTAAAGAAGTATTAGTTTTTCGCTAAAACCTGTTACCCTATTGAGATTTAAGAAAATACTAAATAAAATTCCTAAAGAGGATAAAACTTCCAATAATAGAGACTCCCAAACACAAACTCCCACAACACTACTTCTATTATATATAGTTTTAATTTTACGCTGAATATTGGGCTTCAACCTTAACAACTGTCTTCTATATATAAATCGGCAGAGACAACACGGTTCAGTACCATTTTCTTCCTTGTTCCTCAACCGATTTTCTTCATTTTTGGTTTGTTAGTAGCTCCTGAGCACCTCCAGTGCAGAATGCTTAAATTTATTTATAATATTGGTTCATTCATTAAATAAAATAAATTCCCAATATACATTTACAGTGTCAATGCTAAACAGTGTAAATGTAAATTAAACGAGAAAGTAACAAATTTTGACCGGTTCAAAAAATTATTCTACATGATCCTTCTATTCAGATCTCACTTACAAAAAATTATATTTTATGATAATAAATATAGCATTTATAATAGCATTTATTGCCCAACAGATTTTACAATCCAATTACAGAGCAATGCACAAATTCCCTATAATAGTATTCATATACATATCATTCCAAAACACAAAAAGTATAAAAGTTTAACAAAAATAAAAGTTACTATTAAAATTAAATAAAAATAACAATAAAATTAATAATCATAAAATGAGAAAAGCTTAGAACTAAGTAAAAGTATGACGAGCTACATGTTTTAAGTGATACAGAGAATCCTAAAAAATGTCACAAATATTTGATATTATATTAAAGTTATGACACATAGTATTTAATGGTGAATTCAAAAGTAAATTTGTGCGTTACTTGTAACAGTAAAAGGCTATGTTAATCCTCACGTGGTATTGTGGCACATAAAAATTCAAGAGAGCCAGTGAATCAGGGCAGTCAATTAGGCAACGAACCAATTTATAAACTGGGACAATGGATTTCTCAACTCTTCTAGAGTGTAGACTTTGAAAATTGAATCTTGTAAGTAAATGGAGTATTCTATTCCCATTGTTGGATACACTCCATCAACTGTATACATTAAATATTTTAGGAATTTTCTCTGAATAATTTCAATTCTAATATGAATATGAATATTATACTGCGGGCCCCACACGTGACAAGAGTACTCAAGCTTTGTAAGTATGAAGCTGAAATATAAAGTTTTTAAAGCCGCAACATTTTTGAAGCTTCGACAGTTCCGCATGATAAACCCATACATTTTGTAAGCTTCAGTGATGATTGAGTTTATGGGATCGATAAGATTGAGATTGGAGTCAAAAATTTCACCCAAATCTCTAGTGGTGGTATCACGGAGTAACATAGTGTCGTTGACTTTATACGTATATACTAATTGAGTCTTTTTCCTACTAAATGAGACAACTTTACATTTTGCTACATTCAAAGGTAATTTGTTACTCTCACACCATCTAATGAGATTAGAGAGATTGTTTTGTAATCGTGCACAATCGTCCAATGTTGTTATTTGAAGATAAATTTTAAGATCGTCAGCATAGAGTAACTTATTATTCACAAAAAGGAGGAATAATAGTGGTCCAAGATGGACCCTGGGGAACACCTGAAGTGGAGGTATAGCTGTTCGAGTGATATAGATAATGATCATTTAGTGAGTACTCTCAAGTTTGAAACTGCCATGTTTTTCTAAATATGATTGTCACTAAAATTAGAATTGTGTATTGTTGTGACAATACTTTTATTTTATATTGTTTCTATTTTAAAGACTAATAGTTTCATACACTTTAACTAAGACTACAATGCCCATATGAATATAAATAGTGAGATTTAAGATAAACAGTTAGATTTTAATGTTCATGGTCATTGTCGATGTAGCGAATTCGATTTAAATTTGATATTTCATAATATTTGTTAGCCGTTCGGTAAAGGTAACTTTTCACTTCAATGTGAAAATTATCAATGTATTATTTTCACAATATCATTTTCAATACACTTACAAAAATAAATTAACAAACACATAAAAACATTTTTTAATATAAATTAACAGCAGGTGAATTGTACTACTTTATCTATCTTTATTTTAATTTGTTTTAATAAACTTATACAAAGTTTTAACATATATTGTAGTGTATTAATATGTAAGTATTGTAATTATTTATACCGCAATTTCATGGTTACTTATGAGTTGGTTTCATGCGTTTTCCTCTTAGAAATTGGAATTGTAATTTTGAAATATATGAATAAATGCAAAACATTTTGGAAAAAGTAAAGTTTAAAAATATTAAATTTAATATTAATTTATTATCTGATATACTGCTAACATTTTTAAATGTATTTGAAATTTTTTATATTGATAACTATACATGTTTAAATATAGGTATGTATGTAAAAGCAAAAATGTAGTTCAATTGTTTTTAGCTTAGTAATCTACCAGTCAGATACTATTTTTTGTCGTTAAATTTTATCTTTTAGATATTTTGTTACATTAAATGGACCAGTCCTGCCTCCTAAAATGAACATATTAAGATTTTAAAGATGCCTATTTTATTAAAATTCTATATATAAATTCGCAAGTCCAAAATAGTTCCTACCATTTTCTTTTATTTGTCAACAGATTTTTTTTATTGCTAACTGACGGCCTTTAATGTTATTAATATAAAAAATTTTTACAAACGACTAAAGTATTCAGTTAATAATATTTAGTAAGACCCTCTATTCCATAATAGTTGAACTAGCGCTATTAAACTTTCCACCGCTACAGGCCAAAATTATTTCATATTTTTTTAAGTAACTCATTCAAAACTTTTTTAAATTATTTATTTTTATTGACGTTATGAACTATTTACGTGTATTGGTATTTCTAATTTAATCGATAATAATATAATGCTATGAATCTTTTTATATTCTTTTTACTCAGGAACAGAACGTTATTTGATTTTGCTTATTTAATATGTGCATTAACTAGAAGCTTAAGACATCAAAACTGAAATCATTAACATTGCGAAATAATTTTTTACTTAATTACAGTGGTGGTGAACTATTTTGTATAAGTACACAGGAAAGTGTATAATATTAGAAAAAAATGTTGGAAATACGCAAATTCATATATGTAGGTATATTATTAGCTTCAAGTTCTTAACAATTATTTTTGTCGAATTTCGACCACTGGTCAACCGCTAGTCAATTTCAAAATTTGAATATAATGATGTATTCTGAATAGTTCAAAAAATTTAATCCCGCTGGAAAAAATCTTGAAGTTGATTTTCACAGCATGTTAAGCGACTGTTAATTAACAAACTATTATCAGAGCTTCCTTATAATTTTGCAGACAAGGAAAAAAAATCTTGGAAGCCTTCTAATATATAATATTTAACAAGATCAAGTCATAAAAGTTTTTAAATATTAATATTTTAATTTTGTTATAACTGTCATTAGTGTATTTATTGTCTAAGATTATCAACAAAACTAAATAAATGAAGAAGGCAGAAGTATAACCCATTTACATGTCTAGCAAAAAATGATTTTTCTCCCATTATAGATTCATTGGATTCGAACATTTCTAAAAATTTTGTAAATTTATTCATGGTATAATTTATAAAGACTGACTGATTCATTTCTGAGCAGCTTTTTGGACTCAAGTAAATTAAAGGTACCAAAGAAACACTATTCCAGGCTAGCTGACCCGTTTTTACTTTTAATGTAAATATAGCCAAAAAAATCCTAGAACTGAACTCGTTCAAACAAACACAAAATTTCGTCAATAAGAGACCAACCGCCGTTTAGATGGAGTTCAGAAAAATTTTCCTGCAACCGGGCTCAGCGCCACTATTCGGGTTCAGGTGTGAATCTAAACATTTCAGGAACACTCAAATACACACAAAAATTTTAAGGAAAAATAATTTAGAGAAAGTGGCCCCTGTGTAATAATAATTGCTTTATTGTCCAACAGTCTCCCATTTACAGGACAATTTAAAGACACAACATTAAGGTACTAACTAGATGATTTATACTACATGTAAAAATATCACAAAATTTTCATATACGATTAAAATTATTGCACATAACATATATTGGTGATTTCAACAAAATGTTTGTTCTGGCTATTGGTGGCCTTAGCGCTAAGTGTTTCCTTGAGTGAAACAGGTACATTAAAATTAATTTGATTTAACAATTCCGAACAGTCTACCATATTATTTACTAATTTAAACAAGAATACAACAGATGCACAATTTCTCCTTAATTGCAAAGAAGGCAGCTGAAAACGTTCACATAACTCATCATTAGGTATATTCCTTTCTGGATATAATCCATTACTTTTGAGAACCAAATATTTCAGGAATTTTCTTTGAACCTTTTCTACACGTTTGCTATGAATATCATAGTATGGATGCCAAATAATACTTGCATATTCAACTTTAGAGCGTACGTATCCAAAGTATAATGTCTTCAATGCGAAAATATTAGTAAAGTCTCGGCAGTTTCTCAATATAAATCCATAGTACTTTAATGCTTCACATATTTTTACAGATATGTGCTCTACAAAAGATAATTTATCGTCAAAGATGACTCCCAAATCCTTGATACTAGTATTTCGCTCCAACAGTGTACCTTGACTTGAGTAAGGAAATTTGATGGCTGACATTTTTCGAGTATATGTCACTACTTTGCACTTTTTCGCATTTAGATGTAGATTATTTCTATTGCACCAGTTTTCTATAGCTATTAATTGACTCTGAATATTATGGCAATCATTTAAACATTCTATTGTGGAAAAGATCTTGAAGTCATCAGCAAAGCATAACTTTTCTGTCGATATTGTATTACATAAATCGTTAATAAACAAAAGAAATAACAGAGGTCCTAAATTCGAACCTTGAGGAACTCCAGATTTAGCTAAGTATGATTCCGACCTAAAACCATTATAAGTCACGTAAATGTATCTGTCTGATAAGTAGACTTGAGGAAATTTACTGCTTGGATAGAAAATCCAAATCCTGATAGCTTGTTTAACAGAATTCTATGATCAATTCTGTCAAATGCCTTACTGAAATCTGTATAGATCACGTCTACTTGTATGTTGGTGTCCAGTGCTTCTGAGATATATTGAGTAATTGCTACCAGGTTGGTTGTTGTAGACCTTTTATCAATAAATCCGTGCTGATATGGAGATAGTTGATTGCGTACTAGTGGAAATATGCGATTATACAGTATGATTTCAAATAGCTTTGAGAAGTTTGACAGAATAGATATAGGTCTGTAGTTCTCTAATATATTTTTCTCACCATTCTTAAAAATGGGGCAAACTTTTGCTACTTTCCATGCTTCAGGAAATTTATTGCATTTGAGACAGTCGTTATATATATTTGTTAGGATTCCCGATAGCGCTCCAACACAATCTTTTAATATAAATGAAGGGATGTTATCAGGTCCAGAGGTTAGTTTATCTTTTAGTTTCTTGCTTGCAGATAATACTTCATTTTCAGTAATGGGGTAAAAATTTATATGAATTATACTATCAGAGTTTGTGGGAGGTATAATATTGTCAGTATTTGTGTTCAGATACACACTAGAAAAGTATTGACCAAATGCATTTACTATATCTTTAGGTTTATCATATTGAGTATTTTGATAATTTACTATCCCAGGGATCCTTGAATTGTGTGTTCTCGTATGCACATACGACTAAAATTTATTAGGATTTCTGACTACTTCTGACTGAATACCTTCAAGGTAGTTGTTATAGGCGCTTTTTATTTGAGTTTTGACAGTTTGTCGGAGTCTTTTGAATTCAGTAAGATGGAGTATATGGCCCTCTGCTTGAATTTTTTGCGATATTTGTTTTTTAATTTAATATTTTTGATGATATTATTATCGTACCAAGGAGGAAACCTATGAGGATAATTTCTGTGCAAGGGAACATAAAGGTCAAAAATCTCATACATCTTCTTGTAAAAATTGTCTAGCAAGTTGTTAACGTCGGAAGAGTTTTGCGTAATTATATTCCATTTCGTTTCGTAGATGGTCCTATACATTGCAGGAAAGTCTGCTTTTTTAAAGTTATAGCTATGAGCATCTAGGTTAGTTTTACATATGGAGGATTTAGCTGGCATGTTGAACACAGTAATAAATAAGGCCGGATGATGACTGTCTTCAGGAACCCATGGACACTCATCATGTACTACCATACAGGAATTTTGAGATACTACCAGATCCAGTAGTCGATATAAATTATTAAATACATAGTTGAATTGGTTGAGTCCGTGTGTGACAACTACAAACTGCAGCTGTGGCCGAAAACAAACTAACTGGTTGCCACAACACAAAATTGCTACGATAGCACGAATTTAATTTCCAGTTAGGCTGTGTCCCACGTAAACGCGATATGCGCATTGCGGGTGGTGCGATATGTCACAATGACAGCCGCAAACTATTAAACACATAAATAGAATTCATTTTGTCCTTACTGGAAAATATATCCGTTCGAGTGTAGCGATTTTGTATTGTTGCATCTTTCAGTTGGTTTGTTTTAGCCTTTAGTTGAAGTTCATAATTGTGAAAGTGACGTGTCGCACCGCCGGCACTGCGCATATCGCGTTTACGTAGGACACGGACTAAGGACAAAATGAATGTTTGATATTTTGCGGCTGTCAGATTGACGCAACGCACCGTATTACCATTCAGTTCTTTTTGTGTGTTGTGAACGCAAAATATAATTGTTTAAATAATGGAAAAGAGAAACTGAGAATAGGTAATGAGGACATACTACAAGGATTCTGTTGCGTCATATGCCAATAATACAGCCATAATTACTTCTGTTGATACATACATTTAACAGTAAATAAATTGAAATGAATTGTTTGTTGAATAAAATTATTGTAGCTTTGCCATTAAACAGGTTTTAACTGACAAGACAACTTTTATGACTTTTGGAGACTACAGTGGCAGTATACCAAAGTTAATAGATATAAAAACAGACAACAGAAAAATTAGTATAACAGAGCCTAATAAATTCTTAGTTATTGGATATGACTTTCGAGGAATCTACCACAAAGAAGTTTCGAATCTGGGGTCGTTCCACGAGAATGTTGTTAATCCAGTTTCGGACTCTCTCTTTGCTAGTTTTCGGGAAAATCAGAAAATTAGCACGCAGCCCACTTTCAATAGACACTACACACTGAAGCTCTAAATCTCTGCAATACACATACCTAATTACATTGTTTACTGTGTTTGGAATGCAAACTTAGGCCTTGCTAGAAAATTGACGACTATCCTCAAATGACTAAGTCTCGATGGTCTACGGGATTCGTAAGCCTAAAAAACAATTTTGGGTTGGAAACTGCTTTTAATATACATAATATTTCGCAGTTGGAGCAGAAGTTCTAGTTATGAGTCAATCAGCCAGCTCAGTTCTCTCTGGTGAAGCAATTCATATGACAAGAAGAAAAGAATTTATAATTACATTATAGACATTGTAACTCGTCATAATCCACAATTAAGGGAAATAAACAAAACAATCCAGTGCATTCCCCAAGCTGCACTAAAACAGTATCAGTTACATAACAAACTCAATTGAAAGGAAAAGGTTAGTGTGGTAAAGCCATTTAATGGCCAATTAGGATCTAGATTTGGACACCAACATCAAAGCATAGAAAGGGGACAAGACTAATATGGACAGGGAAACAATGATAAGGAAAAGGTAAACTAACAAGTACAAATTAATAATGTCCAACATAGGCGCGATGGCGTATATAGAGCAGAAAATGGCACATACCATAGAACAACCCACTATAACCCTACGAGAAAAATATTACCAAAAAAAGGTTGACAATTTTTTCTCTTAGTACAGCTAATACTAGTTATTCAGAGAAATGTAATCCGTCTTCTGTCATTTTGCTCCTAATCTTGTAGCCCTCACAGCATGAAATTTTTCTATGAAACTTAACCGAATATTATTTTTGTAGAATTCTGTTTTTTATCAACTACTCAATTTGGTTTATAAATTCGAATGGGGAAGATCTGTATTTGTTTTAGCACGTACTTTCACCAGAACGAAAAATACAAAACGTAAACAATTCCGAAGCCACTGACTAAAAAAGCAATTACAATAAAAACGGCCCTTCGTTACTTTTTGCCTCTTTTCTGCAACGTTACCACCGCTGAAAAGTTTCCTCCTGAATTAACTTTTCGTGTTTTGGCGAGCATAAAAATTACATTTCCAAAGTAATTAAGATATTTTACACTAGAATTTCTACAATTTAATTAAAACCTGCAGATAGGGGTATGGAGGCAGTTAGGTATATATATACGAAACACAAAATGTTTTTATGGCGTACTTTTATGAAAATGATAGCTTATATACAGATTGCAAACATACGGGGTGTTTGCTGGGCAATCAATGTTTTTTATTTTAGCAACTTGTAATGGAAAATCCAATTGGGAAGACTCAATTACCTGTTTTATATAAATAAGCCTATTTTGCACATCTTAACTACGAGATTTTAAATCACAGATTCTAATATATATAAACAAACTTATATGATATGGAACCACTAATGAATTACATAAAAACAGTAATTTACTAATTATACATTATTTTAATATAAAAAGCAAACCAAATTTAATACAAACAAATTTAAAATGAATACAAACAATTTAGTACCAAACAAATAACAAAAAATTGAATATCACCAAGAACTAAAATAAACTAAAAAACAAAATTTAATAATTATACCATTTTGGTAGTGCAATAGTCGATATTACCACCTCGCATCAATAAAAGAACGAATTTTACATAGCATGAGTTCTGTGACGTTAATTATTTATTCTTGAGAAACATTCCTCTAATGCTGTTTCCACGATCTGCTTTAAGTTACCAGGTTGTTCTGACGAACTCTTATGCCTCCTTTAAGCATATCCTACAAATGGTCAATTGGATTAAGATCCCGTGAACAAACAAATCACACCTTCCTAGTCTAAACAATTACATGCAGCAGTAGGTGGAGATGCTTTATCTGGCATAAATAGGAAAGAATCTCTGAATGCACCTCTCCAAGGCTGACTACAACTCTTCGCCATCCCCCGGATCTATTATAGTTTGTTATATGGGAATAAAGTCAGTCTTCCCATCAATTATGATACGAGCCCAAAACATTACAGTCCCATCTTTGTGTGTGGGGACCTATCATGTAGCACGGAGTGTAGCTTGTCTCCCGCGACCTCAGCAATAGAGTTTGTCTATCATGTAATTTAAAGCCTATTCTGGTCTCATCCGAAAATGGCAAATGTCGCTAATTTTCATTGTTCAAATACCAATAACAAGTCTATTTTATATAATGCAGGTACCTGTGGAATCTAAAAGTCATCTTACACCAGTCAATAGAGATTTTTAAAAGACATAAAATTCAACAGCAAACCGCATAAACCATCACGTAAATAAGAGTTTATAAGACATAACTGACATAATTTTAACAGCACACCCCAAAAAATATGGGGTATTTTCGTTTTTGGCTTATAGTGTAAAAAGGAATGGTCTGTTCATAATGTCGCCAATAGAAAAATTGTACAGAATCAGAAAATCTTCAAAATGTGTCTTTTAAAATTTTGATCGCAACATTTTTCATAAAGAAAAGCTGAAAAAACCGATATAAAGTGAGTGATTTAAAAAAATTCATAACTTGGTTGTCATAACAGCTGGAACCTTAACCTCCTAATGATAGATTCTAATATTGAAGATCAATATCGTATCGTATTAACCACAAAGTTCGATAGCGATATGTAAAATATCTTTTGGCAGCTCCTAAAATGCACTTTAAGTCGTATATATTCGATGTTTGTTATAGTGGCTTATAATATATTAACACTGCTTTTGAAATTTGGTTTAAAAACGGACCCTTACTTCTCCTCAATTTTTCAAAAACTACTTATTCTATAGTATCCATCGTGAGCCCATATCAAACTAACATCATATACCATCTTTTAACGATTATTAATATTCCAGTATTATTTCGCAGAAACTTATAAATTTAAAAAAAATACACTTTTGACCAGGTTTTCTGAGTTTTCTGTAGAAAGATATCTAATTCCCTACAACTTTTCTGTAGACGGCATTACGATTCCTTCACTACTATTCAATATATAAGCAAAAAAACAAAAGAACTTCATATTTTTGCAGGATTTTATTTTTTAAATCGTCTACTTCTTCTAGCAATAATCATCTATACACTGTTACTAAGGGGATTGAATTTTTTTTTCCAAAAATGAGTTCAGTTTTGCTCTATACTCCTGAACAATTCTCGACTGCAAAGTCTCTTCCTTATAGTGCTCTTCGTACCATTTGAACAAAAAGCGGTCCTGCCTTTCTGTAGTAACTCTTCCACTACTTAAAGTTCACAGTTTATGGTTTTTGAAACAAGCCCTTATGCAACACCGATCATTATTGTAATTTGCCTTTGCGTTACATGTTATAATAATATTTAGCATTGACTCACAACGAATACTACCACTGAAGGAACAGCCTTTTTACACATATGCACCCATAAGGGGTAACAAAAATCCACTTTTGGGGCTGCAGCTCGAAAACAAACGACTTTCAGAGTTTGAGCACATGCAGCCTTTTGATCCACAAATTCAAAACTATAAAATAGCAAAGTTTTAAAAAAATGACCGAAAGCCACTTTCTCTATTTTCTCTATACCTCATACGGGGTAAACATATCAGCTTTGGGGGGGCTGTATCTCCGAAACAAACGACTTTCAGAGTTTGAGCTCATGGAAACTTTTGATCCACAAGTACAGAACTATCAAATAGCAAAATTTCAAAAAACTTAGCCGAAAGCCATTTAAGAATAGTGCGGGGTCCCTTGTCATTTTTTATTTTGGATTTTTAATTTTATGTCATTCTAGTTTTTTTACATTTTGGATTTTATTTATCTTTAGAATACGTGTGGTTTTCTTTTGTGAATGTTTATAAGGGAATGACTTGCCTACGACTGTTTAAAACATGTCGTAAAACAAAGTCTGTCAAATAAAACCTTTTAATTCCAGTTTGTAAGTTCACAAATTTAAATTTTTTTTATGTTTTCGATATTTTTGTAATTAAATATTTTACTTAATTTTTTGGCATTTTTGTTCATATTGGGATTTTTGATGTTATAGCCGTCTTTGATATTTTTAGCATTTTTAACAGTTTAAGTGTTTTAACATTATTGATATTTAGAGTTTTTTAATATCATTGACATTATTGAAATTTCTTATTACGACATTATTTGTCATTTTTAACAGTTTTCAGAAATTTCGAGTTATATATTTTTCATATTGGACATTTCATATATTTCTTGTCGTTTCTATATTTTTCCTGCAACTAATCGAAGGGTGAAATTCTGACTATCTTTGCCCTCCCCCCTCATAAATAATTTTCCAAATGTCGAATTACATCTCTGTTTATGAATTCTGTCTATCTATATTGCTTTGAATACTCGGAAAAAGTGATGAAATTTGCACCCCTGTACCCCTAATCAGATTCCCATTCCCCAATTCAGTTCAGTAGGTAATTAATTATTTTATCAAAATAAAATTAGATAGTGTAGCTTTTTACATAGGTTCAGTATTTTTAAAAATAACTCTTTACCAACAAACAAACAACAAAAGTTCTTCTTAATATATTAGTATAGATTCCATTTACGCCTAAACCTTTGTCACTTCACACACATAAATTTATTTATTGATAATTAAGATTATCACCTGAAGCATTATGGAATGACATTTTATTTTTTTTTTTTCATTATATGTCAGATGTTACCTATATATATATATATATATATATATATTGTTTTTAAGTTTTCGCGGGTACTAAATGTTTCAGGCGGTTTCCGGGAATTCATCCGCGTAGTTGATAACTGATCCCTGCCGGGATCGATGGTAAAATGACGACTCGAGTAACTAGAAGCGAAAGCAGAAGGCTACGAGAATTATGCGGACCGACCTGAAGAGGGCAGATGTGACTCTGCCGAAACGTCGTCATTTTACCATCGATCCCGGCAGGGATCAGTTATCAAGTACGCGGATGAATTCCCAGAAACCGCCTAAAATATATATATATATATATGAACTAAGCTAGGTTCCGGGTGAGAACCGCGTCTGAATTTATTAAATACTCGACGTTTCGACTCCTGCTTTGGACCAATTTTCAGGACACAAAAAATGAAAAAGAGTTTCAGAGTCTAGATCGAACTCGGGGCCTCAACCTGCCTACTCCCCAAGAGTCACTAGGTAATTGAACTGAAGGTAAATCTGCGCTGCTTCTTTTATTTATAGTTATCGGTCGATTAGGAGGGGATGTCGCGTGATGAACTGGTTGTGCGGTGATTGGTTGGGTGTTGGTGGGCGTGTCTGGTCTGTTTAATCTGGCAATTACGGAGGTCCAAGCTGTGGGAAGGCTAATGCTGTCATCGCGTCTATTTAGACAGAGAGGTCTTTTCTCTATTTCGATGGCTTCGCGAATAGTGGACGCTCTAAGAGAATTGAGAGATATGATAGTCCTACTGTCCTCGAAGTTGATAGAGTGCCCTGTTTGGATATGGTGATGCACGAGAGCTGAAGTCGGATTTTTTTTACGAACTGAGAGAGAGTGTTCATATACTCGATGATTAATGCGCCTATTAGTACGACCGATGTAGCTTTGTGGGCAATCGCGACATGAAATTTCGTAAACTCCTCGATCCTCGTTAGGTACTTTGTCTTTGGGGTTACCGGTTAAGTTGCCTATAGTTTGAGGGGTGCTGAAGGCAGTCTTTATTTGATGTCGGTGTAAAATCCGTGCTATTTTGTCAGTTACTCCTCGAATGTACGGGAGGACGGCTTTTAAACAGACTTTAATCGACCGATAACTATAAATAAAAGAAGCAGCGCAGATTTAACTTCAGTTCAGTTACCTAGAGACTCTTGGGGAGTAGGCAGGTTGAGGCCCCGAGTTCGATCTAGACTCTGAAACTCTTTTTCATTTTTTGTCTCTTGATTATGGCTCCAAAGCAGGAGTCGAAACGTCGAGTATTTAATAAATTCAGACGCGGTTCTCACCCGGAACCTAGCTTAGTTCATAATAATGACCGCGGAAGCCTCTCAGAACATATATATATATATATATATATATATATATATATATATATATGTTTTAGGTGGTTTCCGGGAATTCATCCGCGTAGTGGATAACTGATCCCTGCCGGGATCGATGGTAAAATGACGACGTTTCGGCAGAGTCACATCTGCCCTCTTCAGATCGGTTCGCATAATTCTCGTAGCCTTCTGCTTTCGCATCTAGTTACTCGAATACTAAGATTTTCTGAAGCGAACGTGCTGTTATATAGTCACGGCTCGGCGCCTATCGGTTGACACCGTGAACGGCTGCGTGTGATTGGCCCTTGGCGCTCAGTGGGCACGGCTCCATCCTGCTGATTTGTTATTTCCGATTGAGTTGTTATTGGACGGGTCCGAGCCGGTACGGTGTTTAATAGGATTTTCCAACAATTCGATAAGTTCTGAATTTCATTGCGTGCGTTTAGACTGTGAGGTCTCTTCGCTCTTTCAATTGCCTCTCTTACGAGTCTTGATTTCGGGTGTTCTATATTGGCCAGTACTCTGGTGTTCTCAAAGTCTATTCGGTGTGACATCGTGGTGGCGTGTTCCGCAATGGATGTTGTTTTTTCCTGCTTTCTTACAGCGTTCTGGTGTTCATCACGTCTAGCTTGAATTCTTCTATTAGTTTGCCCCACATAGGTTTTATGACAGTCTGCACATGGAATCTCGTACACTCCCTGTTGTTCTAAAGGGATCCTCGTCTTCGGAGTCCTCAACACCGTGCTTATTTTTCTGTCTGTATTGAAAAGAGTATCGATATTTTGTCTCCGTAGAATTCTTGCAATACTGTCCGTGGTCCCCTTGACATACAATAAATAAGCCTTGTTTATTGGTGTCTCATGCTCCTCGTCTGTTTGTCTCGGTTTTGACTTTAGGGCTCTTTGTATATTTCGGTCTGTAAATCCGTTTTGTCTGAGAGCTGTTTTTAAACTGTCCATTTCCTGTTTGATGTTATCCAGGTCAGCTAGCCTTTGTGATCTGGTTACTAAAGTCTTGACGACAGCTTGTAGTTGGGCTGGGTGGTGATGAGAATTAGCATGAAGGTATCTGTTGGTGTGAGTTGCTTTCCTATATACCACATGCCCAAGGGTTCCATCTTGCTTCCTATTTATGAGAACATCAAGGAATGGCAGTTGATTGTTGGCTTCAACCTCCATGGTAAATTTTATTTTGTGATGGATGCCATTAAGGTGATCTAAAAAAGTATTGAGGTGTTCCCTCCCATGAGGCCAAATCATAAATGTATCATCCACATATCGCAACCACAAACTGGGTTTAAGAGTTGTTGTTCTGAGTGCCAACTCCTCAAAGTTCTCCATAAAAAGGTTCGCTATAACTGGTGAGAGTGGCGATCTCATTGGGGCTCCTTCCACTTGTTTATATCGTTGGTTCTCGTAAACAAAATAGGTGTTCATCAGGCAGTGCCTTGTTAAGTCTACCAGGTGTTGAGGTGGTTTGTATTTTTCTATTATGATATCCAAGGCTTCGTCGATAGGGATGTTGGTAAAAAGGGACACTACGTCAAAACTTACAAGAAGACACTCTGGTTGTAAGACCGTTTTTCTAAGAATTTCGATGAAATGTGTCGAATTTTATACATATGAGTCTGCCCCCTCTGCAAACGGTTGAAGTTGTTGGGCTAGGTATTTGGCTAGGTGTTGTGTTGGGGATCCAATTGAGCTTACTATTGGCCTCAAAGGTGCACCTTCTTTATGTACTTTTGGCAACCCATAGAATTTCGGACAGCTCGATGACTTTTCACGCGGAATGAGTTGCAGTTGGAGATTTTTGTCGATCATACTTGCTTGAATTTTGGCCTTGGTTGTTTTCTCTAGATAAGTTGTTGTGTCAGTAGTAATTTGTTTATATGCTGGATCTTGTAGCAATATTTGAATTTTGTTTGAATAGTCCGCTGTATCTAAAATTACAGTCGCATTTCCTTTATCAGCAGGTAGAATGACAATGTCCTTGTTGAGGCGCAGTTGTTTCAAGGCCTCATTTTCTTCTATAGATAGGTTCCTTTTGGGTGGTTTAGCCTTTCTTAGAACATGTGACACATCTTGTCTAATAATTTCAGCAGTGTTCGCATCTAATTTTGAAACTGCTGTTTCCACGCCACATATTATGCTCTCTGTTGGTATGTGAGAGGGAGCAATAGCCTAATTGAATCCCTTAGCCAACACGCCAATCGAGGAAGTGTTCAATTGGACCGAAGATAAGTTATAAACGGTTTTATTCGTTTCCAATTGCCGTGAGGTTAGACTGTGACCGTTATTTTCCGAGACAAATTCGTTTTTGGGCTTCTGTTGGAGCTTCAATTTGTTAAATTTTGCCTGTTGTTGCATTGTTGTTAACTCTGCATTGGTTTCGGCTTTAAATTCGCTAATCTCATCGAATTTATCCCATATTATCGGGTGGAGTGTATTGCTTACCTGTAGGTGGATATCTAGGAGTTTAGTATTAAGAACATCCAAATCTCTTCTGACATCACGTATGGGTTCCCTAAGTAGGGCATAACTAGCTTTCCATAAGATATTCTGTGTTTTTCTGTTGTTCTTCCAGAACTTTACCGTCATGTTTTTCGGAATAACTCCTAGATCGCGGCATCGTTGTAAAAAATGTAGATCACACAAAAGTTTGCTTCTTTTCGCGCGTAATTTCTCAAATGTTTTACACAAATGAAAAGTATTCTCCAAGTAGAGATTCACTATATTTGTTTTTAAGTTTTCGCGGGCACTAAATGTTTTAGGTGGTTTCCGGGAATTCATCACGTCTAGCTTGAATTCTTCTATTAGTTTGCCCCACATAGATTTTATGACAGACTGCACATAAAATCTCCTACACTCCCTGTTGTTCTAAAGGGATCCTCGTCTTAGGAGTCCTCAACACCGTGCTTATTTTTCTTTCTGTATTGAAAATAGTATCGTTATTGTGTCTCCGTAAAATTCTTGCAATACTGTCCGTGGTCCCCTTGACATACGGTAAATAAGCCTTGGTTATTGGTGTCTCATGCTTCTCGTCTGTTTGTCTCGGTTTTGACATTAGGGCTCTTTGTATATTTCGGTCTGTAAATCCGTTATATCTCAGAGCTGTTTTTAAACTGTCCATTTCCTGTTTGATGTTATCCTGGTCAGCTAGCCTTTGTGATCTGGTTACTAAAGTCTTGACGACGGCTTGTAGTTGGGCTGGGTGGTGATGAGAATTAGCATAAAGGTATCTGTTGGTGTGAGTTGCTTTCGTATATACTGCATGCCCAAGGGTTCCATCTTGCTTCCTATTTATGAGAACATCAAGGAATGGCAGTTGATTGTTGGCTTCAACCTCCATGGTAAATTTTATTTTGTGATGGATGCCATTAAGGTGATCTAAAAAAGTATTGAGGTGTTCCCTCCCATGAGGCCAAATCACAAATGTATCATCCACATATCGCAACCACAAACTGGGTTTAAGAGTTGTTGTTCTTAGTGCCAACTCCTCAAAGTTCTCCATAAAAAGGTTCGCTATAACTGGTGAGTGTGGCGACACCATTGGAGCTCCTTCCACTTGTTGGTATCGTTGGTTCTCGTAAACAAAATAGGTGTTCATCAGACAGTGCCTTGTTAAGTCTACAAGGTGTTGAGGTGGTTTGTATTTTTCTATTATGATATCCAAGGCTTCGTCGATAGGGATGTTGGTGAAAAGGGACACTACGTCAAAACTTACAAGAAGACACTCTGGTTGTAAGACCGTTTTTCTAAGAATTTCGATGAAATGTGTCGAATTTTTTACAAGCCCACAAACGAATTCGTCTCGGAAAATAACGGTCACAATCTAACCTCACGGCAATTGGAAACGAATAAAACCGTTTATAACTTATCTTCGGTCCAATTGAACACTTCATCGATTGGCGTGTTGGCTAAGGGATTCAATTACGCTATTGCTCCCTCTCACATACCAACAGAGAGCATAATATGTGGCGTGGAAACAGCAGTTTCAAAATTAGATGCGAACACTGCTGAAATAATTAGACAATATGTGTCACATATTCTAAAAAAGTCTAAACCACACAAAAGGAACCTATCTATAGAAGAAAATGAGGCCTTGAAACAACTGCGCCTCAACAAGCACATTGTCATTCTACCTGCTGATAAAGGAAATGCGACTGTAATTTCAGATAAAGCGGATTATTCAAACAAAATTCAAATATTGCTACAAGATCCAGCATATAAACAAATTACTATTGACCCAACAACTTATCTAGAGAAAACAACCAAGGCCAAAATCCAAGCAAGTAGGATCGACAAAAATCTCCAACTGCAACTTATTCCGCGTGAAAAGTCATCGAGATGTCCGAAATTCTATAGGTTGCCAAAAGTACATAAAGAAGGTGTACCTTTGAGGCCAACAATAAGCTCAATTGGATCCCCAACACAACACCTAGCCAAATACCTAGCCCAACAACTTCAACCGTTTGCAGAGGGGGCAGACTCATATGTAAAAAATTCGACACATTTCATCGAAATTCTTAGAAAAACGGTCTTACAACCAGAGTGTCTTCTTGTAAGTTTTGACTTAGTGTCCCTTTTCACCAACATCCCTATCGACGAAGCCTTGGATATCATAATAGAAAAATACAAACCACCTCAACACCTTGTAGACTTAACAAGGCACTGTCTGATGAACACCTATTTTGTTTACGAGAACCAACGGTACAAACAAGTGGAAGGAGCTCCAGTGGGATCGCCACTCTCACCAGTTATAGCGAACCTTTTTATGGAGAACTTTGAGGAGTTGGCACTAAGAACAACAACTCTTAAACCCAGTTTGTGGTTGCGATATGTGGATGATATATTTGTGATTTGGCCTCATGGGAGGGAACACCTCAATACTTTTTTAGATCACCTTAATGGCATCCATAACAAAATAAAATTTACCATGGAGGTTGAAGCCAACAATCAACTGCCATTCCTTGATGTTCACATAAATAGGAAGCAAGATGAAACCCTTGGGCATGCAGTATATAGGAAAGCAACTCACATCAACAGATACCTTCATGCTAATTCTCATCACCACCCAGCCCAACTACAAGCCGTCGTCAAGGCTTTAGTAACCAGATCACAAAGGCTAGCTGACCAGGATAACATCAAACAGGAAATGGACAGTTTAAAAACAGCTCTGAGACAAAACGGATTTACAGACCGAAATATACAAAGAGGCCTAAAGTCAAAACCGAGACAAACAGACGGGGAGCATGAGACACCAATAACCAAGGCTTATTTACCGTATGTCAAGGGGACCACGGACAGTATTGCAATAATTCTATGGAGAAAAAATATCTATACTATTTTCAATACAGACAGAAAAATAAGCACAGTGTTGAGGACTCCGAAGACGAGGATCCCTTTAGAACAACAGGGAGTGTACGAGATTCCATGTGCAGACTGTCATAAGACCTATGTGGGGCAAACTAATAGAAGAATTCAAGCTAGACGTGATGAACACCAGAATGCTGTAAGAAAGCAGGAAAAAACAACCTCCATTGCGGAACACGCCAGCACGATGTCACACCGAATAGACTTTGAGAACACCAGAGTACTGGCAAATATAGAACACCCGAAATCAAGACTCGTAAGAGAGGCAATTGAAATAGCGAAAAGACCTCACAGTCTAAACGCACGTAATGCAATTCAGAACTTATCGAATTGTTGGAAAATCCTATTAAACACCGTACCGGCTCGGACCCGTCCAATAACAACTCAATCGGAAATAACAGATCAGCAGGATGGAGCCGTGCCCACTGAGCCCCAAGGACCAATCACACGCAGCCGTTCACGGTGTCAACCGATAGGCGCCGAGCCGCGACTATATAACAGCGTGTTCGCTTCAGAAAATCTTAGTATTCGAGTAACTAGAAGCGAAAGCAGAAGGCTACGAGAATTATGCGAACCGACCTGAAGAGGGCAGATGTGACTCTGGCGAAACGTCGTCATTTTACCATCGATCCCAGCAGGGATCAGTTAACAACTACGCGGATGAATTCCCGGAAACCTCCTAAAACATTTAGTGCCCGCAAAAACTTAAAAACAAATATATATATTTATATATATATATATATATATATATATATATATATATATATATATATATATATATATGATTTTCTGGCAAATTCAGCCCGCATGAAAAAATTAATATTTCTAAAAGCCCCAAGGGTATATTAATTTCCACCAAAATTTCAAACACTACCCGTCGCCTTCTTTTGTTCTGAACTAAGGGACCACATCACGCCCGGTAAAAACTCCCCGCATAAATGAAAACACTGAGTCCACATTAAAAAAAACATTCGCCCACCGTGAAAAGGGGTGATAATTTCGTAGCAGTTTTCATTCCTGCTTTGTGCCATTCTTTCTTGTAAACCTCTGGAGTTTTTTCGATATTGACATTAGTTTTAATTGCGAGCTGCCCCTATTGTTTCTTCGCTAGGTCCACAATCAGGGATGAACAAGCCGCAAAAAATAGACATTATGTACAAAGTCTGAAAGAAAACAATGAAAGATGTTTTAATCAGTTGCTATCTTAAAAATTCAATATTTGTTTCCGAAAATAACAAACAATGATATAATTTTCTAGGATAAGATTCCAAAAAGAAGCATTATAACAATTTTTTTATTAGATAATGGTAGACACAGTTAGTTTAAGGAAGTTTCCGAAATCCCATATTCTAATCCTATTTTTTTCTTATTACTTGAAACTACATTCACAATTATTATATTATGTTTCCTAAAATACTTACAGCAAATGTCAATTTAGTATTTAGTAACAATGAGAGCACAATTATATCAGAACAAGTATCATTTAATAATTAAATATGCAGTTTAATGTTAAATTCATTCACAAAATTGATAAATCTTTAGATTTTTTTATAACATAAGAATCACGTTTACATTTTTTCTTTTTTTTTCGCCCTGACAATGTGCCTCAAACTTCTGGCTCATTTCGTCTTCATTTACTCAACAATATTTGTTTTCTTCAAACAGTTCCTTAATCTCATTACTGGTTCTTTTTCTATCCGCATCCTGATGTTCAGTTCCTTTATAATGAAAAACAATATTTAGGTAATGGTCAGCACAGAGATATAAAAAGAATTCCGGAGTGTTGTCAATATAGCGATGCTCTCAACTACTGTATTAGGGAAAATGTATCCTCAGAAAAAGGTGACAAGATGATTCAAATCTTGGTGACAAATCTATAAACACAAAACAATCTCTATATCAAAAAAAAACTTTAGAAATCTGAATTCCTATAATCATCACTGCAACGATAAAGATGATAAAAGGCAGAGAAAACCAAAACTACGTATGTAGAGAGTATATCTTATTAAAGATAGGGAGAAAGACAACAGCATTTATGTTAAATATAACTTTATGTAGCCATCTGAGAGACATTCATTCCTTAGATGGTAAATTCCCTACCACATGTATTTTTACAACATTTCTGCAGACCCAAAATATACGACTTAGTCTTCGCCTAGGAGTATTGTCAGGGCTCGTTCAGAAGACCCCAAAAACTAGGAACATAAAATGTAGATGTTAAATAGAAAGAATTAGGATGAAATTGAACAGGTTTCTACTGGCCCATTGGTATTACTTTGGCAGGCGTTTTCCTAGGATAACCTGGAGACTCCTATATTTGAGGATTAGACATTATCATATGTTTACTTCTACAATTAATTAATCATTTTATCAGCACAATATCATTGGGAATGCCAGTCATTGGTGTAAAATATAATGATTTCTGGTACTAGAGTAAACTGATTTGTTGTAGTCTATTGTTTACTAAAATCTCCTCATTCAATGTAATATCGAAATTAATTTTATTATTAATCGTCTCAAGAAACTGAAGAAATTATCAATTCAATATATACTGATCTATTACCTACTGCAAAACAGCTTAATCAGTTTTTGGTGTTTGAAACCTCATTGTGTTAAGGCATCGTAGGGAAGGGTATCATGTCATTTTCTGTAACGTGAAACTTATCTTTTTTTTCAGAAAATCGGAAGCTATTTAATTTAAAGAGAGTTTAAAGGTCTGGGTATAATTATTGATCAGGCAGGATGTTTGCAAATATTCTGATTTGCATTTATTTGATGTCATTCCTTTTCGTAAATAAATTATTTGCTCTTGTAATGTTTCTCAAATTTCAATTCTTACAATTTTATCTATAATAACAATTGTAATTTAAAATTTTGTATTTTCTTAGTTTTCAAATTTTGTTACTATCATTGATTCACTATCTCATTTTAACACTATTGCTGTTAACTTATTCCTCTCAGAAATCTTGCTATTCTTAACCATTCTCTACAATTCTCAATTCTCATCTCCTCTATTCCTTTACCTTCTATTTCATTTTCACTCCTATCGTCTAGGTGACGTTTATAATCTTTGGGAAATACCCAGCAAATATTTTTAGCTTTGTTTTATATTGCTCCCATCCCCCTCCCCCAGTGCTCATTTTCCAATATAACTCTTATTTAATTTTTAGTTGTTGGTAATTATTTATTATTTGCTTATTTGAATAAGATTCTTCAGTTACTGTTTATTCGTCTTCAAGTATGTTTACTTTTCCTTCCGAGACGTAGTTTTGGCTTTCCTTAGCCTACTGTTTTATTTTACTTTCTACTTTTGGGTTCACTGGGTGTGTGATAGGCCTAACATTTTTTACAGGGTTCGTCAAACAACCATTTTTTGCTTTTCTATGATTTTTTTAGTTATTTGATGTGGCGCCTTCACCAAAACTTGCTCAGACTGTACGTATCGTAAAACAATGATTTGCTTAGAAGGGAAGCTCTTCGGATACTGGAGACACTATAAAAGCTTTTTCCTGCATCAGTATAAGGGCGCTGATTTCGGAATTTTTGTAAATTTCTTTAGAGTTTTCTTTAACATGAATTTTAGCAAGATAAACCAATTATTTTGCTTGTTCATTGGGGTTTTCTCTCCTCAAAATTTTTTCCTGCAACAGATAAGTATTTAAAATGGTATTTGGAGAAAAAACTGGCTGTCCGTACAGAAATTCTTCTTCACAGTTATTCTGAGAGACAGAGATGTCTTAAAACGTTCAACCAGTATTCCTGTATATAAATAGTGTATTGTATATTGTGTTATACTTATCTGTTTGGAGAAGTTTCAACTCCGACTCTGGAGTCATTGTCAATTGTGTGGTTGAGTATTTTTCAAAAAAATTGTGCTCTGATGTGGATTTTGTTATTTGTCAAGATAAGTCAAGTTAATTGACATAATTAATTTAATAACCTTAAGAATATGGCATTTGTTTGTTTGTTGTTTTAAAAAATATTTAATTAATTAATACATACAAGATTTTGAAAGGGGGAACTTATTCCAAATCAGACAAAACATAATATATATTAAAGATATTCTTATGTACAATACTCATATTTTTTATTTGATTTGCAACAGATGTCAGCTGTGATATAATAAAGACCTTTTATCATGATACCATTGCGATACAAATTGACTACTCATTTATTCAATGCATATCCTTTATTGAAAATATCCATTTTTTTAGTTGCCAAATGTATTTCGAATCAGATATTTTATAAATATATTTTTTTGATTTCATTGTCTTTTATTTAACTAAACGTATATTTTCCTATTATTTAATAGCAAAAATTATGTCAAATTACACAGTTTAAGGAGAATGATGGTAACATTAAATCACTGTAAAGCTATATATAACAACAGTTTTATGCATTTATATGACAGTTAAATAAATATTCATTATCTTATACATATAATGCTTGATGATAATTCTGACCAGTCTTTTTTGCCTATATTCTGCATCAAATCTTATCACACAGTAGGTAACTAATCTCCTCAAGTTATTGATTACTTGCTTACTTAAATATCTAGTGTTCAGAGTATACTAATTTATTTTTGGGGCAATATTCTCGTTTTATAGTAAAGGTGGGAACAATTTCATAAAATCATTGTTAACATTTAATTTTTTTAAATTTCGCTGGTTTTTGTTACATTTATAAAACATAATTTGTTCTCATTAACATTATATTTATAAAATGTTCCTACCATTACTAAAAACATGGTATCAGCTGTAAAGAAACATCTGGAACACCTTGTATATATTTGAATAATTTAGTATCGTATCTACGGCTAGATGTCAGTACCGGTTTGATTGAGTCAAATATCCTATGACAGCGGTCGTTGATTGCAGTTAAAACTTTTCGCTGCATCCGGACGGTGTGCTAAAAACTATGTTAAAAATCGAGACATGTAAGTTTCCGTTCTATATCTTAGTTCATTTTTCTATGGTATCTATCTATCCTATATCGGGATTTGAGTTCAGTTTCACTGTAACTTTTGGCACTCATCATCAGCATCAGTTGCTCTTCCCACAAAAGAATGTCCTCTCGAACACTTATTTATGTTTCTGATACATAACAGTAAATTTGTAGACGCGAGATATAAGACCGACATCTACGATTTTCGGGGAAACTAGCACACAGAGGTTCCAAAGCTGGAGCCGTTCCGTGTAATTGCTGTTCTCCCGTAACCCTAGGTAAGAATGTCACCATAAAATTTTCAGGTTACTTCACCTGTCACAGATATCGAATACTCTCTTCGAGGTGTCATCCTTTTTTACGCTAGTTTCCCCGGAAGTTCTAGATGTCCGTCTTACATCTGGCGTCTACAAATTTACTGTTATGTATCAAATACATTAATAAGTGCTCGACAGGACATTCTATCGTGGTAAGCACAACTGATGAAGGTTCCCGACCAGAAATAATATATATCACATATATTATATAGTGCTGTTATTAGTTTATAAGTTATCGACAGAAGAGGCAAAATATCTAATCCAAATTATATATACACCCAGTATGTTAGAAATTAGAAAAAAACCAGTAATTTGGGACACTACTCCCTGTCTCTCGTTATCTACAAGTCGCTGTTTCTATTTGTTTGGGTCGTTCTTATTAATGCCTACAGATTTCAGAAAAATTAAGTTAGTTCTCACTATTTTATTACGACTCAAGTATTACTCATAATGAATAATTTATTTCTCAATATATAAGTATAACTGCAAATTCTGTGCAGGTATTATATGTAAGTTGAATGTTATATTTGTTTATTTACTATAATTTCTTGATTTTTAATAAAGGAACAATCGTTGATATATAAACTGATTCTTAATTCTTATGCAGAAAACTAAGTAGTTTCTAAATGATTGAGAAGCCAAATAGTTATTTTGAAAGTTCATTTGGGATTTTCATGCCTCACAATAGTTTCTGAAAAATACATACAAGCAAAGTAATTGAAAATCAAGGTGTATTATCTACGAGCAGTTTGTGGAAACTGTCCGGAACACTAGTTGCGTTCTTATAGAAAAAACATTCTCACAGGATTAACTGAGAGAAAGTAGGTCTCCGGATTTGTCAATTAGTTTTCCTGTATAAAATGTTAGAATATATTGTGCTATACTTATCTGTTTGACGTGACGTTTCGATTCCTTATAAAGAATCATTGCCAAACAATGATCTTTGAAATGATTTACACAATATTCGTAACTTAACTTTTTGGCAATGTTAAGTGATTGATTAATTGACTTTTTTCAATAAATCAATCAATTGAAATTGCCAAATAGTCAAGCTACGAATATTGTGTAAATCATTTCAAAAACATTGTTCGACCACAATCCTTGATAAGGAATTGAAACAAAATACATTCAAATATATTATACAGGAAATCTAGTTGAACTACATTCTCAGATTTAATCCCCCGAGAGACTTTTTTTATAAGAAGGCAACTAGTGTTACGGGCAGTCTCCACAAACTGCTCTTAGATACTACACCTTGATTTCAATTACTTAACTTATCTGTATTTTTCATTGTGAGAAGTGAAAATCACAAATGAAAATTCAAAATAACAGAAAACTAAGTTGTATGTGTATATCAAGATCAGGGTAGTGTGGTGTCGGTCGAAACGAAGTGTCGAAACAAAGGAAATTTCAATTTTTGCATTTTGTTACCATACTCATCTGAAATATGTATACGTGTGAGGCACAGTTAAAAAATATTAGTACAAAATGGAATGATTATTAACACTTAATATTTAGTGGAATGAAGCAAAATACATGATCATATTTAATTATTTAATAATTCTAGGATAAATCACACGTGGTCTCACCAAATCTCATTAAATGCGAACG
Source organism: Octodonta nipae (assembly GCA_034190945.1). NCBI lineage: Eukaryota > Metazoa > Arthropoda > Insecta > Coleoptera > Chrysomelidae > Octodonta > Octodonta nipae. Next base: position 53,330,395 of record CM067216.1, read on the forward strand.
TATAGTCCCAAATTTACAAAAATACAAAAAGACCTCATAATTATCGCATGCCCCTAAACGTTTATAGCAATCTGTATGTTTTAGAATTTTTGTTTATATAGAAATACTTGAACGCTTAACTTTCACTTAAATTATTTTAACAGAACATTATGCAATGTCCGCCAGTGCTCTTTCGCCACTTAAATGCCACGTGAAACTTGCGATCACGTGAAAAATGCTAGTTATTTCCCGCTAGAAACTCCCCAGAGCTGAATAATAAATTAAAGTATTAAAATAATAAATAACAACATAGCACACTTGTTTTCGACGTTCGGGAATAATTTTTCATTTTAAATTGCGTCGATTTACAACGTCGGAAGGACGAAGAAAAAAAACGCGGCGTGGAACAGAAAACAGAAGCCGATCATTACGTTTTTCCAGACATTTTATGGTCCTCTCGATGCATGAGACAAAAGAACAACAATTAAAGTTCGAAAACCGGTTAATTGGTCCATTCGTATTGGAAATATTGTCGTACGTCCTCGACGTTCCGTCCAGAGGAGTCCAGATAGACGACTGGAGCGAGCGCGCTGTCCAGTCAGCAGATTTGATCTTTGGTTGAATTAATTGCCGATAGCATTTAGAAATCTCTGGAAGGCATCCACTAAATGGTCTTGAAGTTTAGCTGGCGGACAATTTATGGTAATTTCAACGTATATTGCTCCTTTATCCGAATAGAAAACAAAAGTTTTGGTTTGGTTCTTAAAGTTCATATCGTTTTAGAAAGTTGTTTCTTCCAAAAATTCATCGGAAAACTGACACTAAACTTTATTTTTATCATAAATAATACCGATTAACGTATTATGTGTGGTTATAAAAAAAAAACAATAAATATTGTTTGAAATTTCTGATGGTGTAAACAAGCTCTAAACAAGCATCACGCAAAATGTACTAAAAACATTTTGGTAAAATTTGGGTACATTTATCTCCAATAAACATCTAAGGGTAAATAGAGAAAGAGAAAATGCAATATTACAAAATTAAATAATACTGGAACGTTGGTAGCACCCATCTACTAACTAAACAGGTGCCAAAATATCAAAACTGTTATACATACATTATGTCAAAAATGTCAAAAATGAGTATTCTAAAAATGTTAAAAATTTTAAAAATGCTAAAAATGTTTAAAATCTTAAAAATGTTAAAAATGTTAAAAATCTTAAAAATGTTAAAAATGTTAAAAATGTTAAAAATGTTAAAAATGTTAAAAATGTTAAAAATGTTAAAAATGTTAAAAATGTTAAAAATGTTAAAAATGTTAAAAATGTTAAAAATGTTAAAAATGTTAAAAATGTTAAAAATGTTAAAAATGTTAAAAATGTTAAAAATGTTAAAAATGTTAAAAATGTTAAAAATGTTAAAAATGTTAAAAATGTTAAAAATGTTAAAAATGTTAAAAATGTTAAAAATGTTAAAAATGTTAAAAATGTTAAAAATGTTAAAAATGTTAAAAATGTTAAAAATGTTAAAAATGTTAAAAATGTTAAAAATCTTAAAAATGTTAAAAATGCTTAAAATGTTAAAAATCTTAAAAATGTTGAAAATCTTAAAAATGTTAAAAATGTTAAAAATGTCAAATTTTGGATGTTCATGTGGATTTTTGCTCCTCATATTGATTTCGGAAAAATACAGATAAGTATGGTAATTGAAAATCAAAGTGTAGTATCTAAGAGCAGTTTGTGGAAACTGCCCGGAACACTAGTTGCCTTCTAATAGAAAAATTTTCTAGCTGGATTAACTGTGAGACAGCAGGTCTACGGATTGTCAACTAGTTTTACTGTATAATATGTTGCGATGTATTTTGTGTGATACTTATCTGATGTCACGTTTCGATTCATTATCAATAATCGTTGTCGAACAATGTAGTTTGAAATAATTTACACAATATTTTAGCTTGACTTTTTAGCAATGTCAATTGGTTGATTAATTGACTTTGAAGTTGATTTACTTACCTGTGTTTTTTCTTTCAAAAATCATTGTTAGGAGTGAAAAACCCACATGAACATCCAAAATAACTATTTGCCTCCTTAATCATTTAGAAACTACTTAAAAATGTTAACAATGTTAAAATGTTAAAAATTCAAAAAATGTTAACAGTGTCAAGTTGTCAAAATTGTCAAATTTGTCGAAATTATCAAAATGTCAAAAATATTAAAAATGCCAAAAATGTCAAAAATATAAAAAATTACAATAATGTCATAAGAATAAAAAATAGCAATGTTAACACATGTCAAAAACTCCAAACTGGAAACGGGGAAAACAATATCAACATTAAAATTCTCCAACACTTCAAATATGTTTAGTTCATCATATTAAATACCAAAATAATTCATTTTTAGAAGCTGTTATTGCCTTATAAATTTCGCTCACGAGTGATGAAGTTAAAACCGTTTTAGAAAAAAATTTAATAACGTAAGAAATGTGAGAACATATGTTCAAGATTAATACGTCAAATATACCCGTGTCAGCTAGTATAAAAAACGCCGTTCATTGTTTTTAGCCTATATTACCCTAACGCCAGCAAAACAGCAAAATGCAGTTTGTTTAATTTGGCAACGGATTCCGAATCAAGACAAAAGTTTCAGGTTACTTCACCTGTAAGAGATATTGAATACTCTTTTCGAGGTACGCATACAAAAGAATGACATCTCGAAGAGAATACTTAAACCCTTATTTGCACTCACATTTGGTGAGAGTATATTCTCAGTCATAACGTAGTTATGTCAAATTTATTACATCTTACTGTGTGATTTCTCGGAATCCCTAAAAGTGTGTGTATTTTTGAATTAAGAGTTTGGGTGTTCTTGTAATAATTTTTCATAATGTCTTTCTTTCATTCATATGTTATAAACTATAGAGTGACTATATTTTTTTCATTTTTACTCAGGTTAGTAATTGCTTCCTGTCAATGTCAAAGATGTCACAAATATTTCAAAAATGACAATAATGACAAATACGTCAAAATTTTTAAAAATTTCAAGTGCCGCAAATGTCAGAAATGTCAAAAATTTCAAGTTTCAAAATTGTCGTTAAATATTTACCAAATACAATACAATATGTTGAGTACAAACGAATGACAGCTCGAATAGGGTACTCAATATCTCTGACAGGTGAAGTTAACCTGAAAATTGGATCGTGACATTCTACAAAAATGTCTAAAATTACAAAAATCTGAAAAGTTACAAATTTGTCATAAATTTCTTATTATACTTACTTACTTTTATATACATTACAATGATTCCCAACGGTTTTCATCGTGGCGATGAAGCAAGCCGTTCTAAAAGACGCCAAGCCGTAGTGTTTTATATCGGTTTACATTGTTTATTCTCCAATTTTAACAGGACTTCTCAGTCAAATCCGATGTGTCTGTATGTGCTGGCAGCAGTTTGACGGCGAATCACGTCGAGTTACACCGTTCAGTTTTGGGTAAGATATGTTTCATCGTTATGATGAGAACCGACGGAAATTAGCATAATGTGTGTGGCCCTTTACAGATCTATTTACAGAAAAAATAGCGATTTCAAAATGCACCTACGTGCTAATAGTTAATCACAAATAAGCTGACTTATCTACCATGTGCGAAGTGGAGATGTTGAGCTAGCACTTGAAGCTTGTAAATCTTAAAAAAGTATTAAATTTATGCTCTACAAGATTTTGCGAATAAATATTAGCTGTATATTATTAATACTTTAAAAAAATCAATAATAATGATATTCATACGTTTAGATAGAGCAACTTTTACTTTGAACATATAATTTTACTAAAGTAAACTTAATTAATCTTTGTAATAGTAATTAATTTCCAGGAAATATCAATTAAGCTTCCACTTGTTTTCTGAAAGATAATTGTTGCATCTCTAGTTGGTATTTTCCTATTTTTTAGGAACATCACCATAATTGCCACATGTTTAAAAACCCTTTTTTTATTAGCATTGCAATTAAGACAACTAAATGATAAATTATATCTATTGCGATTGATGCCAAAAAGTAATAATTATAATAAATTTCGTTTCCCTTAGTGTTTCACGATAATTTTTCCAGTTATATTTCTCCAAAATTCGATGTCCCATTGTCTCCTGCTGATCCTGCGAGAAGTTTTACCCTCGCCCTGGCTCAGCTCAGCTTGTATTTTAATTCCCACCTTGCTAATTCCACTCGAATGAGCCCTGAAAACCACGCGAGGAGGTAAATAAGTCACATTGGTGTCATCACAGAGCAATAAACCGTTTTCTTTATAGAGTGTCTGCATGAAAATCATTTTTGGTCTATGCTTTAATTGCTGCAATGTATTTTTTTGCAAAAATCATTTGTAAACATTTGTTTGGTGATAGTCGTTGCAAGTAGGTTATTGGAAAATAAAATGTTTCACTAATAGATGTCATAATATTTTTCCTAATAAATATACATGAGGCATTTGAAATATGTATGATTGAAAATATTATCCATATAGTTTCAAAATTGTTATACAATAATTGATGAGAAAGATGGCTCTGAGATAAATAAATTCAATTAAAGTGACTGTTTCATGAAAAAAAGTAAAAAATGCTTAGACTTAAGGTTGCAAATTAAATACAGGAATTTAAGGTCACAGTTGAATGAGAAAGAAATTGGGAATGAGAACCAAACTGGTTTTGGGAATTTGAAAGAAGTTGGAAAACATAGCTGTATGTTTTGGTGATGTTTAAATATTAAAATTCGCTAATATTAAAATTAAATTAATGTGAGTGTATTATTAATTTAAGTAAGATAAGTAATTAATGCATTAAATTTAGTAATTAATTTTACAAATAATTTAATTAGAAATTTATTAGAAAATTAAGGTAACACAAACTGATTTATCAAATGTATAAAAATTACAACATTGTGTTAAATCAAATTTAAATCAAATCAAATTTAATTAAATCAACAACTAAATTAAGAGTAACCACAGTTACCCGTTTTAGTCTATAGACCCCATTGTCTTCTTTTCTATGCGTGGTACTGAAAAATGGTTCAGGTAGATGTTTACCCAGCACGAGGGGCCATCTTCCTTTTATGTAAGATTTGCCATTGACAATGCTCAAGAAATTTTATTCACATGACATATTTACAAAAGTTATTAAATTTCGTGGCGACCCTGTAGCTGAGTACATTCCTCTACACCTTTAGGCAACGACAAAATGGGATGTTGGATGTTGGCTTGTGCACCTTGTTCCAAGCAACATTAACTTTATGGATGAACTCTGTCAGCGCCTGTGGAAGATGTAAAGAAGACAGTGTCCACTTACCAAATCTCACTCATATTCGATGGGATTTAAATCTGGTGAACAAGGTGGCTATGGCAAACCTTTAACGCTTGCTTCTTGGAAAAAGACCACACTTCTCGAAGCAATATCAGGACCTGTGTTCATTCCGAAAAGAGGACGTGGGGATGGCCATTTAGAACGGACTAAAGTAGTTTTTAGGAAATCAATAACATAACGCCCAGCTGTCATACTGCTTTAAATAAAGAGAAGTTGTGATAGACTGACTGACTGACCCCCAAACCGTGTCTCCTTTTAACTACAAATTCAGTATCACCTAACTATCTAGGGCGGCGTCAAATCCTTCTAGGGCCATCGTGCATGCCTAGGCAGAAGACGACATGCCGCTCTCCCTATTCAATGTTGGCGTTCTCTGTCCCAATGGAAACGTTGATGGTCGGTTTTCACAGACAAAGGCAGCTCTAATCGTGGAATGTGTGGAAAAGTGCAAAGGCTCGTATACAGCGATATAGTGTACCGATATTAACAGGCTACCTTCTTCATCAACCCATTGGTTAGTAAAATTGTCTCACAAAGCTTTAAGGGTAGTTATTCTGTTGCTAAAAAAATCCAGTTAAAGAAATTATTCGTCATGGGTGTAACAATTCTATTGTTACGGAGTATATGAGTGTTTTCATTTTTTTATCAAAATGATTCTATTTCAAATCATAAAAAATCAAACAAAATTTCTTTATGTTTAGTGATTGATACACATTAAGTTTTTCAAAATAATTCCAATTCAATCAGTAAAACTTTTTAAAACTTAAAGTTTCTAATAACTCTACAATTTTATGGCTCTGTTGCTGTACCAAGTCATCCTTCCTGAGCGCTCCTTACGCGGCATACTATGACGAAAATTCTGGTCTATTAATTAGTGAAACGCCACCCGATTAATTCTGACTTTAATTAAGGATGGTTCATGGCGTCATTCAAAAGTGCGATGAAGTGATGCAAAAGCAAGGAATAGGCTGTGATACGGTCTGATCATTGTGTTGTCTTCTGTTCTCTCATACTTGTTGATAAAGCAATCTTTTAATAAGTCGATCCAGGAATGTCCTGAGGAATTCAGTGAGCGAGACACGTCGAGCTTGATTGAGTACATTGAGATTTAATTGAAAATCAAGGATTGTGGGGGATGTAAAAGTTCTTAAAAAGGATTTGCCAATTTTTCCAAGGTTATTATATAAATATAGTTATCGGTAAATATTTAGAGAAGAACTGTTTTTGAAATATCATGCATCTTTCAGAGAATCGTATAAAAGATATCTAGTATATAAATAATTATTTAAACAATCTGTTCCTTCATATGATCCAAAAGAAAGAGTTCAGAATTTTTGTTTTTCAATATATGTCTAAAAAACTATTACTGATGACTTTATATTAGTTCACTTATATTTTTTGATTAATGAAGCGAAAGCTTCTTATCCGTAGCCCACATTTATACATACTAGCGGTCGCGGAGTGGTCGAAATTCTACCAAAATCATTATTAAAAATTTGAAGATAATATACCTATATGAATTTGCATATTTCCGTTTATTTTCTACTATTTTACACTTTTTGTGTACTTGTACAAAATAGTTAAGTACCATCATAATTAAGTAAAAAATTATTTCGCAAATGATAATAATTTCAGTTTTGTTGACTTCAAATAACGTACTGTTCCTGATTATAAAAATATATATACAAATTTGCATGCCATCATACTATTATTGAATAAATTAACAATAAAAATACACTTCGAGAATTCAAAACGTCAATAAAAATAAAGATTTTATAAAAATCCTTGATTTGAATTATTAGAAAATAAATGAAATAATTTTGTTCTCTAGCGACGGAATTTAATGCCGCTAGTTCAGGTAATATGCAATAGATAGGGCAATAAATGTTATTGACGGAAAATGTTCGCCTTTTGATCCAATTTGTTTTATTAATAACCTTAGATTATGTATCTCCTAGATATAGCCTGTCATGCACATAATCGTGGCAACGCTAGAAAGAGAGGGCTATAGAGACGGTAACAAGCTATTTCACTTAGTGGGGGGAAGCAGCCAGTGAAGAACATGCTGAAAGCATTTGATTGGAAGCAGCTCCCAACCGAGTGAAATAGCCTCTTGCCATCTCTTTAGCCTTACCACGACGTTTGTGCATGACAAGCTATATCTAGAAGGTACATAATCTAAGTTAATAACACTAAAGGCCATCAATTAGCAATTAAGAAACTCGATACAAACAGAAGGAACTGGTTACTCTCTTCTCGAAAATCCTAGATGTCGGTCTTACATTTCGCGTCTTCAAAGAAGGAAATGGTATCGAATTCTTTTGCAATTGCGTATTTATATATAGATTTTCAATAAAATGCACATATTGAAAATGTCAATATGTTCATTTTAGGCAAAACTCATTCACCCTGTATTAAGATTTTTCAGGGATGGTGTATTAAATTATAGATTAACATTAAATATAATATTTTTAAACTTCAGTTTTTCCAAAATGCTTTACTGTTATATAGATATTTCACAATTACGATTTCAACTTCTAAGAAGAAAATGCAAGAAACCAACTCATAAGTAACTATCAAAATGCAGTACTATACCAAAGTACTTACATATTAGTACACCTTAAACTCACTATGTATAATCTCAATAATTTCAATTTAATACACAAAGTTAGCGATGATTATTCCTGTATTATATCAAAAATATAAAGGACTACAATGCATCTGCTATTAAATAATGCTTTTAAGTTCTCAATTTAAGTAAGTGTATTGAAATTGAAATTTTTCAAATAATACAATGATAATTTTTTACTTTTTTACATTGAATTGAAAAAGTACATTAACCAAACGGCTTACAATGTTATGATATGTCAAACTGAAATCAAAATAATCAAACTCGTTAAAACAAAGATGGCCGAGAACCTATTGCCACGATGTCAGGTCTAACAATTTATCTTAAATGTCACGAATTGTTATCATATCATGGGCTTTATAATCTTAATTAAATCGTATGAAACTATTAGACTTTAAAATAGAAACAATATAAATTAAAAGCATAATTTAAAATAATAATAAATTGTCGGAAACACATTGATCAGTTGCCACGCAATACACAATACTAATTTTAGTTGACAAATAATATTTAGAAAGAAATGAAAGTTTACTAGGTATTTGGCACTCGCAAGTTTGAGGGAGTGTCAAATACATAGTTAATATTATATAATATACATTTTTATGCGTGAGAATCTGAAGTGTAAAAAACAGAGACCAGGTAAAATACATTATGAGATTCTTCATTTATAGAATATCAATAATATATAGGAAATAAACTAATATAACATCCAATTAATATAGAAAACAAAGTTTGCTTTTCTAATAAAAACTCCAATTCTCTTTTTGCCATATATTGCATTACGATCACAAAAAACGCTATTAATTTGGCACTTATAGAAATTTAAATTAAGAATTAAATTACACATTAGGATTAATATTTGAGTCATAACCAAATAGTGACAATTATTTGAATTCTCCTGAAATATACAGTGATGGGTAAATGTGTGGAACCAAGCAAATATCTCTAGAATTACTAGAGATATCAAAATGAAATTTGGATGGTGGATACTGCAGCAGATTGCCTATTTGTTTCCAAAATTTTTTACAATTTTTAACTTCCTGTTTTACCGGAAGTAATGTCGATTTTAAAATTTGCAATGAAACACCCTGTATAGTATTTTAGTTTCTAATGAAACGTTTTATTGCGAATACAAAAATATCGGGTTTGATATTGTTTACTTCAATACCTTCCGAGATATTAACAGAAAAGTAATTAAGGAAAGGAAAAATCTTATATCCATTAAAGAAATACATAATCATAATTATTAACTAAATCTAAGTGATTTTCAAATCATTGAAACTTAACTTAACTAAACTTAATGTATTAGATGTTCAAACTGAGCACCGTTTACTTCTTGACAATGCGAGCGTAATGGGGTGGTGCTCCATCCTGCTGAAACCAAATATTATTTGGTAATTGTCCACTTACCTCCAATGCCGGAATAACTTGTGTCTCCAAGAACTGTAAATACCTATCTCCGTTTAAAGTTTCTTGTAGGAAGAAGGGTCCCACGATTCTGTTGTTATAAATGCCGGCACAATCGTTCAATTTTTGGGGATGTTGTGTATGAGCCTCTTGTATCCAATTAGGATTACTTTGCGAACAGTAGCGGCCGTTATGCCGATTAACAAAATGTAGCCTCGTCTGAAAACACCACATTTCTTATAAAATTATTATCACGGTTACAAATATCCATCGTTTCACAAAATTGCAAACGTCTGTCGAAATCGTCTTCGGAGAGTTCTTGAACGAGGCAAATTTTTTTATGGCTGATATTTTTCTCGCCATAATATCCTTCCTACTGAACGACGGCTAATTCCATGCATATTGGCGAGGTCGGTAGTGGATAAGTGAGGATTTTCTTCCAAAGATATAGCAACATTTTGAGCTACACCTTCATTAATTGCACTATTTAACCGTCCACTTTTTGGTAAATTGCTAACTGTTCCACTTGTGTCGTACCTTCGCAAAGTTTTTGTCACTACTGAACGAGATATTTGTGTATTCGGATGAACAAAGTTAAAAAGGTCACAAACTTCTTGATGCGTCCTTTTCCTCTCCCCATACACAATCATCATTAATATTTCTATTCTTTCTCTTTCACTTAATTCCGCCATTTTAATATCAAATTAAAACAATACCAACAATTTTTTTACGTTCAAATAAAAAAACTAATAACTTATTTTGACAACTACTGTCACTTCTGCAATGAATTTCGTGGACTACTAAACTTGATTCAGATTTAATTTGCTCCTGATTTAAACAAACGCACGTCTATTCGACTATGGAACAAGCAGTGCTGTTGGCTGTGACAGTAAAATGCCACCGATTGGCCAATAGAAATACAAATCCTTACCGAGCGGTTTGTTTATATCGGGCGTAAATGAAATCTGAACCGAGTTTAGCTACCATCGAATTTTTCCTGTCCTTAGTTACTTTTCTGTTAATATCTCGGTAGGTATTGAAGTAAACAATAGACAAGAAACGGAAAGTATAATTCGTAAAAAGCTTTCGCTTCCATCGTTCAGTCTCAAATGACTGCCGCTCTTTTTATGAACTGCTTTCGCTGTGTTGCAAAATTCAACATAGAAGAATTCGTAAATGGACATATCGTTGGCATGTAGGAGATTGGTTTTGGTTTACGGCTAATTTCGATAAGAATTAATGACATTCCATGAACTACAAAGTCATATCAGACTTAACGCTCTTAGAAATATGTCAAATATGAGCTACAGGTAGGTATTATTTGGGATACCACTTAACTGAAGATTACTTAGAGTCGAGCTGAGGTTCGATTTAATGATACTTTTACACCACAACGTAAGGCTCGTCGTTTAGAGTAGAGAACTTGGGGAAACTGCAACGTCCAATGGAATGTCATGCCTCAATGACCATATCTAGAGAGGCAAAAAATGAATTTTGCAGTCGAACATCAGATAGCGAAACAAGAATTCATTATGGTTCGGCGTGTCATATAGGACCCAGATCACTTTTAAGTCTTATGGGTGGCAATATTAACACGTTCACTACAGCCATTTAAAAAAAAATCGTTTGTCACAGACCACTTTGTTTTTTTTGTAAAAGATGCAAGTAGATAAGGTAATGAAAATAAATTGATGAGTTTTTTTCACAAAACTATTTTATTTTTCTTAATAGTAATATGACTCATATATAAGACAGTGGTCTACAGTAATAATTTGCACTAATAGACCGCAAGTCCCATATATGAGACACCCTTTTACACACTAAAAAACTAAAAATATTATATTTCATTTGAGTTTTCATAGAAAACTAGCAACAAAATATATAATAGCAAAACAATCTGTTATACTGTACAACATAAAACAGGAAAAATTATGTATGGTGTTGCGCAAAACAAGTATCCGGACATAGTCCTATTGGATTTCCTTTGCTGTCTACGCACACATTGCAAACAAAAGATGTTTGCTTTCTTTTTTTATTTTGTGAACAAACGCGACATCTTAGTCTTTTTTCGATTTTTTTTTTTTGGAAAATGAGGAATTCTGGAACTTTGGACAACATAGTTCTTATTTGTCTCCTTGTCAGCTGTCGTGGAGTCGATGAGTGATTGTATTATCTCGTCCCTGAAGTTCAGTTAAGTCTTTTTCTTCCCTGTAGCTTTCTGATACAGCCAATTACTATTCCATAAGCAAACGTCCAATAAATGAAAGAATAATTTTAGATAACATCTAATGGTTTTTCTTGGTGTAGTGTAATACGAAATCATTTGATCTGTGCGGTCAATCTCAGGCATACTTTTGTTGTAATCGACAACAATGTTTGCTTCTTCTAACAGCTCACCTTCAGTTAAACGTATTTTCTATGACGAAGACATATCGCACTAATATTTACTTACACATACACTGGAAACCTTAAAAAATATCCCGAGACCATTCGACTCGTATGTGTGTCATATATTCGTACAGACCTCTTCAAAGTATAGAGTCTCTAGCGATAGACCAGACAGAAAAAATTAACTTAAAGTAGAAGTGCTGCATCGGCTCATATAGGAGCCGGTGGTCTATATAATAAACCAAGACGACTCATATATGAGACGAGCGGTAGCGAACGTGTTAATAAAGTGTTACAATTAGATTTACAACTGTACATACAAACCAAACCAAATGAAATCTGGCCTGTACAGTATTTTCTTGCTTATAGTTTACAGTACAGTTGTAAGCAACAGTAACGAAATGAGATCACATTAAACATTTCAGAAACTTAACCTGCATGAATTGCCATACATTTGCCACTACACACAACATATCAATATGGTGCCCTAACTAATAAACTGAGTCCATTACCAGTTGTAAACATGCTGAAATAAGAATACCTAACTTATCTAAACAAAACAAAAACTTCCTATTTCAAACTGAAATCCTGGCAACAAAATCACATTTCTTTTAATAGCGATTATGTCCTGGCCTAGTGTATCAAAATCCCCACATTTATATGACTTAATATAATAAAGTTGACTATCATTTTAAAAAATATCGTCTAGGAATTTTTAAGGACCAAGAACAGGTTTATACTTAGGTCTACCCATATGAAGTGCTCCTCGCTGAAGATACATCCTAACTGGTTGCATTGGGTTTAGATGAGAAGATTGTGTAGCTCTTAGCAAAATACCATTATCGTACTTGTCTAAGCTCACAAGCATTAGCATTCATAAAAATAATCCTAAGACATAAACCTGCTGCACATTGAGTGTTTGGAGTATTATATTGCGATATAACATAAATTTCCTGAGAGATATGTTTACTCTTTACTTTCCAGATAATGTACTATTTATTTTGCTTGACTCCCTCCTTTTCGTACCTGGATCAACTCTCAAACGAGATTCATGTCTGAATGATACGTGTCCTAATTAGTGCAGTCATTGAAGGGAAACATAGGGTTTTACCTCCTACATTTTTTACTAGTAACCGATTTGCCTGATATTTTGGAATTAGGCTTATCTTACTTCAAAAGGTATATTGACCCGATTTCCGCTTTTTATTCTTAAGGGGTAAAAACAACCCTTTAATGAAAAAATTAACATTGAAACTTTTTATAGCTAGAAAACGTGATTAATATAAAGGAGTGCCATTCTGAAGTATTCACTAACACAGTTACCTCATCTTTAACTCATTTTTAATACCTAAAAACTTTACAACCGCTACAAACGACCCCTAAATTAAAAAAAAAATCACGAAAAATGACTTTTATATAACTTAAAAAGATTTATATATACAGTAAATATTGTTTTACGTTACCTACCTTATTTGTCATGATTTAACCCCTTTTCAACCCTTAAAAACAACCCCTCTATAAAAAAATTGATTGAAAATATTTTTTTACAAACTGAAAAGAATTTAAAGTCTGTTCCACGTTCTCTAAAACAACTTTCATATGTTTAAGCTTTTCAACCATTAAAACTACCCCTAAATTAAAATGTTGAAAATATAAGCTTATACAATTAAAACTAATTTGATTATAGAGTAAAAAATCAACACTTTTTAATAGAAAATAAAATATAAACTTATGAATTATCTGTAAATGCACTAAATCAAATTAGTAATTAATTATAAAGAATTTACAATACATAAAAAAGACATTACAAACAAAGAGCATTAAAAGATATAAAAAATTACAGTCAATAAAAATAATTTTTTATGGCTCAACATCATAGTCGTCTGATCTGCTGTCGTCAAGATCTTCTTCTGGATCAATTGGAGGGCTATTCTGGCAGTTATCTTCACCGCATGTTCCACAAGTTACATTGCAAAACAGCCCGAATCATCGGCATCCGCAAGTGGCTACGCAACCTTTTTTGCAGTTGCAAACAATCCTTTTGAGCAACTTTTGCGGTGCAGATGGATCAGTAGTTTTTATTGGATTCAATAGCATTTCATTACTGACCCACCCCCAATCAGTTGGTTGAATGTTTTTGTTTCCAAACCAAATTTGGACCAAGATAAGTCCTCTTAGTACGCTCATCTATTGCACCAACTGTTGGAACTAAGGCTGATAATTTTGCGGCACTGTTTTTCGTTTTCGCTGGCTTATTCGTGGTCAACCGATCGAGAATACACATACTTACATTCATTCAAATATACTTACATACATATATAAATGTTGGTATGTATTCATCCCTATATTTATAAAATATATATGCCATATATGTATATATATATATATATATATATATATATATATATATATATGAGACAATAGTTTTGGGTCTATATTACTGTGTAGTTTGCATCCTATTTTGGTTGAGATTGCCAGGTTACTCGGTTGTTATTGAAGATAGAGTCTTGCGGTTTTCACATACCTGTTCTACTTTTTTGTGAAACTCAGGATGGCCATATCAGATTTTGCATAAGTGTTTCCATTTATAAGATACAGGGCGATTTTGATAATTTATACTTTTTGGACCCTATCTATATCTACGAGGTTATTAGAAATACTCTTGCGCTAAGAACTACGTCTAATAGAAAATTTTGCATAGAATCCAGTGGAGTACTCAATTTTTTTTTCCGAGTATGGTTTTGAAGATACTACACAACATTATATATTTTTAAATGGAACACTCTGTATTTTATTATTTCATTGAATTAGTTATTTTTTTCCCTTTAAAATAATGTATAAACAATACACATGGTATTATCAAAAATGCTAAAAAACACTAAAAAGCTGAGTTTTTTGCTAGTAGGCCATGTATTTTCCATTTAAAAGGAGAATCAAACAAAGAAAAATAATGTTAACAATAATTCAATAACATGAAACACGAAATTTAGGTACCTAAAACCAACTAATAAATAGTTATACATCGTTCATTACGTATAACAAACAGAACAAGTATTACAAATCAAATACCTATCTTAAAATTAATTTTGGACATTATTTATTACCTTATTGATTTAACTGTTTAAATTGTAATGCAAAATCTGATATGGCCATCCTGGCTTTCACAAAAAAAGTAGAACGGGTATGTGAAAACCGCAAGACTCTATCTTCAATAACAACCGAGTAACCTGGCAATCTCAACCAAAATGGGATGCACTGTACTTTCACTTTGCTCCAAATATTCACGCTACGAAATTTTCAGTTTACTAAGTAGAAAAAAATACGATTAGTTTTTGGACCATAACTCCTTTAATCTTGAAGCTATCACAACTTATAAAAAACTATTTTAAAGGTAATTAAACGAGCTACAACTTTTTTTATTGCAATATATAGTGAAAAACGTTTTATTTTGAAAAGGTAAAGGGTCAAAAGGCTCGAGAGAGACTGGGATGGCGCTACCGCGCGCTCTTTAAACAATCATATCTCTGTCAATTTTATTTGACAGAAAAATAAAACAAACACAAATTTTTATCAAAAAAGACCTAAATTTATCATCATTATACTTTTTACGTATCTTTCATTATTTTAAAATCGTGATTTTTTTGAAAAAGATGTGTCCTAAAGCAGCCAAACTGCTATTATCCATCAAACTCTTTATATTACAGTTAATTCTAGACGGAATTCAATTAATTTTAATTTTGGTGAAAATGGCACTTATAAAACTCATTGATTTAAAAAAACATTAGATGTTCCTTTTATTTGCATTACAGCTCACTCATTTTACTTGAAAAAGATTCATCAGAATGCATAAAATGTATCCGCTCGCCGCTAGATGGCATTGAATACATCAATTAAATTTCAGACAAAATAAAAAACGGCTTTGATCTTTAAGATCTCGTTTAATACTGCACTTAGAACACTTTATAAAACCGGTTTGTTCAGTATTTTACATGCTACAATTTTTTTCGTCATAAAACTTTCGTTAAAATGCATATTTTTGATATTTGCAACAAAACAATGAAAAACGTGAAAAAATTCCGAATTTTCAATTGCCAATAACTTGAAAAGTATTGGGTTTTTGGAAATCTTTATAGAACATTTTTTGCTTAAGATTAGGTCCTCTATCGATATCCGATATTATTTTGCAAAAAAAATTTCACCACCGAGAAGGGGTGGCAACCACCCCCAGGGTGAAAGCGGAGTTCCGGTCAATATCACTTTTCAAGTTAGGGGTTAGATCAGCCTAATTCTAAAATTTCATGTAAATCGATTACTATTAAAAAATTTAGAAGGCATAATGCTTCAATGACTGCACTAAATTTTCTTTTGTCCGTAAAATACATTCTTGCTTCCAGGGATTTTAACATTCTAGCCTTCCTCGTGGTAACTTAAAGGCAGCCTGGTCTGCAATTTTCATTGATATAGTCTGGAGCATAATTTGTGGAGCAGTGTTCTCATGAAATCTTTTCGCAAGCAGTTGCAAGAAGAAAAAATAATGTTTTTAAACAGTATCATACTTCACCTATGTTGTGTTAAATTAATTCTAGACTATGCGGTTGGATGTACAGTATAGTTATAATTAATCAATGATTACCTTTTTTATAGACATTTACAAACATTTAAAAATTTAACGTTAAGTTGTTGACTTTTAACTAAATAAGGAGTTTACTACCAACTCAAAAACAATAACAGTATTTTTTTATATTTTCTGATTCAGTATTCTTATTAATTAAAGTACTCCCTTAGATCTAATCTAAGTTTATTAACTAACTTTGTTATTATATTATGTATATTAAGTCATAACTTGTATAATTATTACAGGCGACCCAAGTAACTGTCCTAGAACTTATGCTACTCTGAATATGCTTCAATTCTGCTTCAAATCTGCTAAAACACTCTACTTGACTCTACAAACAGTTTTCATATAAACGAAATGTCCAGCTGGTCTGAAAAACAAGATATATAACAGCTAATTGGACATTAAAAAGATAAACTCCTTAATAAAATTTTTCTTACAGCGAAACAATATCATTCCTTGTATTATGACAATATCATATAGCTTCCAATATTTCATAAAGGCCAATGGGGAGCTATTAAAAAGCAGAAACACAAACCTACAGCGTCCTAATAAATATAAATTTTGTGAGCATAATAAAATTTTAACGATGAAATTTAACCAGAGGACATTCTACCAGTAACAACAAGGTATAAAAATTAATAACTTCTTGATTTATGTTCTGACAAGAACAAGTAAACATATTTTTCTAAATAACCATGTTCAGAGACACTTATGTCTCATTAAGGCACATAAGGAAATGCATTCAAAAGTATATGTGATTTTTTTGTGAATTAGACCACACTTTCAGAATCGTCTGTATATTTCAAGTCTTCCAAACATTCCAGAGTATAAATCAGTATTAATATGCACCTTTATAACACATAGGGTAAGGAAATTTAAGATCGTACAATACATTGCTCTTAGGTGCAACTTTGTTATAAGTGTATTCGCCAATAATGCCATCACAAACCTCTTGTACCATTAAAAGACGTGACATGTGATGAGATCGTGTTAGATTTTAGACCACGCAGAACTATTTATAAATAGTAACATTTTCCCAAATTATTTTCAACCAGAAAATTTTCCAATTCCAATTAAAGTGGTCCTAATTTTTAAAGTTTAATTTTTATGAGGTGCAAAACTGATGAGAATCATAATTTCACGGCTTGAAGGATTCCTAGCAAATATTTTTTTTGTCGAGAGCGTTTTATTTTACGTGACGTTTACAATGCTCACAATTAGCCACAAATTAATTTTTCAACCACATGAAAGAAATACAGCAATCAAAGGTTTTCAGGACAATCCAGCATGGAGTAGTTTTCTGTTGGTTTGTTTATTGTATTTAAATTCAGTCTGAGAAAATCTGTTTTTTGGTTTTAGATATCAGATAAAGTTTATTGAAGAAGAATCATCGAAATTAATGTCAAATTGTGATTTACGAAATTTGTCATTACGAATCCTTTGAATTGTTTAAATTTCTTGTTCATTTGTGTTAATACCATTGAAACCGAGTCTTATTTAGACCATGAAAGATTTGGGCTATTTGAAATATACAGACTTTCAAATTTATGTGGTCTTATTCCCAAAGAACTCAGAAAATAATGAATTTAGAAATAATATTAAAATCTAATACCGTAAAAATATAAAAAGTAATGAGAATCGAACTTGAGTTGAACATATTCCGATGCCCAACACTTAATGTCTGTTGAGTTGTCATTTATATTAACATATTGTTACAAACTAGTATGAATTTTAACATAATATAGAAAGATATAAATTGTTATTGTCAAATCTTTATAAAAATCACCTAATTAAAACTAATATGCACAAAAATATCCATATAAAACAACCAATTATTGTCAAAGGACTGTGAGTTCGATACACGGTCGTAAAATTAGGGGAAATGATTGCTGCCTTCCACTAAATTTTAAGGAACGCCGAACACCAAAGCTCAAACTGAATTTAAATACAATAAAACAAAACTAAAAGAAAATTAATTAATGATGGATTTTAGTGAAAGGTTTTATATTTACTATGTGCCTGTCAGACTAATATTTCATTATTAAACACTAACTTAGATCTGATAGGGTATTTACCTGATCAGGCCATTACTTTGGTCTTAGTAGTTGATATTTTCAGTTTGTACTCTGTAGAAATTGGTTGCAGTATTCATCTGGGAAATAACTATGATCGATTAAAAATGCCATTTTTTTACTTTTTTCCTAACAAATTCAGTAGTTGTATATCCAATTGGTTAGATCAACTTCTCATTACAAATACTTATAAAACAATCTTACCTTTCACAGTAAGTTGATCTGTTATTGAAAAGTCATAAAGACTATCAAAATTATATATCTTTTAGTCACTAGAAATTAACAAACACAAATATTCACCATACTTCTTAATTGATCAAACCGAAACCAATTCATCCCCATTACTTAATCTTTTCAATAGAATTATATAAACTCAATATAACCATATTTTATTTCATTTAAATACCTCAATTCCAATATTTTGAATTTTCTTAATAGTGGTGTTTACCTCCTACCGGCTTCAATATCCAATAATTTCAATAGTCCTGTGAATAGCTCTGTAATTGCGTCCCCATATTTCTTTGCAATAGTTTTAGGCATTTAGCATTTAGTTCTACTTTGTGTTCTGAAGAAACCAGTATCCTCGTGAAACAATATTGTCAATAGCAAATAAATATAAGTGAAAATTACCTAAGTGTGTTTATTTTAATATAAAATTAAAATGAATGTTTAACAAGTGAAGACTGAACTATCATCAGTATCAAAATTGTGATTTTTGCATATTTAAACAGCCCTCAAAATTTATTAAGGTTTAAAAATGTATTAAAAACACTTGTTATGTGTTATGCTATATACTTTTTTTAAGGAAACGCAGTCACATACCTGTAGATTTTATTTGCAAAAATCGGTTTAAATAAGTTTTCTATAATCTAGCTGTATTTCGACTATTTTTTGAAAAACGGTGGACTTTGAACAAAATGTGGGGCCATTACGAGATCATTCATAGTAGAATTCAGCTTAAACAACCCAAATCAGTTATGCCATTTTTAAGTCATCACTGAATACATATAAATAATTCAAAAAAAATCTGCTGTGTATAGAACTCATTAAAATAAGCCAAAAAGTCCCTATTATCATGTCCCCTAAACGCACCCTTAGGAAATTATATGCCCTTAAAAAAGCTGAAACAAACAAATCTGTTCTTTTTTTCTCTTATTGACAAAACGGTCGAATATAAATTGAAAAAAATGTATGGGTTTGCATTAAATAACATGTGTTACTCCATTTTTCGACACACAAATCATAAACGTCCTATATACGTTGGTGAACGGGGTTTTCGGCCCGTATTTTTTTTATCTCAATTGTTTACAATTTTCTCTACAAATTTATAAAATCTTTACAATTTTCTCTACAAATTTATAAAATCTTTACAATTTTACGTAAAAGATATTGTGTGTGTTAATTTTTTTAGTAATTAAACACAGCAAGGCTGCATTGACAGTTTATCAATAACTTAAATTGTTAAGCGTTGTGGAAATGTCAGTCTTTTATTTGCCATTGTAAACAGATGTTTGTAATTTTTGGTCTGATAAGTTAAAGAGCAGAGTAATGTCCAAACTCAATTTACTCGAAAATCATTGGAAATATCGATTTGGACAAACATAATATTTTTTACGTAAAATTATTAAGATTTTAAAAATCTGTAACGAAAAAATTATAAAAAAATACATATCGAAAACCCCCATTCACCAACCTAAATAGGACGCTTATGATATGCATATCGAAAAATGAAGTAGCACATATTATTGACCGATCAAACGAGCCCGCCGAAGGCGGGCGAAGTTCAATGGAAATTATACGAAGCGTCTCGTTCGAAGATGATTGATAACTTGTAGTACTGTCAAGTATGCTTAAACTTCACAACGTTTAGATTTTAAATTCAAAAACTATTCCCGCGTTTCGGGCCAGTCGCTCACGATCGCCTCTACCGGCTTTCTTATATTTTAGAGTACCTCTGGCCCATTGGCAGCAAACCTTAAGCTTCCCCAAATCTCCTTGTGAGGGCGCCATGATAGGCGCAATTTGCGTGATTGTTTACATGATTTCGGCCATTATTATTGTGATTTTTGTCTGTGAACGTAGTGGCCATTAATCGCTTTATAAGTTTTCTGGAGTATATAAAATAAGGAATATAACACCAGTAAAATCATTTCAATATACAGAATAGATAATGGCTACTCAGAATTGTTGAATTCGTAGTTGTTTTAATGGGTCTAAAAGGTAATGATTTATGATATTTTTTTACCTTAATTTAATGATTGTTTTTTAGGTATTATTTTGCAAAAAACCAGAAAATGCCAGGCAATATGGGCTCAAGATATAATCAGTGAAGAGCTGTTTATTGCAAATCTAAACAGTTAGGTAATCTGTGAAATGCATTTTGAAATGGAATACATTGGAGGAATGGCAAATTACTAAGATTGTTTGTCCAAATTTACAAGGTATGCTCATGTTTTTATCTTATGCTGTCACTTGTTTTACATATATTGCCTTATTTTAGGTTACACAAGAAAAGCAGGAGACAATTTTGTACACCTAGACTACAGAAAAACATGCTATTGATTATGTTGAGGAAAGACAATGAATATTGTTACACTTTTATAACAATCATGTTATGATTTTGTAGAAGCTCTTGAGAATCAGGAAAACTAGGAATTTACCATATCAAGTAGCATCCAAACCTCCCAAGTTTAGTTTGCCACATGAGAATGTTGAAAGTAGGAAGACACTTTTCACTAAGTAAATTGAAGAGGATTGCTTGCCTGAACCTGCCAATAAGTCATTTTTATCAAGAAATTTAAATATACAAAAGGGTAAGCATTTTTATAGAGGTTGTTTCATATATCACATTTCAATGAGTTTATATATCATGCAAGCAATTTGTTGTATATAATTAGAGTCGTTGGCATGCACATGTTTTATAAATTGATCTTTTGTCAACAAATCATGTGAATCTATTAAATTTAGGGATTGATTCACAATTTTATTACTTGAGAGGAAAGAATGTTATTAATCAGTTCAACTTTCTGTTGATTCCTCAAGAAAATAGATGTTTACTTAGAAAACACATAACAGACTGATTAGGTTAGTTCTAAACATGTGTTACTCATAAATTATTTCTTTATATATTACATTTAATGTTTATAACCAATTGGTATTCTTTGAAAGTATTATATCATGTAGTATAACTATTTATTGATATCTGTATAGTATATTGTCATATATTCTAAAAAATTTACACACTGGTTTTAATAATGTGTCTTTGTATGTATTATATTAAATTGTATGTTTGATTTTTTATAAATAAAAAAATTTTCAATTACTAGTTTTATTTCTAAAGTACAGGCATCTAGTGGTACTTTTTTTGAAACGAGGATTATGGGAAAATAGTTTCCTTTTTTATTTTGGTAAAACCATAATTATAGATACCTATACTGGTTTTATTTTCAAGAAAAGAGTAGGCAACAACGGTTTCTGTTCCATAGTAGAGTTTTGTAGCCCACCTTAACAGAGCTAGTCATAATTTTTGTTTAACCATAGAGTTTCCCATCTATTCTCTTGTGTAATCAGTGGTCTCTGACTTTTCCGTCCAACCTGCCGTTCTTCTTATCGTGTCAACATCTATTCCTTTCCGGTATGCAGTTGAAACAGCAGCGTGTTTGGCGCTGTATGCACTAAATTTTTCAGTATTAACGCCTGGTTTGCACAGTAGGGATTTGATCCAGTGTCCAATTGTTTGAGGACTAACTGGTTTATGAGGTTTTACTGTAGATAAAAATAGATTCTTGCTTTCTCCTCTGATTGCTTCTGTAAGCTTGAGATAATGTAGGATTATAGAAGCAACACAAAGTTTTGGTCGCTTGTTGAAAAAACAGCACTATGAGGATTGGTTGGTTTTTTCCCGATTTCGACGTCTTTATTAAATCAGGGATTTTTATTTGTAGTCCTGATGAAGTATTGTCCAAGTTATCTATATTTAACAGGGCAATCGTTTGGAGTGTTGCTGCGATTTCCGAAACAACCATTAACTTTTGTTCTTTTATCTAGTCTAGCTTTTCTATATATTCTAAGACCCGTTCTGGATTCCATGTCGTGGAATATTTAGGCGTGGTAGGTCGTTTTTTAAAGATTCCCTTGAAAAACCTGGTTATAAGGGCATCCTTGGATACATCACGTTTTGTTATCAGTGAAATAGCTGATCTCGATGCATTTAGTGTTCTTTAGCTCGCGTTTTCATTGAATCTCTTGGTTAGAAATTCAATGATATTTGCACTACTGGGGTCGAAAATATTGTAGTTTTTTTCTGTGGCAAATAGGATCCATTTTTTGAGGCATCCCTCATATTGCTTGAGAGTTGACGGTGTTATTGAAGCAATCATGAAGTCAATAGAGCTATCAGGGATTCCTTTTCTTAAATATGCTTCCCTGATAACTTCCTTGCCACTAACGAAAGTTTGAGTGTCAGGGGATGACTTCTGTTCCTTTTCTTCTTCTTCGGTACTCGACTCGAGATCTAGGTTGTCGAGCGACTCACTGTCGGGGCCGACCTTGCTTTTTGTGGCCTCGGTTTGTATTTCACGTTGGTGAATTGCTTCCTTGGATAGTAGCCCACTGTCTGGCTTTCCCAGGTGGGCCCCTCCAGTTTCCCTGAGCAGTGGGCTTTTTTGTTGATGGTTTCTCAGGAGCTTTGAGAGATGCTGCTGCTTTCGTAATATTTTTGGCATCTTTCACTTGTTCAGTCAATTTAGCACCATACAGCTACTCATCAGAAACCGTGGCTTCTAATGTGGATTTGATGTCTTGATCAAGGTAATTTTCTTACCACTGAGTGTTGATTAAACACATCTGCAAGAATTTTCCCTGAGTCCCAGAGTTATTTGGAAGTGATAAAGGATTTTCTTGCCACTGAGTGTTGAGTAAACATATCTGCAAGAATTTTCCCTCAGTCCCAGAGTTATTTCATAAGTTGTGTATGATCCACTCCATCCTCGTGTTCTCCATCAACAGTGACATGGCTGTACCCAGAGAAATAAGAGCTGTTCCCACAGCATTCTGGGTCTCAGCGAAGTGCTGGTCTCTCTTTTTGGCTACCTCTGTTAGGTGGCTTATGATTTCTAGATTGACTTTAGGTGCCTCTGTACGAAATTTTTCTACTCGAGAGTACTTCTAAAGTAGTTCCTTTCGAGAGTCCTCTGGCAAGCCCTTGGACATCCAGTTAGACCACTGTTTTTCAATAGTGTCGTCAATCTTTATTACAGAGTCTGTGGATGGGACCTCCTCCCCCATCATTTCCAGGAATTCTTGGTTCCAATCCTGTGGATCCAGATTAGACTCCTCGTTCTGGTGAATCGTATTAATTGTTGAGTCTTGCTCAACTTCCGGGGGAGAAACCGGTTTTTCAACCGTCGCAGTTTCCTCAGACTCTTTATTAGATCTGTCTGCTGCGTTTTCTTTATTAGCCTCAATATCTGAAAATAAGGAAAAAATATATATGTATACTTTTTGTATACACATATATATTTTTTGACAGATACGTATACTTTTTGTATATGTATTTATTCCAGAGGCATTAAGTTAGTTCTTTTTGAACGTCACTCTACTGAGGCAATATATATATATATATATATATATATATATATATATATATATATATATATTAGAAAAAAGGCTAAAGGCTTAAAGCGTTCGTATGGAACTGGGACGAGCTCGTGTGGAGCTGCCCAATAATTATGAATGTTCGTTTGGAATATTCATAATATTGCGTATTAATTTGTCTTTCTTACTGCAGTAAGTCATTTCTTTTATCTTTTTGACTTTGCATAAATTCTCTCACGCAGTCTGAGAGGTTATTTATTTGATCCTGTATAGCCTTGAGTTTTTTGCTGGTTTTTCGATCCTCCCGATCTCGTTCTCTTGATCGTGAGCATGATCTCTTCTTAGTCATTTTGTAAAATTTTAATTAATACTTAATTATTTTTATTCTTTTTGTAATTATTTATTAGATAATTTTCTTAACGTCTGAAGCGTTCTGCACAACAAAACAATATGACAGCCGGTAGAGGCGCTCGTGAGCGACTGACCCGAAACGCGGGAATAGTTTTTGAATTTAAAATCTAAACGTTGTGAAGTTTAAGCATACTTGACAGTACTACAAGTAATCAATCATCGAGAACGAGACGCGTAGTATAATTTATCGGAAACCCATACATTTTTTTCTATTTATTTTCGACCGTTTTGTCAATAACAGAAAAAAAACAGTTTTGTTTGAGCACTTTTAAGGGATATAACTTCCTAAGGGACATGTTAATGAGTTCTATACACAGTAGAAGTTTGGAACCCTATTTAAGCAACACCCTGTAGAGACAAATTGAGAGTATCCAGTTTTTTTTAAAGTCAGTAAAAATAGACAAATTCTGGGGTGCCGTGCAATATTAATGTGTTCTAACATTTCCATGCATAAATCGGAAAGCTTCCTAATGTTATATTTTATATAATATTTATTTAAGCGGTTTTTGGAATATCAGCTTTCTTTTCTACAGTTATTAAAATAAGTTACACAATTTTAATATCACCCTACCAACGTGTTTCTGTTGTCGTATCTGCATCAAAAATCTCTCCCCGATTCTTAAAATCATATTTATAAACCTATCCATTACACATCTCGATTCCGATAACACTACACTCTCCTCCCGTTCTTTGATCCCTCGCATCCTTTCAGACACACATATATATCTTTCGGCCTCTTTTCATTGTATCCTCTCTCTGCAGGACCCTTTGATCCTCGTCGTGACTGTGAAGGACACACAAACAGAATGGCCGGCCGTCCTTTTCAAAGGCACGGTCCAGGTGACCACCGGAAAAACTCCAAAGCCTACTCAGATATCAATTATGATAGCCACTGACGAGGTTCTTTTGTTCGGCAGAGATCTGATTAGCGAAAGATTTGATTGGCGGAAAAGATCGGAAAAAGTTAGCAGTCGGGGAAAGTGTAATTGAATCAATTTTAGAAATCAGTTGGCCGTTTAGTTCTTGTGATGTTGCTTTCGATGTTCGATGATGGTTAATTGACTTCTCGGATAAAGTTATTTTTCTTAATTATAATGGAGAAACAACATATGACGTCATAACCGACATAAACCAGGATTCATGAAGCAAGCTTTTTGTAGAATAATAGCTAAATTAATTTATATTTAAAAAAATATATATATTCTTTTATATCTGATTAAGATACAATACTATTGATTATTTTAGCGTATTCTTATCTCTCTCTCGCTCTCTCTCTCTCTCCCTCTCTCTTTCTTCCCCTCTCCCGCTAATTTGTATATTTTTCTAAATTTTCCACATAGTTTTTTTATTTTTTTATTTGTTTTATTAATTGGACCACTTTCTATAAGCGTAACACTAATTCAACCTACATTACAACTACCCTGCATATGTTTCTGTATATTTGTCACTCAATATACATTATTTTTCTATCATTTTCTGAACCACCCTGTACATCTATAATTGTATAAATAATAATCCTCTCGACCCTACTGACTGGTTCTATTTTTCGATTGTTTATATCACCCTGTATATAATTTTACTTCGCCCTTTATGTCAAGTATAAGCAACTACCTATGTTTTACACTGTTTAATATTTTTTAACCACTCTTTATAACTATAATTCGTGTCCATGTTATATTTCAACCATCCTGTATATGCAACTGCCTTCTAACATTATAAATAATCTTACTGCATATGCTTATTCAACAGTTTTTTTTAATGATTATTTATCCACTCTGTATAACTATAGTTTTACTTCACTCTTATTTTAACCCCGTTGTATACGCAACTACTTATATGCCACCCAATACAACATTTTTTAAACCACCCTGTATAACTTTAATTCTATCCCAACTGATATTTTCAGCCATCCTATAAATGCTTATGTACCACTCAATATCACATTTATTTGTAAAAAATTTTAACCCACCTGTATAACTGTAATTTCACTTCGCCCTAAGTATTTTTCCGATTTTCAGAAAAACGGTATGTTTTACGTTATACGAAATTATACGGAATCAAGCTGGAACATTTCTTTGTAGAATACTATTTAAAATATTCAAATTGATTTAGCCGTTTTAGAGAAAATAGTGTAGATTCATTGTAATTCGCTGAGGTGTAGTCCCTTATTTACTCTTTTTTCTGATTTTCTGGAAAACCGTATATCTCACCTTATAGAAAATTATATGGTACCTTTCTGTATCATTTCTTAATACAGTGCCGTTTACATCATCAAAATTGCTCAAATCGTTTTCGAATAATCACTGAGCATACATAAAAAAACGTACCGACGAATTGATAACCCTCTCCTTCTCCTTTTTAGAAGTTGGTTAATAGTTCGAATCTTAATAATAAACCCTTGATAAAGTACAAAAATGATTTTATTGAGTGAACCATTACGACGACGTACGAGTAAGAGAATGCTACCATAGATATGATGTATGTGCAGCTAGTAAAGGGCCTAAAAATCCGTCAGTTGGAAAAAGAGGCAATAAAACGTGGGCATTCCTTTTGAAAGAATTGCCACTGACATAGCCGGACCATTCTCAGTAACCGAAAGGAGTAACAGATATATCCTGAAAGCTGTTGACCTGAAGTGTTTGCTATTCCCAATCAAGATGCAACCACTTTAGCAACAGTTTTAGAAGAGCAACTGTTTAGCGGATTTGGGGTACCATAAGAACTTCATTTCTATAAAGAAAAAAATTTAGAATCAAATGTGTTCCTGAAGTTCTGCAACTTGATAACAAAACCAGAACTAAACAGTTACACCCACAAGCAGTCGGCATGGTAGAGAATTTTAACGGGACTCTATAACCTCATATGTCCAAAGTGATTGACAATAACCCGTGGAATTCAGATGAGCACAAACATCTGGTCTTGCTGTCATACAGATCGGCAGTTCAAGACCGCACCGGGTTAATATCTACTAACGTTTTGGTCGGAAAGGAAATAAGACTTCCCTGTGAACTCGGTTTTGGGACGCCATATGAATCTCCTTGCATATCTTTCGCAGTCAAAAACCACGTGCTCCATTGTCTCCTCAATTTGGCATATATCACAGTTACTCTCCCTCATTTTCCCTATCATTTTCAGGTATGCTTTGCCACTACCATGCCCAGACAAAACTTGTGTCATTAAAGTAATCTGTACTTCTATATTTGCTGCTCGCTCATTTTGTTAGGTCTGGTATTAGTTTCTTTGTCCATTCCGCTTTTCCTGTTAGCACATCCCATTCTTTTTGCCATTCTTTTAGGGTATTATTCCTGTTTTCTCTGTATTTTTTATTTTCGTAATTTTCTCTAAGTTCTTCTACCGTCAGATGGATCGGAGGAATACCGGCTATAACTGCCGTTGCCTCATAAGAAATCGTTCTATATCCGCTTATTACCCACAGCAGCGCCTGTCTTTGTATTTTTAACATCATGTTATTATATCTTTTTATCTTCATACCTCTGTGCCATGTTGGTGCCCCGTACAAAAGTGTTGATTGTACCACTACATAAAGCAGTCGTCTCTTTGCATGTGATGGTCCCTTTATGTTTTTCATAATTTTTCCAAGTTTTGCTAACTTATTACCCGCTTTGCTTACTGCATTTACAATATGTGTCCCGTATGTACCTTGGTGATCGATAAATATACCAAGATACTTTACGCTCTTTTGTCGTGTTATATTTAGATCGTCTATTTCTATTTTTATTTTTTCTCTTATTTTCTGCATTTTTGTACCTTTGAGTAGCACCGCCTCGCTCTTTTCCGGTGCCCATTTCAACTTTGCCTCTTTCATCCAGTCTCCTATTATTCTTATTGCCTCATTTGTTTTTTCAACCAGCCTGTCAGCGTTTGGCCCTTCCACATATAGTGCCAGGTCGTCTGCGAATGCTATCGTATTTGCACCAGTTGGCAGCTTCTGATTTAGAAGATCATCTTACAATATATTCCATAACGTCGGTCCTAGTACTGATCCTTGTGTACGCCTGTGGTCATTTTTAACGTTTTTTCTTTCCCGAGTATAATACTCCTTTTGGAGAAATAACTCTCTATTATTCTTTATAGATATTCATTAATCCTTTTCTTCTCCATTTC
Source organism: Octodonta nipae (assembly GCA_034190945.1). Taxonomy (NCBI): domain Eukaryota; kingdom Metazoa; phylum Arthropoda; class Insecta; order Coleoptera; family Chrysomelidae; genus Octodonta; species Octodonta nipae. The sequence goes on from CM067216.1 coordinate 53,358,960, forward strand.
CTTAACAATACGTTTCCATGATGCCGAATTGAATGCATTTCTAACGTCAAAAGTGATGAGTATCACCCAGCCCGCTCTAGTGCCCCTTGCTTTGTCACGAATCCAGTTTGCTGCTTTTACTGTTGATTTCCCTTACCGAAACCCAAATTGTCTTTCTGAAATTTTTTCATCTCCTAATTCTTTGTCTATTCTGTTTCTTATTAGTGTTTCTAATACCTTACCCATAACGCCCAACAGGCAAATGGGTCTATATGATGTTGGGTCATTCATAGGTTTAGCGGCCTTCCTCAGAAATATTACGTTAGCCTTCTTCCAGATTGTAGGAAATTTCTGTTTCTTTATTAATTCGTTATACATATCCCTTATTGTGGCTTGGTTCTTTTCAAATCTATTTTTATGACTTCTGGCGGTAGATTATCTGGTCCAGGTGCTGTTTTCATCTTGATATGTTTAATTGCTATTTTAAATTCTTCTTCTGTTATTTCGGGTACTAAATCTCTTGATATTTTTATTCGCTCTTTCCATTCACCTCTTGTCTTTATAAAAAGAGTATTTGCTATTTCTGTTTTCTTCTCTGTACTAAGTGTCAACAATGGTGTCGGTTGTATCTTTTGGATAGCTATCCCATATTCTCTTCCCCATACGTCTGTTTCCAGCTGTCTACCTAATTCTTCCCAGCATTTCCTCTTCCTTCCGTTTATGAGTTTCTTTAATTCTTTCCTTTTCCTATTCATTTCCTCGATCATATCCGGTAGTTCTGTTCTCTTTTTCTTTGCTTCTTTTGTGATTTTCCGCCGTATGTCTACGCATTTCCTTTTAGCTTCCGAGTTTTCAGCTTTCCACCAGTATGGGATGTCTCTGTTTTCGTTTCTGTTTATCTGCCTTCTGTTAGCCTTCAGGCATTTTTTGATTTCTGTCGTTATTTTTTCTGGTGTCAATTCTTTGTTTATCTCCCCGGTTATTGTGTTAAACATTTTTTCATATTCTTCGATGTTATATTGTGTTCTTGTTTTTAGGATTTCTCTCGCCTTTCCCCCATCTTGTAGATGGACCAGAATATATCTGTGGTCTGTAAATATGTTTTCGTTTATGGTTTCCCATTTCTGAATGTGCCGTACCATGTTGCTCGAACACATGGTGACGTCTATGTGTGATTGTGTACTACCTCTAACGAAAGTTGGGTTGCCGTTATTTAATATCCCTAAATTGTATGTAGCTGCCAATTCGGTTATTGTTCTCCCCCTGGCATCCGTCTTAGGAGCGCCCCATAGCGGGGATTTTGCGTTGAGGTCTGCCAATACCATGATTTTGTTCCGTGGTAATTTCCTTAGTGATTGTGCTATATATATAGTTATGTATTCTTCTATTGTTATATTCGGAGAAATATAGTAACATGTTGTCCACCTGGATCGTCAGGCCCGTGATTGAGGTGGTAATGAATCTAATCGGGACAATCTGAACTAAAGGCGGGGGGCTTAGTTTTGCAGAAAATTATAATTAATATTACAGTGCTCAGAACTTTCACATTCTCACCTTTCTTGTGACAATTCATTGAATTTCAGATATATGATGTAAAACAGCATAAAAATTACTTTATTCTACTCCATTTTTCTATGCCATCTTTCTAAATTAACCACAAGTAATAGGCTTTAAAACTGTAATACCTTATTAAAAAAGTATTTTCTGTGTAAATTTTGAGTAACATTCATTTAGTATTCAATAATTATATTTAAAGATTTGTGCTTTGGATCACAATCTTTTATAAGAAATCATGAATGAGTACTTTGTGAATTGAAGCACTTATTAAAATATCTAATTTAATAGTTTATGTGAATTAAATTATTTTCGGATATTCAATATTTTATCGCGAAATAAATTTCGACATCTAGGAGTTTCATGAGACAAATAATCATAACTTCTTTGATATATATTAACCTACGAATTGGTTTGTATGATTTTCGTCCTAGGAATTACAGGGAGACGGGGTTACTCATAGAGACGACTCCCGATTTGGAGTCTCTGTTAGCTACTCAACTCCTAGAGGTCTAAATTCATTTTTCGGAAAATATTAAATTCAGTTATATATACGCAAATAAATCATTCGAGATTTCCATCAGCTGAGAGGAGCGCAACTAGAAACAATATATTGTCTTCCGTTCAATAGTTTCTGATAGGTGAGTGAGATGGATTTTTAAAAGATTTTCGAGAGTGGGTTAATAGCTCCATCGGGCCCCCAATTTCATTAAATATATCAACCAATTAAATAAATCATAATTTAATATAGGGATATAGGAATATTTTCCTGTCGGTGAAAATTTCCTCATCACAGATTTCATTAGGTTCCCGAAATCGTTGAAGCGCACCACCTTTTTTCTACACATTATTTCCTCGAACGTAGGATTAATATCTTTCAATTTGAAAAAGCCAGTGATATAGATGAGACGAGTCGGATAGAGATGGGAGATTCTTCAGTGGATGTCAGAAATAACATATCATGTGATGAAACGGATCAAAGGCCGATTGATTGCATTGAGAGAGGAGCATTTGGCACGCGGCAGCATCAGAAGATTATTATCATCAGTGGAAATATTTTAGTAAAGACCTATCCTGCATTGTATGGGTTTTTTCAATGTTGGGTACGTTACAGGGCAGAAAGTTGAAGATGTTCTTATCGCAGTAGATGGAAATTGTATGTACATGTTTCATATTAGTTGAAATTTGTTTGTGAAAATTTAGAAATTATTTTCCAGCATATTATATTAGTGATACCGGAACAAAGGATATTTAAAATTTACTGGAATACTAACATAACATTTTTGTCAAATTGCCCTATCAAAACCGAATGTTTGTACTAAATCACATTCGCATTAAACTGGTTGACATTTTTGGTGTTTCTGATATTATTGTTAATTTGTGATATATTGTTTTGATAATTATGCGATGTTTGAAATTTTTGCCTTTTTTACCGACTTCCAAAAAGGAAGTCGGTAAAACGATGTTTTTTTATGTATTGTCAGTGAATATTCAAAAACGGTTTGTGCAATTGTGATGATTTAAACGGTATTGTATTCAGAAATATTACATAAAGGTACCATATAATTTTCTATAAAGTGAGATTGACTGTTTTCCACAAAAACAGAAAAAACTGTAATTAAAGGACTACATTTCAGTGAATTTCAATAAATCTACACTAAAACGGCTCAACGAATTTAAATATTTTAAATTGTATTCTATAAAGAGATGTTCCAGCTTGTTTCCTTATAATTATCTGTAACGTAAAATTATTTGCAAAAACACGGTAAACATCAATGTAAATGTCAAATTTTCGTCAGGGTGTTTGTAACGGTTTTTATTACAGTCGAGTGAAATGGGACAAAATATTCCATTAGTGTCTCGAAAAGAAATTGTTTAGGTGAGCGATGTTTTCTATACGGTATACGGTGGTAGGTGTGCACGTGCATCGAAATTCATGCTGTAAGCAATGTGCGCAGTTGAAATATTGGGCGAAGTAAAATTACAGTTAGATAGGTGGATTCTAAAAATCTTACAAATAAATGTAATATTGGGTGATACATATGGTAACTAAGCAGTTCTATATATAGGATGGTTGAAGTATAAGGTGAAATAGAATTAAAGTTATACAGGGTAATGTTATATTGGATAGCACATAATTAGTAGCTTATAAAAGGTGCTTAAAATAAGAGTGAAGTAAAACTCCAGTTATACAGAGTGGATAAAAAAACTTTGACAAATGGTTATATAAGCATATGCAGTAAGGATATTCGAGTTATACAGCGGAGGGTTCAAAAAATGTTAGAAACAATTGCATATACAGGATGATTGAAATATAAGGTGAAGTGAAATTATACTTATACAAGTTGTTTAAAAAATGTATATATAGTGTGGAACATACGTAGTTGCTTCTACTTGGCATATTGGGCGAAGCAAAATTATAGGTATACAGGGTGATTTAAACAATAGAAAAATAGACACAGTCAATAGGGTGGAGAGGATTAATAATTATATAGGGTGGTATGTAATATCGTGTAGAGTTCAATTATAGTTGTCCAGGATAATTCAGAAGATGATAGACAAATAATTTATATTGGGTGACCAATACACAGAAACATATACAGGGTGGTTGAAATATAGGGTGAAATACATTTACACTTATAGAAAATGGGCCAAATAATAAAATAAATGCAGAAATTAAAAAATATGTGGATAATAAAAATACATATAAATTAGAGAGAGAGGTAGAGATAAGAATACGCTAAAATTATTAATAGAATTGTACCTTAAATGAGGTAAAAAAATACGTTAGAAAATAGTGATTGATTGCACATTGTTTCTAAACGGTTTTTATTTTAAGCCAGTAGAAGTCGGTTCTTTTTTAAATATAAATTATTGACGTTTATGTTCATTACATGTTTGCGTTTTAACTGATTTAGGTCTTGTAATTATTGTTGTTATTTTCGTTTACGACGTTTTTATATTTTCTGTAAAAAAAGATTTAAACATTATAATAATGACATACACTTAAACAACTGAGTTTTAAAAGTAAAGAAAAAACATAGATTGCTAGGTAATGTGTTTCACACCGATGTTATAGCGTCTTATAAATTGGGAATAAGCGGAGCGCCTAACATATAGTGTCAATTAACAAAAAAAACTAAAGGAATTATATTTAAAGTAACGAATTCTCTATTACATAGATGACTGAATTTCCATAAACCGTTCCTTGAATTTCTTCTGTTACGTGAGTACAACCAGTTTTTGAAGGGTCTATCTAAAAGATCAAAGATACCTATGGATTAACACTTGTTAGGTGGTCTAGTCTAGACTGCTGTAGATATATTTCCAAGGAATAGCCAGATGTGTGCTGGACATGACCCTCTCCATATGAGTTTTTTACTAATTTTTACAGTGTAAAGCTACTTGCATACCTAATAAAATAATATCATATGCAGTGTTCCGTTTAAAAAATCTGATTACACCCTTTTGTTACGTATTCTGTGACAAAAAAATTTATAAAGTTTTTCCGTTGGGTCAGTTTGTCTACTAACAATCAAGTGTAAGTCTGTATTATTACAAAATGAATCGAATAGTCAAAGGTGGCAAAGGTTTAGGACAAGGCAGCCCAAAACATCACCGTAAAGTGGTACGTGATAATTTTCAAGATGTAACAAAACCAACCATAAAACGTTTGGTAAGACGTGCCATGAAAGATCAAGATCAAGATTGATATAGGCGGAAACTAGAAGTATGCTTAAAGTGTTCCTTGAAAATGCTATCAGTGATAGCTATAGTTGTTGTTTATGCACTGAACAGACAAGGATATACCTTTTAGGGATTTGGCGATTAATTAATACGTTGGTATATAAATAAAAATATTTCATCAGTGCTAAGATATGTTCTGTCAGTGAGATTTATTTAGTTATATTTTAGGTAAGTTTTAGTTGTGTGTTTCGTATTCTGGAGTACAGAATACTCAACTTGTTTGTAAAATACAAACCAGAGATGCCACAACTATCTTTCGGAATATTCATCTTGTTTGTCTGGTATATAGTTTAATGTTTACATGATCCCTCGAGTTGCTTTGATACTTTTACTTAGAACTATTATCCCAGAAGCCATTCTGAATACACTAACATACACACAAGGACATAAATATACAGTGTGTCCGTTTAAGTTCTCTACAATTGAAGACTCTGATGCAAGAACGGGATAAGTAGCAATATGTAAATATTTCAGGAGAAAGAAAATTAGTTTCAATTTTAAATTTGAAATTTATGTTTATATATATGATTTTAACAACATTCTACAACAAATTAACAACGGTATTAAGAATCTAAAAAATTTGGTACAAAAATAGGATTATTTTAAACTTTTTATATTACATTTTACCACAGATGAAGAACGGGATAAGTTAGATTTAAACCATTTTCAGCAAAAATCTTTATTTTTAAATGTGAACTAGAAACAAAAAGTAATCAGCGAAACTTGTAACAAACTTGACAAATATGTGTCATGTTCCTCTTGACTTGCAAGATTATTAAAAGCTGATTCTATCTCTTGCTTCTCTATTTCCGAAAGTTTTTCAATACATTTTTTATTACATTTGCAATCATCACCTTGTCTTCCTCCTGGCCCCAATTTTCTCTTTGACACAGATTTATAAGATTCATCTCTGGCTCGTTTTATTTGCTGCATATTTCTCTCCAGGTTTCTGGTTTTCGTGTTTTCTTTCATACACTTTTGTCGTTAACCGACTCCTGCTCTTCATTCAAATTATTTTCAAGCGCACTAAATGAATATTCCTTATCTTCAAAATGGTTCCTCTTCGAAGCTTGAATTCATGTTAAAACTGCACGTACAACAAGTCACACTAGTTTATTTTCTATTTCCACTGTTTGACGACTTAATTTGAGGTGACAAGTACATGCGTGTTACCTAATGTCAACAAAATGACTGGTGCAGTAGTGCTGCATAATAGAATGAGTTTACCGAAGTATAAAGCATTTGGTACAATAACGGGATAAGTTACACACATCTTATACCGTTATTGCACCAGACCATACCAGGGGATAAGTGGTTTGCTATCGTAATTCACAATCTATAAACTGTACGTGTCCCAAAGTGGCACCAGACAAATAAAGCAACTTTTTAAACCTAAATAAGCAGCTAACTTGTATATTGAATTTTGGAAGTTTACAAATTTCTTTGATGTTATGTGGGTTAAACAGGTTATGACTGGGTATACAAGTTATCAACAAATGATTTAGTTTTGAATAAAACTGTGTTACTTATGGAGCGTAAATGTACCTCATAAATGGTAGGTGCCTTTTTTTATAATTCAGATTCAAGTCCTAATAATCTTTATTTTAGGTATTCTGTTTCAGTTATCTTCAAACATATACAACATAAGGCATTTGTTTTATGGTCACGGAATGGGTACATAGCCCTTATTGACATCGAATAATGGATGCCTGAGTAATATTTGAATTAAAAAGTATTAATTTGTTTCAGATATTTTCGAACATATAGGACATACGGCATTTGTTGTATATCCATAGAAAGGGTATGCAGGCCTTATTGACATCGAATTTTGGAAGTTCGAAAAATATTCGACTTACAAATGTTTTAGATTATCTTCGAATAAGATATGGCATATGCTGGATAGTTACAGAATAGATTTATAGACTGTCTTCATTGTTTCATCCCTGTTCAAGGATTCCATTTAAAAAGCACTCCAGATCGAGAAAGGTCATTTCCTATTCAAACAGGAAGTCGTAAAATGGGTCATTTGATGGCTTACTTGAAACCTTACAAGTTTATGTGAAATATTGGAATTTACACGAGATTTTCCTTTTCTGAAAATAAAACACTAAGAATTTCTGATCGAACAGCAAACAAAAAGAACTTCTGGTTGAAAAGTATTTTCCTGCCCAAACAGGAAGTAGTAATATCCACCATTTTAAAAGGCTATTTATAATCCCACAACTTACATCTCAAAAGTTTACATGAAAAATTAGACATTAGTATGAACTCTACAACTTCTCGGCCTGGATTCGAAGCTACCCGACTAAAAAATCATATCCGATTTGCGACAGCTGAACAAATCGCAGCTATTCCATATTTCTATACTCGGCTTATTCCATACGCATCATGAAATTGCAAAGAATTTATTCACGGATCACGGTAGAATTTTTTGCCATCGAGCGTATGCTCGCCTGAGAATACAATACGTTTAAATGTGCGTGCGAAATACCTTGATATTGAGATTATCATATGCTTTATAAAAGATTCATTCTGGAGTAAGGAAATTCATATAGAAATTGTGATGCGAAGCTGATGAAAAATATTTTCGTTCCATGCCAGTGTTACAGAAGATATGCTCCAGTTGAAATCACGATCACATATCTGTATCATCCTAGGCTGTGAAAAAAAGATCGGAAAACTAACTTGAAATGGGTCAAATTTAACTGCTAAGCAGCTAATAACAAAATTGGAGTACTCGTTACTATTCGTTACTTTTCAGATAAGTACTCATTACTAAATATTGGTTACTCGAGTACTCGTTCGGTACATGCTTCGGGCATAGAGGTTTGATTATAATGTGCTTCAGGTAAAACGGTGTAAGTATTGAGGCTCTCGATTTCGGTATTTAGTATCACATGTAAGGGCGTTTGATGAGATCGTACGAGTAAATGATAGTGGTAAATGGTGTAGGTATGATTCTCATTATATTTTTTATTGGTATGTCGGTGATTTAGCGGTGTATGGGTCCTACGTATATCTTTTCAAAAAACGGATTTAGATTTCATATTAAATCAAGTAACTCGCCTCTAACCAAAAAAATGAAATGATACTCTTAAAAATAAAATACCCAACCTAGAGATTCTTTAAAATAATATACGTATAGGCGTATTATTCTAAAAACTAAATTGGTAATAATTATTAACTAATTATTACCAATTTAGGTTTAGTCAATTATTTTTTTAACTGTTAGTGGCGCAAATTGTCAAAAAGCCTTTATTTTAGCCAGACAATATCCCAATCTATCATAAAATTCTCTCTGGACATTTTCAAACATGTTAGTAATTTCGATGATAGACTGACGAATTTTGGCTTTAAGTTTGTACAAATTATTAATTCGTTCATGCTGATGGCCGTAGATATCTTACGTTAGATATGAAATCGACGGGAATTTTTGACTTATTGGAATGTTTTGAAAAAAATAAAGTCCGTCTCATCGGCTTCATATCCTCCATGTGTACGTAGTACTGTAGTGAACTGATTGATTCGAAATTGGGTGGGATTCGAAGTTTATACCCGACCCGCTGATATACTATCTTGCCCGACCCCAGTGATTCGTGTTCCATAGCTGTATGCGTCATAGTAACATATATTATTTGGCACTTCGAGGAACGAGTTACATTGTCTACCAACTTCAGACTAGCATTGGAAGCCAGGTACGGACCCGCTATCAATGGGAAATTCAGAGGATACGAGAAGACTATGAAGAAGATTACCAGAGAAGAGGATCACATCAAGTTCCTGCGCTACGGCAAAGACCTAAAGATCATACCAAATGGTTTCCGACTGAAGTCGCCAATTCCAGGGAAACAAGCACAGAAGATACTTGAGAAGGCCAGTCATGCTTTAGTGTGGTCAGAAATCAACCATCATCGATGGAAGAAATCCCATCTCTTGCAGGGCGCAGAAGAAATGTTTCAAGAAATCAGAAGATGTACCCACGAGGAGGACCACATGCCGATTTTTGCTTCGATTCAAAAACACTGTGACAATATCAGACGAATCGGCCAAAAGGTGCACATTGAGAAACTCAACAAACATACCAAGAAGCAGTTGTCGAAGGACACGACCAACAGGAAAACAGTGGCAAACTTGTCATCCACAGCAGTCCAGGAAACATTGCTTTCTAAGGGGCTAAACTACGCTGTAGCTCTAAAAAAGATGCCAGTACTAGATACGATCAATTCCGTGGAGTTAGAAATAGGCAGCAAAGAGCCACAGCAACTGGAGGAATTCCGATGGAAAGTCAGAACCGCCATTGAAAAAACACAACATATCGAACAAAACATCAACGAGTCCGAAAGGAGAATCATTAAAACAATTGAGGACGACAAATCTATCATCATTCTACCAGCTGACAAACGAAATGCCACCATCCTGATAGACAGAACGGAATACTAGAAGAAAATCGACAAAGTACTGCCGAAGGGAAAATATAAGCAACTAACTACTGATCCAACATTCAAAATAGAACGGAAAACTTACAACACATTCAGAGATCATGCTGAATACATTCTACACGAGACAAGGAGGAACTTGACGCCACATCACAGCAAACCACCACATCTTTATGGACTACTCAAGATATACAAGGCTGGAGTACCTCTCAGACCGATTACAAGTTCGCGCAACTCACCAATAGCAGCACTATCGAAATTCCTTCTACCAATCATCCAACCTTTGGAGGGCAAAACATCATTGCACGTCAAGGACTCAAAGCACTTTGTCGAAATCATCGGATCCATGGAACTTGGACCAGAACATCCCTTAGTAAGTTTCGATGTTGAAAACCTTTTCACGAACGTACCACTAGACGAATCTCTCAACATAGTGAGAAACAAACTTACTGAAGACGAAACCCTGATGGAGAGGACGGAGCTGCCAATAGACTCAATCATGGACTTGCTTGAATATTGCCTCAAGAGATGCTACTTTCAGGAGAAGAACCGGTTCTTCATGCAAGAAGATGGATTGCCTATGGGTTCCCCGTTATCACCAACCATCGCCAACATCTACATGGAATGGTTCGAAGAACATGCACTGATGAGTTTCGAGAAGCAACCTAAGCTATGTTTGAGGTATGTCGATGACACCTTTATTATTTGGCAACATGAAGAGACAAATCTACAGGCATTCCTGGAGCATCTGAACCAATCCCAACCATCCATTAGATTCACCATAGAGATGAAAAAGAGTTGATGCCTACCATTCCTTGATGTAAAGTGTCAAAGGACCGGAATCCAAACAACAGTCTACAGGAAGGCTACGCATACAGGATTATACCTTCACTGCAATTCCAACCACCCATCAGCAACGAAAACTGGCATCATCAAATCACTAATCCATAAAGCCAAAAATATCTGCAGCACACCAGGAGCCCTCAAAGAAGAATAAGTAAAACTAAGAGAAATACCTTTTGGCGAATGGATATCCGGAAACGATCATTATCAAGGCGTTTGAAGAGCTGAACAAACCACCTAGGCAGGAAGAGGATACCACAGTAGCAACTCTACTATTACCGTATACTAAAGGCTTGTCTGAGAAACTTAGAAGAATTGCACACAGCTATGGGATCAGAATGATCTTCAAAAGCAACGACACCTTGAGGAGCATGATATCAAGAACGAGGCCCGACGCACCAGCAATACCAAATAACTGTATATACAGCATACCGTGTGAATGTGGCAATCTTTACATTGGAGAGACAAAGAGACCGCTGGACTCCAGGATTAAGCAACACCGCACAGCTACTCAAAGGGCAGAGGTAACGAAGTCAGAGCTAGCTAATCACGCATGGACCAAACACCATAATATCAACTGGGACCAGGCTAGAGCAATTCACAAGGAAGAGCACTGGTACAAAAGAAAATTCGTAGAGCATATATAATCTCCAACGAAAATATAATTAGCGAGCCCAGCGTAAAAATTAAAAATGTTTGGAGAGCTCTTCTTCGACCTCTGCCGCTACGCATCACCGGCAACCAACTTCCAGGTACGAGGACGCTGATTGGACCAGATAAGACCCAATGACCATGACCGGCGACGCATGACCGGTTAAGGGTATAATATAAATACGACGGATACTCTGAATTTCCTATCATTCACCTGATGACGATAGCAGATACACAGCTATTGAAACGTTGTGAGATCAACCACTTCAAGGCGTTGGAAGTCCAAAGAAACTTCCAGGAGAAAGTAGGTACAATATTAAAAATGGATAATATAAAGAAATAATTGTAATGAATAGAGCTTATAAAGATTACCAAATTAAAATAAAAACATAACATCATGTAAAGGTCAACCACCTCTCCTCCCCCCTAACCCCCCCCCCCGAGATTCCATTTTTTATATTTATACATTTTTATATGTCATGGAACTATATGAACGCAAATGCAGATTTTGCAGTACTATTCAGAAAAATTATTCCCCCCGAAAATAGTGTCCAACCCTCCCCGAAAAAATTTTCTGGCTACGGACTTGCTACTTTTTTACACCTCTAAAAGTTAGATACCGTAATTAATAAATATCAGTAAATACTCTGCCAAAACAGGGCACGAACTAGTACTTCATATGTTATTGTGTTTTTGCTCCAATTCATATACGTCACTTATTCAAACGTGCTATTGTTTTATTCAGATTTTTGCTGTTAATTGAATATCTATAAAAAGATTTGAAAAATATATTAATCGACTACCAAATTGAACTAATTGTTAAAATTAATTAACAAAACTAACACCATGCAATAAATTTATTATTCACAGCTGTTAAGGTAGTCACACACAAAGTATTAAATGAAAAAAAAAACACTTCTTGTCGGATAGGGACATTCCAGAAGTAATCTTGACTATTTGATGGCCCACTTGAAATGCTACAATTTTTATCTGAAACATTTTTCCAAATGTTCAAATCCACTCGAAATATAAATGCGTCTCAAGATAAATGCCCCACCCAGTATGAGAATTATTCCCAAACCAAAAATAGACTGATATTCTTGTGCAAATGAGAAGATTTGAAGATTTCGTCAACAGTATATTGATGGACGATTTCAGGGAAAGTTTCTTACAAATACAGATACATTTACAAAACAGTTTGGCTATTATATCTGTAATTGTTAGTAACTCTGAAGATTTTTCTGATTATTTTATTGTAACTGTCAAACATTAGAATCTTTAGTTTAGCCTCCAAGACGATGTTGCACGATTTGAATAATTTATGTAACATGGCGTAGTCAGTTGGATGTAATATCAATCCAACCACAAATCAGCAATTTGGAAATACACAGGTGGCCTCGCAAATTGCACGAATCCATCACAACGATGAAGCAGAATTTCGTTTTTTCGTGAATGAATCGTCGAATCGGTGTTTGGCCGACCGCGAAATCGAACTCAATAACGTTTTTTAATGACGTTGTCAGGACAGTAGAGGGGACGGCAAGGCAATGGCAATGCCCAACAGCAACGGCAATATTGTAGATTGTAGTATTACCCCTCGACTGAAACAGATAACAAGCTCAACGCTCGATTGACATGGTGACATATTAAAGGAGAACATAAATTTCGATTTAATATGTTCATCAAAATTAAAGCAGAAAAACATTTTATAAAAAGTAGTATTTGTAAAGCATAGTTGTACATCATATTCAAGCTGCTAATGGCAAACGTGCATATTTGTAGGCGACAAAAGGTTCTAACTACTAACTAAATATTATAGAAGTTTTTTTACCTCTTGTTACCATTTTTTACTAAAGAGGTTTCTAAGACTTTGACAGAGTTATTCAACTGCATTATTAATCCACTCATGCCATATTTAAAAAAAAATAGTTAGTGATAGGAAAAGATGTAAGTTGAAGAAAAAACAAGAATATTAAAAAATTGTATTATAAAATATGATATCCACTCCAGAGCCTTAAAAGCTATCTCCAAATACATAGCAGAACCATTAACATATATTTTAAATCTATGTATTGAATTGTCTATATGGCCAAATGACTTAAAAAAGGCTTATGTAATTTCAACCCAACGATAAAAGATTAGTAAAAAATTACAGACCAATATCATTAATATCAAATGTAGGAAAACATTTAAGAGAAGCTTTTATACAACAGATATTTTAAGTTTTTTAAAAAATGTAATACATTATCTAGAAAGCAATCGTCTATTACTGAGGATCCTACTGTTTTTTGGTCATACATTCACTTTAAAAAGAAAGTATCGCGAATTCCCGGTAAAATGTATCAGAATGGTAATGAATATACAAATCCCCAGGAAATAATCAATACATTTGCTAATTTTTTTGGAAGTGTCTATACTGTATCAACTAAAAATAGCTTAAAGTATGAATGTAAATTTAATAGCTACAATAACGTAATACATATCGATAATTGGACGGAAACTGAAGTGTTACATGCTATTAAAAAATTAAAAGATAAGCTTACATCGGGACCAGTATTAATTCCGTCCTTTCTAGTTAAAGATTGTGCATTGTGTTGGCTCTTCCTCTAACAATATTGTATAATTTATCAATTTATCATTGAAAACATTGAGATTTCCGGAAAAATGTAAAAATCCAAAAATATATCCAATACACAAAAATGGTGATATCACTGAAAACAATAATTAAAGAGCAATATCCATGCTCTGCAATTTTGCAAAGTTTTTTGAAATAGTTTAGTTTAATAGGATAAATCTACAAGTCAGCTACGTAATTTCCCCATATCAACATGGTTTTATTCGTAACAAATCTTCGCTAACAAATTTAACAGATTTCACTCAAATATGTCTCTGAAGCAATTGATTCTCAAGCGCAGGTTGATGTTATATGTACCGATTTTTCAAAGGCGTTCGACCGGGTGGACCATAGTCTCTTATTGAAAAAGCTTGGTGCTTGTGGCTTTTCAAAAACTATGACTGGCTTTTTTCAGACATATTTGCATCAAAGACAACAGTTTGTGTTCTTTAACAACCACACTTCATCAAACATCAGGTGTTCGATAAGGGTCCAATCTTGGACCATTACTTTTTGTAATATTCATTAATGATCTATGCAGCTTAATGGACTGTCAACGAGTGGTGTACGCTGATAATTTAAAATTACATAATATAATATAGCTGATTGCCAAAAACTTCACTCAAATGTAAACCAAGTGTCTCAGTGGTGCTCAATAAATAATTTGTACTTAAATGCAAAAAATACAACACCATGTCATTTACGCGGAAAAAGACCACTATTAACTACTGTTATATAATAGGTGACTTACCTCTGAGTCGACAGTGTTCTGTTAAAGACTTCGGAGTCATATTTGACTCAAAAATAACCTTTGTAAACCACATAAATGACAAATCAAAGGAAGCTCAGAGATTATTGGGTTTCATAATTCGTAATTGTAAAGGCTTTAACAACATAATAGCTTTGAAAACACTATTTTTTGCTTATGTCAGATCTAGGTTAGAATATTGCTCGCTAATATGGACATCTTTTTATAATGTTCATATTTATACATTGGAGAACGTCCAGCGAAATTTTTTTAAATTTCTATTTTTTTCTATTTATAATGCGTATCCTGAAAGAGGTTATGATCAGGCCACTTTATTAAGATTATTCAATGTCGACAGCTTAGAACTTAGACGAGCATTTTTATCAGTTAAATTCTTATACAATCTTATTCATAATACAACTGCCAGAACCAACAACATGATAAAGTCGCCGTTATATAATATTTGTAGTGCTTTTAATAAAATTTGTGATATTTATGTTAGTGCTCTAAATCACAATAACATGTCTAAGAGAACGATTTTGACATTATATACAACTAAGTAATTAACTAGTTATATATAGTGTTCCTCTGTACTTTTTTGTGTAACCCTATAAATAAATTATTAAGGAAATTTGGTTTTATAAAAGGATTAGGAACTAAAGATGCACTAGCTTTGATAACTAATATAATCTTTAAGACCCTGGACAAGAGTAAACCAATTATTACCACCTTTCTAGATTTGACTAAAGCTTTTGATACAGTCAATCATGAGATCTTACTAAATAAACTTTATTGTTATGGAATAAGAGGACATGCTCACAAATTCATAAGTAGTTATCTATCTGAGAGAAAACAAAGAGTTGAGATGAATAACGTAGTAAGTGATTATAAAGAAATCAGACCACGTACAATATTAGATTCTATATTATTTATTCTTTTTGTTAATGATCCCCTGAAGGAAATGACTGATGATGAGATTTTATCATACGCGGATATGATAATTAGGGGAAATACATGGGATGAAGGTAACAATTAAATGAATAAAAAACTCACAAAAATAAACTTGTGTACCTATAGAAGAAAATAAACTTACTTTAAACATATGATTTTTGAGGACAACTGTAATAGTGTACCGACTAATTTGGAAATTAAAATTAAAAACAAGTTATCAACGAGAGTTGAAAGTTGTAAATAACTAGCGATCATATTTGACTATAATTTAAAATGGAATAGTCTCATTGAATATAGAAAAAATAAGACAAATTACCTTTCGAAGACGCGAGATGTAAAGACCGACATCTAGGATTTTCGGGGAAGCTAGCACATAGAGTTTCCGAATCTGGAGTCGTTCCATGTAATTGTTGTTACTCCTAACTCCTAGGTGAGAATGTCACGATGAAATTTTCAGGTTAACTTTGCCTTTCAGAGATATTGAATACTCTCTTCGAGGTGTCATTCTTTTCCCCGAAAATCCTAGATGTCGGTCTTTACATCTCGCGTCTTCAAATTTAACGATATGTATCAAATACATAAAGAAGTGTTCCGGAGGACATTCAATTGTGGGAAGCGCAACTGATGAAGGTTCCCTTACCAGAAACAATATATATTATATATATTGTCATGCGTACAAAAGAATGACACCTCGAAGAGGGTATTCAATATCTCTAACAGGTGAAGTTAACCTGAAAATTTCATCGTGACATTCTAACCTAGGAATTACGAGTAACAGCAATTACATGGAACGACTCCAGATTCGGAACCTCTATGTGCTAGTTTCCCCGAAAATCCTAGATATCGGTCTTTACATCTCGCGTCTTCAAGTTTAACTATATGTATCAAATACATAAAGAAGTGTTCGAGAGGACATTCAATTGTAGAAAGCGCAAATGATAAAGGTTCCCTAACTAGAAACAATATATATTATACATATTGGCTTGCGTACACCTCGAAGAGGTATAAATTACCTCTCATTTATATTGTACAAGTTAACTAAATTTATGGAAACCAAAACCCTAATTTTAATTTACTATGTCCATTGTCACAGTATTATACGTTATGGGATAATTTCTTGGGGAGAAGCATTTTACTAACAATTTAAATTTATTACAAAAGCCACAAAATAGATTATTAAAAATTATAAACAAAAATACTTTGGCAATAAACCATAACACACTAAATTCCGATTATTCCGATTAGAAGCATATTCTCATCAAATGACTTAACATCAGATTCCTCTGGTAAATTTATATCAATGTCATCGTTGAACGTTGATAATTTTTCTGCGCATTAGAACATGTTGAGAAAGTATTCTAATATGTGTTTAACATTCATTTCACTCCAATCGAAAGTGTTCATGTTTAATTATGCACAAACAGCTGCTTATTAAGATATAGTTCAGTTCAGCAACCAAGCCGATGACGTCAGACACACAAGTTTGACAGCGTTGCCGATGTCACTGTTTTTTTCGAGATTTAAAAAAACTCTATACAGAGTGTCCGACAAGTTACTTTTGTCATTCGTCTTTCATGTTTGGATATTTAATTTTTGAAATAACATTAATTGCATTATGTAATTCGGTTTGATGTGATTAGTCAATAAGTCCTTAGAGCATTGTTTCTAAGATGACAGTAATTTTAATTTGTCAACCCCAGAACGAATATTCGAGTGACTTTACAACAAAACTAATTTATAAAGCACTTTGTGTTCCTTGAATAAACATAACCTATAACCGCAAGTCTTTAATGTATGATATGTGACTTCAAGAACAAGCAAAGATGCAAGACATTGTGGACTTAAAGTACAATTCATTTTATAAATTAAAACGTGAATTTGCACCAGTGATCCCTATGGACAACAGAAACACGTCCAGGACCTGTACGCTTATAGTATAGCAAAGTAGCACTCAAGAAATTAATACAACTCTAGGAGAAGATTTAGGAGAGAACACACAAGGAAGTTTTGTCTAAACAAATCCGTTGATATAGGGTATAAGTAATCACTTGTCTAAAGATTTAATAGCAGACGTCAATAGATGAAATAACTTTGATTGGGATTCTCTTGAAATGCATTATTTGTGTTTATTTATACAGCTAAAAAATATGTAAGCAGTATTAACTTGACAACTAGACTTATACATTTAGGTAAGTCTTGTAAACAAACCAACAACACTGTTTTCGAACGGATCTAAAATATAGTATTATTAAAGCAAATGAGTTCCTAACAATTAAAACGAAATAGAACACAAAGCCTCTGATATGGATAATTGTGATACATGTGGAGCCAAATGGACCAACATCATCAACTTATTAAATACCAAGTGAAAGCAATTCTTAAAGCCATCAAATTAGCTAATAACTAAGAAAACAGTTCATGATATATATAATTGTAATACATATGGAGCCAGGTGGAATCACATTGTCAACTGAACCAATTATTCAATGAAACTAGTTTTAGAACAGCCAAATAAGCCATTTATCTTCTATAGTAAAACAACAATGGGATTGGACGTAGACACTTTTTTTAGCTTGGCTTACTATTAAATATATTTGTGAATGATCTGGTTAATGAATTTGAATATTGTGAACATTTTACTTTATAAATTTATGCTGCTGACCTAAAATTGTTGAACCTACTGATGACTGCAGAAAAACTTGAATTTATTGTTACTATGGAGTAATACTAATGTTATAGAATTCAGTGTCAATAACTGTAAGTTTATAAATTTATTTATGAAGAAGAATGATATATTATCTGATAAAAATAATTGTTCCGAGAATTTACCAGATCAATGATCTAGATGTTTATATTGATAAGCAATTTTGCTTTGATATCTGAATAAACGACATCAGAG
This sequence comes from Octodonta nipae, assembly GCA_034190945.1. Lineage (NCBI taxonomy): Eukaryota > Metazoa > Arthropoda > Insecta > Coleoptera > Chrysomelidae > Octodonta > Octodonta nipae. Next base: position 53,377,382 of record CM067216.1, read on the forward strand.
TTTTGAAAGTGTTAGGAGTCTTAACGAGGACAGAGACATAATATTGATTTGAGTTGTTTTAAGTTACACCAGTCTGCATATAGGGAGCATGTTCACTCTCCAGTGCATAATTGTAAATGTTATAGTTGCATTGTAAATACACTAATAGATAAATAAATACTAAATACTTTATTGTTTTTTTTTTTTGAAACATCAGTGCTCAAATATGCAAGCCCTACATGTTCTCTCTATTACAATATCCATCAATAAGCACTGTCCCATAGCTAGACTGTTTACAAAAATTTATTGTTTAGATTTTACTCTAACAATGTGTAAATTTAGTAGTGATGTGGCGTTATTAACATAGCTGCTATTAAACAACTATTATTTACTCGATAACAATAGCAACTGTTATTGCCGACTAAAAATAACAGATATAAGTTTATTACAGCTTAGCGCTGATCAAACAATAACGTAAACAGTTCTAACCTCAACTGCCTTTTCGAATAGCAATAACAGATCGACCGAAAACTAAACGACTGAAATAACAGTTGTTCTGTTTCGACCGATAACGCACACAGCAGTTTTCATACACAACGTTTCTGTTCGCAGTTGTTGAAAATAAAACGTAGGCTGAATACCAAAAGCTGTTAACTGATTCGTACTGAACGGCCAAGCAGAAAAACATTATTGAAAAATTTAACAGGAGTTTGTCTGATCTTGCAAACGTAATAATAGCGTTCAGATATACTTTCGTTCATTGTTGTCATTGCTGAAATCTTGACAATGTAATTATAAATGAGCGAATTTTAAATATATTATATGTATTAGAAATTATATTAAGGGTTTATATTTTATTATTATTATAATGGTTTATGTTCTTGAAAAAAATATATTTAAATTGTTTCTAGAATATTAACATATAGTGAATTACTTCTTTATATTGACCACGGTATGAAAATGATGTACCAATCTTTAATTAAAAAATAGTGCTAAGTAAGAAGTAAGTAGGTAATTACAAATGTTTTAAAATCATCATTTCTTTGTTGATTGTTTCAGTCTCCACTTGATGAAATTTTATTGTTAAAATTACTTAAAAACAACAAACACCTGATTCAATTTTCTCTTTTTTATTTATTTTTAATTTGATATGTTTTGCCAAGTCTGGCTTCGTTAGAAATTGGAAATACAAGGAATGCCAAATTTATATTTCTTACAAAGAAAGTACAGATAGGGTAATAAATTAATTAAAGGTGTCGTCTTAATTCTGGGGATTTCTGAGGAAGTGGGTGTGGTGTAGCTCAGGTAAATTATACATTTATAAAACATTGTTGACAACAGATGTGAATAATATAATATTATTTAAAACTGGTTGTTCAGATGTATGATCTGTGGTTCAGATTAAGTAAGGGAGTTGAATTGGTATCAGTTTGAACATTCAAGGATTCGGAGAATTTTGTTTTTGTTTGTTTCCAGGGATTCATGAAGGTATAATTTTTTACTTTTGTTTTGTAAATCTAAATTTTGGGATATATTTTGAGGTATATGGTTTTCTGAGTGTTCAGAAAATGTAATTTATTGAGCTCTCATTTTCAAAAGCATTAGAGTGTTCACGCCATCTTGAATTGAACGATCTTCCAGTGTGACCAATATAGAAGTTGGGGCAACTCCCACAGTTCAACCTGGTGACACACGAGTTAGAATTTGTCACTCTTATCTTTTTTGTTTTTAATATGTCTAGGTAAATTATTGTTTGTTATCAAGGCTGTATATATATTCCTGTTCTGTAAAACAGATTCCATAGAATGTGAGAGTATGTTATAATTTAGGTATGGGATTGGGGTCAGTGGGATATATTTCTTTGTACTTTATCAGTAGATAACCACCTTCTATGACGTGAGTTTTCCAGGTTTTGAGAAAACCTTATTGCAAGACAATGACTTAGCAACAGTGCCAAACAATCTCTTCCCATAATCCCTTCAATTTGGATAGTTAGATATATTCATTAAAATAATTGAGAATTACGCCAGGATTAAATATATAATATTTCCATAACAGCACCACCAAGCATAAAAAATAAAACGTCAGAAGATTGTTTGGTGTATTTTAATTTTTGGTTCTGAATTAGCAGTTTAATATTATTTTTAAACATACAAAATTGCAGGAATAATAAGTCTTACAAATATATTCTATATCGTACTTAATGCACAGATCTCTATCATATTAGTAGCCAACCGAGATGAATTTTGCATATTTTAGTTTCTTACCAATAGATGGCGACAGCAATTTTCAGCCTAAACAATATAACTGTTATCTGTTATTTTCAGTTGTTATTTGCAAATAGCAATAACAATAGCAACTGTTATTTAAATTTATCAGTTTTGCCCATCTCTAAAATTTAGTATTTAATAATGGGAAACAGTGTATAAAATTTTTATATTTGGTAGTAAATACACCTATGCATAAAATGATTTAATTAAGTGTTACAAAATGAAACTAACAATAACAGTAATAATTCCTGACTTGGTGCATGATTGAAGTTCTAGTATTGGCCACATCATAATCAGATCTCAACTGAAGTTGTAAGTTTATGCTGAAAATTACACATAATCTCCATATGTCTAATTATTTCATAAATCCTGAGGGAAATTGCACAGTAAGTAAGTAAACAAAAAAATCCTAAATTGCTCATGAAGCTATGTAAAAAAATAATAGTTCTGTACTGGTAGAAAAAGTCTTCTTGGGCTCAAACTCTCAAAGTTTCTAATATTTAAGACCTATGTATTACTTGGTCAAGAAAAATTATGTACTAACCAAATTTTACCAATACCCATATATTATGGACTGTCTTAACAGTGTTCCTAACTATGGCATTGTTGCTTAGAGAGTTACTTATAGAGCGCATAAAACTAAATTTACAGCAAGAAATTTTTAAAGAACATGGAATGTCTGATTAAAATACACCAATATTTTTAACATTAGACAAGTATAATATTTTAGAAAATGACAAAATAATACTTTCTGAATAAATTCCTGATATTTGAAATGCTTCTTTGAGAACCTGGTCGATTTACTTGTTTAACTTAAAAATGTATACTGAGTGTGTCACTACATGTTATTTCAGAAACTAATTACATTAAATTTTGTAACAATCGACATGATAAATACTGTTTGATAGAAGTTAATGTCATTTATAGCCCCTAACCTTCATTTTAAGAATATAGATGGTTACTATGATAACTGAATATAGCTCAAACCACAATGCACTTTTTGTATGGTTAATACTTCCACATAATAGACAAATTTAGTATTAGAATGTAAGAAATAAAAAAATATATTAATTCACACAAATTTTATTTACATTTTGATATACAGTGTGTTCAGCAAAAGAATCACAGACAATGTAACAGCCTTCTGAAAATACAAAAACTTGAATAAAAATTATGTTAAGATGTTGCTGCGTTCAAACTGCTATCTATTTGTCACCAACATCATGTTTTTTGTGTTTCCACACACCTAAATATAAATATGGTTATGTAATAAAAAAACTTACAGTTAAGATGGCGAAATTTGTAACTGCCTGAAATTTGCCTCCATTTGCATATTCAAGAAGAAAAATCTGATTAATAGCCTATGTTCAAATTGGTTAAGAAAAATCTGCATCTCATATCTGAAAAAAATAATGGGAAATTTGGGGAAAACTTGTACAATCCCTCTAAAATTTTTACAAGAATAATCTTAACAGTATAAGTGAATGAAATCATCTGCTCGACTGAAGGTCATAAATAACAAATAACAATTTATAAGAAATAATATGCTGACTATATATAAACAATGAGAAGGAAAGAAATTCTGTGGAAGTAAAAATAACAAATGTGCAAATTTTATATATGCGAGATGAAAGAAATATAATATGTAAGATTAAACTATGAAATAAGGTATGGTATGTGACAACTTAAGTAAAGAGTATAATGTTACATTGTGCCATAATATGAATTATAATGTTACAATATTGTTGGATAAAAATATTATAATATAACTTATTATTATTTTAAACATAAACATTCAACGTTGTCTAAATTTAGTTAATCTTCATCACTACTTTCATCTTCATCTTCACCAAGATGGATGATTAAAGGCTCTATCTCATTGTCATCCAAACGAACTTCTCTATCCCACCATTTCTTTATTTCCATTTCAGTGTGAGATACTGTTTTTTCCCAAACCTCTGGTGTAACCGTTGCCAATGCTTCCTTCCAAAGTTTTACTACTTGTTCCACAGTATTACCATCTCTCTCTATGTGTTTGTTGTAGTATGATTTAGTTATTTCCCATATATGCTCTATTGGATTGAATATGCAATGGTATAGAGGCAGCCGTAGAATATGATGTCCATAAGTATTTGCAAGTTCATCTATCACATACAACGGATTACTTTTTTCCCTAAAATTATTACAATTCATTGTTTGATAAAGTAAAATAGGTTTGCTTATGAAAATTGAATGTGTTTTTTGGTTATAAAAATTATTAATTACAAATATTTATATATAACACACTATTCAAGTTGGTGTCAAAATACAAAAGACACAAGATTTTATTACATAACAATACTGTTTTGTAATGTTAAACCAATTAGTGAAATTGTGGAATCGTCTGAATATACCAATTGAAGTTTTATAAAACACTTAGAAACCACTGGTATAGAAATTCAACCTTATATAATTGTAAAAACAATACAATCTCTTACAACACTATGTTTCAATTATAAAAATGTAAAATGTTATACCCTAACAAAACACCACAATTTTTCACACTTATGTCATCTACATGGAGTAAATTATGAAGAGACCAACTTGGCTATTGAAAGAGCACTGAATGTGAAAAATAAAGGTTTGGTAGTTGGAGACACGATTTTTGTTTGTACATGTGTGGCACCCAAAAGTTCTCAAATCATCACCAAAAACAATCAAACAATTTTCTCTGAAAATATGAAAATGTTCACAATTCAGTACAAACAAAAAATATAAGATAATTTCAAAATAGTACTTTCCAAATGATTAAATATGCAACAGAAACATTTGAGATTATAGTTCTATGGTTCTCAAGTATATAAGTTGTATTTACAAGTAAATGCAGATAGACATTAGTTCCTCAAATTGCAGAGGTCTCTAATACATTGTAACATAAAAAGTACTCATAAATGTACAAGTTGTACAAATTTTTCACACTCAATGCTGTCCCAACAGTCAATATGTAATCTTCATGGATGAAATATTATAGACAACAGTGTGAAAAATGAAGGATTGGTGATAGACTACAAAACCGTTTGTTTGTAGATATGTGGTATACTAAAGGTAAAAGTATGTATACTGTTTACACATAATAGGCGTTATTCTGTCGTTCGGTGTTGCTAGTGGGCCAAAGGGTACGATACCGCTAAATTTAAAAATGACATGAGTGGAAATACAATGAGTGGGGTGGGAATAGTATTGATTCTGGTAAAACGACATTAAAGGAATTAATAGGGAATCTGAACAAAAGAAAAATAAAGTCAGTAGGAACAAAAGCTGAACTTTTGAGAGGTAGTAGACATTTTTATATCCATAAAAATAGTTTATTATTTAGATAATTTTGTAGGTTACAACTTTATGATAAATTATTTATTTATAACCAATCAGAACAAGAGAAAAATTAGTTACTATTAGTATATATTCATCTTATCTGATTTTATCATTTATAAATAGTTCAATGTATCTCATGACACTCTTTTAGATGATGGTTTTGGAAATACTTTTTCAAGCTGTTGGGAAAATACACAGAGAAATCCATTCTGCAGGACATCATTATGGCAACTTTCTATAGCGATCAGTTTATTGGGATCAAAAACATATCCAACTTTCTTTCTCTTAACATTTTACATAATCTAAATTTATCTGCTAAATGAATATAGATGGGTCTATATTCTTTGTTAAAGGTGTTAGAGTCCTTCAAAGTAGGTAAGTATCCATTTATTTGTCTTCCAAATAAACTAACAAAAAATATTTTTTTAGCAATAAAAGATGTGTGGTCTGTTTGAAAAATACATCTGGAACTATACCCGAATTATGTTTAGATGTTATGTCTAAAAGTTTTATATGGCTTGAGAGTTAAAACACAATTTTACAAATTTTAGAAGCTGCAAACCCTGAAGGTACCTGGTTTACATTTACATATTACTATAATCAAATTTGTGACTCATATGGTAATTGATTAAAACTATGTTTGCATAGTTTGTTTTGTTTTTTCAGACACCTATTATGATATTTTGAAATATTACAAGGAAGGTTTTGCACTACTGAGAGCAGCAAAGTTTAGAAAATCAAAAGGGGCATACATAATTAAGTCTATACAAGATGAAACAACATCATCTGATGATGATAATCTGACAATAAAAAAATTGTATTTTTACTGATTTTTTGTATCCATAGGTATTTTATGAGAAAAAAGTTACACATTTTTAGATGCTCAAAGAAAGAAAAGGTTTTATGAACATCAAGTTGTTCAGAAAATGATGATGAAATTTTAGAAACTTCTAGTTGATACTGAATGTAGCAGACATTGAACAATAAATATTGCAACACATTATAAAATTTAAAAAATGTTGTTGACATAAATAGTAATTTTGCTAAAACAATTTATTTTTAGAAAATGATCCAATGACTAAGTTATCACCACTAACTCTATTGGAAAAAGTAAAAATAGTCATTATTTAAAAAGAAATTTTACCATTGATCATTCTATATTTTAATTCTTCATCTTTTAAATTTTAATTTACTTATAACTAAGTAGTAGTAGCATTCAAGTAACTAAAAGTGTAAGCAGTACAAGGCCGTAGCCAGAATTTTTTCGGGTGAGTTGGGTAATTTTTTTTTTGATTGTTAGTGGGCTGCTAGTACTGCAAAATCTGTATTTGTGTTCCTATATTTCCAGGACATATAAAAATGTATAAATATAAAATTTATTCTTTGAAAAAGGGGAATATATGAACTCAAATAGAGATTTTGCAGTAAGAATCAGCCCTCTACCAATCAATAAAAAATATTTTGTTACTTGAATATTACTACTTCTTAGGATAATTATATAAAGCATTTGAAGTTATAAGTAAATTAAAATTTAAAAGGTGAAGGTTTAACATTTAGGAAGATCATCAGTAACATTTATTTTTAAATAATGACAATTTTTATTTGAATAGAATACAATTAGAGGTACACCAGAGTTAGTGGTGACAACTTACTCATTGGAACATTTTATAAAAATAAATTGTTAAAAAAAAATTACTATTTATGTCAAGAACATTTTTAATAATTTATATTTTCTTGAAATAACTGTTTATTATTCAATGTCTGCTACAATCAGTATCAACTAGAAATTTCTAAAATTTTCTGAAGAACTGTTCATAAAAGCCTTATAGACTTATGTGTGCTCCTTTTGCTTTTCTAAACTTTGCTGCCCTCAAAACCTTCCTTGTCATTTGTCAAAATATTCAAGGCATGCCATTCTAAATCCAGAGCATCATAATAGGTGTCTGTGAAAAAACAAAACAAATTATGCAAATATAGTTTTAATAAATTACCATTAGAGTCACAAATTTGATTATAGTAATGTGTAAATGTAAACTAGATTCCTTCAGGGTTAACAGCTTGTAAAATATGTAAAATTGTGTTTTGACTCTTAGGCCATTTAAAACTTTTAGACATAACATCTAAACATAATTCAGGAATAGTTCCAGATGTATTATTCAAAAAGACCACACAACATCTTTTATTGCTAAAAATATTTTTTGTTAGTTTATTTGAAAGACAAATATATGGATACTTACCTTGCTTTGATGGACTCTAATACCTCTAACAAAGAATATAGACCCTTCTATATTCATTTAGCAGATAATTTAGATTATGTAAAATTTTAAGAGAAAGAAAGTTGGATATGTTTTTGATCCCAATAAACTGGTCGCTATAGAAAGTTGCCATAATGATGTCTTTCTGATATTCCTGCAGAATGGGTTTCTCTTTGTGTATTTTTCCAACAGCTTGAAAAAGTATTTTCAAAACCATCATCTAAAAGAGTGTCATGAGATTCATTGAACTATTTATAAGTGATAAAATCAGATAAGATGAATATATAATAATAATAACTAATTTTTCTCTTATTCTGATTGGTTATAAATAAATAATTTATAATAAAGTTGTAACCTACAAAATTATATAAATAATAAACTATTTTTATTGATATAAAAATGTCTACTACCTCTCAAAAGTTCAGCTTTTCTTTCTATTGACTTTATTTTTCTTTTGTTCAGTTCCCCTATTAATTCCTTTAATGTTGATTTACCATAATCAATAATATTCCCATCCCACTCATTGTATTTCCACTCATGTCCCTTTGGCCCACTAGCAACACCAAACGGCGGAATAACCCTTATTGCTGCATGACAATTTTAGTTCCTCAAATTGCAATTGTCTTTAATACATAAAGACTTATGTATCACAATTTTAACATAACAAGTACTCACAAAATGTAGAGTTGCTCAAATTTTCAGTTGAGTTAAAGAACAAATTTAAAATATAAAAAATATACTTACATATTCACTAAATGCAGTAATTCTTTTTTTAACATGTTTCTATCATAAACTATGTTATTTTCTTCTAACCATTTCTGAATTTCAATTTTCTTCACTGTACTTGTATGGGGTTTATTGACAATAACACTATGATAGCTTGCATTATCCATAATTATCACTGATGGGTTTTCCAGATTGCACAATAACTGATGTTGGAACCAATTTAAAAAAATTTCATGATTCATGTCACCATGGTAATCCCTGTCTCTATTATACGAAGGAAATACTAGTTCAGCTCCTGGGACAAATCCTGCCCGGCTTCCAGCGTGAATCACGATAAATCTAATGAAACAACTTTAAATCACCACGTTCGGAGATAATCATAAAAACTCACCTTTTACCACTTCCTTTAATCTTTTTAGAGCTGGAATCCTGCCATGAATATCCTAATGTTCCATATTGAAAGATCCATGTCTCATCTAAAAAAACCATATCAAACAAACCCTCTGTTTTATATTTAATATATTCACGCAGAAATTGAATTCTTTTAACACTTATGTGGTCCAATTCCATTAATTTTCGTTTTGGATCGTCTTTTTTAAATTCAAAACCTATTGCATGTAGAATTCTCCTTAATGAACTTTTAGAGCCGAGAAACAATTGATGATCCAATAATTTTTTCAACAATGTATCTAAATTTATATGTTCCCCTGAAACGAAAACTCTCTGAATATTTTGAAGATTAATTAATGTTTATTACTTACTTGCAGAATACATTTCATAAATTATGTTTCGTATTTCACACTGCACAGTTTCATCAATATCTGTTACTGGTTTTTTATGATCATATTGTCTTTTGGGACTTTTTAGCGCCCCTTTTTGGTTAATTCTAGCTTCAATTCTCTCAACAGAGAATACACTTACTCCCAAAGCTTCAGCAACTCTCTATGATGTATAAAAATATTAGTGCCCCACAACAAATTAAATGTTGACCCACTCAATAATACTGAACATGAACAATATCTAATAAAAACACTAACGTATTTCGGAGGTACAGTAGGATCACCATTTTCTTTATTTTTCTTAAAATAATTTAAACTTGAAGCTATCATAGCTTTTTCTCGGCTACTAAAAGGTTTCGGCATTGTTCTGCTGTATAAATTCCTAAAAACTGAAACAATACTAAAATACAATGAATAAACAGATGTTATAAATAAGTATATGCTGTATAAAAGTCAATTTGAGATTAATTATCGCTTTTCTTTAACAACTCGAATTGTGCAAATGCTCTCATCAAAATTGCTCGAAGAAAACAGGCGGGAAATTGTGACATTTATCGCTGTCATATATGAAATTTGAAATAAAGACACAGAATGACCTATGCTTTGTGTTTTGATAAGTTAACAGTAGAGACTGGATTTACATAAAGCAATGCTAAGGGGATGCGAACTAAAATTAAAACTATCGATTCAGAAACCCTTCATAATGTAATGTCACTTTCTGTTTATAAAAAAAATATATGATAATTAAACTAATGCCGAATAAGATAAATGTACCTATATACGAAAAACTTACATACTCATGTTTGGTTAAAGCTGCTTTTCAGTATTATTCAAATAAAATATATCATTTATTAATGTATAAAAATTCTACAAACAACATTTTGTCATCTAATATAATGTCTAATATAATGTCAAGAAATAGTGGCAACGTTGCTGAGATCGGCCACGGTAGTGCCATTCGAGGCTATGTAATTTTACCAATATAATGGCGAATGGCCCATAAGCAATTTAGGAAAATTTTATTTCAAAATTGGCAGCAAATAATCACCAAAATGACGTCATCGGCTTGGTTGCTGAACTGAACTATAAACATTTTCTAAACTAAACAGATGGCAGAGTTGTACAATTTATTTGACAGTGATTACCTATCCTCTGAAGTAACCAGAAAGCATAAAAGTGTTAAGAAAAATTCACAACTAAAATACATACAATTTGAAAGATAAAAAAAACATAAAACAAAGTGTTCATGATACATAATTCCCTACATACGATAAATGTTTTATAAAAGTTTATTTTAAATATATGGTGTAGGCGCCAGTACCATTTGGAATTGCATCCTTCGCCAAAATATTGACTTTTCGACCAAGAAAATTAACCGTAGGTACTAAACGCACATTCTTCAATTTTGATAAGTCCTTGTCCTTATTGAAAATAGCTTTGTTGTTTCAAATACACTCGGGTTGACCTCATTCTCCACTCTATTTGTGTAATGTTTTGTTATTTGTTTAGTACAACAAATTACCTTGCCACAGACCCCACTCCTGAGAGTATATTTCTTGTTCCGATTTGATTACTTCAATACAGATGTCTGAGTTATTTTAAGCTATATTATTGTCCCCATTTTAAGTTACGTAGATATAATTATATTACATTAGTATTGTGTGTTAAAGATTGAAGTGAGCATTGAAGAAAACAGCCAAACCGCGAAAAACAGTAGTTTGAAAAAATTGCCAATTAAAAATTTTAGGAAAATTTTATCGCCATAAAATCTTCCCCTATTGTTTTTTTTTCTTCTAACCTAATAAGAGAAATCCCCATGGTTTACATATATGACATCTTCATTAAAGAAATAATTTTAGCAACAATGTTTTGAGTTCTGAGACAAAATAATACAAATTATTATTGTAGTAAAACGAATTACTATGTTTTATATCACTAATTTATTTGTATATATATATATATATATATATATATATATATATATATATATATATATATAATAAATAATCTTAAATAACCGTGACTAGTTTCGGCAATACTATGTCATTTTCATGAATTAGTGATATAAAACAAAGTAATTCGTTTTTCTACAATCATAATGATAGTATAGCACAAAGTAATGGCTTCCATCATCAACTAGTAAAAATAATTTGGTCAAGTGCGAGTTGGACTCGCATACTAAGGGTTCCGTACCACCTTCAAAAATCGCTTGATTTTTATAAGAATACATATGTATTTAGTTTTCTAATTTGGCCCCAAAAATTAACAAGAGTTTTAATTACTAATAAACTTTCAGGGAAGCCTCTTATAATCTACTGTCTGAATTTGGAGGCTCTATAGATTGGAACATAAAGGGCAAAATAGGTCAAAATTAACATTATAAATTATTAAATCTGTTATTCAAATTATTTAAAAATACAAATAAAATATATTTTTCAAAATTTAAATAGTGTAGTTTCTAAAATGGGAATTAAGTCGATGTTTAATATATTTGCTAATATATTCTAAACAAATGATTTAAAAATATGATATATTTGTAATTCACATAATGAGCCTTTTATTTGATATATTACATGATACGTTTGAAAATTGAATTTTTTTTTCCATTTAATTGTATAATTTTTCCCTAAAATTACTATGGAGGTTTTCTAATAATTTTTCCTATAAATTTCAAGTGAGCCCGAGTACCCCTAATTATTTTCAAAATTTTAGGTAGTATGGTTTCGGAAATAAAACGAGAAATGAGAATTTTTTATATCTTTATGGTAATATCTTGTAAACAATTAATTTTAAAAATATGAAAAATATGGATTTGTATTCCTCATAATGAGCCCCTTCATTTGATATATTGCATGATGCGTTAAAAACATATTTTTTATTTTCGGTTTAAATCTATAATTTGGCCCCCAATATTAATATCAGGTATTTCTTCGTATTTTTCCTGTAAACAAAAAAATTAGGTCTTATAGTTGGGGGAATAAAGGGGGGAATGTATATTTTAAAATATTTATTTAAAAAATATATATTTATATTGGTCATAATGAGCCTTGTGACTTGATATATTACATGATCCGTTAGAAACAAGTTTAATTTTTTATTTTCATTTAATACTATAATTTGCCCCCCAAAATGAATATTAGGGGTTTCTCCTAATGTTTCCCGTAAAGTTCAGGTGAGGCGCTATACCTCTATTTTTTCAAAATTTTACAGCTTATGGTTTCGGAGATAAGGGGGGGGATAGGTAATTTTTTTATATTTTTGTTTATATCTTTTAATTAATTTATTTTAAAAATATGATAAAATTACATTTGTTTTTGTCATAATGAGCACTTTAATTTGATATATAACATGATGAGTTAGAAACATTTTTAATTTTATATTTTCCATTTAATTCTGTAATTTGCCCCCCAAAATTAAAAGTAGAAGTTTCTCCTTACTTTCCAGTAAACTTCAGGTCAGACTCTATACCTCTAATTTTTTTCAAAACTTTACGTTGTATAGTTTCAGAGATCGGGGGGGGGATGGATAAATTTTGGTATATTTTCGTTAATATCTTTTAAATTAATTTTTTTCAATATGAAAAAAATATATTGGTGTTCCTCAGAATGATACCTTTCATTTGATGTATTACATGATGCGTTTTAAAAAAAATAAATTTTTATATTTTCATTTAATTCTATAATTTGACCCCCAAAATTAATATTAATGATTTTCCTTATTTTTTCTGTAAAGTTCGGGCAACGTTCTATATTTCCTATTTTTTAAAAATTTTAGGCTTAATAGTTTCGGTGATCAAGGGGGGATTTTTTAGTCCCCCCCCCCATAAGTACCTCTAAAATCAATTTTTTTTCTTTTGCGGTATGTACTTCTGACCGGGTCACCAAACTATACATTGATACCAAATTTCAACGTCTTCCGACCAATACTTTAGGACAAAATTGCTGTGATGTGACAGGCAGAAATCCGGAGTGATATTATAAGGATATCGGTATATTGTATATACGGAACCCTAATTAGTTATTATATTCATGAACGTTAATTAACTGAAACAACAGACAATTTAAAGAAAGTAGTTTTATCTTATACACACATCAAATTATTTGAACTAATAAATCAGTAGTTTTAATTCTTTTTCAATATAAAAATATGAATGTAATTGTTAAGAACATATGTAAAATAAAAATCAAAATAATACTTTTTGAACTATATTATTTCTATAAACAGCTAGAGTGAGATCTTTTTAATTTGTGAAATAAATTTTTTGACCGTATAGGCTCTTGCCTGATGCGATTCTGGATACTACATTTTGGGGATTTCTTGCGAATAGTTTGGTGAATACTCGTTGATTATAGTACTACTTTAATATCTTGTTCACCAAAAGAACACTTGTACTCCATTGGTATATCTTTAACATTTTAAATAACTTAACGTCAGATATTTTGAAATTTTAGTAGACAGTGGTTATTTTATTAATGCCCATTTTGGAAACATTAAAATTCACCATAACACAACTTAGTATGTGGCTCACCAGTTTTTCGTTGATTATATAACAATCACAAAATGATCAGGGGCACAGTTTGGGCCAGATTTTTGAGTTGTATGTACGACTAAGTGATAAAATATTAAAATTTCTTTCTTCTTATACTGACCTGCATTTTTTAAAAAATGTTTCTACACCCAATTATTTTTACGCGACATATTAAATGCACATTTTCACTAAACTACCTGAACGCTATAATGTTTGGAAGGGAGGGTATGAAATCTATGTATGTGTAGAAAGGGTCAAAGTCGAATAAATAAACATGCATAACGGCAGACTAATATACAACGACAACAAATAATTAAAGAGTTTACTTTTGTGAAGTAAACAAATATTTGCGGCATGTTTTTCAATGTTTAAGCACTTTTTGGGAAATAGCACCACAATTCACGAAAATTGCTGTATATTTCCAAACGTTTCGTTTTTTTTATATTATTATTTATTTATTATTATTATTTTATATAAAATAATAGATATTGTCAAACATGTTAATTTCACTTGTGGTGATATTTCGCAAAAAGTCCTTAAATAAGTAAACAAGTAATTGTTAAAGTTGCATATTAATTATACTAATATGCAAGAAATAACGCGTAACTAATTTAGTCAGACTTATTAAACAATTTCCAAAGATTCATTTCATGTTCGTAAAAAAGTTCGTAGAATAGTTCATTTTTGTTAGTTGGTATCTTAAAACTTAAACAATTGAAAATTATAACTGAAGACAACTATAACTGAAGAGTTGAAAATAATAAACAAACCGCGAACAAGAAACTTTGGCTCTCTCCTGCTCCTGGACTATTAATATGAAATTTTAATATATATGATCAAAAGTTAGTTTTTTCGGCGATTTTCTGAAAAACTACATGTTTCAGCACATAGATCCTAATATGGGATAATGTCGGGGTATTCCATTATAGAATACAATTTAAAAAGTTATCCCAGTCCACAAATGGCGAGGTTCCATAAAAAAGTAATGAGGTTAAACACTTGATCAGGTTACAAAATAAAATAAGAAGCACATCGAGAACTTCGAATGCTTACAAAAACTTCTCTACTTCAACCCCTTTCCAACGATATATCACACTTATTGGAAAGTAATCAGTATCATAATAAAATATGAGTTGAGGTGAGAACTACAAAAAATAAAACATACACCATATTGCAATAATTTGTTGTAATTTTTTTTCAATCCGGCTTCTACCGCTACGGATGCAATCGCGACACCTTTTTCTGACTCCTACAGTGGTAGTCTCTAGTCGCATCTCATCCCATATTATTTGAAAAGCAACATCTATTCTTGCTCTTAACTGCTTTTATTTCTCTGTAACAAACGAGTTGCTTGGCCCGTCCCCATACAAAAAAAATCAAAAGGAGTCAGGTCTGGCGACCTTGGAGGCCAGAGTATAGGGCCAGTTCTCTCAATCCACGCGTTTGAGAATGAATTGTCCAGGAGCTGTCTGACAGGTCACCTATAATGTGCTGGACAGTAATCTTTTTTGAATATTATTGGTCTGCCTCCAATGGGATTTCATCTCATAAGATCGATCATCCCACATTATTTGCAACGCAACATTGATTCTTTCCCTTAACTGCTCCTTGGTTTCTATTTCTATCTCGTAAATGACTTGAATTGGTAATGAATGCTTTAACGATCATATTAGATGAAGTCCTATTGGAAGACAGATCAAAAATATTCAAAAAAGATGGGTGTCTAGCACATTATAGGCGAACTGTCAGAGAGCGCCTGGACAATTCATTCCCAAACGCGTGGATTGAGAGAACTGGCCCCACACTTTGGCCTCCAAGGTCGCCAGACCTGACTACCTTTAATTTTTTTGTATGGGGGGGGGCAAGCAACTTGTTTATGAGAGAGAAATAAAAACGAAGGAGCACTTAAGAGCAAGAATAAATATTGCTTTCGAAATAATACGGGATGAGATGCGACTAGAGACTACCACTGTAGGAGTCAGAAAAAGGTGTCGCAATTGCATCTGTAGCGGTAGAAGCCGGTTTGAACAAAATTTATAACAAATTATTGCCACTTGATGTATGTTTTATTTTTTGTAGTTCTCACCTTGTAAGTTACAAACTCAAATTTTATTATGATACTGATTACTTTCCAATATGTGTGATAAATCGTTGGAAAGAAGTTGAAGTAGAGACGTTTTTGAAATCATTCTATGTTTTCTATGTTTTTCTTATTATTTTTTATTTTTTTTTGTAACGTGATAAAGTGTTTAACTTAATTACTTTTTTTATGGAACCTCGCCATTTGTGGACTCATATAATTTTTTCAACCAATCATTTGTGTCAAATATCGAATGCAGATGAGCAAACAGATATCATAGATTACATTTTTTTAAGTTTATTTGGTGGAGATACAGTGAAAAATAAAAAAGTTACAACAGTTTAAATGTAAAAATCTGAGAAATAAAAAAATAAAAAAACAAAAACCGTAAGATATCTAGACTTTATATGGGCTACATAACTTAGCACACGAGCCCACCTATCTGCCCTCCATGTTTGGCGAACATTCTAAAAAACACCGGTATATAAATTTTATATCTTGTAAATCACTTTTGAGTTTTTTAAAAAAAATTATTTATTGAAATATAAAAATTAAAACTTTGAATAAAACATTAAATTGAAAATTAAAAATGAACTAACTAAATGGTACAAGTATACTAACGATAAATGACGACCGTGGGACCACGTCGCTCTGATTTATAACATTAAGAAAGCAGACTAATCAAAAGAATGGTCAAGTCGATGCGTTCCCATGTTTATATAATGAAGCAGGAAACTGGTCAGCGAAATGTGATCCTTTGTATCATACACGTGAATGATATTTACTCCTAACAGCTCCCCTTTACCAAGAAAAGTTGATGCTATAACATCAACTTTTGGAATTTACTGGACGCTAGCTAAATAAGCAAAAACAATACAAATATGGAAATAAAGTTTAATAAGGTTACATAAAATACGAAAAATATACAAAACATAAAAGTCAAATAAGAATAGAAATGTATCAAAAGGTTCTCACTTCTATAAGTCTGGATGTTCAGGTTCCTCTTCGATTTGGGGCCTCAGTTTTGGTATCAACTTGGAGAACGGTTTTGTCAGGGTACTCAGACTCTCTGGATTGGAGTTGTCGTTTTTCGGAGGTCTCTTAACGTGCCTTATGATTTTCAATGAGCTGTATACAACAACAATTGTTACAATGATAATTATTGTAGCATACGTGAACCAGGAAATGTTTTTATTAACAAAGGGTTGGTTGATGAGATCGTCGAGATCCCTTGAAAACTGGTCCAGCTTGTGGTTGGCTATGGATAGTTCTTCCATGTTTAAGTCGTCCAGCTTCAGGGGCTTAAGGTCCGGAATTGCAAGTTTCTCAGGTTGAGAATTGCAAGAATTGAATGGAATTAAAACTGGATGAGAATTGTCCGAAATGTTCATGAATTTTTGTGCTTCGGCTTGGATTTTCGTAATCCCAACAAAAGCGCTACATTCCGTTTGTAACCGAATGATAGAATTGTTCGATAGCACTAAAGTTGTAGCGTCAATTCCTGGATAATTATCGGTCACATGTAAGGGTTCCGATATGATTACAATCCACGCATTTGTTTCAAGTTTTTGAACATTGTACCTTTCACTGAAAACGATGGCACTTTTACAAGTTTCGGGGACACTACGAATGTTTTTCAGGAGCTGCGCCTCACAGGGTGCATTTGAGTCTATGGGATACGCGTATAAATCGGAGCACAGGTTTCGGAGTGGAGTCAGCTGTTTGCACGCACTCAAGTCCTTTATTGGTATATACATAAGAGAATCATCATTTCTCGCTACATATTTTTGAGTAAAAGATAGGATGTGATGAAAACCAGTTCTATCATCTAAAATCGGAATAGGGTATAAATGGTAAGCTGTATAAAGCTGTTGCTCTACTAGAGGGATTTTTAAAATAGATCTGAGTGAGTTTGACAAGCTTGTAGTTCAATTACTTCCAAATACTGTGCAACACTTGAAAATCTGACTGGTAACGGTAAATTATTTTTAACAAGGTTTTGAGAAATCTCCTGTAATGCGGCAATCAAATGATTCGGTGTAATAATAGAGGAGTGGATAATTTTCAAACGAGCAAAAGTTATTGGATTTAAAATATCTTTAAGGTTATCTTCAAGAAACAAATAACTAGCCATTAGTTTTTCACAAATTTCAAGAAATGATTGTTTGGCTTGAACAGTGGCTATACGGTCATTTAGTTTATGTATCTTGAGGTTGATTTCGTTAATGTCTTCGTTAAAGATTTTCTCGTCTATTTGAAGTTTTTGAATAGTTTCATTAAAGTTTTTAATAATAGTGGTTGTAACGCTCATTTGATTCTTTAAAAGATTTTCGACTTGTAGTTGTCCTTGGTTAAGTCTGTTTATGCTGCTAGTATAGAATTCACCATCGGATACGTCTAGGTTACCGGTTATTGCTTTAAAGATGGTTCCAGCACCGTCTATTAATCCGCGTTTGGGTCTTTTAGTGACTAGAAATACTTCTGAAAATTTTGTTTTGATGGAGTCGGAGATTTGTTTTAAAAGGCTAATGTGTGTTTGGACGTCCACACGAAAGGCACCTGTATCGTGAAATTTGAAGCCAGGCATAGGATCGACAGTTCGTTCTAAAGTATTGAGGATTCTGTTATTATTTTCAAATAGTTGATTAAGGGTTGTCAAGTTCCGGTGAACTAATAGAGTCCATTTATAGTTTGATACAATTATTCGACTTTCGTCATGGTAGTAGATACCGAGAGTGTTGTTAATCGGTTTGACGTCGTACTGTGAAACTGCTGATCCGAGCAGCAGAAGAAACCTGAAAAGAAAGTTAGTTTTCAGAATATGGTTTCATTCTGTCAAAGTTCACTTTCGTTCGTTAGTTAGTTCTTAGGTTTAGAAGTGTAGCAGAGTTATTGTGAATCTCAATAATTTGGAATGGGCCATTAAATTTGTTCTGGAGTTTGTCTTTTATTTGTGACTCTTTTACGTATACCTTGTCACCGATTTTGTAATCAGGTGGGTTTTTCGAAACGTGTTGGTCAAATCTTTCTTTCGCTTTTTGTTTCTGTAAGTTAGTCTTTTCACGTGCAATTTTGTAATAGTAAGAAATTCGGTTATTTAGGTCTCGTACATATTTGCTAATTAGTTCTTTTTGATTATAAAGAGTCTCTGGGGGTCTGCTGGAGGTATGTCCGAAAACGAGTTCGAACGGGGTCTTATTGGTTGAATTGTTATAGGCAATAATAGCATACGGAAGTACGTTTAAGGGGTGTTCGTCGGGGTTTTCAGCCTTGTGAATGCGAATCATTTCTAGTAGAGTAGAATGAAATCGTTTCACGGAGCCGTTTGTTTGCGGGTGTCCCACGCTAGAGTAGGTAAGTTTGATGTCATAAAGTTTGCATAAATCTTTTAGTATGGCATTGTCAAATTCTCTGCCATAGTCGCAGTGATTACGTAATGGTGTACCGAAATGTTGAAAGTACAACATAATAGTACTAACGACAGATTTGGCGGATTTATCTGCCAAAGCATAGGCTTGTGAGAATTTAGTCAGTTCGGCTCTTATTAAATGTGAATGCTATTAGGAATTTCTAAGATGTCGATGTTAATTCTTTCAAAGGGTGTTTTAGGTGTCTCAGTTATGACGAGGGGATTATCTAAGTTTTTTCGACAAGCTTTGGTTTGTTGACAGATTACGCAGTTCTTTATGAAGTTCTCAATGTCTTTAGTAAATCCCGGCCAGTTGAACCTCTCTTTGACACGGCGTATGGTTTCGTTGATGCCGCGGTGCAATTTGTTTTTTCCGTTATGATATTGCTCGAGTATTACTGGTATTTCGTCTTTTTTAGGAGTTTTTGTGATGTTTTGGCAAATCTTCCACTTAATGTCATTTTCAGAGAAAATAAAGGATAGCATTTCCAGAATTGGAAGATCAAGGTTGTTTTCTACACAATATGTTTGCGAGGAGGAGAGAACGTCCTGATTTTTGAAAATAGATGCGAAAAAGACTTCATTTACGATTTCGGGATCGTTTGGAAGCGGGACTATGAAGTATTGTCTCCTGCTAACAGTTTTGCTAGCGAATACGTTGATTTTAAATGTTTCAAAATCAGCGACTTCTTGGAAAATATCTTCGAATATGTCGTGATGGAATTCCTGAAGGTTGGATGATTGGGAAAAGATTAGGATATTTTTATTTGCCTTGTCTAGAAGTTGGCAATTAGAAAATTCGATTTTACTATAGTCAATTAAGGAAACAGTTTTGTAACGTTCAACAAAAGTTTTGAATTCTTGGGATATCGTTTCGGTAGTTATTTCGTTTTGTTCGGGTTCGGAGGTATTGTCATCGTCTTCATCATTTAGGGGTAAGATTTTGTGGGGTGTTAGTTTAGTTTTGGCCTGGAATAATACGCATTCATCAAGGTGGTTGATTTTAATGCGTGATAAGGCGTCGGCGTTTTTGTTAATTTTACTTGGTTTGTAAATGATCTCGTAGTCATATTCTTCGAGTTTAAGTCTCCATCGGGCTAATCGACTTCCGGGGTCTTTTATCGAGAACAGCCACGTCAACGGGCGGTGATCGGTAAGAAGTTGGAACTTTCGGCCATAGATTATCCGTCTCCAGTGCTTCACTGCCCAAACAATAGCCAACAGTTCTCTCTCAATAGTCGAATACCTTGTCTCGGCTTGACAAAGTGTCCTGGAAGCATATCCAATGGGTAAATCTTTACCTATTGGCCCTTGGGATAGTACAGCGCCGATTGCAAAAGCACTGGCGTCAGTGGTTAGTATGAATGGTTCCTCGAAGTTTGTATAGATCAGTATTGGTGTCGAAGTTAACGCACGTTTGAGTTCGTTAAAGGACGTGACGCATTCAGCGTTGAAATTAAACGGTTGATCCTTTAGTAAAAGTTTAGTTAGGGGTTTCGATATTCTCGCGAAGTTTGGAATAAACCTCGGATAATAACCCAAAAATGACTTAATATCTTTGGGGTTCTGCGGTTGAGAAAAGTTTAAGATACAGTCGACTTTCGACGGGTTGGGTTTTACACCGTCTTTAGTTATTAAGTGTCCCAAATAAGCGACCTCCTTGCGGAGAAACACGCATTTGTCAGGCTGTATTTTGAGGTTTGTCTTCCTAAGTCTTTTAAAAACGTCAGTTAGTCTTGCTAAGTGTTCGTGAATGGTGGGCGAATAAACGATTATATCGTCTATGTACACCAAACATCTTTCGTTCTGGATTCCTATCAGAATATTCTCCATCACCCTTTGGAATGTTGAAGGGGCATTTTTCAACCCGAAAGGCATGCGAACAAATTCAAAATGACCGTTCTCTACAGTAAAAGCGGTTTTTTGAATGTCCTTGGCCTCAATTTCAATCTGGTGGAAACCAGAAGCTAAATCTAGGATGGTAAAATACTGGCATTTGCCAAGTTGGCCTAACAGATCGGATATGTTGGGTAACGGATATTAGTCGTTTATTGTCAGTTCGTTAAGTTTTCGATATTCGATAGTCCACGACTACGCGCCATTTCTGTTTCCCGGAGGCGTCGAGTTTTTTTCGGGACAACCCATACAGGGGAAGACAAGGGAGAGTTTGAGGGACGAATGATGCCCTGTTCTAACATTTTCGAAACTTGGTTACGGACTTCCTCTTTGTGAATTTAGGGATAGCGGTACGATTTAGTGTATATGGGTTTGGCGTTGTTTGTGTCGATGGAATGTTTTATTTCATTCGTGAAACTAAGATGGTCACCTTCTAAGTAGAAAATGTCGGAAAAGTCAAGACAAAGTTGTTGTATTAGTTCGGCCTCTTCCTCGTTAAGGTGTTCGAGTCGGAGTTGATTGTTCTAATTTGATAGTGTCGAAATTTACAGTTTTTGGGCAGGCGTTAGCGTTTAAGATGGATTTCTAAAATTCGCCTTTGTCGTTAACTTGGACTAAAGCATTCGGAAGTCTCACATTTTCTAGGTCGGTAGTCGTTAGTATAGCTTCCGTGTTACGTAAGTCACATTTGAGTTTGCAAATCCGTTCTGTTCGCGGTTCAAGAGTAATCGTGTTTGAAATTGTTGGGTTAATTGTTAGAGATTGCCTGTTTGAAGATATTGTTTCGTCTGTTACTTTCATAAGCAGAATAGTTTTGAAGTTGGTTATAAGAAGTTTTTTGTTAAAGTCAATCACACAATTGTAATGTTCTAAAAAGTCAGAACCTAGTAGACCATCGAATTCGATGTCTAAGTTACAGATGTAAACTTTGTGTGGATCGTTAAGATTAAATGGGAATAAGGTCGATTCGTTAATCAAGATTTTTTGATTAGTGATACCTTGAATTACAACGTTTTCTGGGTATAGGTGTCGAAATTTTTTACAAGTGTTTGGTTTAAAAATTGATAAACCGGCACCTGTATCTATTAACAGTTTATACGTATTAGTGCCGTCGTTGATGTAGAAAAGGTTCTTAGAATTTAACGAAAGTGAGGGGCTTATAGGAAAGCTTGTTCCGGAAATGCCAACCAATCAAAATGGTTTTCTAAAAGTGTTTTTATTTCGTCCCAAGTCGACGCATTTCTTGAATTAACAAGCTCGGCTGCACGGCCTCTTAGCTTGTTTTTGATGTGCAAAACTAAAAGAGTTATTTGATTTGCGACAGCCATATTTTGTGCTGTCGAACAGGAGCTGATGAAAGTATTTAAGAAAATTGGATTGCCGTCGTATTCAGGGATGATAGCGAAAGTTTCCGCAAGCTTGTAAGGTTCTACCGTACCTTGGCGTGTTTCAACCATATTTAGAAATATTGTGAACTAGTTTATAAAAACAAATATATCAAATTAAATATTAAAAGGAAAAAAATCACTGTATGGGTATGTTTGTAGGTAAATTTGTTACAGCAATTAATAAACAGGTCAATATAAATGTAGTAAAATGAAGGTAAAAGGTAAATGCAATGCAAAGTAAATGAGGTATATTTGCAGTATTAGAAACAATTAAAATAATATCGAACACAAAAGCACAGAAGGCCTCTATGTGTTTAAGTATGTGTTTAAAGAGTTGTTTTAAAATAAAAGAGATGAATGTGGGTGAATATTAAATGATAGAACTGTATGTTCAAGATACATAAAAATCGTATCCAATAAATCAATAAAATAATAAAAATCAATAACGTGATGATTGTAATAGTACATACTTTAATACTCCTGGCATGAGACTGTTCTGGAGAAGCTTAGGACTGGTTAGCTGTAAGGTTGCGTGTTCCGGGTTCTCGCTGCTACAGTTGTTGTCTCGGTCTGGAAGTTCTTGTCCACAAGGATTTGGAAATCGACACAACTAGTGAGTGTACACGTGTTCTAGCTGTGTTGGACAATCCTACTGACTGCGCCAATTTTATATCTTGTAAATCACTTTTGAGTTTTCTAAAAAATATATTTATTGAAATATAAAAATTAAAACTTTGAATAAAACATTAAATTGAAAATTAAAAATTAACTAACTAAATGGTACAAGTATACTAACGATAAATGACGACCGTGGGACCGCGTCGCTCTGATTTATAACATTAAGAAAGCTGACTAATCAAAAGAACGGTCAAGTCGATGCGTTCCCACGTTTACATAATGAAGCAGGAAACTGGTCAGCGAAATATGATACTTTGTATCATACACGTGCATGATATTTACGCCTAACATATATATATATATATATATATATATATATATATATATATATATAGGATGTCTCTTTTAAACATAAAGACGCGTGTTCTGAAGAACGTGGTTTCAACACTGCAATTATTTCCTTTCTCATTCAAACTTATGAAACCGGCAAAGTTGATCAAATTTTTCAATTTTCTATAATTAATTTGCTGAAAAATATTGGATAATCCGCAAAAAAAATTCTTTCAATATACTGTATAAAACACGTACTTTCTGTTCTATATTGAAGAAATTAAAAATATGAGATACACTGAAGTGCACCGTCAGCGGAAATAGGTTAAAAGTTATATAACTACTACTAAGGACTTTGTTCCATGAGTCCTCAGTATGTTGCTCGAGGTAAGTAGAAGTCTCCAAAAACCGACATTTCATAAATGTTCTATACCGATATGTTACTGATGGAAATTGAATAAAAATCCCTTAAAATGTTTGCAATCAGGGAATTAGGATTTTAATTTATTTTACAATTTAAATTACAGAATGCTTAATGCTGTAATTGAACAACCGATCGTGAAACTGGTAAATAAAAATATGCCTCCTATTATCCACTAATATACATGAAGCTCAAAAAGAACAAAATCTTTCTTAATACACCATATTTTGAAGCACATTAAATACACCAAAACATAAACATTTTATCGACATAATCGAAGCGGGCGTAGCACTAAACAAATGAAACAGGCGTGCTGCGAGTGATTGTCATTATCGTCAAGTTGACAATCTCATAAAAACGAAATAACTGACCGTAACAGTGAAACTGTGTAGTGTTTCGGAAACTACGAACTGGAGACACTCCGTAAAGAGTTCTGTCCTGTTACGTGACGATAAGGACAACTATTGTTATCGTAAAGGGAGGGTGTACATATGGAACGGCGTGTTATTTTTCAATTTATTGGTGATAAAAAGTGAGTTGACGTAATATGAAGAATACTTAGCTATGACTAAGATAAGCTGAATAAAGTCAAGATTGTCGGTTAGGTGTGGACAAAAATTAAAGAGTGATATTCTAGTGCAAATTGTTTGTTAGGTGGTAAACTGTACCTCTAATTTCACTTACTAAATATTTACCTATTTAAGTGTGGTCTGTAAATAATTAAGGGCGTTTTTAAAAAATGTATGATTTGTCACTAATTAGATGAGCACTCAGCTAATAAAAACAATGATAAGCAAAGCAAGACCAAGACTGTTGCTAACTTTGTTTGAGTTTTGGTCTTACTTATCCGCTCTTGGTATTGGTCTTGCACAAGTTCCTTGGGTCTTGGTCTTGGTTCAGAATTTTTTGTCTGGGTTTGGCTTTGATATTGATCAATTCAGTTTAATACTTACCTACATACTTTTTTAAATGACCAATTTAATGGAATTACTAAAAACTAAAAGATACTTGTAATAAATAGACATTCAGCTAAGACTGATTTTGAATTTTAAGTCAGAGAATTTTTCAAAATATTTTTCAGCTATTAACTCAATAATTAAATAATTTTAACAGTACATAAACAATATTTAACTAATCACTGTCTATTAAATTTAATGAAATAACTGAAATAAAATATTAGATCGTGGTGTATAGTTAACTTTATTTGACTTTATTCGACCTCAAATTTAGCCATAATGCAGATTCATTATTTATTTATTTAGGATTTCTTTTCAAATTTTTTAACAGTACCTCAACAGTACAAGTCAATAGCGATTACATCATATTAACATTTTTTTAATACACTAGTCAATAGAAATACTTAAGAGACGTAAAATTCAACCGCAAACTTGTAGAAGTAAATTATTTGAGGATTAAAAAAATATGGATTGTATAGGTTTATTGCTTATATTCTGAGAAGTGATGACGAGATCATAACGACGTCAATGGAAAAGTTATAGAGAATCAGAAAATCTTCATCATGAGAGTTCACAAAGATAAGCTGGAGAAAAACGATAAAAATTGATTTAAAAAATTTTTTACTTTTGTTGTAATTAAGGCTGGAGTTGTGATCTTTCTCCTATTGATAGCTTACAATATTGAGTTTAAATCGGCTCAAAATCTTTATTGTCCGTTATGTAAGTCCAGCTGAAATGCATTATACTCGAACGGTTTATACTAGTTAATACGGTTCGCCTTGCGAAATATCTCTCTAAATTATATAAATTACATTTCTACAAAAACTACTTATTCGAGAATATCCATCTTGGGCTGATATAAACATTTTGTCTATTCATGGGTTTTCTCTCCTCCAAATTTTTTCCTGTAACAGATAAGTATTTAAAAAATTGTATATGTAGAACAAAGTGTAAGGCAATTTCGTAAAAAAATTGCCCGGATTACTGGCTGTCTGTAGAGAGATTCTTCCTCACAGTTTTTCTGAGAGAAAGAGATGTCTATAAAATGATCAACCAGTATTCCTGTATATAAGTAATGTATTGTATATTGTGTAATACTTATCTGTGTATGGAGACGTTTCAACTCCGAGTCTGGAGTCGTTGTCAATCGTTTAGTGTTATTTTCGAGGTTTTTTTCCAAAAAATTTTCGCTTTGATTTTGAATTTATTGTTTGTCAAAAAATTTGACACTGACAATTTGTCGTTTGGCGATCACTTGACGCTGAGGTTACCGTTTTTTTGTTCTGTTAGCAGTAAATTCTTCCAGTCCAAATGAAGGTCGGCTGAAGGTGCTCCGATTTCAGTGTTGTTTATCATCATACAGCTGGCTTCTTTAAGTTTTCTCTTTTTTAAGTTTTCTTCCTTCAACAAGATCTTTGTTTTATCCCAGTCTATCCTATGGCTGCCGGTGCTCGTTAATACATGATTGGCCAAATTTGATTTGTCCACATGTCTTCTGGAAATGTTATATTGATGTTCTTTTTTCCTTACTTCTAAAGGTCTTGAAGTTTCACCGGTATAAGAATGGCCACAGTCACACAAAACACTGTACACACAATTTTTAGAATTCTGGGTTGCGTTAAACCTTGCGCTCTATCCTCACACATACCAAACCGTTTAACGCAACCCAGAATTCTAAAAATTGTGTGTACAGTGTTTTGTGTGACTGTGGCCATTCTTATACCGGTGAAACTTCAAGACCTTTAGAAGTAAGGAAAAAAGAACATCAATATAACATTTCCAGAAGACATGTGGACAAATCAAATTTGGCCAATCATGTATTAACGAGCACCGGCAGCCATAGGATAGACTGGGATAAAACAAAGATCTTGTTGAAGGAAGAAAACTTAAAAAGAGAAAACTTAAAGAAGCCAGCTGTATGATGATAAACAACACTGAAATCGGAGCACCTTCAGCCGACCTTCATTTGGACTGGAAGAATTTACTGCTAACAGAACAAAAAAACGGTAACCTCAGCGTCAAGTGATCGCCAAACGACAAATTGTCAGTGTCAAATTTTTGACAAACAATAAATTCAAAATCAAAGCGAAAATTTTTTGGAAAAAAACCTCGAAAACAACACTAAACGATTGACAACGACTCCAGACTCGGAGTTGAAACGTCTCCATACACAGATAAGTATTACACAATATACAATACATTACTTATATACAGGAATACTGGTTGATCATTTTATAGACATCTCTTTCTCTCAGAAAAACTGTGAGGAAGAATCTCTCTACAGACAGCCAGTAATCCGGGCAATTTTACGAAATTGCCTTACTACACTTTGTTCTACATATACAATTTTTTAAATACTTATCTGTTACAGGAAAAAATTTGGAGGAGAGAAAACCCATGAATAGACAAAATAATTCAAGACCTCCTCAACAATCTTTTCGAAATTACTTGATATAAACATAACAATATAAGTTAATTACATCATATTTTTGGGCGTTATTATTGTTTTTTATTATTTACTTCTACGAATTTGCTTTAAAATATTCTCAGTTATTTTGTTTTTCTGTTGCAGAAGTGTTTATATAAGCGAAATTCTGTTAAATTTGATGATCCAAAATTACTTAAATTTTTCTTTATTGACTGGTTCTTACAATTATTGCGAGAGTAATGAAAAATTAATAATAGGGAGTAACTTACGATTTGCTTCTTATTTTAGGCCTTATAGTTTCGGCAGTAACCGGTGGTAATTTATTTTATATTTTTGTTAATATCTTTTAAACAGTTTATTTTAAAAATATGAAAAAAATATATTGTTATTCCTAATAACATATCCTTTAATTTGATTTATTACGTGATGCGTTTGAAACAATATTATTTTTATAGTTTTCATTTAATTTTATAATTGTCCCCAAAATTATTATTTATTTTCCTGTAAAGCTCCCCCCTATATCACTTATTTTATTCTAAATTTGAGGTCTTATAATAACGAAGTTAAAACGGGGAATGGGCAAATTGTTGTATATTTTTGTTAATATCATTTAAACTATATATTGTTCAAGTATAAAAGACTATATGTGTTCCTCTGAATGAGCCATTTTATTTGATATACATGACGCGTTTGAAAAATGTTTAATTTTTTATTTTGCATTTAATTCTATAATTTGCTCCCCGACATTAATATTGGGGTTTCTCCCTATTTTTCCTGTAAACTTTGGACAACCTCCTACATTTCGTATGGTTTCAAAATTTCAGGCGCAATGGGTTGGGAGTAATTAGGGACAATTGACAATTTTTGTAAATTCTGCGTTAAGTCCAGTAGTTTCTGAGAAAATTTCTGTGATGTGAAACACGTAGAAATCAGGTGTGATTTTATATAGGTTTCCGTATATTGGATATACAGAACCCTAAAAATGAAAACAGTAACAAGCAGTTAAGCGATAAATAATAATTGTTTTCTGATCAATCTTGAGATTCATATTTAGAGACTTGGGAAAATAATTATGAGACACATCGATGACGTTTAGGGTAATTTTATTTTTCGATATTTCTAAACAAAACGATATCTTTTATGTTGTAAAAAACTTTATCAATCCTAATAACTTTTTTTTGAAAACGATAGTTCTCACGTTATAAACAAAATTATTATTATTATGGTACCCCTTCGGAATATTCCTTAACACAAAATTTGAACTGAATTTAAAATAATATTTAAAAAATATGCGGATGAATTGATAACCTCCTCCTTTATTGAAGTCTGTTAAAAAATAAATTGACAAATCGAAATTTATAATCTTATACCCTTTTAAAAAATATATCTTGTTATTACATTACTCTTCTAAATTAATTATATGTATATTATATAATGATAAGTTTTAGACGTTAGGTTATAATCTTGCCAATTGGTATTTGACTTGCTTACTTGCTATTGGTATAAATCTTGTTAATTCAGTTTTGATCTAGGTATATAAACGGTGGCTAACAAAATCTTAGTAGGTAAGTTACCAATAGAACGTAAACACAGGTATTACAATATGAAAATAAATTTGTGAGTATTTGCAGTTTAATAGGTAATATTTAAAAATCGATGAATTAAACAAATAATTTGGTCAAGTGCGAGTTGGACTCGCATACTAAAGGTTCCCTACCACCTTCAAGATTCTAATATTCGAGTTTCAGACAAGCAGGGAATGAGTGCATTTTCTTATATCTTTTAAAGGAAGCGTTTTAAATTTATAAAAAATATACACTTTCAATTTCCACACAGACATTTTATTTTATCTGCTTTAGGATTCGCTTGACTTTTATAAGAAAACATATGTATTTAATTTTCTAATTTTACTAATAAACTTTCAGAGAAGCCTTTTATAATCTACTGTCTGAGTTTTGAGGCTCTGTAGATTGGAAGATAAAGGGCAAAATAGGTCAAGTTTTAAATTATAAATTATTAAATCTGTTATTCAAATTATTTAAAAATACAAATAAAACATATTTTTCAAAATTTAAATAGTGTAGTTTCTAAAGTGGGAATTAAGTCGATGTTTAATATTTTTGTTAATATATTTTAAAGAAATGATTTAAAAAATTATATATTTGTAATTCAGATAATAAGCCTTTTATCTGATATATTACATGATGCATTTGAAAATTGAATTTTTATTTTCCATTTACTTGTATAATTTATCCCTAAAATTACTATGGGGGTTTTCTAATAATTTTTCTTATAAATTCTGAAGCAAGCCCCAGTAGCCCTAATTATTTTAAATTTTAGGTAGTATGATATCGGAAATAAAGCGAGAAATGAAAATGTTTTATATCTTTATGTTAATATCTTGTAAACAATTAATTTTAAAAATATGAAAAATATATATTTGTATTCCTCATAATGAGCCCTTTCATTTGATGTATTGCATGATGAGTTAAAAAAATATTTTTTTATTTTCCGTTTAATTCTGTAATTTGGCCCCCAATATTAATATTAGGGATTTCTTCATATTTTTCATGTAAACAAAAAAATTTAGGTCTTACAGTTTGGGAAATAACAGGGGAATGGGTATTTTTTTAAAAATATTTTTTAAATATATTTTAAAATATTCATTTAAAAAAAATAATTAAAAAATATATTTGTATTCGTCATAATGAGCCCTGTGATTTGATATATTACAAGATTCGTTAGAAACAATTATAATTTATTATTTTTCATTTAGTTCTATAATTTGCCCCCACCCCAATGATATTAGGAGTTTCTCCTGACTTATCCAGTAAATTTCAAGTGAGGGGCTATACCTTAATTTTTTTCAAAATTTTTCAGTTTATGGTTTCGGAGATAAGGGGGAGAATGGGAAAATTTTTGTATATTTTTGTTTATATCTTTTAATTAATTTATTTTAAAAATATGAAAAAAATATATTAGTTTTCGTCATAATGAGCCATTTCATTCGATATATAACATGATGGGTTAGAAACTATTTTAATTTTATATTTTCCATTTAATTCTGTAATTTGCCCCCCAAAAGTAGAAATGAGTTTTCTCCTTATTTTTCCAGTAAACTTCAGGTCAGACCCTACACCCCTAATTTTTTTCAAAACTTTAAGTTTTATTGTTTCGGAGATAACGGGGGGGAATGGGTAAATTTTGGTATATTCTCGTTTATATCTTTTTAACTAATTCTTTTTTAAAATGTGAAAAAAATATACTTGTGTTCCTCAGAATGGGACCGTTCATTTGATGTATTACATGATGGGTTTAATTTTTTTTTAATTTTCATTTAATTCTATAATTTGCCCCCCCCCCAAAAAAAATTAATATTAATGGGTCTCCTTATTTTTCTGTAAAGTTTAGGCAACGTTCTATATTTCCTATTTTTTTCGAAATTTTAGGTTCAGTAGTTTCGGAGATCAGGGGGGGAACGGTCGATTTTTTTAGTTTTTCCCCCCAGAAATACACCCAAAATGATAATTTCTTCATTTACGATATGTACTCCTGATCGGATCACCAAACTATACATTGATACCAAATTTCAACCTCTCCCGTCCAGTAGTTTAGGAGAAGATTGCTGTGATGTGACAGAGGCAGAAATCCGTAGTGATATTATAAGTGTATCCGTATATTGTATTTACGGAACCCTAAAATAGGAAAATTTTCACTTAGAGGTTTTGCACTCAAGCCATCGTTATACTTAGTCAGATGCACTTACTTTAAAACGTTCAGGTTTTAGTAGCAGCATCTTCAGCTTCAATAAACATAATTTTCTAAATTGTTTTTATTGTTAGCTAGACTAAGATAGTAATTTTAAAACTTTCTCATTTCAATGGGAAATTTTATTATCGTACTTCTATGGAAATAATTACATTAAAACCAATTCCATTTTCATCCCCCATTAGTTTCAACCTTTCGTATTGCAGTAGTGGCATCGGCAACGCCTGAATCAATTTCACTGTAAAAAAAGCAATAAAAAATGTAATGTCCACCGACGCTATTCTTAAGCCTTGTTGATGTCCTTTACAGGCGATACTGAGGTGGGTGAAATACCGACAGATCGGATATCTAAGCAACATTATTCGGAAATGAATAAAATAGATGTCTGTTTTCAAGAAAACAAATAAATATAAAATTCAAGTTGGTAACCACTATCTGTGTAGCAACTGGCATTGAGCGGTTTCTTACATAAAAATATTTCTGTAATATTTAATATTAATCATAACTATCAAACAGATATTGAAAATCTCTTTGTAATTGAAACTATCCACGTCTATTACAGACTTGGTTGTCAGTGAACACTAATGACTGATTTCCAATTGCCGCACAACGGCGCACAGTTAGGCGCAGTGCTCAACATTAGTTTTCCAATTACAACACTGGCTCGCACAAATGGGCACAAAAAATAACTGGGTGTTCTGAGATTTTATGTAAGATCACACGAGAGCGAGATGTTTCTCTTCTACTCTCGTTTTCGTCTCGCAAAAAACGAGACAAAACGAGGGCTTCACACGAGAGCGAGAACTTTCTTCTTCGTCTCGTTCTCGTCTCGCAAAAACGAGACGAGACGTACAGTGCATTTAGAAATTCTTGTTTATGGTCTCGTTAAATTTCTTTTATGAGGTTTTATTCGAAAATACATACATAGAATACAATATATTTTACAATATACAGGGTGAGTTTTTTTGATGATCAGTATGGGGATCTCGGAAACTAGCGGAGATAGAGCAATGGTTAAATTGGGAAAGATTTGCAGTTTTACTGGCCAAATTTAATGAAAAAAGTAATGGCTTACATGATATTTAGAAAAAACGAAATTCTGTCGATTTAGTCAAATCCCCCTATTTCCTTTGTTATTAATTTTATAAAAAAAGTGTAAATATCAAAACTGAAGGAAATTGTATCCCGAATATGATTGTCATGTCCTCGTTTGTGTGACAGCTCTCGTTTTCGAGATATGACACAAACTTATCTTTTTTTGAATGGAAACCATAGTTGGCTATGACCTCAAAAAATCAGACATTTTTAGAGCTTTTGAACTATATAATACTCGATATAGTTATTCATAAAAATATCGGATTTATAGATGCTTTTCTCTCTTATTTTCACTTTTAAGGTAGGTAGCCATGAAAAAGATTGTTCTCACTTTGACGTTTCCTCATTTGAGAGTAATTCCATTAGTAGTGCTGAACTGACAGTCGATATTGACAAGTTTTCGTGATAAAATGTAATACTTTCATAGATATCTTAATCGTCGTCAACCTGCTCTATGTAAATTTAAGAGGCTTTACGATAGTTTACGCAGATATGGATCTTTTACTAAACCACCAAAGGAACGTATAATGTTTTGGCAATGGTAAATCAAAATCCATTTACATCAACTCGTGAGATTGCGGCAGAAGCTGGCACATCTCAACGAACTGTAGTTAAGGTACTGAAAGCGCACAAGTTCCGTCCGTACAAACTTTCAGTTTCTCAAACTTTGCATGCTGGTGACGAACATCGACGTATTTCGTTTTGTATATGGTTTAGAGACATGGGCCTTGACAATTCACAGTTTCCATTAAAGGTAGAACAAAGACGACCCCTGATAAAATTTGGTTTTAATGTTTGGTGTGGTATCATAGGTTCTACTATTCTGGGGCCTTTTATTTATGACGAATCATTTACTGGGGAGCGCTACTTGCATTTCTTGTCTTTTCAAGACATGTTGCATAATTTGAATTTGAGAACTCGTTTAGAAATTGAGTGGTTCCAACATGATTGAGCACCTGCTCATAACTCGTTATTAGTAAGACAACACTTAGATAATATCTATCTTGGATAGGAAGAAATGGCCCACGCGAATGGCCACCCCGGTCTCCCGATTTGGCAGTTATAGACTTCTATTTATGGGGTGCGCTAAAAAACAAAGTATACAAAAGATACAAAAGAAAGTATGAGACAGTTGGTGACCTAAGGGAGGCGGTATAACAAGCAATTGAAGAAATTGATAGGCGGTCTGTGAGGAAAGCGGTAATGTCAATCTTAAAAAGAGGCAATTTTTGTGTAAATAACAATGGTGGACTTTTCGAACATAAATTGTAACCATTATTATGTACTCTAATTTCTTAAATTTTTAGCAAGTACCTCCTTATTTAGTTTTTTCGTTATATCTGATATACCTAATAAAAAAATCCTTCAATGTTATTTGGAATAGTTATTAATAAATCAATTTTTTTCATGGCTAACTACGTTAAAACTGAAAATGAGAGAGGAAAGCATCCTTAACTCCGGTATTTTTATGAATAACTATATCGAGTATTATATCGTTGAAAAGCTCTAAAAATCTCCGATGTTTTGAGGTCATAGCCAACTATGATTTCCATTCAAAAAAAGATAAGTTTGTGTCAAATCTCGTTAACGTGAGCTGTCACGCAAACGAGGACATGACAATCATATTCGGGATACAATTCCCTTCAATTTTGATATTTAAACTTTTGTATAAAATCTTAAACAAAGGAGCTAGAGGGATTTGACTAAATCGACGGAATTTCGTTTTTTCAAAATATCTAGTAAGCCATGACTTTTTTCAAAATCCGAAAGTGTCATTAAATTGGGCCAGTAAAACTGCAAATCTTTCCCAATTTAATCATTGCTCTATCTCCGCTAGTTTCCGAGATCCCCATACTGTTCATCAAAAAAACTCACCCTGTATAATATCTGGTGACCATCTGTGTAATATTTTATTGTAAATTTAAAAAAGACTCAATAACCAAGTACGATTTTTCACATTTTTACTTTAACTTATTCTTCTTCTTCTTATAGTAACGTACCCCTTATTATAAATATTTATCCTGACAGATTTTTATATTTTAAGTTTGAATGATTTTTTAACAGATCGTTGGGTTACCTAACTCACCGTTGAGTGTATGTGTCTATATTAAACTGCACAGTAATAAACATATATACTATTAAAAAGGTTTCTTGGGCTCGAAATTTTGTACCTGGCAGATCGGCTTATTTACAGCAGAACAGTAACTTTATATACCACTGATCCCATTATAAATTCAAAACTTAAAGGACAATTTTTATTGCCTCTAAATAAGTATTTGGTAAAAAACTTGTATGCATAAAAATGATTCAATTATTTTGTAGACATACAATTTATTGTTTGCTGAATGATAATTGTGGCATCTCTGGTTTTTTTCTGTATTCTTTGGAAATAACACCACATAAACATTAATGTCAAATTGTGATTACGATATTTGTCATTGTGAATCCTTTTAATTATTTAATTTTTTAATTCTTGTTCATCTTGTTGACCCCATTGAAATCGGGGTCTGATTTAGACCTTGAAACGTTTGGACTTTTGAAATTTACAGACTTTCAAGTTTATGTGCTGTTATTCCCAAAGAATACATTTTATATCAAACTGCGTTACGAAAAATTGACAAAAACAGGTACATCATCGAAAGATAATGTGATGCATGCGTTATTATGTTTAAATTCTTGGTCATCGAGTAATTTAAAAAATAAAATTAAGAGTTTGCAAAATAAAAACATGTATGTACTTATTAAAATATAGCTTTTAAAAGTTATCGATCGCTTTGAGAAAAAAAAAAGGTTCTGGAAATGACTCGGCAGCTGTAGGATTGATGATTGATTTTACGAGAATTTTCTATGCTGGTTTTAAATAGGAAGCAGCCCACGATCGCGAGTTAGTTAGTGGAGCGAAGAGCTTTTATGTAAAATTGTTGTTGTGATATTTATATCAGCTGTTGTATATATTCGATGTAAATGAAAGTTCTAGAAAAGTGAAAGTGAAAATTAGTTTTATAATTTTAAATTGAACCCACGGACTATATAACAATATTTATTATCATTAGAGACGAGACGAGACAACTGGCAACGAGATGAGACTTAAATTTTTAGGAATGGACGAAACCGAGACGAGATTTTTGATACTATCGTCTACTCTTGTCTCGTGTGAAGCCCTATGTAAAATTACCAAGTTAACATAAAACTTCATCATAAAACATAAAGAATTCTCCAATTAACGCCCGAAATATGCAGCACTTTCTGCTCTGGTAATTGAAAAACTACCTATGTTTTTACTAATTAAAGTTTTTTTCTGATTTTTCTAATTGGTGCTTTTTGGCGACGATAACTTTATGTTCATAAAACAGTTTGCTGTGACAGCTGATTTGACACTTCATTCTTGTTTCGGACTAAGTTTGGTTTGCCTATTATGGTGGTCATACTTTTGGTTAACTAGCAATATCAATAAGCAGATCTGCTGCATTTGGTGCGCTTTACGCAAAACTCAACACTTTGGTCCCTATGTCTTCAAAAATGATAATTCGCGGACACCTATAGAGAGAAGATTTCTAACTTTTCCTGCCTCAACTAGAAGGCGTTAATGGTTGAGATATTCGAAAACACAAAACAGTATAGGTATGTTGGTCTAATTTTATTAAGATATTTGTTAACAATGTGCAATCTCATATAATCTGATGATGGTTCGTAAATAAAACCGAAACGTAACTTAATTTATTAGCAAATGTGTTTTGAGTGACTAAATCCCATTAAAATACCATATCAAATAATTGCAACAGTCAGGAGTCTATCTATAATAAAATATTAAAAACCCATATATAATGTTGAATATTGTAAAATGTGCAACTCTTTTTTCAAATAATAGACGTAGGATAAGTAAATGGGAACTTAACAACTGCCCCAAGGTGCTGATTTTCTGGAGTTATTAGTAATAGAAATGAAGTCTAGGACCAAAATATAGGACGATTTGTCACAAGACCTAACCACCTTAACAAGAGGTGTTTTTACAAACGCCCCCATCAAATAGTTATAAAAAATATGTTGTCGTCTATAGAGTAGTGATATCAATTCTTTATAAAGTCATTTTGTTGCCGGATCTTAATTTACTAAGAAATCATAGTAATTGTAGAAGTTACAATATTTTATGACTAATCACATCACAAAACATAGCTTGTGTTTAACTTTATACATCACTTAAGAATATGCTCGAATTAATTGACAGCATCTCCGGTTGCATACCCACTTCCCAATTTGTAATAAACCGTCCTGTAGTTTCAGTAGCCGGTCGTGATTTGTTTTACAGCTCATCAAAACGGGAGGAGGAATAAAATAAATGGCTGTAAAGCATACGAACACATCCCACCTAGGCAAGGACTGTAATATAAAGGGAATACGTTGTAGAAGGCTATTAAATTGGACACACAGGGCGATGGATGAGTGCGTGGACCTTAGGGATCATATGTGGGTGGTTTGGTCACTTGTGTGAAGAAACTTGAGTAATTTATATCATGTTTAAATGTGCTTGAGATTTATTAACCTGTGTTCTCATGCCGTTTGTGTTTTAGTGAATCTGATATATGAACCTCATAATGAATGCCGGCTTAAACTTTATATAATCTATATATTGTTATGAAATAAAAAATAGAGTGTAATAATATAAGATAAAAGAATTAAAATTTTATTACAAATATTGCTAACCAGATATGAAGTTTAAGGAATTTGAAACAGCAAAGGCGAACAATTAAGTGCTAAAGCTCAAAATAAGTTGAATTTTTCAATAGTCTACAGCAGCAAGTAATTTATTGAATACTGGATAATCAAAACACATCTTCTTGTGAAATTAACAGTAGCTAAAAATACAAAAACTATTTTAGGATATAACATAGAAAATCTCTAAATTTGAATTAAAGTGTAATATCAAAACGTCAACGTACCAAAATAGAAAATAAATAACATCAATAGGGTAAAATATCTGAAATTCTGAAAGTAGACAACAGAATCAATAGATAGATAAAATTATAGGTAGATTGATAAAGATTAAGAGGGTAGAACACTCAAAAAATAAATTCAAATGTAGAATGGTTATCGAACAAGGAAATTGTAAAATTATGATAACAAATGGAAAGGAGTTGAAAAATACTTGCTAAGGGTTAAACAGTAAAATGTAATGAAAGGTAGGGCAAGAAAAGTTAAATAAACTTAAATTTCGGGGAAATAGAGAAAATGAGATATTGATCAAATAAAATGTTTTCAAAAGTGTACAATAGTATCAAAAGTATAAGAAAGACCAAAAGAATACATTTCAAAACAAAATAAAAAGTGAAATGGTTTTAGAAATCAATACAGTCAAACAAAGTAGATTATATAACTTAGAATTTCAAATCAAAATAACAAGACAACGACTGAATTGTGAGATAAGTGTAATATATCAATGAAACCAGTTTTTTTTTCTAAATTTTAATGATGCATAATATAAAGGGTTTAATAAAAATTTTATTTTCATAAAATATGTCAATAATTTTAGTTATTTCATAGCATTCAGATGTTTTATATTTATTATAAATTACCTGTAAGAAAGTAAAATAAGGACAGTCATAATCAATTGGTGAAGAAGTGCACATCGATCGATTTTGTTAAAGTAAAGTAAGTGAGCTGTGAAAATAAACAAAAGTGAAATTAAAGATGTTTATTATTTTGATGTTTGATGATTTAGTAGTAAGGTTTTAAATAATAATAAGTGACATGGGGAAGTTTTTTGGAAACTCCACATTTCTGAGAAGTTTAAATTGATTAAATAAATAATGATTTACAGAGGAGATTTAAATAACAATGATATAGTAAAATTTATAAAGATTCTAATAATAGTTAGATAAAGTTTTAATGTTTGATTATTTGATTGTTCATTATTCATATAGTTTATAATGTTAATGGTTGAAACTGAATTTAGTGAAAAATAAGATAAATAGCAGATAAAATAATAGAATTAAAACAACATAAAAACAAACAATTTTAATCATAAAATGTTATAAAAGAAAGTTAAAGATATAAAATCAAGATACTAATTAATAAATTAATAAAAAAAACTATATTTAACAAATTCACATCAACGTGGTGCTAAGTGATATAGATGAAAATAAAAATTAATAAATAAATACAGCATATATATATATATATATATATATATATATATATATATATATATATATATATGGTTTTTTAAGTTTTCACGGGCACTAAATGTTTTAGATGGTTTCCGGGAATTCATCCGCGTAGTTGATAACTGATCCCTGCCGGGATTCGGTAACTAGAAGCGGAAGCAGAAGGCTACGAGAATTATGCGAACCGACCTGAAGAGGGTAGATGTGACTCTGCCGAAACGTCTTCATTTTACCATCGATCCCGGCAGGGATCAGTTATCAACTACGCGGATGAATTCCCGGAAACCACCTAAAACATATATATATATATATATATATATATATATATATTTTGTGAGCAATGTCATGACTTGATTCGAATTTGAGGTGTCGTGACGACCAAGTTGATTTTGTGTACCATTCCGTTTTTATCTTATTACTACCTCTACGAGGGCTGCCTTTTATATTTCGGGATTAGAGAACCAAAACAAATATTAATCATCGAAAATCGCTTTATTGTTTTTCAAAATATTCCCCATGAAGATCTATACACTTTTGCATGCGTTTGAACCAATTATCGAAGCACTTTTTCCACTCTGATTGAGGTATCTCCAAAACATGCATTCTGAACGCAGCAACCGCTTCTTCAGGTGTCGAAAAACGTTGACTTCTCAGTTTGTTTTTTACGTACGGGAATAAGAAGAAGTCATTTGGTGACAAGTCAGGACTATACGGCGGATGACTCATCAAATCGATGTTTTGAGTGGTCAAAAATGCAGTTGTTTGAGCCAATGTGTAACATCTCGCATTGTCGTGGTGAAGAGTGATCCGTCTTCGGCTGTTGGTTTTCCACATTTCTTGGAAGACAACTGGCAAACAAATGGTTGTGTACCACTCAGAATTGACTGTTCTGCGTTGTTCTAGTGGTACGGTTGCGACATGTCCAGTTTTTCCCAAAAAACAGGCGATCATTTGCTTGGAAGTGCTTCGTGCGCGAAAAACTTTTGTTGGATTCGGCTCATCTTGAAACACCCATACAGTCGACTGCTGTTTACTTTCGGGCTCATACGCGTAAATCCACGATTCATCACCTGTCACTATGTCATAAACGTGTTTTGAAGCACCGCGATCGTATTTTTTAAGTTTTTCTTTCGACCAATCGACACAAGCCTTTTTTTGAACGATTGACAAATTGTGTGGGATCCAAAGTGAACAAATTTTTTTGACATTCCAATGTTTATGCAATATTGAATGTATGCTGGTCCCACTATTGTGTAAGATTGACTCAATCTCACGATAGGTCGCATGACAATCTTGCAATATCAGTACCCGCACAGCATCAATGGTTTCCGGAACAACTGTTTTTGGACGACCTTCCCGAAATTCGTCTTGGAGTGAACTACGACCTCTATTGAATTCACCATACCATCGATAAACAGTGGTCCTTGATGGAGTTTCATCGCCAACAATTAAATTAAGTTTGATGACACTCTGTTGTGTAAAGTCTATGTCATAAAACTTTTTCGTTTGCCATTTTTTGATATCCTTTATAATAATAGTAGTAGAGGCAAAAAAACACTTTTTTGGTTTTCCTTGTATGACTTGAGAACGGCCTGTAAAAGCGTAATCTCACCTTCTCTATTTAATCGTGTTTTTATCTCTTACCGTTTCATAGATAGCAATGTTATTCCTTCATATATGAGACACCCTGTATATGTTATAGTTTGTGATTTTTTTGAGAAATAAACATTCCCGACTTGACCATACAATGTATGGCATCACACTCCCTCTAAGGCAGTCTATGAGTGCCTTTAGGGGAAAATTCACTAAACCCCAGATATCCTAGATATCAAAGGGGTTTGGCTTTAGTTTTATTATTATTATTATTTTAATAAATACTATTTTGATTGTATTTTACATATCATTGAATTTGTTTTTTTTATTTATTGTTGAATTGAATTTCAACTTTTTGTAAATAATAAATTGAAGTCAAACTGAAACATT
Organism: Octodonta nipae; assembly: GCA_034190945.1. NCBI lineage: Eukaryota > Metazoa > Arthropoda > Insecta > Coleoptera > Chrysomelidae > Octodonta > Octodonta nipae. The sequence continues at coordinate 53,417,803 of CM067216.1, forward strand.
ACCATTATAAAAAATTCGAAAATTAATGAACAGCAACAAATTATTTGAATGAAAACTAACGAACCCTTTTATAACTGCATTAAACAAATTATCAACATTTAACTATCATTATTTCTATTTAAAATTGCAGAGTTAGTTTAAGAATTAAATTAGAGTTAATACTTAACTCGTAACAAAATAGTGACAATTATTTTCACCTGAGATTTATATCCATTAGTAAGAGTGACATAAATAAAGAAAAATAGAGACAGTGAGATAACGAGAAAAGGGAAAAATATTTCATAAGAAGCTTTCGCTTCCATCGTTCAGTCTTAAATGACTGCCGCTCTTTTTTATTTTCTGTTCATTTAAAAAAAAGTACTTTATAAGTTCTTAATTCATTTATATTTTGTTTATTTTTGGGTAAAAGTACTTTAAACACTACTAGAAATTTTAAAATGAAAAAAGATATTCATTGATTATTGATTTACAAATTAGTTTTAACAAGTCCTCGGTAGTATAGTGGTCAGTATCCCCGCCTGTCACGCGGGAGACCGGGGTTCGATTCCCCGCCGGGGAGGATTTTTTTGGTAATTTTTTAAATTTAAAAATAATCAAAGTATAATTTCTGTGAAAATCTATATTCAGTTAATTATGTTTTTGAGTATCAAGTTGGCCATTTACTATCCTGAACTCTAATTAAGTCTTCATATAACAATATGTAAAGTTTGACAATATTGACATCATGACATAAAATTATAGTTACCTAAAACTTTTATAAGTTTTTTATTTTTTTAAATATAATAATAACTAAAGTATAATTTCTAATAAGATCTGTATTCAACTCAATTATTTATTTGGGCATCAATGTGACTATTTACCAACCTGAACCTAAATATTTTCTTCACATAACAATATCTAAAATTCCACAATACTGACATCCTGACATCATAATAAAATTATAATTATCTTTTGTAAAGTACTAAAATAACAAAACCATTTCAAATAATTATATACCAAAATAATTAATTATCTTCCTACTATGTTTAACATTGTATCAAATCTTAATACATTAATTCAAATCTTTCCCCATAGGCATTTTGTTAGTAACTGTTGCTACCCTATATATTTATTTATCCAAAGGTTTGACCATGAAATATCTTTTGCAGTACTAACTTTCCTTTGCTGTTGTTTCTCAACTAATATGTGAATTCCGTTGATAGCCAAATGTGAAATAATTAATTATTATAAATTAATAATTTTCCTTCATACACATTTAACATATTTACAGGTACAAAAATATTTATGTCTTCTTCAAATTTTAATAAACTTCTTCTAATGAATTATTCTTTAATATACATATTTCCTCTACAGCTTTTACGTACTATTTTCGAAACTGAATTGTTTTTACAAATTGTATATGAATATCCATGGGCGTACCGTGGGGGCAGGGGTGAACAGCCCTCCCTGGACCTGAAAAACCTGCCATGAGTCATTAGAGCTTCCCACAAAATTACTAACTTGCCCCCATGGACCAAAAATTTCTGATTTGTCCCTTTCTCTAGGGTATTTTTTCCGATTTGCCCCCTTCAAAGATTTTTTTTTTCGAATTTTGTCCCTCCCTAAACCAAAAGCTAGGTACACCCCTTGTGAATATTTTCCTTAAGGATTCCTCACAGTTACAATGATATCTCTCTACTTAAACAATATTGCAACTTTTTCTATCAAATTTTCAAGAATATCGTCGTCTGGCGTTTTTCTCCATTCACAAAAAACAAACTCCCTTAGCTTCCTAGGCTGACCCCTATTATTTATGTCAATATTCCCAATAATCGAACCATAATTCAGCTTATAAAGTTTTTAGTCCACCAATATAAAATGATACTCATTTCAACAATAAAAAATACTTGGTTATATTTATGAACCTGCATAATACTTTTTTAAACCATTTATTTGCCCTTAAAAGGGCTCAAAGAAAACTTTTTTTTCTGTTAGTTTTGAGTTATTTTAATGAGTTCTATACACAGCATGTTTTCTTCTAGGCTCTTGGAGTTTAGATTTCCTCGTTTTAATATTAAATTGACTAACTTTGAGGCTCTCGGTGGGGGCGATCGCCCCCATCGCCTCCCTCCCCTTGGATCCGCCATGCTTTCAAGTTTATGTGGTGTTATTCCCAAAGAACTAAGAAAAAATTATATTTTCTACTACAGAAATTTACTTTTTTAATTTCTAACCTCGTTCCATCCTAATTTTCTTTAATGTCTATTACCTTCCTACCTTCCACTAACAAATTTTCCTTAACAGAACGAATCTGTATACTTTGAACTTATAGCACTGCAATTATTTGCTTTTATCCCATTTTATACCTCTCTTATCTATTTCATTCTCTTCATGCTTAAGTAGATTTTCGGACGCGATCTCATCCTGTAATTTCAGAACGTTCTATTAATTTATTTCAATTCCTTGCTAATTAACTCATTTTATTGCATTAGTCGGAGTTTCGCATCTAAAATTTTATAGTATTTAATGCTATTTAACAAAGCTCATGACCATTTAGGATATGAAACGGCTTTATTCCAAGAACTTTCACAAGGTTCTATGGTGTAATGGTTAGCACTCTGGACTTTGAATCCAGCGATCTGAGTTCAAATCTCGGTAGAACCTAACTTTTTTTAAATTTTATTCATATCTATTAGGAACTGACAAATTGAGGCACGCAGTCTGGTGGTAAAAAAACAAACTATTAATAGCTTACACTTTTTAGTAAATATACATGCTGTTTATATTAGCAGTAATTTATTTATAATAAATTAGTGATAAATAAAGTAAAAATGGAAGTTGGAGTTTTTCCAGAACGTGAGAAATCAAAAAATAGAGTATGTTGTGCAGTAAGAGATTGTAAAAGTAAAGCTCAGAAAAATCTGAATTTAATTTTTCATAAGTTTCCAAAGGCTGGTGAGCGTACAGTGTAATTAGAAAATTTTTTTTGGTAATTTGGAGAAAGTTGATAAATTGAAAGCGTGGAAAAAGTTATTAAAAATAAATAAAGTTACTCCTCGAATAAAAATTTGCTCTCTACATTTTAAAAAATCTGATTATATATTACCAAGTTTTTAAGTTTTAAGTTTTTAAAGTTTAACCTAAAAATTAAAAATTGAGTAAATCAATTTCTCTAAATCGTCAACTTTACTGAAATAAATAAACAAATATTAAATTATATACTTAACAATTATTAAAAATTAATTACACCTGTGATGGATATTAGAAATCTTAGAGGTTAGAAACTTTTAACTCACCGGTAACAATGAAATAATATTGCTACTGCATGTTTGCACTTTTCACCTTCACCAGCCCGACAAGAACAAGTCACTGAAATAATTTTTCCACTTTTCGCTATATTTGCTTTTATTTCATGTGGCGTTTCTTTCAAATGTGACGTTTGTATACAAAGCGCGGTAACGACAGTCACATTTTCATTGCTTTTTTCACTATTAATCTCACATCTAATTATATGACCCGCAGATAAAATACGTTGCGCATCGCGAATATTTTTTGGTTTCGGGTTATTACCCGTCCAAGTTAAGATATCTGAGATATTAAATAACATTTTATTAACCTATCCTATTATCACATGGATTAAACATTTAAAGGTGTAAGCTATTTTCTGCCATGTTTTTTAAGCCACGCTTCCATGTCCGTTCCCAATAAAATCAATCTTAACTTAAATATAACAGAACTTATTAGTTCATTTTTATTAATAGTATAAAATTTGCTGAATTACAATAATTCAAATCTACTTGACATAATTAATATTTTGGCAAGAGCTATTGCCGATGCTGGTGTTAGTGGGGGGAGGGGAGGAGCAATTTGCTTGTAGGGTGGCACAGGTAGGTAGAATTTTGGTCCAGGATGAGGGGACTAAATACGGTTAGGTACCATTTTCTCCTCTGTTCCTCAACCGGATTACTTTATTTTTGTTTTGTTTAGTAGCTATTGACGAGCTTCAGTGCAGAATGCTTAGGTACGTTTTTATATAATATTCCTTCATTCATTAAATAAAAAAAAATCATAATAGTCCACAGTGTCAATGCCAAACAGTGCCGCCAGATTGCTTGGAGAGAAAATCGTAACATGAATTGACTCGAAAAAAAACTAATTTAAACAAAAAAAATTCAAATTTTTATCGGTTCCCAAAGTTATTCCACATTATCAGGCTATTCAGATTTCACGCATAAAAAATTATATTATAGGATAATAATTATTTATTTGGTACTCGCAAGTTTGAAACTTTAATTTATTTCTCAATATGGTTTGTCAACTAAAATTAGAATTGTGTATTGTGTGGCAACTGATTAATGTGTTTCCGATAATATTTTATTATTTTGACATTACGCTTTTAATTTATATTGTTTCTATTTTAAAGGCTAATAGTTAGTTTCATACAATTTAACTAATCTGATATAAATACAATTAGTGAGATTTAAGATAAATAGTTATATCTGACATGATGGCAATATTTCTGATGTTCTCTGCCATCTTCGTTTTGAATCGTTTTAGGAAATCTGATTATTTTGATTTCAGTTTGACATATCATAACATTGTTAGCCGTTGAGTTAATGTACGTTTTCAGTTCATCAAATTATCAATATATTATTTGAAAAATTTTAATTTCAATGCACTTACAAAAATTGTTTACATAAAAAGTATTATTTAACATAAATTGTCAGCAAGTGCATTGTATTTCTTCATATTTTTGATATAATACAGAAAAGTCATCGTTAACTTTGTATATTAAATTGTTATTGAGATTATACATACAGTGTAGTTTAAGGTGTACTAATATGTAAGTACTTATGTATCTATTTATTTATACTACATCTTCATAGTTACTTATGAGTTCGGTTCCTGGATTTACTTCTTAGAAATTGAAATCGTAATTGTGAATTATCTGAATAACCCTAAAATATTTTGGAAAACTAAAGTTTAAAAATATTACTTATGTTTAATATTAATTTGTTATTTGATTAACCATGCCTGCAAAATCCTGCCTCATAATACAGGGTGAACGACTTGCCTAAAATGAACATATTGTCATTTTAAGTATGTGTATTTTATTAAAAAACTATATGTAAATATACAAATATAAAAGAGTTCTGTACTATTTCATTTTATTTGTGAACCGAGATTTTTTATTTTTAAATTGCTAATTGACGGGCTTTAGTGTTATTAATAAAAAAAATGGATCAAACTTTTTACGTTAATAACAGTTATGGCCCCATATACTCCATAATAGCTGAACTAGCACCATTAAACCTTCCACGGCTAGAGGACAAATTTATTTAATATATTTTCTAATAATTCAAATCAAGTCTTTTTATAAATTCTTGATTTTTATTGACGTTTTCGTCAATTTCGTTTTCGATTTGACGTTAATAATAGTATGATGGTTTATTTTTTATTCAGGAACGAAGGTTATTTGATTTTGCTTACTGAATATGCCTCAGCGTCCTACCTACATGTACATCATTATCCTTGGTGTCATAATTTTTTACTTAATTATAATTAGCATAGGTACACAAAAAAGTGCAAATATGCAAAGGCATATAGGTATATTATCCTGAAATTTTTTAAATGATTTTGGTCGAATGTTGACCACTGGGCGACCGCTGGTATGTTTTAATTCTGCCCTAACGAAGCGCCAGTGATCGACTAAAGAATCAGGGAGGGGAGGGTGTACATTTTTGATGGCGCCTATCATCCTGGAATTAATGTACTTATGGATAAAATGGCCCCTTTGAAGGTGAGGGCCACTTAAAAATATGAATTCAAAATTCAATAACAGAATAAGTACTTATGTACGTAATAATAGCAGGTTTACTATTAGATACTGCACACAGTAATAAATATGAACAATAATAAGTGCTTCTTATGAAGAAAATAATTGTCTACCAATCTATCTACTTTATAATATCAGCTTAGTCAGCCCATAAATGTAATGGCTAATAATGGAATATTTAAAACAACGAAAGGCTAATTTTTTGCTGGTATTGCATATTAATTATATGTTATATTTGTATATTTACTATATTTTATTGATTTCCCATAAACGAAGAGACTTTTAATATATAAACCTGGTAACTGGGTCTTACACACCAAAGTTTTATGGGTATTTCAAGGTTAAAGAAATGTCGGGTCTTTTGGAACTAAGTCTCCAAATAAACGCGTTTCACAACCATACTCATCTATTTTCGTATGTGTGGCCTTCAGATAGGTGATGAGTCCGACACCGGTAATGACATTGCTAATCAATTCCGACACCATCCAAGAGTAGATCAAAGAGAAGTACATGGAGGATACATAAAGAGGATTACTTTTGTGTATAGAAACTGTCCGTAAAGACCAAAAAACAAAGTAAATTTCAGCGAAACAAATAAGTTGGTTTTTAAATTAAGAAATCAAATGATCAAATGGTAAAGAGGATAATGGTTATATTAAAATTGAATGCAACTAAAACCATTTGATAACATTCAATATACATTTTAAATGACCAAATATATACACATATGTCACACTTACTTAATTTTAAAACCGTTGTATATGCAAAATTCATTATTATATTAGTTGGTAGTATTTACCTTTGCTGGCATTAATATTATACCGTAAACATGTACTTTCTACCTGTTTAAGTTCCCAAATACCCCATCGTTAGAAATGGTATTATAAATATTTTACTACAAGACCAGGGGCGTAGCTACCGCCTTATAAGCCATATCAATGATAGGAGGCTCCCGGGTTAAAGGGGCCCCCGGGCTACAGGGGCCCCCGGGCTACAGAGGCCTCTAACGTGTGTAAACAAAAATTAGTAAAATGTTATCCACAATATCACTTAATTTCGGGCTTCCCGGTGAAAAAAGTGTCATCCGTGCCCATAACCTTCAATACACGTATTGTACCTAGCAATAATCAGAAATTTGTTTTGATAGTCTTCATTAGCAGTTAATTATTACTCTCAAAGTCAATTTTCTCATAATGCTGGGAGTATATTTAATTTGAATTGTTTGGCTAGCCCGATTTCTAGGAGGAAATGATAACTTATAATATATAAATATTTATTTTAATTTAATGCAACCAGCATTTTTGTTTCTTTTGTGAGAAATCTTAACCCTTCATTTGGGCCGCCCAACTAATTTTGATATAGGGCCCCTCCAGGGCACGCTACGCCACTGTACAAGACTGTATACTACAGATATTTGGCATATAGTTTAATATTTATTTTTAACGAAGCCTGTCAACTAGGCGAATCAATTGTCAAATAATCTCATACATACAAAATTCATGAAATTTAATCTATATATAAATAGGCTAAGACAAAACGATTAGGTACCATTTTCTCCTCTGTCTCTCAACCGATTTTCTTCATTTTTGTTTTGTTTAGTAGCTACTGAGGACCTTCAGTGCAGAATGCTAATATTCATTCATTCAATAAAATATAATAAAAATTCATTATTTACGTCATAATGTCAACGCCAAACAACTGAATGTGCCACGTGCCGCCACCGCCAGACTCAAAACATTGAGTAATTATAAATAGAGGGACCAATGCTGTTTATACTTAGAGCATGTACTACTGGAAGTGGCATGCAAGCGTTGTTATTGTTTAGTAGTAAAGTAATCGTTGTATATTATAATTATACAGGGCGATTCCAGATACGTTCAAAATCGTTTTTTTCTTGGGTGGCACATAAGCAGTTGCATATATAGGGTGTTTAAAATACAGAGTGCAATTATAACTAATAAAATAATTATATAGGAAAGCCCATTAGCGGTTGAATTTAAAGGGTTCTTGGAATAGAAGGTGCAGTAGATTTACAGTTATATAGGGTGGTGCAAAGAATATTGTACAGAGATGCATATACAGGGTGGCGGAAATGGAAATGCAACATTTCGTAACCCATAAGCAGTTGTATATATAGGGAAGATGAAATATAGGGTGAGAGTAATTATAGATATACAGGATGATGATAAAAAATGTTAGAAACGGAAATGATTTATAGAGTAGCCCACGAAGAGTTCAATATATATGATGATTGAAATATAGGTCGCAGTAGAATTTTAATTACAGAAGATAGTTAAAAATTTCATAATATATACATATATAGAATGGTTTACCGGGTGGTTCAAAAATGCTAAAAAATATTATGCGTCGTCCATGAGCAGTTGCATATATAATGAGATGGAATTATTATAATGAGGATTTTAATAAATGTTTGAGAATTGAGTGCAATTATAGCTATACAGGGAGGTTAGAAAAAATAAATATGTAGGGGAGCCCATTAGCGGTTGCTTTGTTGTCATATTAAATTAAGAATTACGAAATTGAACACAAATAAAGTCATATGAATTATATCTGAAAAAAACTTGAATTTGTTTACTTATTTGTAGAAGCGAGATGTAAGGCCGACATCTAGGATTTTCGAGAAAACTATTACACAGAGGTTCCGAATCTGGATCCGTTCCGTGTAATTGCTGTTTTCCCTAAAGTCCTAGGATAGAATGTCACGATAAGATTTTCAGGTTACTTAACCTGCCAGAGATATTGACACAATTGGTCGAATTTCGACCACTGGGCAACAGCTAGTTAATGTTAAAAAGTCCATTTCACTATAATTAAGAAATTTATTGTGGACTTTCGGTATCAAGGTACTTTTTATGTACTATCCTTGTTTCGGTGTAACAAATATTTGAAATTTGAAAAACCTTTTTTTATTTCAAATAATCTTTATGAGTTTTAGTGCTACCCTGTATATATCAAATTAGCAGTAAATTCTCATAGTTACATTAGTTTTGTTGTCAAACATTTATCGAAGTACTTAATTTGTCATTGCAAACCTTCTGAAATTTTAATTTAGACAAAAAAAGAAAAATACAAATCTGTAGTTTTACAAACGTGTAGTTTTCCTAACATAAGAATTCTTTTTATAAATTTTATGACAGGTGCAATAATTAAAAATAATTTGTGTTTTAATAGCTTTTTGGTCTGGTCTACAAATAGTCCGTTGCATGTAATGCTAACGATTCATTACTTTTTGTGATATGTGCAACAAATCAAAAAATGTCAATATTCATATCCATATACATCAGTGGACATATACAAAGGATGCAGGCAGTAGTCCATTTTGCACTAAACAATTTCTATTGACTGGTCAATTCGTCATTGTTATGAGTTTGTCTTAAAACGACTTCAGTTTCTTCAAATAACGAACTCACATGGCCTAAATTTCGAGTTAATTATATCTGTTTAAACGACTGAACTCAAAGAAATTACTAATAAAATCTGACAGCAGTTTTAAAGCAAAATGTTAAAAAGCCGGTCGTTACACAATCGGATATCGTTAATAAGTCTTTTCACAGTTTTGTTCGACTAAAAAGTGACGCGGACCACCATAAATCTCATTTGGCCAACATACATCGGAACTTCTTTGTTCCAAAAATACCAGCTCGTAAAAAGTTTTTATTGGTTCGCTCAATATTTAAAAACTTGTGTAGTACACATCGTCGTCCGCATATTCCAGCGGAGTGTGCTTTGACACTAATTAAATATGTTCGGAATTATGTTCCCAACACTGAAAAAAAGTTTTCACATATATGAGGTCATCTGAGATAATAACAGAATTTTAAGAATTTAGGTGAAACGGGTCCACATTTTACTTACGTTTAATTTAAAAAATATTACAGTTTAGTATCAATAAAAATAAACTTGTGTATAATTTTTTTAATATCAGTATGAGAGACAAAACAGGTTGCAATCTCATCATAGATTTTTATGACAGGAGTTGCGAATTATTTATTCTAATTAATATTATTTTGAGATCATGAATGTTGACTTTTCTTAACAGAAATTCTTATCGAGAGGTGTATGATAAATGAATTATAAAAAACAGACCTTATTTTCATATTGTAAGTGCTTTACCCATTTTTAAAAAATCGTAGTAATTAAGGTACAAATCCAAAATCACAATCTTTATGCCAATGGAAGGGAAGTTTCAAAATTTTAGCGGACGTCGATGGTTCCAGAAGCGGCCGTTAGAGTTGTTGAAGTACCCAAAATCCTTACTGAATGAGGGATTCTCACACTCAGAATCCTAATAAAGTGAACGTTTGGACTGACATAATAAATTAATAAATAACAAAATAATTGAACAATATTTTTTGAGGGGGCATTAACTGGGTCACTTTGATATTAATATTTTACAAAATTACATGAATTAAGACAGCTTTTTCCTGATACTGTTAGGACCGCAGATATTAATAGAAACATATGGTTTCAACCCCGTTTTTTCGATCTGACTCCACTGTATTATTAGTATGGAACTATTTAAAATAAACCAAGCAATATACATGATTGAAAACACCGAATAATGTAATGTTGAAAAGCGTTGTCGAAGAATTTAAGCACAATTGTAAATGAACGGGTCCCAGTGTGCGTGTTTTTAAAGGCGGTACCACCAGTTAGTAAATACTACCACTGGCTACCCTTTTTCATTTAATTTTTTACGGGCGGTTATTTCTCTTAGAGAATGAAGGCCAAGTGAATAATTTTATAAAAAAATTGTAGTTTCATATATGAAAATTGATCTGTTTAAGAATTTATCATTTACATTCATAATTACGTAGAAAATAAATTTATCCACAACTTTAGGACCTCACTGTATATTGAACAATACTAGATTAACTTTAATCGAATATGTAATAAACAAATAAGGAAACAATCATGAAAGTTACACTGAAAAATTAGAAGTGCTTCGCGTGTCTACGAATGAGTTAATTGAAACAACGTGTTAGAAAACAATATTATTAAAAAGAATTGTTTAACAGGAGCCTTTTAAAATGTCTAACTCTAGTTTTCCATTTCTTCCAAAGAAAACAATCCTTCTGTAAGTGTTGGTTCCCTAAGCCAGCCCATTTTCAAGTGCACAATGTTAAGCATTTCTCTTATTGGCTAATTGCTGTTGTGGGTGTTGGCTCAGAGGTACAATAATTTCAAATTCCCAGAGTCAACCAGGTGGTCCACAAACTAATTCCTCTGACCATGCCAATACACAAAGGTTTCTTGACCTCGAATAATTTTACCTGATAGCCGTCTTTTATCCTTAAGTACCAACTATACAATTCTCAATAGTATTAAAGCTTTATGTTATTATTTTACTTACTTTTTATATGTCTGAAATAATGAATGATTTATATTATTACTGGCAATGGGAAAATTGTAATCGGATTATTTCTTTTTTGCTTTGTAACAATCAAATCTTTTGAACAGACTTAGATTCTTGCAAACTATTTACTACTACTCTAGATTTTTATAACTATTATTCCTAATGAAACGTATGGACCCTAGAATGTTGTGCCGATGTAACTAAGTTTAAAGTTTTATTTTATGTATATTACAAAAAAATTTATGTCTGATTCTAAGGCAGAATCCATTTTGGCCAAGCGTTTAAATGGAAACTCTGCTGGCATATATTTTTTAGTGCAGCATCTTTACCACCATAACCTGCTATTATATCATTTTCATGTCCATTATCACAAACTACACCTCTTTTGTGAGTACTTCTTGAAATGTGTGTTTAACATACTAGGTATTCACTAAAATAAACTACTACAGGCTTTATTTCACACATAACGAAGATCCAGTGATCTAGGGATGGCAGCTTCTCCCTTTATTCCTTCCTGGCGGCGCTCTAGATTCAGCCCTATGGAAATATTCACATTAAGAAGATACACAGTGTCAAATGAAAAATGGGATATTTCCCTCTTTGTAACAACTCTGAACAGATATTGAAAAGTTAGAGCTAAATATGCGTTGTCAATGAAGAAGAAAATAAAGACTGACACATTATATAGATATAAAAACCTATTCTATAAGGTCTGTCACTCAAATTTAAAATCTGTATTCTTATGCAACAATCATTAATCAAACAAAGGCGGACACAAATAACAAAGGAGCAACAAATGTTGTGCAAACTATATAAAGATGGCAAATCAAGAAGCTGGTCACTATATGAATGGGATAAAGTATAAAGTAATAAGTCAATTATTCACCCTTGGTGGAAATACATAATGTGGTGACATTCGCAAATATCACAGTACGTCATTTCATTACTTCTAAATAATTAACTTACTTTTACCAGATTTGCACATATTAGCAAATAAGACAAGTCTTGAAATAATGACTAAATTACATTATAAACCTGTCCTGTCATACCAGTTTTGACCTACTCACAGATTACGACTCAACTCTAGATGGAGAAATTAAAAGTGCAACAAATATTCACGTGGAATGCCAAATGATTTGGGATAACACTGAAAGATCACATAACCAATACTTTGATAAGAAACATACAAAACTAAACGACATCGACGAAGCAAGTACTACATAGTCCAAATAACAAGGAGATAAAGATGAAAAGAATACCAGCACAAGCCTAAAAATAATTATAATTTGATCAAGTGCAAGTTGGACTCGCATAATAAGGGTTCCGTACCACCTTCAAGATTCTAATATTCCAGTTTCAGACAAGCAGGGAATGAGTGCATTTTCTTATATTTACCCTAATATATTTTAAATGAAGCGATTTAACTTTATAAAAAATATACAGTTTAATTTTCCACACATAGACTTTTTATTTTATCTGCTTCAGGATTCGCTTGATTTTTATAAGAATGCATATATATTTAATTTTCTAATTTGTTCCCAAAAATTAACATTAGAGTTATATTTTACTAATAAGCTTTAAGAGAAGCCTTTTATAATCTATTGTCTGAATTTTGAGGCTCTGTAGATTGGAAGACAAAGGGCAAAATAGGTCAAGTTTTAAATTATAAATTATTAAATCTGTTATTCAAATTATTTAAAAATACAAATAAGATATATTTTTCAAAATTTTTGTTAATATCTTTTATACAATTATTTTAAAAATATGATATATTTGTAATTCACATAATGAGCCTTTTATCTGACATTTTACATGACGCGTTTGAAAATTGAATTTTTATTTTGCATTTAATTCTATAATTTGTCCCTAAAATTACTATAGGGGTTTTCTAATAATTTTTCATACAAATTTCAAGTGAGCCCCAGTACCTCCAATTATTTTCAAAATTTTTGGTAGTATGGTTTCGGAAATAAAGCGAGAAATGAGAATTTTTTTATATCTTTATGTTAATATCTTATTAACAATTAATTTTAAAAATATGAAAAATAAATATTTGTATTCCTCATAATGAGCCCTTTCATTTGAGGTATAGCATGATGCGTTAAAAAATATTTTTTTATTTTCCGTTTAATTCTATAATTTGGCCCCCAATATTGATATTAGGGATTTCTTCGTATTTTTCCTGTAAACAAAAAAAGGTCTTATAGTTAGGGGAATAAAGGGGGAATGGATAATTTTTTAAAATATTTTTTTAATATATTTTAAATTATCCATTTTAAAAAAATTCAAAAAACATATTTGTATTCATCAACAAGAGCCCTGTGATTTGATATATTACATGATCCGTTAGAAACAAGTTTAATTTTTTATTTTTTATTTAATTCTGTCATTTGCCCACCCCAAATCAATATTAGAGGGTTTCTCCTTATTGTTCAGTAAAGTTCAAGTGAGGGGCTATACCTCTATTTTTTTCAAAATTTTTGCGTCTTATAGTTTTGGAGATAAGGGGGGCTGGAATGGGAAATTTTTTAAATATTTTTGTTAATATCTTTTAAATAATTTATTTTAAAAATATAAAAAAATAATTTGTATTCGTCACAACGAGCCCTTTGATTTGTTATATTACTTGATCGGTTAAAAACAATTATAATTTTTTATTTTCCATTTAATTCTATAATTTGCCCCCAAAATGAATATTAGGGGTTGCTCCTTATGTTTCCAGTAAAGTTCAGGTGATGCGCTATTCCTCTATTTTTTTCAAAATTTTACAGCTTATGGGGGGGGGTAATTTTTTTATATTTTTGTTAATATCTCTCAATTAATTTATTTTAAAAATATGAAAAAATATATTTCTTTTCGTTATAAAGAGTCCTTTCATTTGATATATAACATGATGCATTAGAAACAACTTTAATTTTATATTTCCCATTTAATTATGTAATTTGCCCACCAAAATTAAAAGTAGAGGTTTCTCCTTATTTTTCAGTAAACTTCAGGTCAGACCCTATACCTCTAATTTTTTCAAAACTTCACGTTTTATAGTTTCGGTGATAAGGGGGAAGGGGAATGGGTAAATTTTGGTATATTTTCGTTAATATTTTTTAAGTATTTTTTTTTAAATATGAAAAAATATATTTGTGTTCCTCAGAATGGGACCTTTCATTTGATGAATTACATGATGCGTTAAAATTATTTTTAAAGTGTCGTTTAATCCTATAATTTGCCCCCCAAAATTAACATTTATGGTTTCTCCTTATGTTTTCGGGCAACGTTCAATATTTTCTATTTTTTTTCAAAATTTTAGGCTCAGTAGTTTCGGAGATCAGGAGGGGAACGACCAATTGTTTTCAGTTTTCCCCCTCAGAAGTACCCTCAAATTCAAAATTTCTTCATTTACGATAAGTACTCCTGATCGGGTCAAATTATAAACTGGTACCAAATTTCAATCTTTTCCTTCTAGAAGTTTAGGAGAAATTGCTGTGATGTGCAAAAATCCGGAGTGATATTATATGGGTATCCGTATATTGTATATACGGAACCCTAAAAACTCCTTCATGCAATATAGAGGCTATATAAAGGGATCTGCTAGACTGATATGTATCTATGAGAGACAAGATACAGCCGAATGTCAAGAAATGGGAGGCCTTTGTCTAGATTCTAGATATACAACAAATGTTATAGAAACCTTTCATTCCGTATTCTCCTTGATAAGTGTGACAATTTTTAATTTTTATAAGACGAATCCACAGATTTTTAGTTCTGCCCTCGTAGATTTGGGTAACACGACACTTCAAGGTTTCCGTTGGTACTAATAGAACATAAATGTGTCGGCGGTAGAACACTCATTCAACGCGAAGTCGTAATTTAAAATGAAACACGCTTTAGGAAGTCAAAACGATACGCTCATTTGAAAAAATTCGACATGTACGTGATTTCAATGATGTCATCGAAATATTGGTTTCGGCGACGCTGGCCTTTTTGTTTGGGCTTCGACTTTTTGATTGGCTATGAAAAACGGCCCATTAGTTTTTACGAGTGATGCTGAAAGAAACACTAGTAACAAGAAATGTGTTTGAGTGTTTATTTTAAAAATCTTTCCTCGAAAACTAAAATTAAAGTCGAAGGTTCAAGGTAAGAGTGTGTAAATTCATGCTTTGGCATTTAGTATCTTTATTTCTTTTTTTTACTCTAGGCGTATTGTTCCCATGATGGCGTATCTAATAAATTTTTTGTTAGAAAGATTTTTGAAGTGGTTATGATTTTATGCCATGCTAGTACCAATTTCTTTTATTATGTGACATAAAATACTAAACAAAAGAGTACATTTAAGTTTTGTTTCTGTTCGTTCCCTAAGGGACTATTCACATGAGTGAATATTATCTGCTTCGCATAACTTGGTAAGGTTGGTAAGGTTGCTAATACTACTGCAAAACTCAGTACTCAGTATTATCCCATATGCATATTATACAGGTATTATGTTCATTACTGATTGAAAGAAAATTTATTTCTCACTGACGGCAGAGACCAGAAATCCTCAACATCAATTTATTATGAATGTTTCTACTTTCAGCAATATGGGGCTCCATTTCAACAATTAGCAGCAGAGATTATTCAGACCCAAATGGATTGCCACAAATGGCTCAATAACTTGGCCATCAAGATTCCTAGTCTTAACTAGTCTTTTGATGGCAAGACTATTTTAAAGGCGACTAGGCCTATGCTGAGATGTACCCTAATAATTTATATTTAAAAAAACCTACTTCAGCTGACTTAAAATAAAAAACGTTAAGAAACCGTGTGCAATCAATAACACTTTTCAGACATATCTTCTTTTTTATCTGATTTAAGGTACAATTATATTGAATATTTTAGCGTATTCTTATAACTCTCTCCCTTTCACCCTCTCTTATTTGTATTCTTTTCCTACATTTTCCAAATATTAAAACAGAAATTATTTGTTTTATCATTTGACACCACTTTGTAATTCACTCTATATTGTATCCACACTGTATATGATTCTGTGTATTGGTCACACTTATATCACTTCCTGTACCGCCCTGTACAACTATAATTCAACCCAACACAATATTGCAACGGTTCTAATATCTTTAAAACCATCCTGTATAAGTATAAACCCACTCCACACTTTTGACTGTTTCTATTTTTCTATTGTTTAAATTATTCCTGTATACCTATGATTTTACTTCGCCCATGGTCTACCCTATATCACAAAATTCACATTAGTGGACTGCTTATGTTCTACACTATATAACTGTTTCTAACCGCCCTGTATAACTGTAATTCTACTCCACTTTATATTTTAACCATCCTGAATATTCAACTGCTTCTAACATTTTTTGAAGCCTTCTTTATAGCTGTAATTATACTCCATCCTATAACGCGAACTCTATATAACTATAGTTTTGCTCCACTCTTATTTCAACCACCTTGTAAACGCAACTACTTATGTGCCACCCAATACCATATTTTATGAACCACCATGTATAACTAATTCAATTCCACCCTAAATTTCAAAGATCCTATATTTGCAATCGTATACCATTTAGAGGATCGCCAGCATAACAAATTTTCGTACCCATAAACTAATGGAATATTTTCTGCCATTTCAGGCGACTATAAGCCTTATAACTTACCGTCGTCTCTAAAAGAACTCCACTTAAATGAATCAAAATAAAGACAGCTGATTCTGCTTTTTTCGGATTTGGACCGCGTTTTTTTTCGAAAAAAATTATTCATATAGCTAAACCGGCGTATAAACAAAGTTTTCCGACATTTCGCCCACACTTATAAGGGGCTTTTTCAGGGAAGAGACAAAAAAACAAAGCAAATGTTACTTACCTTGCGGCGACTCCATTCATTTTATCTTTTTCTCACGAACACAATTTCAAAACTTCTTGAGAAAAAGATGAAATGATGGGGTCGCCGCAAGGTAAGTAACATTTGTTTTGTTTTTTGTCTCGTCCTTGAAAAAGCCCCTTATAAGTGTGGGCGAAACGTCGGAAAACTTTGTTTATATGCCGGTTTAGGTTTATAAATAAAAGCTATGACTCTGGCCGCGAAAACCTCCGTTCTTATTTCAAAATAAAAACCATTACGCACCCTGTACGATATACTTTCATGGCATATCTTGATATTTAAACTAGATATTTATGATGAAAATTTGACATCTACATTGATGTTTACAGTATTTTTGCACATATTTTTCCGATTTTCAGAAAAATGGTTTGTTTTTCGTTATAGAAAACGATACGGAATCAAGCTGGAACATATCTTAGTAGAATAAAATTTATAATATTCAAATTGCTTGAGCCGTTTTAGAGAAAACAGTGAAGATTCTTTCAAATTCATTGAAATGTAGTCCCCTATTTATTTTTTTTTGATTTTCTGGAAAACCGTAATCTCATGTTATAGACAATTATATGGTACCTTTCTGTAATGTTCCTTAATATAATGCCGTTTAAATCATCAAAATTGCCCATTTAATTATATTTCTTA
This sequence comes from Octodonta nipae, assembly GCA_034190945.1. Classification (NCBI taxonomy): domain Eukaryota; kingdom Metazoa; phylum Arthropoda; class Insecta; order Coleoptera; family Chrysomelidae; genus Octodonta; species Octodonta nipae. The sequence goes on from CM067216.1 coordinate 53,435,511, forward strand.
TTTTATCATATTTGCCAACAGAAAAATGCTATTAATGTACTAATTTTAAACTACCTCGTATCTGTAATAGTATATTGCAGTTGCCTAGATCAATGTTGTTTTGTAATACCAAAATTAATAACAATTATATCTTTCACTCCTTCTTCATTTCCAGGGATTTTCATGTTTCGTCTAAGTATTAACTAATTTTATCCTTGCCTTGGACTTCTAACTCTTCATCTTCCTTTAGGTTTAAAATTCAGGACATCCTTGGGTATTTTTCCGACTTTCTTTTGTTGTCTAAGTACTTCTTGGGAAATAACATCACAGTTAAGAAAATTGCTGTATATTCCAAACGTTTTGGGTCTACGTCAGACCCCGTTGTCAATGGTTAAGAAACTATGGATAAAAAAGGCATAATTCTATGATGTAAATTAAAATATTTGACAATATGTATTATTTGATTTCTGAGGTAACTAAGAGAATTTTATTTGTAATATACAGGGTAGCACAGAAACTTCTAAAGATCATATAATCATAAAGTTCCATTCAAATTGGAAGAATTTGAAAGGGAGAACTTCAGAATTTTATGTGGCGCTCCTAGGGGCGACTTAGTTATAAGATGTGCATTCGCCAAAAATGCGACCAAAGAATTTTGTTGATTCAGTCATTCCATTAAAATCATAAGAGGAAACCTAGGAAAAACCTTATGAACTATCCATATATTGGGTTGTTCACAAGGATACGACCATTAGCAATTTCTTCTTTAATCATCGGCAACCAGGAACGACTGAATTCTACGGAGGTAGTAGCGATACAATCGTTTTCATTTAACTAAATCAGACTCTTTTAGTTTTCTTTTGGTGTTGTGTTCTTCTTTGTGTAATATAAGTGAATTTCAAACTGTATTTTATGACAAAGGTCCCAAGCATGTTCACAAATTTTGAATTTTTCAAATTGTCGTTTTTTTATATAATTTTTCTGTTCGTTTATTCGAACATTTAGAGGTCTAGAGGTTTCTCCAATATAGAATTTATAACATTCACAAGGGATTTTATAAATGCAATTTTTTGTATTTTGTGTTGTGTTATTTGGTTTGGTTTTTGATATAATTGATTTTAGTGTATTTCTTGTTTTAAATGTTTTGATATTATACGAGTATCTGTTTCCCACTCTTTTTAGTCTTTCTGATAGACCCTGTATCTATAGTATAGTTATTGTATTACTGTTTTTGTATTAATGTGATTATCTTGGAAGTCAGTGTTGCTTGGTGAAGTTTGATGTTGGTTGTTAGGGATTGTTTGGTATTCGATTTTGTTTAACTCGTTATTAATAAATTTATTTGGGCAATGAAAGTACATTTTTTGTAAACGTTTTTTCTTCATTAAATTTAAAGTTATTGATGTTAGAACAGTTGGTTTTTGCTCTGTCATATAGAGATTTGGTGATACCTCTTTTTACTAAATTTGGAATTAAAGTTGAGATACCTGTTAATATGAGTCGGTTTTCTGTAACCTTCTGTTTCAAATATCGATTGTGTTTGGGTCATTAAAATTTCTAAGAATAGTGATTTGTTATTCAGTTCAAGCTCTAGTGTAAACTGATTAGTTTGTTCAGTGTCGTTTACGTCGTTAAGTAATGCATGTAAATCCTTAAGATTATGTTCCCAAATAACGAATATGTCATCAACATAACGCCACCAAACCAAAGGTTTAATCTGTTTTGAGAAAATTGTTTGTTCTTCAAATTTTTCCATAAAAATGTTGCTTAAAGCAGGAGACAGACAGGAACCCACTGCCATGTCAAAATCTTGTTATACATGTTGCTTCCTTTATACTTATATTTTGAAATTTCATTTATGATACCTTCAATTCTTAGATCTTTGCTTATATCTTCACTTCTCATCATATACGACACGGAGCAATCTGTTGCTCTTCTCAAAAATGCCGTTTCTTCTGGACCAATTTTACTCCTCTGTTTGTTTGTTATTGTCCACCTTTCACTACTTAGAGAAACTAGTATTGGTTTCGCTATAGTTTTGTGGATTTTGCTCGAGTCAGTTTGAACTTTTTTGAAAAGACCCATTTGAATAGATAACCGCGATGGAGAACCACATTATTAACGAACGTAATAAAAAAATTACTCCTAAGCATCTATGTTTTACCGAAATAATATTAAACATAACATCTTCTGGGTGATTTTTTTGTCAGCTAGTATATATCTGTTACTTCAAGGGCGTAGCCAAGTAGACGGGGCTGGTTTGGTTCGGTATTTTTATTACCAAAAAGTGTTTTAATTTTGTGTTACCTCGACAATAGAAATCAGGCCACACTGCACAGTGTAACCTTTAAACTTGTAGGATCTAATTAAAAATAAAATTTAGTGAAACAGGAAAGTTAATAATACATAATGAATTACATATGGTCTGAGAAAAAAAATTGTTACGGTTTTCTTTGGGAGCATATTGCACTATTTTTGCTTTCAATTTCATTCTGATGACTAATACGAACAGCTCTCAATGAATGTTAGCCCATCGACCCCAAATATTTTGTTGCGCTATTATTCAAATAGCATTTTGTTGTTCATTGTTCCAATCTCTATTTTTAAATATTACGACGCCATTCTGTTATAGCTTCTCCAATTAGTTACTACATAGCAGAGCCTATAATTATTCACTTATACAAATAATGGTCGTACGATCGCATAAAGACGATCAGTAAAACGCCCAATTTCGTTGAGTCCTAACATTATAACAACTTTAATTATCAGATTTTGTGACAGCTGGCATAATTTATACGTGTTACTGTCGAAACTTCGTGAGATTTCCGTTCGCGTTAACACAAGCAATCGAAGAAGGCAACCTGGACAAAAAACTTATAATTAATTTTATTTTGTAACACATGAAATGATTTTTTGTGAATCTGAATTAACATTTCAGTTCAGTCTTCTCACGTTAAAATTCTTTTGTCGAATAATTCAGAGATATCGAACATTGATTTAGGTCCACAATTTTTGATATTAATGTGTCTACAGGATGTTAACATTTTTAAGAATGTTTGTTACTGCACAACAGTTTTTAGAAATAAATCCTTATTTTGTGCTCCTTTATCCAATTGTAAAATCGGTGCAGCCAATAAAATCTTAAGGTTAGTCAAACAATTTCACAGGCAACAAAATGAACTAAAATTTTAAGGTAAGCCTAACATGGTCAATGGCAATCACTTCTAATATTAAAATTTCAATTTAATATGTAGTTTTTGGAAGTTTTGATAGACTGCTATTATTGACTAACACAAGATATATAATATATACATACAGAGCAAATAATTATATAACGTTGCCATAAGTAGTTGATTATATATATATTTATAAATATAAAGCCATTGACAACGAAGTCAGAATAGACCTGAAACGTTTGGTTTTCCATCAATATACGTCGTTTTATTTCGATTGTGGTGTTATTGCCCAAAAAAAACATAAAACTATTGAAGAATATGCCACATACAACGTTTAGAAGACAAGTAGTTGAATATATATGAAATTATAGAGCGGAGTAGAATAGTTGTTAAATAGGGTGGTTAAAAAATGTTAAAATATAGCTATACCTATAAGGTAGACCATTAACAGTTTAGTATAGATTGGAATGAAATTACGGGTATTAAAAAGTAATATTGGGTGGGAATAAGTAGATTTTTTTCTTTTAGTGCGTAGCCGAAGTTACTGGGTTCTAAAATGGACTACTTCTTAAACCAGTGTAGAAGTTTAGAGGAGCTATTCTTATACAGGGTGAATATATTTCAACCATCATATCCTACGGAGTAGGATGATAGTTACAGAAGCCAGTTAAAAATTTTATGGGGCGCCATAGGCAGCGGCATGCACAGGATGGTTCGAATATAGGATGAAGTAGGCGAAAAATGTTAGAAAAAATATGGTCCATAAACATGTGATAGTGAAATATAGGGCGGAGAAGAATACATACAGGGTGATTAAAAATTTTACAATACTTATAGTGTAATAAACCGAGTGGTTGAGATATATTGTCAAGTGGAATTATTACAAAGAGAATTGAAATTGAACTGCTTCATTTCGTCCTCGAAACAATTAGTTTACAGAGCAAATGTCCGCTACTAAATTTGTCGTTCTTTCTATTAATTAACACAGTTTTAAATTTATATTTAACACAATAAAACTTAAAGTATACAGATATATTCACACGTTATTCAGAGGTTAAGTTTTTGTTGTTAACTGTACGCGTGATTGCGGTAGGTATTTTACAAAATAAAAAATAAAGAATAGAGAATAAAAACTACCTGAGTTGAAAAAAACGAAAAAGTTGTAAATAAAACATTTTCTAAAAGAATATAATCGGCTTCCAAGTATAATTAAAAAGTTGAAAATAACTACAACAAAATACAAACTTAGACAATAAATAACACATTCAATGTTGTTAGGTACCTACACACAAGGTAAAAAATGTAAACAGTAAAAGGTGCTTATTCTGTACAAATTAATTACCTACCAATCTAGTATATTTTTGAAGTCGGTGCCAAGCAACAATAAAGTTTGATGAAGTTGCAAGTACGCAATGCAGGATTTCAGATTTGCAGAGAGACTGGGACGCAGTGGCGTCTCCAGATTTTGGTTTAGAGGGGGTTAAACAGTTTTTTACTTGGGGACGGGGCAGGTTTGTAAGTTTTCTGGTCTAGAGAGCATGTAATACATTAGGAACTAACTAAAATAAATAATTATGATTTTAGTTCACAACTAAAGGAGCGCCAATGACTAACAAGCGGGGTTCGAAGATTGTCTAAATGAATAAATGGAGAAATTTATTTGAAATTTGGTTTCAGTACACTTTTTATGATTCAATAGAATACTTACCACTCGCCGCAAACTCTTAGACTATGTCTATTCAAAGCGCTGTATCGGTAGCGACGAGCACATTGCCTGGCCTCGTCAATCTCCTGACTTAATGCCGCTGAATTTTTACCAATTTTCCACTCCAGACGACACTTTGTAAATCTTTCAGACAGAATTCAAGTTCACCGGTGATGTGATATGGAACAAAGCTGGCTTATTGTGGAGGATACAGCAGTCTCTAATTGGTCATGCCCGGAGTGTATCAGATTTCACGGAGCCCATGTTGAATTTCGTTAAGTGTTTGTTGAGACATTCCTGCGTTTTTTTTTGTTATTTTTTGGAAATTAAAATTAAACCACCCTGTTGTTTGAATGACTTTCATATTACACTTTTTTGTTCTGAAGTTTTTTTTACGAAACCGTTCATTTTATCGACAATAAGCAGTAGTATCCGTATTTTACGCGAAAAATTAATCAAGTTATAAAGATTTATTTTTTGAAACATACAAGTTGTTAAAATTGTTGGCATTACATAGTAAACTTTAGCTTGCCCTAGGTAAACTATAAAAATTAATTAGTTAAAAGGACAGTATTTTAGGAGGTCGTATTAATCGTATTTAAAAATATTCAAAAAACCGTGCAAAGTGCTTTATGGAATTTTATTTTATTCTTTTTCATGTTATATTTGAATCCAAGTAATGTACCTGATTTTCTCTCGCACCCTATATAAATGTAGGTATACATTGAACGCGGTACGAAGGTCGCCGGGAAGGCGATATTATATATATTCCAGCCAGACTTTCAGAAAGTCAGAAATCTGTTCTGACTGTAGCAACCAGCCCAGAAGCCGCTCAATTTGCGGCATCAGGTGTTGGTTTCCTCGACTCATTTTCTCCCGCTTTATGCCCGGATCACCGGCACTTTCCCGATGTGACGTTTAAATTCGAACTTAAGCTGCGGATTCGTGTCACCATTTGCAATTAACGCCATCTACCAGACATGTTGTATATACGGTCCGTTGCTTCCGATTACGCAAACAGAGAATGTTCTATCTGTGTATGCAGTTAAAATCACCTCGAGATATTGTTTGCCAGGTTTGCGGTAACGTAACAATGGGAAATGTTGAATGCTGAATCAGTTTAGTTGATGTTATACTGTCAGAGATGAGTTTGCGACTTTAGGAAACCACATACAAACTCATTTTGTTTTATTCCAACAGAAATGTGTAACGGAATGCACAATTGTTTGGCACTATGCTAACGTGGTTTACAAGTAATATAACTCCAAATTGTGATTAAAAATTTTATGTCAGCAAACAAAAGCGAAGGAGTAGAAGAGTAAAGAAGTTATATATTTCAAATACTACAAATGTTTCAGGGTCAGTTCGCCGATAATAAAAAATTAACACAACGGAATTAAAGAAATTTAATAGGTACCAATTTCTGAATGAAAATTCTTGCATCCACAAAATGACATTAAATGCTTTGACAATATACATTAAAGTAACTAAGAGAAGTTACTGCTAATTTTATACCTACAGGGTAGCCCATAAAAATTCTAAAGTTAATGTGAAATAACAAAGCTTCTTTAAAATTCGGTGAATTTGACAGTTTTCTTCTGAATTTAATCTGGCGCTCCTAGGTGCGACTTTCTTATAAATGCAATCACCACAAAGTTTGCTTGGTACTCTTCTTTGTGTAATATGGTTGAATTTTGAAATTGTATATTACGACCTAACGTTCCAGGCATGTTCACGAAATTTTGACTTTTCGAATTGTCGTTTCTTATATAATTTTTCTATTCATTTAATTGAGCATTTGTGGGTCTGGAGGTATCTCCTATTAAAATTTATTACATTTGCAATTTTATAATTTGCAATTTTTTGAGCTTTGGGCTGTGTTATTTCGTTAAGTTTTTGATATAGTTGGTTTTAGTGCATTTCTTGTATTGAATGTTATTTTAATATTTAATCTGTTGCCCACTCATTTTATTCTTTCTGAAACATCTTGTATATACGGTATGTTTATGGTAGTATTATAATTACCTTGAGTATTTATTACCATTGGTTGCAGGAGCTTGTGGTTGCATTATAGTGATTGTTTTGTGTTCTATTTTATCTATTCTTATTTGATGAATTTTTAGGACTACAGTTTTTTCTTCATTAAATTTATTGATATCGAGGCAGTTGTTTACTTTATCATATAAAGATTTAATAATGTTCCAGTATTTGGATTATTAGAGTTGAAGTAGAGATATCTGTTACTGGTGGTGACGATATATTCACTATTTGGCAACAGTCTCTTGAGGTGTTACATGAATTATTAAACGACATCAACAACAAATATCTCTCATTTGATACCCAAGTCTAGAACAAACCGACTCAAACAAGAAAAAACTTTAGTAAAAAGTGTACAATTGCTTATAATTACCCTAAAAAATTCATCGGTATAGAGTTTGATACAACACAAAACATTCAACAAGAAGTTGCTACTAACAATACAAATACCCAAGATAATCTTACATTACTAAGGCTAAAAACATTTGATAATAAAACAACTTTCAATACAAGAAATGCACTGATATAGATCAGTAACAAAAACTAAACCAAATAACACAACCCAAATTTAAAAAAATGCATTTATAAACTTCCTTCCGAATGTAATAATTTTTATATTGTAGAAATTTTTGTATGAAAAACTTTAACTTCCAACTTTGCCGAACTAATCACTAATGGACTAGACATCAATAAAATGTCATTTTCTAAAATACCAATATATTGCACAATTTCTGCCAGAAATTTGGTGTGCTTGGCAGTGGCTTCACTCTTTCCATGGCGCTTAGTACCCTTTACAGGTCTATTTTCAAAAATAATTTAAAAATAAAATAAACATTTACAAAATATACAACTCGGTGGGATGCTACACTAATAAAATTTTAATTATGTCCTACAAAATTCACTTATATTAATTATTAACACAAAATATATCTTTGTGTTTTATTATACTCAAATAATAACTTTTTTTAAATTTTAAGTAACCTTTTATTTTAGATAATAACTCCAACTTATTCTGTTAAAAGCACCACGGATGACTGACTTTCTCTTCCAACTTCGAGGGCGTACCTAACTGCTTACGTGTATTTATTGGTATATAAAGCAACAAATATCCTTATAATATCAATTCCTTATTTTTTTCTAATCTATATAAAATTATAGTAAATTTTATCAAAAATAATGTTTGTAGATTTGAAGCTTTCATTATCGGCGAGTAACAAACAGATTGGTAATATTAAAATTTAAAGTAACAATGTTTGCTTAAATTACCTTGAAGTAGGTAATTTTACAATAGGAGTTTCAAAAATAACAAAATGACTTTAAAGTTTTCTTCGATTTTTTTGTAATACAAATTACAATATTTTGTCTATTTTACCTTAATTGTACTATATTAGATGTCAAACAAAATTTGCAAATTTGAAATTTGAATGAAATTTTCATGGCAACGTATTATTCGGTTGAAATTTTGGTAGCAACGTTTTAGATGACAATTTTTTTAAAACCACTTCTTAAAAGGGGTGAAATGGGAGTACCAAATTTTATACGAAAATTTTATATCTATAAATCTATCTTAAAACGATAATATTGAGTTAATTGAGCTCTGTCTATTTACTCCGTTATAGTAATTGGCAACATTGTCGTAATAAGTTTGATATTATACACTAAAATCTATACTAATATATTAAGAAGTAAAAATTCTTTGTTAGTTTGTGTGTTTGTTTGTTTGTAGTATAGTGAACCGATTTTAGAAATTCTTTCACTAACAGAACCAGGTATCAATTGTACGTACAAAGGAATGACACTTCTAGGAGAGTATTCAATATCTCTGACAGGTGAAGTTATCTTGAAAATTTTATCGTGAGTTTCCAACTTAGAAGTTACGAGATAACAGCAGTGACATGGTACGTACAACAGAATGACACGAAGATAGTATTTAATATTTCTCTGCCAGGTGAAGTTAATCTGAAAATTCATCGTGACATTTTAACTTAATTGGTACGAGATAACAGCAATGACATGTAACCGTTCCAGTTTCGGAATCTCTGTGTGTTTCCCCGAAAACATTAGTGTCGGTTTCAGGTTTAGAAGTGTCAAAAATATCGAAAATTTCAAAAAGGCCAAAAAATACAAAAAATAGTAAATACGCCAAAAACGTCAAAAATGACAAAAATGTGAAAAATGTCAAAAGTGTCCCAAAATGTCCAAAAAAAGTAAAAATTACAAAAATGTCAAGAATATCAAATTATTAAATCCCATAACAATGTATTTTTAGCAGGTGTTGTTGCTATACACATTTCGCTCTTTCGCTCATGAATGGTGTTAAAGTCTAAAAATGTACGGGATGTGATCATTATCGAAAGAAAAAATGTTCAAGGTACATACGTCAAATACGCCAATTTGTCTAACCCATGCGAAGCCGGGGAGGGTCAGCTGGTCACATATAAATACCATTTTTACTAAAGTAGCTTTTACTGAGGTAGTACTGTAACAATTCGATAGATTGCACTGAGCACCTTTCACAACCTGACACGAATTTATTTAATCAGACTAATAGATTTCAGTGATACAAATTTATGATTTATCCGAAATTGATTGATTAAGTTGCTACTATTACCATAACACATAGTATATAGCTACGTCCTGAAATAATAACTCTGTCCTGTGCCTATGATAATAACAAGCATATTTAATAAGAGATGTTAATTAACTAAAGATAAAATCTAAGATGGAGTGAGATCTTCAGAACGCGGCGAGTCAGAACATATAACTCTGTAGTTAATTTTTTTCTTGATTATTTTTATGTGTTCTTGAGAAATAACACCACAATCGAAACAAAAATCTGTATATTCAAGGAACCAAACGTCTATTCTGACCTCATTTTCAATGGCTTCAAACATGTATTGAAAATATAAAATGCAAAATGAAAGTTTGATATATGACATTTAAGTTGACATTAGAAAAATTTGTTGTTTCTAGTTGTACAGGTAGCACAAAAAATTCTAAAGATCACGTATTACAGTTAAACAGCTTTCAAGTTGGAAGAACTTGAAAGAATTGTCTTGTCTAGGAACGACTTTGATATAAGATAGCGCATTCGCCAAAAATGCTATCAAAGAATTATTTTATTTCAGTGATCCCAATAACGACATGAGGGAAAACCTAGGAAAAACCTTATGAACTATCCCGATATTGGGTTCTTCAAAAGGAGGTGGCCATTACTAATTTCTTCCTTAATTGTCGGTAACCAGATACGATTAAATTCTACAGAAGTAGAAGCGATACAATCGTCTTCATTGAAAAGAATTAATACAAACTCTTTTATTTTTCGTTTTGTGTTAAGTTATTCTTTGTGAAGTATAGTTGAGTTGTCAAATTGTATTTTATGACCTAGGTTCCAAGCAAGTTCACAAATTTTCGATTTTTCAAATTGTCGTTTCTTTATGTAATTATTGTGTTAATTAATTCGTACATTTAATGGTCTCGACGTTTCTCCAATACAAAATTTATTGCATTCGCAAGGAATCTTGTATATGCAGTTTTTTTGAGTTCTGAGTTTTGTTGTTGGTTCTGTTTTCGATATTAGTGATTTCAGTGTATTAAAAATATCTCAACTATCTCTGAGCGGGAACATCCCATCTAGTGAATTTCATCATCCACAGCTATATTTTTATGGATATTGAATGTAAACTAAACATATCACTTCGAGGATAAAGAAAGTTACGTTTCAAAAGGATCCATCAAAGCGTACGGAGATCACAAGCTGCGAAAACACTCTTGCTTTCAGCAACAAACTTTCCAAAACTTTTTTTGTATAAGTATATGTATATGTGACGGTATATGTGTATGCTTTTACCAAGTTTTTCATTTTATTTTCGGGTGAGTGAGAGAAGAGGAGGGTGGAATTTTTCATATGAGAAATGGGGAAGTTTTAGCGAATAAGAATATCAATATCGAACAGACTTCACAAACAACTTTGGATGCGGAAATAGCATTTTCCAATGAACGAAATACAATCTCTGCATGAAGGCGAATTCCAATATCGATGAGGTTACGTGTTGCGAGGAGAATTTGATAGAGAAATGGGGTATTTTAAATTTTTGGAATAGCTATGTGATTCGTTGACATCGCAAATAAATTGTGTGTCTTAACCCAAGTTCATACTTGAAAAAATTATATCTTAAGTACCTACTGTTCGTCTAGAAATTAATGAATACCACCATTGTCGATAGGTTTTTTTTGCTAATTATATTTAACAATATTTTATAAAATAATTACAGTGTGCAGTGAGGTCGTAATTATGAATGCAAATGAAAAACCAGTTCGATTTGTATATATGAAACTGCACTTTTTGAATAAAGGTATTCACGTGTCCTTTCAAAATCCCTAGTGGTAATAACTACCTCTAAAATTATGTGTCTATATACCAGTCTATTAGTTATCGTTTAGCCTAAAAGGTAAAATCAGATCTTTTTGACATTTAAGAAGTATTCGACCAGGGTTTATCTCGATATCCGTAAAACTACAAGTCCTATGGAAAAATGTTAAATAGCAGAGGTGTAGGTAAAAGAATATCTACAACTTTTGTGTTTACATTTTCTTCACATAACCTCAAAATTTATGTAAAAAATTTAAAAAAACAAGCTTTTTGTTTTTTATTTTTACCTTTTTCAAAAAATTGTTTTTTTCACAGAATTTTGTGAAAACTTACCTTTTAATGCCCCAAATACACTGACATTTTTTTGATTTAAAATATTTATTTTTTTACCTTATTTTGACTTAATATCGAAAAAGCACCCTAATTTTCAATTGAAAATTCTCACTTCAAAATTACTGCTTCCTCAAAAAAGTCTCTACTTTCTGAGGGTGTGAAAAAATATATTTATTACTATGGTACATGTCCTCAGAAAATGCAAAGAAACTCGCATCCGAAAAATAAGTAGTAAGTGTCTAAGTGCTTCCTGGGAAATAACACCATAGTTTAAAGAAAATTGCTGTATATTCCAAACGTTTCGGGGTCTAGATCAGACCCCGTTGTCAATGGTTAAGAAACTACGGATTAAAAATGCACAATTCTTAGATGTAAATTAAAATATTTGACAATTGTATTATTTGATTATTGACGTAACTAAGAGAATTTTAATTGTAATATACAGGGTAACACAGAAATTTCTAAAGATCATATAATCATAAAGTTCCTTTCAAATTGGAAGAATTTGAAAGGGAAATCTTCAGAATTTTATGTGGTGCTCCTAGGTGCGACTTTGTTACAAGATAGTGCATTCGCCAAAATTGCGACCAAAGAACTTTGTTGATTCAGTGATCCCATTAAAATCATAAGGGAAAACCTAGGAAAAACCTTATGAACTATACATTGTGCCGAAGTTCAGACAGAAGACTACTCTCTAATGCAACTGTATGGATGTGTATGAGTAAGAAATCATTCACACGGGATTTATAAATGCAATTTTGTGTTTTGAATTTGGTTTTTGATATAATTTACTTAGTGTAAATGAGGATTTATGATTATATATTGTATTAATGTGATTATCTTGGGAGTCAGTGTTGCTTGGTGTAGTTTGATGTTGGTTGTTACAGATTTTTGGTATTCCATTTTGAACTCGTTATAAATAAATTTATTTGGGTAATGGGAGAAAGTACTTTTTTGTAAACGTTTTTTCTTCACACACATCAAACTTCACCAAGAACACTGACTCCCAAGATATAAATTAATAAAAAATACCATACATACAGAGTCTATCAGAAAGAAAAAAAAAAACGTGGAATGTATTAAATTCATATTGGAGAAACCGAATGGAAAAACACACAAAAATTACATTAAAAAAACGACAATTTGACAATTTGTGACATGCTTGGGACCTTGGTCAAAAATACAGTTTCAATTAAGTAGAAACACAACACCAAAAAAAAACTAAAAGTGTTTATTTAATATCGCTAAGTTTTATTAAGGGATACACTGATAATGTGTATACAAAACTACATACACACACGTAAATATATTTACATATTAAGTCATGTGTCATGTGCCTATACACAGATATATACAAAAAACCCATAAATAGCTAGTCCAGCAGCTGTATTTTGATGTTTTTTTTTTGAATACAGTATTGCTTTTTCTTTGGTGATCTGAGTGACTTTATTTAAACGATTTATTGTTTAATTATATTTGAAGCTCTTTGATAGAAGGCTATTCTGTTGGGGGATAGTGTTAGCCAATGATGATATTTTAGAGTCTTTACGTAGTGTAAATTGTAATGGGTGAATTGCCGTTCTCCCTGTTACATTGATGTTTACTAAAATTTGTCGCTTTAATAAATTACCTTTTATATTTTTCAAATCACTTTCTAATTATATCGTTTTCTAAACTGAGTTCTACGGTAATAAACCAGTGTCTTTACCTTAGTAAATAAACACGTAAGTAAATACTCCTATTTAATTCGTTTGGAAAATATTAATAAAAGTCCAACTCTGTCCCTTTGATTTGGCGCGATGGTGTCTTCACAGAACAAATATCACGTGCTATTTTGATGTAACTTCCGTCCAAACTGGAAATATTAAATTAATATAATTTTGTTGGGAAGAAGGAAACTGTCATTAATAAAATTTTATCTACGATTTAATTAGTAAAATTTTGCTTTGTCCTTTTATCGAAATTATCTTGTATAAGTTCCTGTATTGACCAACTATTGATTAATATTAGTACTTTCGCGCTCAATAAAATTTGAAATTTAACAAGTCATTTCCTTCCTTGCTTCTACGATTTGACAGGTGGGAGAAATGCTTGTTGAGGAAGGGAGATTTTGCTCTCTCTTCTTTTCCGGCTGGCCAAAGTGACGACACGTGAGTGGATTTCGTTCTGAGTTTAATATTTTTATTGGGAAAATTCTTTATCTTTACCGTGAAATTATCAGTTAGAATTTGCTTAATTTATCGTTTTCCTTAGTACCGTATATTTGATTGTAATTAAGCAGATTCAGATTATCGTTATAGTTTGATTTATCGAATTAATTTTTGTATAGTTTTTTTATCGGCTATAGTTCATACTTTATCTTATCTATTAATAATTTTGGAAAGAAATTTTGGGTGAATCTGGTTTCATATTCATATTATTATCGATATACCGCGTTTGATTGCAACGATAAATCCTTTGTTGCTTAACTGCCTGGTTTATTTTTTTGTAATTTTCTGCTTTGCATCTGCAACCTAGTTGGCGTGGGTAAGCTAAAGTTAGTTGCTAGAGATTTCACACGTATTGTGATAAAAAGATAAAGAAAAAGGGGAACAATTATTGCTGGCCTCTTTTGCATTTTTAAGTATTGGTTATTAAAAACATGTCTCTTGAGTATTTTGAAGTCTAACCTGCCCACTGAAAATTAAATGGCCGCAGTATTTTGACTGTGTTAAGGTAGCATAATCATTAGTTTCTTAATTAGAAGCTTGTATGAAGGGTTGGATGAAAAATTAACTGTTTTTTTTAATTTTTTTGAATTTTATTTTTAGTTAAAAAGCTAAAATAATATTATGGGACGAGAAGACCCTATAGAGTTTTATAATTTTTTTATAATTGGAGTTTGGGATTTAAATTTGTATAAATAATATTATTGGGTGGAGTGACTAGGAAATTAAAATAACTTTCCTTTTTAGAAACATTAATTATTGATTTTTTGATCCTTAAAAAAGATTAAAAGAAGAATTACCTTAGGGATAAAGCGTAATTTTTTGAGAGTTCTTATCGATAAAAGAGATTGCGACCTCGATGTTGGATTAGAATAAATTTTTAGTGCAAAGCTAAATAATTAGGTCTGTTCGACCTTTAAAATTCTACATGATCTGAGTTTAAACCGGTGTAAGCAGGTTGGTTTCTATCTATAGTTAGTTTATTTATTATGTACGAAAGGATTTTATTAATGATTAAAAATTTTTTAATTGAATTTGGTGTTATTTTGGCAGAGTAGTGCGTTAGATTTAGAATCTTTTTATGTAGTTTTACAAATAATGCTTGTATTTTTTAAGATTAATTATTTAATTTTTTATATTTTAGTTATTGTATTATTATTAATTAGGGTTGCGTTTTTAACGTTGTTTGAGCGCAAAATTTTAGGGTATATTCAAATCGCAAAGGCCCCAATAAAGTAGGGTTTATTGGTATTATGCAGCCGTTTAGAGATGCAATTAAATTGTTTAGGAAGGAGCAACCTTTCCCGTTATATCTAATTTGTTTTGTACTATTTTTCTCCAGTTTTTAGGATATTAATTTCTTTATTATTTGAGTTGTTTTTTCCAGTGAAGTTAATTTATTGACTTTTAATTTAGGAATAATTTTTAATTTTTTGTTTGTCTAGGCTGAGTTTTATGGGGTAATAATAGCTGGCTGATCATCTAACAGATTATTCTTTGTTAGGTAGGTTGCGTTCAGTTGCTCAGACAATTTCTTTATGAATTTTTACTTATTATAAGGTTTTCTGTTTTGATTAATGGGTTTAATTTATTAAATTTAATAATTTTTCAATCAGATGTTTGACTCTTATTTTTACTTATTCCAATTAGGTTAATTTTATTAGTTACATTTTGGCTGAAACTAATCGAACTCTTTTTAATTTAGCTGAGGGAGAATCAGAGCTTGTTTCTGGTTTTAATGTTGAGTATAGAAGCAATAATTTTTTTGGCCGAATATGCAAGAATTTTATTTATAAGATTTCTCTCATGTTTAATTTTTTTGGGGGTTTATTATTTTTCTTTATATTTTATTATTGAGGTGATTGGTTTAAGATTCTTTTTGAATTTGGGTTCGCGGGACAGTTCCGCGAATGCGTTATAATAGTTTGATAAATTTAACTTGAACTAGGTATTTACCTGTTTCTTTGGGGTTCTTCTTTTTATATATAATATTATTTATTTTATAGTCATCCTGTCAGGTTAGTTGATGAAAATATAGTACTAAGATAATAGAGTTTATCTATCTTATGTTTTCAAAACATATGCTTTATCAAGCTCATTATCTAATTGAAAAATAATTTTATCTCATAAATTGAAAAAGTAAGTGTTTAGAGGGATGAAGAAAAAATATACAATAGTGAGAATTATCCCAATATTAATAAAGGGGTCCTCAACAGGTCGAGCTCCGATTCATGTTAATAAAACAGCAATTATTAAAAATGTTCAGAATAGTAGTTTATTTATAGGATAAAATTGGTTAGTTAAATATTTTTTTTAAATAAATGGTATTAAATAGAATATAGCAATTGAAAGGACTAAAGCAATTACTCCTCCAATTTTATTGGGGATTGATCGTAAGATTGCATATGCAAAAGGAAATATCATTCTGGTTTAATGTGAGTGGGCGTGACTAGGGGGTTAGCTGGTATAAAATTGTCAGGATCTCCTAGAAGATAGGGTTCTATTAATACAATTATCGTTAAAAATAATAATATTTAATATTACTCCTATAATGTCTTTAATGGGTAAAGAATGGGTGGAAGGGGGATTTTATCAATATTTATCGGAGTTCTTAAAGGGTTTAATGAGCCCGATTGATGTAAATAAATTAAGTGGACTATTACGAGTGCAGTTACAATAAAGGGTAAAATGAAATGAAGGCTAAAGAATCGAGTTAAGGTAGGGTTTCTAACTCTGAATCCACCCCAAATCCACGTAACGATTGTTTGACCTAGGTATGGAATTGCTGAAAGCAAGTTAGTAATTACTGTTGCCCCTCAGAATGATATTTGTCCTCAGGGAAGAACATATCCTAAAAATGCCGTTCCTATTAAGGCAAAGAGAACCGTAATTCCAATTAATTAAGTTTCTTTAAGGAAGTATGATCTATAGTAAATTCCCAGTCTAATATGTAAATATAAACAAATAAAAAATATTGATGCTCCATTGGCATGAAGAGTTTCGGAGCAGTCAACCGTAGTTTACGTTACGACAGATATGAGCAATTCTATTAAATGCTAAGTCTGTGTTAGGACAGTAATGTATTGCTAGGAATAAACCCCTAAAAATTTGAATTATTAAACATAAGCCTAATAATGAGCCAAAATTTCACATAGTTCTAATATTTGAGGGTGTGGGTAAATTAATTAGAGATTTATTTATTATTATTGTTAGTGGGGATATATTAAGGATTTTTGTTTTCATTAATTGTGAGGTAGGGGTCCTGACTTTATGTTAGTTAATTTTACTGTTTATAATTAAAGTTATTAAAAGGTAAATTATTGTTAATAAAATTAATCTTAATGATGATTAAGTATAAAATTTTCTTAATGAAAATAGAGTAAAGTAATGAATTATTTGAGTTCAGTTTCCACGTAATTTCAGAATTTATCAAAGTTAATAAATGTTAAAAATATAACAATTAGGGTTGTTAAAAAAATTAATAAGGGTCTTGAATATTTGGGAAATTTTTCATTAGAGGCTACGTTAGTTATATATATAAATAAAATAAGTATTCCCCTACTATAATTAAAAATAAAATATGAGAAAATCATGAGAGTTTTGTTAATATTGATGAAATTAAGGCTACTAAAGTAGTTTGGATTAAAATAATAATTATAAAATTAACAGGGTGTTTTGACGAAATAAGTAAAAGAGGTAAGATTATTGCTAGAATAATAGTTTTAATCCAGGAAGTAGTTAATAATAATATTAATTTTGGAGATTAAAGATAGGGGAATTCCTCTTCCTGAAGTTTTAAAAGCTAGCTTAAGTTTGGTTTACAAGACCAATATTTTATTTAAATTATTAAAACTTAATGAAGTTTGTGGTTTTATCAATCCTTATCTCTAATTTTGCAGGATTTATATCTTTTGCTTTAATTATAAACATTTTATTTTATGTTACTGAGTCTTGAATTTCTTGTGGTTTCTGTTTATTATTTTATAGTAGTTTATTTATCAATAAATATAATAAACATATTTTTTCTTATAATTTTTTTTGACAATTAGAGTTTTTGAGGGCGTTTTAGGTCTTTCTATTATGGTTTTAATAGTGCGAATAGAGGAAATGATTTTATATTAAGATTTTGTAGTTAATGATAAAATTAATTATATTTGTTATTTTTTAATTCCTGTAAGTTTATTAGATTATAATCTCTTTCAATTTTTTTTTTTCGTTTATTATAATTTTAAATTGTAATTTTTCGTTTTCTTGATTAAGATTATCTTATATTTTTTGGTATAGATTGTTTATGATATTATTTAATTATTTTAAGGGTTTGGATTAGGTAACCACAAATGAATTATAAATATAGGCATCTTTACTACAAAAACTATGACAACAAAAAATAAAGAAAATATCTTCCTAAGTTTTTCTAGCTAAAAATTATTAATCTTCAAAATTATTATAAATAAAATAACCTACCATTATAGGTAAAGAAAAAAAAAATAATAATGTATAAAACATCAAGTAAAAACCAGCCATCAAACGCTCAGGTTGATACCCTCAACCTACAATTAAAAATAATAGGGGAATAAGTCTAATTTCAAAAAAAATATAAAAAACATTAAATTCATCGATGAAAAAACAATTATTAATATTAATAATAGAAAAAGCAAAGATAAATTAAACAAACTTCAACTTTTAATCTTAAAAACCTTATACTAGCAATATAAAAAAATACAGATTTGTAAATTGACCTGTATATGAAGCCTTTCCTAGGGTCGAAATAAGGTTAGTTGTGATGAAATACGTATGGGTAAAAAATTGATGCTTGTATTCTGAATAAATGGTTATTTCTACTAACCATAAGGACATTGGAACTTTATACTTCTCATTTTTGGATTTTGATCAGGAATAGTAGGAACATCAATAAGAGTTCTGATTCGAGCTGAATTAGTAATCCTGGCTCCTTAATTGGTAATGTACCGTTTTCCATTCAATTCTTCCTTATTGCTATTATCTTTTAATTTTTGATGTAGAAATTACCCTTATTCTTCCTATAATTAGGAGGTATTTTTAATTTGTAGGGTTGCCTTATGTGGAATTCCCTTTTTTTCAGGATTTTATTCTAAAGATTTAATATCAAATTTTATTAAGCACTGATAATGTGTATACAAATACATACACACACGTAAATATATTTACATATAGTCATGTGCACCTATACACAGATATATACAAAAAACCCATAAATAGCTAGTCCAGCAGCTGTATTTTGATGTTTTTTTTTAATACAGTATTGCTTTTTCTTTGGTGATCTGAGTGACTTTATTTAAACGATTTATTGTTTATTATATTTGAAGCTCTTTGATAGAAGGCTATTCTGTTGGGGGATAGTGTTAGCCAATGATGATATTTTAGAGTCTTTACGTAGTGTAAATTGTAATGGGTGAATTGCCGTTCTCCCTGTTACATTGATGTTTACTAAAATTTGTCGCTTTAATAAATTACCTTTTATATTTTTCAAATCACTTTTCTAATTATATCGTTTTCTAAACTGAGTTCTACGGTAATAAACCAGTGTCTTTACCTTAGTAAATAAACACGTAAGTAAATACTCCTATTTAATTCGTTTGGAAAATATTAATAAAAGTCCAACTCTGTCCCTTTGATTTGGCGCGATGGTGTCTTCACAGAACAAATATCACGTGCTATTTTGATGTAACTTCCGTCCAAACTGGAAATATTAAATTAATATAATTTTGTTGGGAAGAAGGAAACTGTCGTTAATAAAATTTTATCTACGATTTAATTAGTAAAATTTTGCTTTGTCCTTTTATCGAAATTATCTTGTATAAGTTCCTGTATTGACCAACTATTGATTAATATTGGTACTTTCGCGCTCAATAAAATTTGAAATTTAACAAGTCATTTCCTTCCTTGCTTCTACGATTTGACAGGTGGAAGAAATGCTTGTTGAAGAAGGGAGATTTTGCTCTCTCTTCTTTTCCGGCTGCCAAAGTGACGACACGTGAGTGGATTTCGTTCTGAGTTTAATTTTTTTATTGGGAAAATTCTTTATATTTACCGTGAAATTATCAGTTAGAATTTGCTTAATTTATCGTTTTCCTTAGTACCGTATATTTGATTGTAATTAAGCAGATTCAGATTATCGTTATAGTTTGATTTATCGAATTAATTTTTGTATAGTTTTTTTAGCGGCTATAGTTCATACTTTATCTTATCTATTAATAATTTTGGAAAGAAATTTGGGGGAATCTGGTTTCATATTCATATTATTATCGACATACCGCGTTTGATTGCAACGATAAATCGTTTGTTGCTTAACTGCCTGGTTTATTTTTTTTTGTAATTTTTTGCTTTGCATCTGCAACCTAGTTGGCGTGGGTAAGCCATCGTTAGTTGCTAGAGATTTCACACGTATTGTGATAAAAAGATATTGAAAAAGGGGAACAATTATTGCTGGCCTCTTTTGCATTTTTAAGTATTGGTGAATCTGGGGAGTTTGATTGACGAAATCTACCAAAATTCAGGAAAGGACAAATTGATCCACTAGACGAAATCTCCTGTGAGGTTAAATTTAGTAGCTGACGAAGCTTCCCAACTGGGTTGGACTGCGACTAAGGATGATCATGTGAGTGGCTTAAAAATTTCTAGTTTTTATTTTGTTCAGTATTTCATATATATTTCTATTTTATTGAATTTGATTTATATATAGATATACCAGTAAATATATAAAAAAATTGTAAGTCACTCGCTGGTCTTTCATTATTCATTGGCCCAGATTGGTTGCTGATCTGCTTGGTTACAGATATATCACATTTAAATTTTTAATTTCCTTTCGATAAGTTGCAGTATAGAGCTAAGCAGGTTCTGGGCTAAAACATTTTGCTATGCCTAGTTTTCTTTATTTTAATTGTTTAACTTGGGGAGATGTATATGACCAGATTTCATGTCTGATTTTTCTATATATTTATGAATATAGAGGCAATAAACATTTTTATCTTTTCTTAACTTATAAATTTTAAAGTAGCGTACCTTGATTTTAAATTTAAGTTACTGAATTTTCCCATAATCTCGGCGGAAATTCGCTTTCGTCAGTCGTCAAGCGGTTTGTCGGATTAGAAGGCACATGATTAGATCTTGAATATAATTTTTATACCGTTATCTTTAAACACATTATTAGCTCTCAAACGTAATTGTTTATATATCTGATTTACCGTTAAATTTTGCCTGTAATTAATAATTGATTTGTTATTTAAATATAAATTAGTTTGAAACTATAACTAGCAGTTGCAATCTTATTATCTATTTTTACTTAGAATTTGAAGCGTTTCAAATTTACTTTTATTAGTTAAAGTATTTTTCATTCATTTTTGGTAGTATTTAAATAGTTAATTTAGAGTGAAGAAGTTAGGGAAAACTAAGGTAGAGTGCCTCACCTCATACACGTGCCGAACCGATCCTATAGAGCATATATACGCCTATACTAGTCAGGGGCAAAAATTCAGTGTCTATACTCTATTTCTAATTGGCCAATAACTTTTTCATGTATGCCATCAACCGGGGCTAAGAGTGCCCAGACACGTAACCACTAGCCTCAAATCAAGGGAGCAGATCTCTGGCAGTACTACCTGATTCGACTTGTCCTCTGGTAGGACAATGGCAACTCCTGGCCGCCCTAAGTTCTTGGAACCCCGGCTGCTGTTAGGCATATAGCTCCAGGATCAGGACCTTGAACGATAGACTGACCACTACCGAAGGGCATTCCTACCGAGGGCATTGTAAGGCAAGAATTTATAAATTATTTGTTGTAACTTCACTCTAACTAATTCAGGTATATATAGACTGTTTAATTTTGTTCTCTGATACCGACCAATATATGGGAAACTCTGTTAATTTAAAGAACAAGAATAAATTGTAAATTTTCGTTATCTTGTTGTTTTTCTTGTAAACTGTGTGTGTCCATTGGCCTGGCGCCCTTGCATAGTCCTTCTGTCAATTGAACAACGAACTCACGTCACCGGATACTAACTGAGCAGCCTATCGGCACAATATCGCCAAGACAGGTGAGAGAGAGGTGTATTGTCTAACCAACAAAATATCTCTCTCGAACGGGTTTTGCTATAAAATTTATTGTCTGAATAAGTTTCTGTTATGCACCAAAGTGGGTAGATAGTAACTGAATTGCTTATTAAATTTGAGCCATTCTAGTTTTTGATTTTGCTGGTTCCGTGACTATATTTTCGCTGACCAAAGTGGAATCTATAACAGTTGTTCTGTGTTTTCTGTAATTTTGTTTTTGACCTCTGGTCAAGACAGGGGTAGCAAAGAGGCCATGAATAACTGTATTTTTTACAAACGCGTTTTAGACTTCAATGTATGACGACTTCTAGACTTGTAATTGTGATTCGATTTGAACCTCAAAGATTTTTATATTTTCTATTAAAGGGATGATGATATTCTTTATTTTTATTTTGACATTCCTGTTGTATAAATTATTTAGTGAAAATATGATTGTTGCATTGTTATTGGGATTAATTTCTGAAATATTTGTGAGCATTACGTAAGTCCATATTTATTTTATATGACAGTTGAGCAGCAAAAGAATAGACAAGGTAAAGTAACGGACACAGAACCAATCCTTGTGATACTCCAGATGGTACACACCCTATACTAGCAATACTCTTAGGTGTTTTGACAATGTGCTTCCTATCTGTGAGGTATGATCTGAAAAAATTCGAAGGAACATCAGCTAATCCATAGTGCTTTACCTTGCTTATTAGAATTCTACTGGTTTACCATATCGAGTTCTTCGAGAGGTCGGTAGTAGCCAGAATAGTGCTCACATAGTTGTACAGATTACTTGTGATGTAATCTGTAAATTTAATAAAGCTGACTGATAGTTAAGAAATGTATTATGTATTGTAAAGAAAATAACTAAATAATTACATAACTCTTTTTGGGAGGAAAGACTAATTGGTCTTCAGTGCGTAAGTTCATTAGGATTAATGGTTTTCTCTCGGTATAACTTATTCTAATCATTGTTTGTGTGTAAATGTTTCACATATCAAAATCGTTTATAAATTTGTATACTTTGCTGTAAAGCGATTATTTTCAGACAAACATAATTCTTGGGTATTCACTGCAAAATATCAGTTATCTTATAACCTACAGAATATCAATCAAGGATTAATTAGTTTTTGTAGTTCGAATTTTTAATCTCTTAGTATACAAAAAAATTATATTATGCATACCATCAAACAGTAAAATAGGTATTTATTTTTTAAACTTGAATAATTTCATCATCTTCTTAAATACTGCCCACTTTGCCAATTCTTTCAGTAGTTAGACACACTGCATTCGCAACAGCAATAACAGACCAGCCAAGAACGGCGAAGCTTGTTTTTAAGCTGGCTGTGGATGAAAAACAAAAACAAAACGAGTAATCTTTACGCAGTTCTCAACCGGTATATAGACACATCTTTACGGCTCATACTACTTCTTGCCCTTGCATTGCGAAGAATCTCAAGGGCAACTGCTTCGAAACAGCATTGAAGATGGCCACAAATAGGTTACTAAGTTATAGAGGTGTTTTTTGTGTTTCGCAACAACTACCAGATGGTTGGTTGGTTTGCATTATCGGCCGTATTACTTACTTTCTTGTGGCGCACTAGTAGCGATTATTAGAGTAGAAGTAATACTATATAATCAATTGTATTATTGTTGTATTAAGTTTCAGTAATGTTGTTCTTACTTTTAAGCAAGAGGAAGGTATACCGAGACCAAAATTCGACCGTCATCATTCGAATCTTGGAAACTGCAGAAGAAGTTTAAATGAAGACAAAATTATCCAATTTAGTGCTTGACGAAATGCCGCATTTTTAATTTAAATTTTCCGAATACTCAAACGATAAGAAAACTTGGAAAGTAATAAATGAAGTTACAAATGTTCCACCAAACAAAAGCACCATAAACAAAATCAGTATCGATAACAAAATAATTAGCAATCCAAAACAAATGGCAAATCATTTCAATGACTTCTTTGTAGAAATTCGGGAGAAAATCGCAAACAAAATTAGTAAAAACAATATAGAAATAAAAAAAAGAAAGCTAAGCAATATATCAACGCTATGTTTTTGACGCCAACCAACTATTTAGAAATTGAAGACATAATATCGACGCTAAAAAACTGCATCTCCAGGGCCTGACAAATTGAGTATAAAATAATTAAATTAACAAAACAGAATATCTCTAAACCGCTTACTCACATAATTAACCTAATTTTTCAGACATCAAGCATCCCATATCAATTTAAAGAAGGTCTTGTGGTGCCTATTTATAAATCAGATAGAAAAGATCTAATGACAAATTACCGACCCATTTCACTAATTAATAACTTTGGGAAAATTTAAAAAAAATGCTTGAACAGAAGAGTATGGTCCATTTTAGACAAAAATAAAATAATATCCACAAATCAATATGGGTTTCAAAAAGGTGTAGGGATAGAGCAACCTTTACAAAAACTAACGACAAGTCTACTGAATAATTTTAATGAAAATAAAAAAACAATTGCAGTATTTCTTAATCTCCAAAAAGCCTTCGGTGCGGTATCTCATAAAATTTTATCAAGCAAACTAAGTGATATTGGCATACGGGGACACACTCTGCAATTTTTTAACAATCACTTGTCAGAAAGATCGCAACAAGTACGAATAGGAGATGACATTAGTAATAAAAGATTTGTGAAAACCGGAATCCCGCAAGGCACAGTCTTAGATCCTACATTATTTTTAATTTTTGTTAATAATTTGCTATCTTATGAAGGATGTAGTGTAGTTTCTTATGCCGATGATACTGTACTAATATGTAATGGGACAACATGGGAAGAAGCCTGGAACAAAGCCCAAAATGCAATCTCAGATGTCAAAAATTGGTTAGATGAAAACAGCCTGAATCTAAACATATCTAAAACTAAATATATAGGATTTACACCAACAAATGCAGGAAGCGCTGCTCTATCACCTCTAATCATTAATGGAGCCCTGAAAAGTGTGAAACTACTATCATCAATAAAATATTTAGGCATGTTGATTGATGAAAACTTAAAGTGGAAAACACATATCGAACACCTTGTCAAAAGAATTAAAAAGCTTACCTATAAATTCTACACTATCCGTAATTTACTAAATAAAAAGGTTTTACTTATAGTTTACAATAGTCTAAAAATAAATTACTCTATTTATAGAATAATACCCCTATTTACATACCTCTATTTTTATTCATGTTTAGTTATATTTTATGTACCTAGTTATATTTTGTTGTTTTGAATTATTGTAAATATTTTTTTCTTTACTCAATAGTAAAATGGAATCTTATAAATATATGTTAATTAAGGAAATGTATAGGTAAATATGAGTATATCTATCTGTGTGTATATGGGTGTATATGTTTATGTATATGGGTATGGATGAAAGTCATTGTTTCTAAAGTACCAGATTGTAATTGTCATGACTAACTAAAATATACTTGAATGTTCTCTTGGACGCAACACAAGCTTAAGCTTAGGTGTCCATTTTCCATTCGAACATTGATATTGTTAATTTTACTTACTACTGTTTCGTTGCTAATAATGTTAATGATAATTTTATTGTAAAACCATAATTGTATTTTTTTTGCTAATAAATTGAATTGAATTGACACCGAACAATTTTTCTAGTTTAAAGAGATAGAAGTTTTTATTATTTGCTTTCTTAAAAGCAAAAATATTTAAGTAAAAGAACTGTCATCTTAATTGGCCTGGACTCAACAGAAGTACTTGTCTAAAGAAAAGAAAAATATATGTACTCTACATATATTTTCATATACAATGAGTTTCACAAATGAAGATAATAAATAATAATAATAATTTCGAAAAGATTGTTGAGGAGGTCTTGAATTATTTTGTCGATTGATTGGGTTTTCTCTCCTCCAAATTTTTTCCTGTAACAGATAAGTATTTAAAAATTGTATATGTAGAACAAAGTGTAGTAAGGCAATTTCGTAATATTGCCCGGATTACTGGCTGTCTGTACAGAGATTCTTCCTCACAGTTTTTCTGAGAGAAAGAGATGTCTATAAAATGATCAACCAGTATTCCTGTATATAAGTAATGTATTGTATATTATGTAATACTTATCTGTGTATGGACACGTTTCAACTCCGAGTCTGGAGTCGTTGTCAATCGTTTAGTGTTGTTTTCGAGGTTTTTTCTAGAAAATTTTCGCTTTGATCTTGAAATTGTTGTTTGTCAAATTTTTTATCTGTTACAGGAAAAAATTTGGAGGAGAGAAAACCCAATGAATAGACAAAATAAATAATAATAATAATAGTTGACAAAAACACTACGGAATCAGATCAATGTGTTTTGAATTAAAAATAATATTTATAATAAAATACATATAAAAAAAAATATAATAAGTGACCACCTTGCCCTTGGCCACATATACGTGCACGTCGATTTCTACTATTTTCAAAGTGCCCCACAAACATGAATCTGGAAATGTACATCGGTAGACATGGCCGGCCACATTACCGGCTCTGACTTTCCTATCCACCTATATGGAAATTTTTTATCTAGTCACAAAAAGCTGCTGAAACCAGTATAACTGACAAGGGCAACTCCTTGACATATTTTTTTCAAATTGGTTACTTAAGAAATTAAAGTCCTCTTAAAAAAATACAATTTGCAGCCCACACATTTAAAAGAAAACGAGCTTGCAGCCTAAGTTCTTCAAAATATCTAGGATTATTTTCACTCCAAATATGTTCATCATTTCCATTAAAGTGACGATGGTTTAAACTTGTTCCTTCATGAGTCCAGATAATGGTTTTCAAAAAATCCCTAATTGAGAAACAAGGTCAATACTCCATTCTTCTATCAGGATTACCTAGATACAGTTTTTGAGAAATCATTTACAAAATACTCATTTTTTAATATAGTAAGCCACTGTTTTTAGATGTGGCACAACTATATGTGAAGGCCCTTGTTAAATCGATTTTGAAGGGTTAGCATTTATCTAAACACAATAGCAAGAAAATTCTAAATTTTTTAAATTTAGTTTGACCTCTGCCAATAAGTTATTTTTACTCCCTTGTTCCACTCTGCTTGTTGTTCTTAACACATCGCGTTTTTCTTCATTTCTGAAAGTCATTGTGTTTTAAGCTATCTGTACTCTAATTTCGATTGACAAGTACTGTTTGGTTTATACAATTTTTTTTCGGTGTAGCCATGGTCATCTAAATAGTTCTGTGTTTAAGAAAGCAAATTATAACAAGTTGTATATTAATGAAATCAGAACGAAATGCACTATTTTTCTGTGGATAAATTTAGTGTGGTGACCATAAGAAAAAAAAGTTGATGATGGTAGCCGAAAAACGAAACGCCGGATGGCAAATCTGAAAAGGGCATTTAATGTTGGAAAAAAGTGGTAGTAAAGAATAACAAAACCAATGCATTTGACTTGAAGAGTGCTCGGTCTAAATCTCTCACAATACACTCATTGGAAAAGACAATAGCAACTGGCTTTCGGCGATCGAAATCAAAAACCAAATAATGAACTAGAACATACAACAACAAAAATAGAAAAAACATCAGATATGCATATAGCCCATTCAATATAATATCTTTAAGGACACTTGAGAGTCTTCAAGAGTTTGAAATGGCCATACCGAAAATAAAATGGGACATATAGGAATAAGCGAAATGAGAAGATATGGGGAACCTATACATGACTATGGAAATTACATTTTACACCACATAGGTGAGACACCAGGACTATATGGAGTGGGTACTTTAATTAAAAACAAATTAACGGATAAGATTATTGAAATGCAAGGAATTATAGAAAGAATAGCTATCCTTAATGTAACACTACCTGTCAACAAAGAAGAAAAATGGTCTATCATTTAGGAACAGTCGCCCCAGAATCAAGTAACAAAGAAGACATAACAAAAAGTAGAAAAGTTCTACTTCGACTATAAAAATTGCACAAAAACAGATTATAGTGATGGGAGATATTAATGGTCAGATAGAAATGGATGATAACCGAGGAGAAGAATATACAGTAGGCAAATATGTATATGGTAAAAGAAGTAAAAATGATGCGAGGTAGTTTAATTTGCTCTACAAAACAAACTCAGTATTCTCAATAGCCTCTCTAAGAAAATTTCTCCTCACCGTCTGTATAAAAACTAAATAAATTTTATCCAACAACATCCAAATGTTTAAAAATGTCGGTATTATACAGAACCTAAATTTCAATTCAGATTACAGAATGGTTAGTATTACATTAACAGGCAAGCCTATAAAAAAGAACAGGAGCCAACAGGAGATGGCAAAATGATAGCTCAGTGCTGATGTGTATTAGGATTAGTGATTTGCTTATAAATAAGCAAACACCACTGGTAAAAATGTTTGGAGAAATAACTACAACTATTGAAGAAAAATATGAAAAAACTTTGAACATACTCAAAACACAAACTAGGAAACTAAATTCTAACTCAACAGCTACTTGACGAAGAAAGAAGAAAGGAAGAAATTGTTACAATCAAAGGAAAATAATCAAAAAAGGACAAAAAAGATAACAGAAAGTAGTAACAAGTTAAATGAAAGTATTACGAATGTCAGAAAATTGGAAAGATAGCAATCGTTGAAAAAACACATAAATAGAACTGGTGGAGTCAAAAAGGCTAGAATTAAAAGACAGAATAGAATGGATGCTAACAGTAAAAACTAAGAATAAAACCCATATAAGAAAAAGAGCTGAGATAATTAAGTCGGCTACAGACTATTATAAAGAATTATATCAAAGTAAGACTACAATAATATTTATGGAAGAGCATAATATAATATATTCTGAGGCTTTTTCTAAAATATTAAAGCAATTAATACAGAAAAAGTGGACAAAACACCTGGGTCTGATTAAATAACAATCGAACTGTATAAGGCTACTACACCAGTAATTGCTCCAGTATTAAGTTATTTGTCGAAATTATAGAAACCAAAATTATACCACAAGACTGGACCAAATCAACAATAATTCTGTTACATACAAAAGAAGATAAAGAAGAAATCGCAAACTTTTGCCCATTCAGCTTAATGTCCAACATTTATAAAGTTTTCTTAAACATTTTTTTTTCCATAATTACTATAGTACTTGCCGAAAACCAGCCAAAAGAGCAAGCAGGTTTCCGAAGAAAGTTTTTAACAACAGACCACATAAATATTCAAATTCTACAAAAATGTGATGGATATAATAAATTTTACCAATTGGGTTTCGTAGATTTTAATAACCTAAGAACACCAGAACATATAGCAAGGTGTTCGACAAGGCTACTCTACCTCTCATAAACTATTATCGGCAGTTCTACAGATGATAATTAGGAACCTAGAATGGAACGAACATGTCGAAAACATAAGCCACCTACGTTTTGCAGACGATCTGATACCGTTCTCCCAATATCCTAGAAGATTACAAAATATGCTACAACAGCTATCAGACCAGAGTGCAGAAGCTGGGCTAACAATGGATTTTACCAAAACAAAAATTATGACAAATTCATCAAACACACAAAAGTTCATAGTAAACATGCAGTAGATAGAAATATGTAGATGAGTATATCTCGTAGGACAGTTAATATCACTTACTAAAACCATGTACAAATAAATTGATAGGAGGATAGCCAATAGAATTTAAACAGGTACATTCGTTATATCGAACACAGAAATGACACAGTTAAGTGAAAATCAAGAGAAATTGACGAAAATTATAACAGAGTGGTACCCAAGAGATGGAAAAGAACCAAAGGGCCACAAATTAAACAATGGGAGGACGATCTCAAAAAGATGGCTGGTCCATCATGGATCCGCGGGGCAAATTATATTCAAATGTCTGTTAATATTAAACAGCAATAAAGGCAAGTTTAATTTTATTTATTTATTTTATTTATCTATAGATGTGTGCCAATTGTGCATCATCACGTGATAAATCGTGAAACACTTTATTGTCTTCTATTTGTGTATATAGAAGTGAGCGTTATCGAAATACGATAAGACTCTATTTAGCATTTACGATATTATTTTTATTAAATATATAGAAATATTTATAATCTCATACCTATATTTATTTTGATGAAGCTATATAATCGTTATCGGAAAACTAATGTGTATTTTTAAACCGATTGTGGTCATATTATCCGAAGTTTGGAAATGATAATAATGCTAGAATTAGTGCGAATCAGTTACTGGTTATTTACAATCACAGTACCTAATGAATTTCATCAGAAGTTCAACTTTTATTGAAGCCAGATCTAAATCTTAAGGAGTTAAATGAGAAACTTTGACATACAGAACTCGACTTCTACCATTAAGAGTATAGAAAAAGATTCATTTAGGTATGCAAGGAGGAGACAATTCCGGTATCGAAACTTGAGCAAATAAAAGTAATATCCCATAACAACAATAATTTGAATGCCTATATTTGAACTAAAATCATATTACTTGTAAGAAATACCAATTTCATAGCAAAATGATGACAATTTGCAGTTTTCCTGCAAACCCATCTTGTTCTACAAAAAATTTAAAGGGAAAGAGTAATCAAGAATGAGAGGGGGAGAGAGAGAGAGAGAGAGAGAGAGAGAGCGAGAGAGGATACATTTCATAGAGAACTTTAATATCCGTTGGTTAGTCCTAATAACAGCTTTTCTGATTCAAAATTGTATAGCTAATAATCTGCAAAAGAAACTAGAACAGTACTTTCCATTCTTATGTTACAGATTCCGCTTGCTCAATTAAAATTTTTTATTGTCACTGTAAACGTCTTTAGTTGAGTAAAATAAACTCACTATATTTATTTACAGATGTGCTACGCGATGCCATTCACTAAACTTCTTTCTCCCATAACACATCGCGTTTTATATAGGTCTTTTCGTCAGTTCGAGAATTCGCCGGTACCTTCCGATCTTCCCGCGTGTACGGTGTCCGAGAATGGAATTGAAACGTTCTTGCCATCAATCGATGTTCGGGTCTCCGTTTTTATAATTACTTTTGTTTATCTGACTGGTTTTTATAGTATTCACAAGTTTACTTTTTATTTAGAGCAATTTATATTCAACCCATATATTAATTAACAGTGATTCAGTACTTTAAGTGTATTAAAAAGTACTCAATTTTTACATTAAATGTAATAATTAAAATTCTTTTCTTTAAATATTATGCAGTTTTGCCAACAGCATTTCTTGCTCAATTTAATATAATCGGGATTGGTTTATGTTTTACTGTATAAACAGGTTCCCCCACCGGAGTATCATCACATGCATTTCTGAAAACAAAAAAAATTGCCAATTGTTACAACCGGAAAAATGCACCATTTTAATTCATAATTGAGAATATCTCAAAAATATGTATAATGTCTTCGATGACACATTACATATAACATCCAAAAAAAAATGTATGAATTGCGGTTTTAGTTAAATGCTGGTTCAATGCAAGTATGTAATTGACGAAGGACCTTTAGCGGAACAATCAATAAAACACGTGCCGTCGCGCAAATGAATCACCAAATAAAAGTTAATCACTGACTTTTACGTCGAAGCTCTGCAGGTAGTGTTTTCTTGGTTCTTCTTTCTTCAGAGGCTAGCCCCGCAACAACAGGAACTGATTTTAGAGCTTCGTCTGGACAACACGTTACACAAAAAATAGCGACGTAATGTTCATTGATTGAGCAAACAAAAATGCGGGTTTAACAACAAATGATGCGCTTTTGCAAACACTAAATGAAAGCGGTTTAGCGGTTGTTACGACCGGAACTTTAACTCGCGAAATTGTAACACAATAACAACAAAAAGCGACCGTCGTAAGGCGGAATCAAAAAAGCGTCCGAATAGCTCGGAATACAATACAGGAATCTCAAAGACTGTGTTTATTTTACACGCAAAAAACACTTAAAATTAGCATTAGCGCGACGGAAGGTTTTGGAAAAGGTGCAGAAGTTTAAAAATCAATGAAGTAATTCAATCAAATTTAAACAATACACTAAACAAATTGTGGGAACGCAACACTATGTATCCTGGGAAAAGTTTCAGATAAGAGTTATAAGGTCGTCCTATGGTGTTGTTGACCAAAGTTATGTTGATTTTTTCTAATGAAAAACCCAATTTTTCATAGCGGGTTTGGTCAAGCAAAATAAGAAACATTGCTTGCTTAACCATTTTTCTATTGGGGTAATACTTGACAAGCGGTGGGGAGCCGCATGTGTGTGTGAGTTAGGTTAGTTTATTTTCAGGAATATGGAACCATACACAAGATATCCGGAGATCCAACTGGAAAAATATTACCCGATTACCCCAAGATGATTTTAATAGTAATATAGACGCTCTTGAAGTGATTATTTGTGTTAGTTGCCCTGTCTTGTAACAGTCTTGTATATAATTAAAAAAATTTTGAGCCTTGATGGAGAAGAAGGAGTCGTACTTGGGACGTGAATAGACCACAAGTTGTTAGGAGAAATTATGCCTCAAATATGGGGAAAATTACGTTTATTCATGGACTTAACCATTCTATGTGGCCACCGTTTTCCTACATAACGTCAAGCAATTTGTTACAGAACTTTTTGGAACAGCCGCACAAGCAGATTGTATGCTTTCCATCACATGGTAAACAAATTTTGGAAAATTTGGCTTAATAACTTAAAGAGCAGAGTAATTTTCAAACTCAGTTCACTCGAAAACAATTAGAAATATCTATTTGGACAAAGATAATATTTTTAGGTAAAATTGTTAACTATAGAGAAAATTGAAAAAAAATCGAAATAAAAAACAATTACGGGCCGAAAATCCCCTTCACCAACAAAGAACAGTTTACAGTGAGCACTTTTAAGGGCATATAACTTCCTAAGGGTGCGGTTTAGGGTACATGTTAATAGGAACGTTTTGGCTTATTTTAAAGGGTTTCATACACAGCAGAAATTTCGAACCCTATTTTAAAAACACCCTGTATAGCTGTATATCAAAAACTAAATCGTCATGCCTAAGAAATAATTTAAACGTAATTAAAATGTACCATTTCAGCTACTTTTGAATATGACACACAAAACCTACCCTTCAGGTTGTTCATAAAAAAAAATTAATTGATTCAATTATTAGGTACCCGTAGTAGAGCGCAAAATCTTCTGTTTCGAATTGTGCCAATAAAGGTGTGACAAATACCGAGATTTCTGATTTTATGAAAAGAAACTCCTATTTAATACTACATTTGTGCATTTTTAGAATAATCATTACATTAATTGTTTCATCTATTTTTGATTTCTGACTATGATCTATACATAGTTATAAATTTACTTTATATCAGTTTTATGTTTCAGATATTTTGTCAAAGTCAAACCAATATTTATTTGAAAAATATCACTAATAAATTAAGTATTAATTTTGTTTTGTTCTTTTAACCACAAGACATGAACAAAACAGAAGTTAAAAAAAAGTATTAAATTTGACCTCATCCTAATTCTAATGTAGGTAATTTAAAGCTACAAGTTCTTTATTAACTTGGTTATGACGTATAAATTGATATTAAAACGCAATTATAGGGTAACTTCAAAAGACAACGTTTGATCACTTGTCGATCATATGAAAAATCAAGAGACATAAAACGCTTATGCTTCGCGAGATTGCAGCAATGCATCCGACAGGCAGGAAATACGTGTTCCTGCTCCACGTCATTTAGCCCTATCTAGCAGCCTGGCAAATCGACACTATCGCTATGCCTGATTTTGACATGGATTGGCTTGTAATATTGTTACGAATATTGTTTACTCGGGTTTAACGTGCGATAAGTTATTAATCAATATTGAAAAACCACATCCAGCCATAGAAATCGGGAGGTATATTAAATTAATAGTAAACAAAGAGCGATTTATTATATCAACTAGTTGAGTAAACTTGATTTATACATTTGCTTATAAATCCAATCCCTGGTAAATTATTGAATATACCACATAAAGAACAAATTGAGTTGTATGGGCGAATGAAGAATATTTTCACCCCTGTTAGTTTTTATAAGTGAATTTTTTTAGGAGATGGTACGTCATGAAACTCAGAATCTTAAGTAACTATTTCTATTACTTCCGAGATATCTAACCTGGAAGTGAGAGTTTTGATAGTTACAGCTTTAATAAGGCATGTCACAGTTTTGTAGATACTTTTGATGTCTATAAAATGGAAACATGATCTGATCGACGCTTAAGATTGTCCACACTACACTATAGTCTTCAAATCTAATCTAATATTATAATACGAGCAATGTTTGAGTTCTAGAAAACGGCTCTAACGATTTTCAGGACATTCTCCCATTTGGAAGTATTGATGAATAGTTACTCGAATACCTAGAAGTGAAAGCAGAAGGCTACGAGAATTATGCGAACCGACCTGAACAGGGCAGATGTGACTCTGTCGAAACGTCGTCATTTTACCATCGATCCCGGCAAGGATCAGTTATCAACTACGCGGATGAATTCCGGGAAACCATCTAATACATTTAGTGTCCGCGAAAACTTAAAAACAAATTAAATTATATATATATATATATATATATATATATATATATATATATAATTTGTTTTTAAGTTTTCGCGGGCACTAAATGTTTTAGGTCTAGTATTCGAGTGACTAGAAGCGAAAGCAGAAGGCTACGAGAATTATGCGAACCGACCTGAAGAGGGCAGATGTGACTCTGCCGAAACGTCGTCATTTTACCATCGATCCCGGCAGGGATCAGTTATCAACTACGCGGATGAATTCCCGGAAACCACCTAAAACATATATATATATATATATATATATATATATATATATATATATATATATATACATACATACAGTGATGGGCAAATGTGTGGAACCAAGCAAATATCTCTGGAATTATTAGAGATATCAAAATGAAATTTGGAAGGTGGATACTGCAGTAGATTGCCTATTTGTTTCCAAATTTTTTTACAATTTTGAAGTTCCTGTTTTACCGGAAGTAATGTCGATTTTAAAATTTGCCATGAAACACCCTGTATAGTATTTTAGTTTCTGAAGAAATATTTTATTGCGAATACAAAAATATTGGGTTTGGTATTGTTTACTTCAATACCTACCGAGATATTAAGAGAAAAGTAATTAAGGAAAGGAAAAATCTAATATCCATTAAAGAAATACATAATCATATTATTAACTAAATCTAAGTGATTTTCAAAACATTGAAACTTAACTAAACTTAATGTATTAGATGTTCAAACTGAGCACCGTTTACTTCTTGGCAATAAGCAAGTCGGTTTTTAAATTCTCTAGTAACATTAGCTATTACTTCTCTGGATGTTCTCTGGATGTCTTGAGTTATTCTTGCAGCTAATTCTTGCAAATTATTTGGTCTATCAACATAAACCTTAGACTTTAAGTAACCCCACAGAAAATAGTCTAGTGTATTAAGGTAGGGACTTCGTGCAGGCCGTTCATAAGTACCCCTTCTTCCATTATTCCAATCCATCTGTGATGAAATGTCCTATCTAAATGATGCGAGCGTAATGGGGTGGTGCTCCATCCTGCTGAAACCAGAGATTATTTGGTAATTGTCCATTTACCTCCAATGCCGGAATAACTTGTGTCTCCAAGAGCTGTAAATACCTATCTCCGTTTAAAGTTTCTTGTAGGAAGAAGGGTCCCATGATTCTGTTGTTATAAATGCCGGCCCAAACGTTCAATTTTTGGGGATGTTGTGTAGGAGCCTCTTGTATCCAATTAGGATTATTTTGCGACCAGTAGCGGCAGTTATGTCGATTAACCGTACCATTTAAACAAAATGTAGCCTCGTCTGAAAACACCACATTTCTTATAAAATTATTATCACGGTTACAAATATCCATCAACGTTTCACAAAATTGCAAACATCTGTCGAAATCGTCTTCGGAGAGTTCTTGAACGAGGCGAATTTTGTATGGATGATATTTTTCTTGCCTTAATATCCTTCCTACTGAACGACGGCTAATTCCATGCATATTGGCGAGGTCGCTAGTGGATAAGTGAGGATTTTGTTCCAAAGATATAGCAACATTTTGAGCTACACCTTCATTATTTGCACTTTTTAACCGTCCACTTTTTGGTAAATTGCTAACTGTTCCACTTGTGTCGTACCTTCGTAAAGTTTTCGTCACTACTGAACGGGATATTTGTTTATTCGGATAAACATTGTTAAAAAGGTCACAAACTTCTTGATGCGTCCTTTTCTTCTCCCCATATCCAATCATCATTAATATTTCTATTCTTTCTCTTTCACTTAATTCGGCCATTTTACGATCAAATTAAAACAATACAATCCTTTTACGTTCAAATAAAAAAAACTAATAACTAATTTTGACAACTACTGTCACTTCTGCAATGAATTTCATGGACTACTAAATTTGATTCAGATTTAATTTGTGCCTGATTTAAACAAACGCACGTGTATTCGACTATAGAACAAGCAGTGCTGTTGGCTGAGACGGTATAATGCCACCGATTGGCCAATAGAAACACAAATCCTTACCGAGCGGTTTGTTTATATCGGGCGTAAATGAAATCTGAACCGAGTTTAGCTACCATCGAATTTTTCCTTTCCTTAGTTACTTTTTTGTTAATATCTCGGTAGGTATGGAAGTAAACAATATCAAACCCGATATTTGTGTATTCGCAATAAAATGTTTCATCAGAAACTAAAATACTATACAGGGTGTTTTATTGCAAATTTTAAAATCAACATTACTTCCGGTAAAACAGGAAGTTCAAAATTGTAATCTACTGCAGTATCCACCTTCCAAATTTCAATTTGATATCTCTAACAATTCCAGAGATATTTACTTGGTTCCACACATTTGCCCATCACTGTATACATAACGGTTGAAATATAGGGCGAAGTATAAATATATAGACGGTAGTTAAAAGATTTTAGAAACAAAAATATTTGTAGATTGGCCCAAAAGCGGTCGCATATTCAGGATAGTTGGAATTGGAATATAGAATCGAGTGGCATTGTACCATTATTTAAAAAATTATAGAAAAAAAAATGTTTTAATGGATTTTCTATGAGCAGTTGCATATATAGGTGGTTGAAATATATGGGGAGTAGAATTGCAGTAACATCCATGTAAATAAAAAATGTACGAAAAAAATATTATATTAGGGAGTTTAAAATATTTTACATATCAAATGTCGGATTATTTGGATATATGTACATTTATGACGAAACCTTGAATTTACGAGTGGAGCTCGGTCAGCCAGGTAGTTAAGTCTTATTACCTTTTTCAAATTTATATGTTATTACAATACCTTAATGTTGAAGATTCCTCCTAGATACATGAGCATGCTCATCATCATAGATACTTTATCCTATTTACTGATATACAAAAGCGTCCGTCATTCGGTGACATCCTTTTCAATTTTAGGCGCCCATATTGATAGTTTCAATAATTAATTATTAGTTTAATACTATTAAATCCCCTTA
This sequence comes from Octodonta nipae, assembly GCA_034190945.1. Lineage (NCBI taxonomy): Eukaryota > Metazoa > Arthropoda > Insecta > Coleoptera > Chrysomelidae > Octodonta > Octodonta nipae. Next base: position 53,472,874 of record CM067216.1, read on the forward strand.
AATAGCAATTAATTAATCACAAGTTTTTGAAACAAAAGCTTCTTAATACATACGAAAATAGATGAGGATAGTAGTAAAATGCAAAAATTGTATTTGTTTTGAGACTTCTTTCCGACACCACACTGCCTTGATCTTGAAATACATATATAACTTAGTTTTCTGTGTAAGAAGAAAATACATTGTCTCTTTGTTTATAGAAAATCAATAAATATTAAGAAAATAGCTGACCCGTTCCAGCCTCGCGAGGGCTAGACAAATGGCCATATTTGACGTATTTATCTTGAACAGATTTTTTCATTTGGTAATTTTCATATTACATTTATATTTACATTTATAAATTTTTGTGATGAGCTAATCATCTTTGACGTGTTTGAGATTTTTTAAATTTGATATAGTGGTTTCCCGTAATATATAGTTTATTTGATATGTATTGTATTATTGCCATTTTTGATACCTTTGTACATTATTGACATTTTTGTAGTATTTGTAATTTTTATAAGATCTGACATTTTTTATATTCTGGGCAATTTTAACGTATTTTTGAAATTTTTGATATTTTTGTCGTTTAGGACATTTATGATATTTTTTTTACTTTTTTCACATGCAATTTTCTAGACGGAAATGGTTGAAATTTGGTACCAGTGTATAATTTGGGGACCCGATTAGGAAACTTACTTACTAAAACCCATACCCTCATTCAATAATAGAATTTTCACAAAATTTCGCATCAATTATCTATTAAATTAAAGAATTAATGTCATAATTTTCAAATAAAATTTTCAAACAAATTTTACCTTTTTATAATACTAATATAGGTAAACAAATATAACATACAATGCCTGCACAAAATTCCTTTTAATGAACATTCCATTTCTGTTTGCTATATTTTAAATTAGAGACTTGACATATGTCGGTTTCTAATACCAATTGACAAGTTCTTGTCTGATGGGGCAAAATACCAACGTTAAAAACAGCGACACATAACAAGAGCCTTAGAGTTAGTGAATTTAAAACTAAAATTAAGTATTCTTAACTGTAAGGATCTAGTAAAAGCCATCTCTGAATTTTAATCTTAAATCGACTATACTTAATGTAATATCCCTAGAAATACTACGTGTCCAAGACCATTGAGAAGCCACTACAAAACATTTACTACAATATCCCCCAGAAGCATAAGCTCGTTTCTAGATCTGGGCCTGATTGAAAGTGGTAGCCCATTTTTCAGTAGTCATCTATTGCATACCTATAAAAAGGAGTTTTTGTTTATTTATTACAATACAGATTACATTTTTTACAAATTTATATAAAACATCAAGTCAGTTGAAACAAACAATAATCATTCATAATAATCCTATAAAAAATTAAAATCTATATCTATATTAAAAAGATGCCTAAAAACTACAATATTCTACAGAAAATGTTCAACCTTTTTACTTGATTCCAAAAAGTACAAAAAATTACTAACTAACCTGTAACAAGAATAACAAATATTCTCAAACATTTTATTAAGCTTCCTATAAAAACTACCTATATTTAAAGGAGGGAAATTTCCCAAATTAATCCGCCCCATCTGAAGAAACAAATAGTTTATGATTTCTACTTAAATATACTGTGATACCAAGAAATTTCGACCAGTCTGTCTTGTTTTTTTTTTGGTAATTTATATAAAAATAGGATCAATGTAGATTTCCTTCTACTTACCAGTTGTTTAAACTTCATATGGTACATGAATTAAATATTCACCATATTTTTTTATAATACTTGAACCTTAAACACTTCTTTTGGACATTTTCAATTTGATTTGTTTGACCATCGCAGCATATTCAACGATACTTCGTACGTAAGTGTTAAAAAGTCTTATTACCGTGCTTATTCTATTAAATCTGCAGGAATTACTCAATTATAAACCCTAGCATTTTAAATGCTTCTTTAAGGGCATAATTTACACGCTTATTGAATGAATGTCGTTGGTTAAAAATTACTTCTATTTCTTTAGCCTCACATTTCTTTTGCAGTAATACATTTCCAAAAATATACTGATAATCTCGTATGTTCGTTTTCTTAGTATAAAAGACAGCCAAACACTTACTCAAATTAAATGATAATTTATTTCTTATAGACCAGTCATATTGTCACAATTGAACACAGTTACGACTGGCGTTCAGGGACTCCGCCGCACTCATCGACCACACCTTTACGTACTTTATCATCGGTGTGCCGTATGCGAAGAATGGAGGGGACCGTATCTCTCAACTAATAATTATTGTTCATTTGTATTTAGTTGTAATATACCATCTGAATAGACAACTCATGTAACCAGCAGATAATAAAGTGTAATCTGACGACCTAACAAGGCCTTGGAATAACTTAGCCCCCAGAAACCCTTAAAATACGTAACAATATATTTGGGCTTCCTGTAACAGTAAAAAATTCGATATTTTTATAGATTTTAAATCATTCGCAAAAAGTTGACAACATGAATGTCAGACGACTTTAGGTAGATCACTAACAAAACCAAAAATGGTAACGTCCCCAAATTTGTGCTTTGAGGAATTCCAGATGATCAGAAATTTTATTTTTGACTCAACAACTCTAAATACCACATACTGCTGCTTTGTCTCTAAGCAAGTAAGTTTTATCAAATTACCAGGTAGAACCATCGCCTGTAGCTTTTACAGTAGTACTTATGCTGAACTTTCTCGAAAGCTTTCACAAAGTCATAATTGTCCTGAAATCAATAATCATAGATGCAATAGCCGGATCAGAACTACTCTTCAAATGGTTACATACGTTACTGCAAATTTGACAAGCATGCATGAGCAATATTTTTATATAAGCAAACTGTAGAGTCTGTAGGGCAATTTTGCGCAAACATTTTATCTGTGCAAGTCGTTCGATGCTGGATTGAATTTGACTCATGCAAGCTTGGAAATGCCAGTCGTGAATTTGCTCTCATTGTGACTGAATTTTAACGATTATCGTCAAGTCTTGCAGTCTGAAGATCAACTGGAATCAAAACTAAATCAGCACCAAACATAGAAGAGGAAAGGCTCAAGTTGAATCATCTCGTCACAAGGGCATTGGTACACATTTAATTTGTGCGCCCTCGCTGTGGTACTACCTCTTGTTAATTGAGTTGTTGGCAAGTAGAGAGTGATGAACTTATTTTTTTTTCGTTTCATTGCCCACTCTCTACACCTACACTAGGGATGTAACGAATGTCCGATTTTCGATATTCGCGAATACGAATGCGATTGCGAATTTTCTCTTCCAATATTCGCGAATACCAATGCGAATGAGAATATCAGATCAAAATTTACTTATTTTGGTTTAATCAAAGATTATAACCTTAATTGAGCTTCGTAATCATTATAGAAAGCCACTCTTCTATTTTTAATGTATAAATTGAAATAGCTGTGGAATCTTTGTTGTCTCACAGATGTATAAGCACAAAATTTTTTATACTAACACGAAACCCTTACCCTTACGCTCTTTCAACAGTTAAGCTGTCATCATATTGGAGTAAACCAAAAAAGTTTTTTTGATTTATGAGAGAAGTTATAAGAAGTTATTATAATTAAACAGAAAAAATATATAATTAAATTTCTGGAGTCAAGTAAAAACTAAAATTATATGGATTGCCAAAAAAAGGAATTTTATTGTCATGTTATATCTTATCTTATTTATGCCTTCATTTACATATTTTTAAAATCAGTTTCAAAAACAAAGTGACGAGCCAGTCTAACCTTTATATAGGTTCAAAAGTAAGATTCTGCAAGCTTGTATATTTCTGAGTAAAATGATATTGAATGCATGAGAATTGGTCAAAAAATAACGACTTATGACGAGGTATGTTTTAACATCCTGACAGCTAATTTCTCTTATTTTGCAAAATTAATTAGGTCTAAACTATGGAGTGTAGAGTAAAAGGAGGGCAAACTTATATGAGAATAAAACTGAAAAAGTGTCCAGCGGACGGTTTCAAATAAGAAGTTCAAGAAATGACCAGAATGGCGCAAGTGTAACCACAGGGTATGTTATGAAGTAAATTGACAACGGATTGAAATACACAAATCCTACATTTAGAAGTGAAGCGGCTGAAAAAGTGAGAATGATGTAATTATTAGTAAAAATCGTAAATAAAACATACAAAATCTGTTATGTGGACTTCTCTTTGTAAATGGTTGTCTCCGTTTTTTGTAATCTCTGCAAGTGATATTAGTTTATAGTGTGTTAATTGTGATATAAATTCTTCACATTAACCTAATTTTATTCACGTAGGTTTGTTCGTAGAAAACTGATTTCTACGAACAAATTACCCGGTCGGTACTAGTGGCTCCCCCAAATTGAAACCATTTTGTGGAAACTTTTTCTTACACAGAGTGTGTCCTCCTTTTACTCAAACCTCCATAGTCTAAACACAAATTTCGCTTCGTTGGCTATCGCTACTAATTTGAATTGACAGCTGCGAAAATGGTACTAACTAATGACGATAAATTTTGCATCAATACTTTAAATTAGGGAATGATACATGGCGAGTTCTGCCATAATTTGTTGCTAGACGATATAACAAAAAAGCATAACTTACAATTTTGTTAAGAAATTTCACCTAACACAATTGCCAGGCGGGCGCAAAGTAGGCAGATGCCCAAGGAGTGTAAGAACTCAAGTACGACAGTTATGGTGCTTTTATTTCAATTTATCTAACTAATAGGGTTTTATAGGCGGTGTCTCATGTAAACACATACAAAACATTCATTGTGTCCTTACTGGAAATTAAATTAGGGCTTTTGTAGCGATTTTATATTGTCCGATGTGTGCCTGTCACTATGACGCAACTCACGGCCCGAACCGCACAAAGCTCGTTTACAGCTCTGACAAAAGGCTTGGAGCTAGTCTGAGAGAAATATTCAAGCTTTTAACTTATTTTTAAAATTAGAAGTGCGTCCCAAGACAGTACCAGCATATTTTAAAGTTTGCCAAAGTTTCTCTGCAATTTTGTTTTTAAAACTGATTTAAAAATTTAAATATAAATTTAAAGTCAACACTTTGACACCATCAATTGTCACAGCTCTGACAAAAGGCCTGCAGCTAGTCTGAGCGTTCCACAAACACGATAGGTTGTATATTTTCCTAACAACCAAAAACAAAAACGTTAAACTCCATAAACCGTTTTTTAGACAAAGGGGCAAGTTCACTAACTATATAATGATGTCTGTGGATTTAGCACCGCTACCCAACGAAGCAAAATTTGTTATCCGGAGATATAAAACATACGCACCTTTATAGTGTAATAGAACAATTATTTTTTGACAGATTCTTGAAGGTGACCTCTTGTTGTATCTGCAAATATTTACACTTATTTTTAAAACTAGAAGTGTGGCCCAAGAAAGTACCAGCATATTTTAAAGTTTGTCAAAGTTTAGATATGTCTGCAATTTTGTTTTTAAAACGGATTTAAAAAATGAAGTCAGCACTCTGACACCATCAATTGTGGAGAACCTTTATCAGTTCCGCTCCCCTCAACTGATTGAATCTCCCGAAGATTGTATCATAATTTCTTTGACAGGTTTTTGTTTGCCCTAGAAATCACAAGGAAACGGCGTTATATGCAGTAGAACTCCTGATTTTGAGTCTCTGTGAGCTAGTTTTTCCTGAAACTTCCAAATCTCGAAATTTATTTTGCCATAAAACCTTATATCGCTAATGCGAATGCGAATATTCGTTACATGTGATTGTGAATTGAGTTGTTGGCAAGTAAAGAGTGATGAACTTATTTTTTTTTCGTTTCATTGCCCATTCTCTACACCATCATCACGGGTATTATTTACAGTTTTTAGCTTATGGATAACGCAAGAAACAGCTAAAGAGAGCTAGAAATTTTCAATTTATGTATTCAAAAATTTTTATTTCTTATAAAATTGACAGTTTAGGATAAATGTTTGAAGCTAGTAAAGATTTAACTGAAGGCTTTCAAAACTACATAAAATACTTCCAAGCAATGACAAAAGCTGACACTTAATTAAAATTTAAAGTACCAAATGCCATAAATCAGTCATAAATAAAGCGTTACATTAAAATATCACATAAGCCTACATCGAGTGAGCTGATTTACATTAAAACATTAAAATTCGAATTTATTTCTATCACACCAGTCAGTTAAATAAATACGAACATTTTCCATGTGTCAAAATCAAATTAATCATCGTCTTAAACGAAATTATCGTTCAGTCGAGGCGAAAGATGGACGTGAAACGTTGGGAGAGTATTATTTTTAAAAGATTTCTTTCTTTCCGAACAAAGAGGAACCGAAATAAAAATGTTTCGCCAGTTATATGACGAAATTGTCCGTGAGAGATCTAAAGGACCGCTGCAGACTCGTCGGCCTGTGCGATGATACATGGTTTCTCTCAGTCTTCAGAGGTTTGGAAATGCCATGAATAATTTTGTACGCGTTCAAGACGTACGCAATGAGTTTTTGTCGTCGAATGCGAGTCGTTTGTTGTAGTTTTTATTATTTTTGGTGAGATATTGGAATACAGCTTTCAATACGAAGTCAACAAGTTTGTATGGACGTCAGTAAAAGCTAATCTCCAATCACTTTCGTTGTCAATTGAATTGAAAGCAAAACTTTTTAATCCAGAGTCAGTACCGCACCACTTCCGTTACATTTTTTTTTGACAATAGTTCCCTTTAATATCGAGAAGACACACCACAATGATTCCCCAAATTGGGAGTCGTACTGTGCAGGGGGTGGAAACTCTCATAGTCAGTTAGCGCCACAGCAGCAAAACGGGGCATCATGAAATTAATATATGCAACCGTCTTTACATGCAGTTGCCAATTGACAATAAGATCGGGCATTTTCTCTCTATACGATCTTTGTGCATGCTGTCGGCCACTAATTTATTGTTTCTTTTTATGTATGGAGTGTTGAGTAAAAGGAGGACACACTCTGTGTAAAAAAAAGTGTCCACAAAATGGTTTCAATTTGGGGGAGCCACTGGTATCCACCGGGTAATTTGTGCGTAGAAATCAGTTTTCTACGAACAAACGTACGTGAATAAAATTAGGTTAATGTGAAGAATTCACATCCAAAGAATGCAAATTTAACCATCACAGTTCAACAACCAGTTTTATATTTAACAATAATAAAGTGTTAAGTTAATAAAATACCTTGTACATAGATAAAAATGACTTACAAGCAAAATTTAATTTGCACATTTTTTTAGGATTCAAGATAAATATCCTACATAAATTAAACTCTGAAGGACCCATTATTACATAATTACTAAGCTGATTATTGCATTGTCCACCAACTCGAAAACTTCAACAAACTTCTGAAGATATTTTCCCAGGGGCTTCACCAGGTGTACCTCTGGAAATATTTAAAATACAATTACAACAGAAAGACGCCAAAAATAGTCATTTAATAGTAGCTAATGGAACTATTTGTCCAACTAGACAAGAAAAAATATATGGAAAACCAGTGTGTGAAAATGTTAGAATCCTTGAAAATGAAACTATTCTAGACTAAAATACAAGTGAAATTTCTTCCATAATCATAACAGAAGAGATAATTTAATTATAGCAGTTTGTTCAGTGATGAAAAGAATTGTTAATTACCTTTTATACAGAGAGGTGAACAAGGAAGTAGAAACACCAACACTTTTCAAAATAAATATGTAATACGAACACAAAAATGTAAAAATAAATAATTTTTATTTACATCAATTCACCAACATCTATTTGTTAACACGTATAAAATTGTTATAAATATACAAATTTTTCCATTCTTTAACTATTCCAAAAAGTTATATAACAAAATAACAACTATAAAATCAATGAGTTTCATAAAAAGTTAAAACTGAGGCACACACTTATTAATTTATATCACAATTAACACACTATAAACTCATATCACTTGCAGAGATTACAAAAAACGGAGACAACCATTTACAAAGAGAAGATTTTCTACGTTATATTTACGATTTTAACGAATAGTTATATCATTCTCACTTTTTTAGCCAATTCACTTCTAAATGTCGGATTTGTGCATTTCAATCCGTTGACAATTCCTAACTTCCCAACATACGCTTTCGTCACAATTGCGCCATTCTGACCAATTCTTGAACTTCTTACTTGAAAACGTCCGCTGGACAATTTTTCAGTTTTATTCCCATATAAGTTTGTCCTCCTTCATAACAGTATTTTTATGAACGTGCTAACCATTAATCACTTATAATTTCGCTTAAGAGTATATAAAATACTAAATATGAAACCAGTAAAATAATTTCAATACATAAAATAGAAAATGGCTACTCAGAATTGTTGAGTTCGTAGTTGTTTTAATAGGTCTAACAGGTAATGATTGATGTAAGTTTTTGAACTTAATTTAATGATTATTATTTTAGGCATTATTTTACAAAAAGCACAAAATGGCCAAGAAATATGGCCTCAAAATATAATCAGTGAAGAGCTTTCTACCGCAAATCTAAACAGTTAGGTAATATGTGATATGCATTTCGAAATGGAATGTATTGGAAGGAATAGCAAAGATTGAGTGTTCAAATGTACACGGTATGCTCATGTTTTTATCTTGTGCTGTCACTGGTTTTCACATATATTGCATCATTTTAGGACATGCAAGAAATGCAGGAGACAATTTTGTATACCTATTCTACAGAAAAACATTCTAGTGATTATGTTGTGTGCCCAATAATAAGAGGTAAAACAATGAATATTACTGAATTGCTGTGGCTCATACTTGATGTAAATCCATGATGAGAAGACAACAAAAACGAAAAATATACTTCGAGATTTACACTTTATTTTGATAGAACGACACATGTTTCGGCATACAATGCCTTTATCAAGTTTCACAAAATACTAAAACTATTATTCTAAATAGTATTTTGTGAAACTTGATAAAGGCATTGTATGCCGAAACACGTGTTGTTCTATCAAAATAAAGTGTAAATCTCGAAGTTTATTTTTCGTTTTTGTTGTCTTCTCACAATGAATATTGTTGCACTTTTGTAACTAACATGTTATGATTTTATTGAATCTCTTGAGAATCAGGAAAACTAGGAATATACCTTGTCAAGCAGAATACACAAATACAAATTTTCATGCCATCCTACTATTATTGAATAAATTAAAAATACAAATACACTTCTAGAGTTCAAAACGTCAATAAAAATCCAGAATTTATAAAAGCTTTGATTTGAAGTATTAGAAAATATTTGAAATAATTTTGAAAAGTTTAATGGAGCTAGTTCAGCTATATGGAATTGATGGGCAGTAACTGTTATTAATGGAAAATTTTGGCATTTGATCCAATTTTTTTATTAAAAAGACTAAAGGCCGTCAATTAGTAATTAAAAAACTCAAGAAAATTGGTTCACAAACTGAAGGAAATGGTACCAAACTCTTTTGAATTTGCGTATTTATATATAGATTGTTAATAAGATATTTAAAATGCTAAGATATTTATTTTAGGTAAAAGTCTTTTACCCTCGATTAAGAGGCAGGATTTTGCGGTAATGGTAAATCAATAATCAATTAATTTTCAATATAATATTTTTAATACTCTCTTCGAGGTGTCATTCCTTTGTACGCAAGACAATATATATTATATATAAATATTGTTTCTGGTCGGAAACCTTCATCAGTTGCGCTTCCCACAATTGAATGTCCTCTCGAACACTTCTTTATGCATTTGATGCATTTCGTTAAATTTGAAGACGCGAGATGTAAGACAGACATCTAGGATTTTCAAGAGAATCAGTACACACAGGTTCCGAATCTGGAGCCGTTCCGTGTAATTGCTGTTCTCCCTTAACTCCTAGGACAGAATGTCACGATAAAATTTTCAGGTTACTTCAAATGTCAGAGATATAATACTCTCTTCGAGGTGTCATTGCGTACAAAGGAATGACACCTCGACACAATGCTTTACGGGTATTCAGATATTTCTCAATTACTCAATTTCTATGCAGAAAATGCAAGAAACCAGACTCATAAGTAACTATGAAGATGCAGAATAAATAAATAGAAACATAAGTATATACATATTAGTACACCTTAAATTGCAATTTATGTATAATCTCAATAATTTCTATTTAACACACAATGTTAACGATAAATATTTCTGTATTATGTTAAAAATTTAAAGAAATACAATGCACCTGCTGTTAATTTATGTTAAATAATACTTTTTATGTTGATACTTTTTTGTCTAATTTAAATTTTTTAAATAATCCATTGAAAATTTTTACATTGAATTGGAAAGGTACATGAACCTAAGGGCTAACAATGTTATAATATGTCAAACTGAAATCAATATAATCAAATTTGCTAAAATTAAGATGGCCGTGAAAATTATTGCCATGATGTCAGATTTATCTTAAATCTCACTAATTGTATTCATATCATGGGCTTTTTAACATTAGTAAAATTGTATGAAACTATTAGCCTTTAGAATAGAAACAATATAAATTAAAAGCATAAGTTTAAACTCTTAAAATATTATCGGAAACACATTAATCAGTTGCCACACAATACACAATTCTAATTTTAGTTGACAAACCATATATAGAAAGAAATGGAAATTTTAGGCTTGCGAGTACCAAATAAACAGTTATTATTATATAATATAAATTTTTATACCGAAGATCTGAATAGCCGATAATGTGGAATAACTTTCGGAATTGATCAAAATTTGTTAGTTTTTTGTTTAATTTAATTTGTTTTTCGAGTCAATCCATCTTAATGAATGAAGCAGTATTATAAAAAAAATAAGCATTCTGCACTGAAGGTCGTCAATAGTTACTAAACAAAACAAAAATAAAGAAAATCGGTTAAGGGACAGAGGAGAAAATGCTACAGAGCCGTTTTGTCTTTGCCTATTTATATATATATAGATATTTGTGTTGAACAGTAATCGATGATGAGGATTTTACATTCCAGATAGAAACTTTATCAAAATATATGTTTTTGTCTACTTCAATATTGTGTTTTCCATACGTTGTAATTCTAGATGGAAGTTTTCCATTCGAATATGCATCAGAATACTTCAATTTGCTAGCTGTTTTATAAATACCTAATGTGTCTGCTTTCATTATCAATTTGTCCGCCATATTAAAAATATTAATCAATATTTTAAGTTCGCCTCATTGCAAATTTTTCTTTGAATTAGTTCAAGTGGCTCTTTTTCTGCGTTATTTTTGGAACAGCGCACACATTTTTTGTAACCAATTTGTTTTCTATAGGTCACTCTATCAAGGAAAAAACTAAAATGACATGCAAACTGGGTTTATGATGAAATAATCGAATTAGTGGAAACTTACAAGTATATTAACAGTCAAGTAACAGTTCAAAAAAATAAAAAAAATTTCTTACCAAACTAATTTTGGTTTCTAGTCGTCTTCATATTTGTGTATTGTTAAAAATATTTCCTTCATTTTCAATAATGTAAATTTTAAAGAATAGCTACTAACAGATATTTACAAAATCTTTCGAATTCCTTTTGAGATACAGTTCGATAGGAATACTGATTCATACCGTTAAAAAAAGTTATTGATAGTCAGATCTATTTAATAAAGTATTTTAAAATAGTCACCGTTTCTTTTGTATGACGTCAATAACTTCGAATATACAAATCAACGCAAGAGAAATATGACAATTTTTTTTAAACATTCAAATACCACCCAAATTTCTGAAGAGCCATGTATTTGAATTTCAAATAAATTCTTTCTGTAAAGTATTTGGTTAACAGAAATCCTTTGAACTGGCCGTTAATGATTAAAAATCTTTCTTTAAAAGATTTTATCATCGTTGATTTAGTGAAGAGGAAGTGAGTTAGACTTCTTTCACGATAGACAATAATTTGTTAGTTTAGCAAAGCGCGATAGAAAAGTTGTTGTCTTGTAACTGAAAACTCCTGAGTGGTTTGGCAGTATATCAAATTACACTGAACTACCAATTATTCCAAAGGTTTGAAAAGTTATCCGAGAATTAGTGATATCTACACTGCCAAGGCTATTATCTAATCTGAAACATTTTTTGTTCAAATACAGAATTTTCAAACTTAATTTTTATTAGAAAGTTACTATTCGATTGTAATTAATTAACAGAGTATGTAATAAGCAATATGTTAATCAACATTAAAATGCAAATTAAAAAGCTTGACTTTTTTTAGCAATGTCAATTGACTGATTAATTGACTTTGAAGTTTCCTTTTTGATGTTCATTCATCAGGAGATGTATCTCTACAGAGGGGGTCCCAATTTCTCAATTCAACAACATGCAGACACTTTCTTTGGTTTTTCTTTTTTTGGTATGTTCTTCTTTAAGTAGTATTTTTGTCTTATTCCAGTCCATTTTGTGTGTACCATTATCCGTGAGTACACACAAAATGGACTGGAATAAGACAAAAATACTACTTAAAGAAGAACATACCAAAAAAAGAAAAATCATAGAAAGTGTCTGCATGTTGTTGAATAATGGAGAAATTGGGACACCCTCTGTAGAGATACCGGTTGCATGGCAACAGCTCCTGACGAATGAACATCAAAAAGGAAACTTCAAAGTCAATTAATCAGTCAATTGACATTGCCAAAAAAAGTCAAGCGACGAATATAGTGCAAAACATTCAAACAAACATTGTTCGACAATGATTCCTGATAAGGAATCGAAACGTCACAAAAAACAGATAAGTACAACACAAAATACATCCCAACATATTATACTGGAATACTAGTTGACAAATCTGTAGACCTACTTTCTCACAATAGATCCTGCGGGAGAGTTTTTTCTATAAGAGGGCAACTAGTGTTCCTGGCAGTTTCCACAAACTGCCCTTAGACACTACACCTTGATATTCAAGTACTTAACTTATCTGTATTTTTCAGAAACCATTGCGAGGAGAGAAAATCCCAGATGAACATTCAAAATAATCATTTACCTCCTCAATCATTTAGAAACTACTTAACTAACTGATTATTTAATAGCCTACCTGAATATTTGTATTCTACTATCTAGAGATTGTAATAAATTAATTTTAGTGGGATTAGTTCTTAAATGTAAAAGTTTTACATTATCATTATAGTTATGATTATCCTCTATTAAATGACGTGCATAATCAAATTTATTATCTTGCCCTAAATAAATTCTTTTGTAGTCTCTAGTACTGATATTAAAATTTCGAAATGTCCTACCGATATACAACTTATCGCAATTGCAACAGTTAATTTTATACAACCCCCGAATTTACAATTATTATCTACCCTTGATTTGTTGTCTTTAATATGTTTGGATATATTATTTGAAGTTTTACAACAAGTTTTTTTTCTCTTTGTTTAATGATTTAATTTTATTACTTGTTACCCAGGTACTTTCAAGTTTTAAAGAAACCGTAAGGCTTTTGATCAGTTGGATAAATTGAATTTAGAGTCTTCTGGAACATTTTCTCTCTTACTAGGTTATCGATGAGCTAGTGATCAAAACATATTTGTTTAATTGGGAATAACACCACAATTGAAATAAAAGCTGTATATTGAATGAAAAAAAAACTTTCAATTTGCAATTTACATTTTCATTAGATATTTTAAAGCCATTGACAACGAAGTCAGAGTCGACTTTCAATTTCTTTGAAACGTTTGGTATTTTCATTCAATATAAAGCTTTTATTTCAATTGTGCTGTTATTCCCAAGAAAACATAAAAATAATCAAGAACATGCCACGAATAACATTTATAAGACAACAGAATAAATAATTAGCTTTAAAAAAATAACAAAGTTCAAAGCTTAATAACAATAATGATAATGAAAAATGAAATATAACTCGGTACTTTCAATAAAAATATTTTATGCTTTATAAAACTGTGTTTGAAGTTGGTGCCAAGCCTGAAAAATATGAGTTTAACATGGACTATAAATAGCCTTATTAGTTAATAACAGAAATTGTTTAAATTATAGTGCTGTTTTCCTATGTAAAATATATGCATTTAGCAGACTTGTTTAATTCTTTTTCGAAGTTTAACAGGGTCAAAGGTACATTAATTAATCGATGTATTGTACTATAAAATGCAGACATTTTTTGCTGGAATGGATGATAAGAATGATTATGTCAGAATATGAAGTACTGAATTGTTGTGGCTGATACTTGATGTAAATATTCAGAATATGAAGGTTTGTGATAAGTTGAAAATGTATGCTTGTTTACTCTCTTCGAGGTATCATCCTTTTGTACGCAAGACAATATATATAATATATGTTCGTGGTTAGGGAACCTGCATCAGTTGCGCTTCTCAGATTCGGAACCTCTATGTGCTAGTTTCCCCGAAAATCCTAGATGTCGGTCTTTACAACTCGTGTAGGTTTGTTGTTTATTTTCGTAATTACCAAGTTTAAATAATTAATTTCATTATTTATTTCTATTTCCGTTGTTAATTCAATCTTAACATACAAGAATGTCATCTACGTATCTGTACCAGTAAGTGAATTATTTAAATAATGGTTGTTTAAATATTTTATCCTCTATATCACTCATGAATATTTATGCTAGTAGGGCACATAATGGATTGCCCATAAACCTTCATTTATATAAAATACTATTAAATTCAAAATAATTGTGGTCTAAGCACACTGGTATGGTATGGTCATTTTCTAATAATTCCTCTATTAGTTTATCTGTATCTCATGGAGGGATACTCGGAGACAATTTTTTACGTCAAAGGAAATGAGTTTAGCATTGGAAGGAACTAAGATAACTTTAATATTGTCTATTAGGTGATATGCATTTTAACCGCATGTTTAGCTTGGAATTTAGTATATTTTTTATAACATCAATAAGTAAATTAGAAACTTTAACATCTGGGGCGGTAATATACGAAAGAACTGGTTGAATAGGATCGTTTTGCTTGTGTAATTTATTAAATTAATGACTATAACTATAGAGGACGGGGATACGTTAATATTAGCTCAAATCTGATATTCTCGTTCTCAATGGAATTTGTTGGATTCAACAATGATTTTATTTGATTGTGAAATTTCTTTGTGGGGTCTTTAGTTAAAACTTCTAAATTTCCCCATATCATCATCTCCTTCAATTGAAACAACAGTATCTCCCTTGTCAGCTCTAGTAAATATTAAGTTCTAAAGTTATATTTTTAATTGACTTTGAGTATTTTGCATGTAATAAAATTATCACAATGAGGCATACAGAATAATTTTGCACGACAAAATTTGTCCATCATGACATGGTGACAAAAAAACTGAAAAACAAATTCTTGACATTGTCAATAATGATCCGGTCTTACGAGAAAAAAATGGCTAAAAAACGAAAATTTTCACACATGAAGCTCACAGGCTTTTGAGGTAAACCAGGTATGTCCATATTGTGTACAATGGTTTCTGCACTTACAGCAGATGGTTTTCCTCGAAGAGCAATATTTTCTAGGCTAATTACCAGTAATGAGATCATCATCCTGAAGATCGTTCAAACATTAAGTTTATAGAACTTATATGACTGCACATCAAGCTTACAATTTTGTAACGCTGTACCTGAAGTATCAGTTTGAAAAATAGGTAGTAAGTAAAAGATGTACAATCCAGGTGGACATCACAGTCTCATAATCTAAATCCACTCGATTTTTTTCTCGATTCATATCAGTAGTATACTCTTCAATCAATAATGAAGTAATCTTAAGAGAGCCAACAAACCATTCAATGTATTCGACAAAACTAGATGAATGTGTAACAGTTTGACCAAGTTTTATAAATTTAAGTAAGAGACATAAGGATGAAAAAATCAAATGAATTAATTACCATATTTGAAAAGAAATTTAGCACTCGTGAAACAAATCTTGCTTAGCTTCATGGATACAGAAGAAACTGAGCCCCAGTAGTTTTTTCTAGTTAATTTCTAACTTATGTAGGTACTTATAATTACTTCTTAACTACAATATAATGCAAGGAAACTATCGAAAAATATTTTTTTTAAATTTAAGTGGCATTAAATTAAAGTAAGATTGTTCTCATATTTAATGCCATCCTACTATTGTGCAGTTTAACCACGTATTTATATAAATATTCATATAAAACTTTAAACTTCAAATAAAAACTAGCAAGACTTACAAGTACTTCATTTATAAAACATATTTGTTAAAAGAAAAATTTACGTACACATAAGGATCAATATTCCTAAATGACTTCCATGACACCTTTTAGATACTTAACAAAATCCAACACCCCAAAAGACAGAAAATAAATGTCTCCTCCCTTGAAGAGGACAATTTACATTGAAATAAGTTTCAAGAGAATGCCCTTCTGGGAGTCAACAAATCTGTTTTGAAGTGAAAATGTGACAGATCGCTGTGATCCGCAAGTGAAATAACAGCCTCGTTTTCAGGAGGCACAAGATATTCCAACTTTTTATTGGGACGGGTGATACTTGCCTGTTGCCTTCTTAAGAGACAATTTCTTCAACGAATGATCGCTTTATAAATGTTCAAAGAAAATAAATCAAATAATTCTTATGTAATAAGGGAAAACGTATTTAGACAGGTTTTGTTAAAATATGTTATATATCACGCTGTAGTAAACAAAGATATTATATAATTTTGTAAAATTATAACCAAATTAGACAGAGCATAAATAATTTAGAATCGATTTTTTGACAGAAAGCCGGTGGGTCGAAGTAAAGTAAAGACATAAAGTATTTGGAATATACTAAAACATTTAAAAAAATATATAACCGATTTCCACCTGTAACTAAAAAGCTAAAAATAATTATAACAAAATACAACTCTAGCAAATAAATAACATATTCAATGTTGTGAGGTACCTAGCCAGGAAGTAAAAAATGTAAACATTAAAAGGTGCTCATTCTGTACAAATTAATTAACTAACAATCTAGTATATTTTTGTAGTCGGTGCCAAGCAAATCTAAAATCCTTCATTGCGTACTTATCTACTATTTCACCAAACTTTATTGTTGCTTGGCACCGACTTCAAAAATATACTAGATTGGTAGGTAATTAATTTGTACAGACTGAGCACCTTTTAATGTTTACAATTTTTACTTCCTGGCTAGGTACCTCACAACATTGAATATGTTATTTATTTGCTATAGTTGTATTTTGTTATAATTATTTTAAGCTTTTTAGTTATAGGTGGAAGTCGGTTAAATTTTTTTAAAAATGTTTTATTTTCAACTTTTTAGTTTTTTTGAACTCAGGTAGTTTTCATTCTTCATTTTTTATTTTGTATGTATAACCATAATAGACAGAACCAGTTAACATCGACAGCCTCAATATTACACAATGATACTTTCTCATTTAAATTGATAGGTAAATCTTTACAAACAAACAAAATGTACTAGTACGCGTTGACTTAATAAGCCCAAAATATATTTATGCCTTATGGACTACGCCATGTGACCTTTATTCAAATTTTTTTCACAACCCTGTATAACTATAGATAATTCCACTCCAGCCTATGTACCAACCATGCTGTACATACGACTGCCCACGGACAAGCATAAATTTGTTAGCTGCCTTCTGTAAACAATAGGACGGAGTAGAATCCATCCCGTATTTACGGAGTCAAATCCCTCCTATATTTCAACCATAGTATATAACTGCTTGTGGTCTACCCCATAAATTATTTCATTTTTTAAATTTTATATTATCACCCTGTGTAACATTAATTCCTCTCCAGATTTTATGCAACTTCATATGTGCTATAAAATAAATAATTTTTCAATCACACTGTATAAACTTAATTTAACTTCAGCATATATTTGTACCATCCTGCATATGATTTGTTTACGTCCATATCATATAACAGTTTTTTAATTACACTATATAATTTTAATTTCACTTTTTTCCAACATTTTTATTCCCCCAATAGTCCACTCTACCCTATATGCCATATATCGTGTATATACAGCTAAACGGCCTAACTTATATTTCAATCATCATATAAATGCAACTCCTTCTATCACTTTACTTTGTGATTTTGTTTGCTATAACTAAACATCCTGTGTATAAACCCACCAAATAGCAGTTTAGATTGACATATGTTGTCACTGAATTTTCTATTAGGCCGGGAGAATGTGACAACCAAAAGCACTGTCTTCGCAAAATGGAAAAAAATTCATTTAAATAGGTATTTGCCGGGTATACAAACAAAACAAGCTTGGTACTCATTGATTTAAGGAGTCGAAAATACTATGCTTTACTACCTATATGTTTGAGATGTAGAAAATTTTCAAATTCGCAATTAAAACTTCCAGTGCCTAAAATTCCCGCACTATTACGCTGGAATTAAAATATTTATGAGGAAATGTCCGTTATGTCATTTCGATGAAATTTTTGATAAGAATTTTGGAATTTTAGGTGATTTTCTGCAAAACTGCAAGTTGCACGTCGCAGAAAAGTATATGAGATCACCTAGGGATCTTCCTTAATTGATTAAACGTTAAAAAACTATACACATCCATAAGGAATTTTCGAAAAAACCACCAATATGTTAGGGATATTGGTCGATTTCCATGCACGAATGTGTTCATTCACAAATTTCTTCACTTTACCAATAGAATTCTTTTCCCAAATTTGAAGTTTCACCAATCTTGATATATACTTTATAAAACAAGACCATATTTATACAAAACGGTTCACCACAGGAGAAGAATTCCTTTTTGGAAGTCGGTTAATAAAACTTGATAACACTATGAACATAAATGGAACAATTTGACATACATAAAAATTGCATTTAAAGAATAAGAATTAATAGGTCCTACATATATTTAGATGAAGTTACAAAGTAGCAAAAATTCTGAAAGAATTATAGTCAACCCTCTTGAGACTTGGGAAGTCGGCAGACTGATGAGCCTACTTCGACCTAGAGCATTTTTAGTCGTTTACTGACGCTTGTGGAGTAGACAGTTTGTGTTCCCAAGGTGATTTCACTCAAAAAAACGAAAAAATAATACAACTGAAAATATTATATTACATAAAATCAAAATTTAAATCTCAAAATATACAGGGTGTAAATGAATAAGTGCGAAGGATTTCAAGATGTACTTCCTCGAGTCATTTTATGACGAAAAGTCCCTATGAGCATAGGTATGTCTGCAAACGCTTCGTTACCGATGTACAAGGTGTTTGAATTTTTTTTCGTCTGACTACTAAAGTTTTCGACGCATTTAGTTCAATTTTGGAGTATTAATGCCTTTAAGAAGTCTTCATAATAATATCACAGAAACGGTAATCAAAATCTACAGGGTGGTACTTTTTCTGGGGTCAGTGTTTTTTCTGCCCCTACAACTTTTTTTCAGTACGCCACTGGCAATTGGCAAAAATTGTAAATTTATCTCTTATGAATTTGGAATCTTGTTTATTTCTTACGTTTTTTCCTATCTGGCACTTTTTTGTGTAAAAAAATGGGAAGCCATTGTTAATAACCTCACCATCAAGAACGATTTTCGTTAAAGGAACTATTGGAGATACCCTAATTGGCCCACATTTCCTTCCACCTACATTAAATGGAGATACATACATTCAGTTTGTAAGCGAAGAGGTGCCAGTTCTACTTGATTCAGTTTACTATGAGAGAATGTCAATATTTCAACGAAACATATCCAGATCGCTGGATAGGTCGAGGTAGACCTCAATTTCGGCCAGCTCGTTCACCTGATTTAAATCCGATATACTTTTCAATTTGGGGACATTTAAAAAGTTGGTTAATAGTGGAACTCCTGTTCAAGACATAGAAGACTTATCAAATAAGAATTGTAAGTCAGACACATGCTACTCCTTTATGGACATGGACTATTAAACGATCGGCTCAGCCTACTCCTTTACCTACATGCGTCTATGTAATGCGACATTCTAAAGATGAACGCGAAAAATTGAGACGATGTAAAAAATTTCAGTTTAAAAATATGTTCCTAAAAAAACTTGTAAACTACTCTTACTAAAAAGACAAATTTTAAATTCAAAATTAGTCTTAGCCGAATTAATTTTTGTCACTAATAATTCAGTTAAATTCTTTAGACGAGAGTATGTATGCAATACCAAGACCCGAGTTTTGCAAGAAAAATAACAAGACCAAAACTTATACGCTGGTAAAGTATCTTTGGGACGAGAACTTTGCGCCATCTCTTGTTGTATTTTTGGAACTCTGGTTCTGTTCTGTTTATTAGAATAAAAATTATTTAATTCATATAATGGAAAGAAAAACATCAAACCGAAAGTTCTGTCGTTGATTGTGAAAACACACTAAGGAAAAATAAAAAACAACAATTTTACCGTTTTCCTGGATTTCCATATCAATTAGAGATGGAAAAAAATGGATTGCAGTAGTTCATCGTGAAGGGCAATTAAATTTAATTTCTATGTTGATAGTCATTATTGAATACATAAAAATTATCATAATTGTTGTTCTTTTAACAAAAATAAGATTCAATAATCCTTCTATTCAAAAAAATTAATCATGTAAATACTTTTCCTTCAGAGTAACCAACATCATGTTTTTTTGCCAAAACTGACACAAGAACATTTTTATTGATCTTGATCCATCTTCAGTGAATTCTATGAATAAATTGGACATAATTGTTTCTCTGTTCTTTATTTACTTCCTATTGTTAAACTTAACTGCAGCCTTATCAACTACTGAAGATGCAATTTTCTCTTGTAATCGTAATCTTTTCGTCAGAGAATCAGCATAAAATTTTGCTTTTTTTAATATGTTGCATATTGGAGGATATATAGTCGAGTTAGATTGTAATTTTTGTTATGTGCATTGTTAAATTTTTCGCCCCAACAAAATGATCACTACAAATCATTGAATTTATTTCTGGTTAAGATGGTTTGCATCAATTCTTTCATGCAAAAGTTCATTGATAAATATTAAACTTATTCTTTTTAATAGAACAACAATTAGGATAAATTTTATGTATTCAATAATGACAAAAAACGTGGAAATGAAATTTTTTATCCACGATGTCGAACTAATATAATCCCTTTTTTCTTCATCTCTAATTGTTTCATCTCAATTAGAGATCACATCATGGGTATGGAGGTTTGAGTAAAAGGAGGACACACTCTGAGTAAGAAAAAGTGTCCACAAAATGGTTTCAATTTGGGGGAGCCACCAGTACCGATCGGGTAATTTGTTCGTAGAAATCAGTTTTCTACGAACAAACCTACGTGAATAAAATTAGGTTAATGTGAAGAATTCACATCCAAAAAATGCAAATTTAACCATCACAATTCAACAACCAAATTTATATTTAACATTAATAAAGTGTTAAGTAAATGAAATACCTTGTACATAGATAAAAATGACTTGCAAGCAAAATTTTATTTGCACAAGTTTTTAGGAGTCAAGATCAATATCCTACATAAATTAAACTCTGAAGAACCCATTATTATATAATTACTAAACTGATTATGGCATTGTTCATCAACTCGAGAACTTCAACAAACTTCTTAAGATATTTTTCCAGGAGCATTCACCAGGCGTACCTTTGGAAATATTTAAAATACTACAGTAGAAAGATGCCAAAAATAGTCATTTATTTGTAGTTAATGGAGTTTTTTGTCCAACTAGACAATAAAAAATATAGGGAAAACCAGTGTGTGAAAATGTTAGAATCCTTGAATAAAATGCAACTGAAATTTGTTCTATAATGTTAACAGAAGAGATAACTTAATTATAGCAGATTATTCAGTGATGAAAAGAATTGTTAAGCACCTTTTATCCCGAGAGAGGTGAACAAGGAAGTAGAAACACCAAATTTGTAAAGAGACACTTTTCAAAATAAATATCTAATACGAACACAAGAATGTAAAAATAAAAATTTTTATTTACATCTAAATCACCAACATCTATTTGTTAATAAGTATAAAAATATTACAAATATAGAAATGTTTCCCAATGTTTAACTGTTTCAAAAAGTTTTATAACAAAATAACAATTATAAAATCACTCCGTTTTATAAAAAGTCAAAACTGGGGCACACGCTTATTAATTTATATCACAATTAACGCACTATAAACTCATATCACTTGCAGAGATTACAAAAAACGGAGACAGCCATTTACAAAGAGAAGTTCACGTAACAGATTTTCTACGTTTTATTTATGATTTTTACTAATAATTACCTCATTCTCACTTTTTCAGCCGCTTCACTTCTAAGTGTAGGATTTGTGTATTTCAATTCGTTGACAATTAACTTCTTAACATACCCTGTGGTCACACTTGCGCCATTCTGGTCATTTCTTGAACTTCTTATTTGAAACCGTCCACTGGACACTTTTTCAGTTTTATTCTCAGCAAACATAAATTAGACTTTGACAGAACCAGGGTTTCAAAACTAAAACATAAAATAGGAGACACTTTCCTAGCGTATAACAAGAAGACGTAAGCCTTGCTTTGTCCATTACTATTTGCTAAATAAAATCGGGCGTCCTACGATAGAGTACAATGATAGTATCTACATTTATTTCTAGGGTGGTATCTAGGCATAGTATAGCCTTTCAGTGTAAACAAACCTAAACAAAACTCGGGCTTAAAGCTCCAATACACACAATGAGCAAAATATTTCAGTTATACAAATTTTTAATTTAAACATTTTGTTGTTACAGTTATTTTTGTGAAATTGTTATATTCATTGACACTTTCATTTACTTCGGATTATTATAAGAAATACAGTAGTATTTGCATTGCATCTAACGAATACTAATATCTTAATAATATGCATATATAACTGCGGAATATTTCTGTCTTAATATATGCAATAAATATCAGCAACATAAGAAGTCATTTAGATTCATCAGATTAACTAAATCTTGATAACTAATATCCATATTTATAAAGATAAACCGAATTTGCAATGCAAAACAATAAAAATGATATACAGCCTTACAACCTAAAATTATTTAATCGAATAAATTCAACATCAGGATGCCGGACTAATAACATTATCATCCGTTCAGAATATTCTTCAGTATTCAAATTGTGCCCATTGTCATTGCAAAAAGATAAAAATGGCCGAACGTACGCAACAGCGGTAAGCAACAGACAATCGCGAAGGGGACGACGACCCAACAGCCAATCAGAATCCTCTGTTCCGGCACCCCATAGCTGACTCACGTAGTTTTAATCAGTACCGAGAGGGTTAGCGGCTGACGAGGTCAAGGTGGGCGAGGGGGTGGTGGTCGCCACCCTCTTGCATTCTGAATTATTATGTTGTACAGGGAAATGTGGTTCGGTCGCCATTCTGTGGGCCAGAGATTGTTAAAGCCCCTGCGGCATAAGCTTCGTTCTATAGAGGGGTGGTTTTCGTTGGGGGTGGCTTTGGTGCAGACCTACTGAATATCATCGTAAAATTCACAGGATGTTTTTATGTCAGTGTGTATAACTAAATTTAGGGAGTGATGGACAAAATTTCCAATCGATCCGATAGGGTGGGTCCCTCACTTGTAGAGGTGGTTTGTAACATAATCACGGAGAGAGAGTAAATGAATACATTTCTCCAAAATATACAATGAGTGTATATCGTAGGTTTTAATGAATTTTGTACGAATTTTTACTGTAATGCATAAGTTTAAAAGAATGATTTAGTTATTAATTTCGTTGACTCTGTAACCAACTATGTATTTCCATTCCTTATGCTTAATTCACGGAAGCCGTTCTAAATCGATTTATTTATTTATTTATTCAAGTAATCAACAGGGCAAGCCCCAATAACAGATAACAATTTTCACAATTAACATATAGACCAAGTCAAATAAAGTGAATAACCATTTATAACAATCCCATAACAATAAAAATATTTAAAAAATGAACCTAAAAGCTACAACATTCTGTAAAATACAAAAATAAGTACCCAATATTACCAACTAATATATAATCATAATCAAAAATTATCTAAAATATTTTAATAATTTTTCTGTAAAAACTACCTGACCCATCCGCCCAAATATCCGTATCCCCTAAGTCATTACAAAACATACACATTCTATTTAATGGAGAGAACTTTCCCAAGTTAGTCCGCCTCGTCGCAACAAAAAATATAGTGTGATTGAAATGAAACAGAACCGATGCCATTTTCCTTCTACTTTCCAGCTTTTTAAATTTAAATTCATTAGTTAAAGTTGAATATGGTAAAATAAATAAATATTCACCATATTTTTTGTAATAGATAAACCTTAAAAAAATTTTTTAACGTTTTCAATTTGATTTTTGTGAATTTTATAAATCGGAGACCAAATAATTGTAGCATATGCGACGAAACTTCTTACGAAAGTCTTTTAAATTTACAAGAATTACGAATTATGAACCCTAGCATTTTATATGCTTTTTTGACGACATACCCGGATTGACCAATATCCACTGACGCAGTTCATTAAAAATTGCAAAACACGCGGGTAGTTCTGAAAAAGCAAGAAAACAAGAAGGCTGTGCAACGGCCATAACTCTCCTTAATGGAGCAATACTAATCCACGGGTACTTAAAGAAAGACAGCTTCAAAGTTACGGAAGGTTAAACGTTTTTGCTAGAATAAAAAATAAAAATCTAATTGGTACATTTATTGGAGATGGAAGGAAGACATAAAAAAATATTTTCCGTTTATTTTTAGGTCGGAGATATTTCGAAATTTTAGAAATTTATTTATATTCATTAGACTTGACCTGGAATCAGCTGCACCGCAAACAATAAAAGAAGATTGACAGGAAATATATAGGAATGCATTTCGATATATTTCCCCACAATTTTTGAGAAGAATTTATAATTGTTGGAAGTTGAAGTCAAACCAGTTCGAATATTTATTATAGTTTGGGTAATTTCTTGTTTGACCCTGTGTGTGTGTGTGTTTTACAATTGTGGATGATCCATGTCCATTGTCGACAGATTAGTTTTGTTTACTTGTTAACTAAATGCCTGTGTATTTTACAGTTGGGAATAATCTGCATCATGTTTGGTCTATTCGCATATCGCTGAGGAAGGATTTCACAGACTCTTTCAATAACCATATCAAATTCTCCATTAATGATAATTAAATTAATGTTGGTTTATTTTTTGTCGATTCTTTCAAAAAAGCCTTCTAATAATTCTGATATCGCTAATAACCACCCCCAAATTTTGATTGATCCAAGTTTGAGTAAAAATTGATTTTATGGGGTTGTAAGCATAAACTCTCATCCACAAAGCGATATAATATCTATATATAAATAGGCTAAGACAAAACGATTAGGTACCATTTTCTCCTCTGTCTCTCAACCGATTTTCTTCATTTTTATTTTGTTTAGTAGCTACTGACGACCTTCAGTGCAGAATGCTAATATTAATTTATAATAATAGTTCATTCATTAAATAAAATATAATAAAAATTCATTATTTACGTCATAATGTCAACGCCAAACAACTGAATGTGCCGCGTGCCGCCACCGCCAGACTAAAAACATTGAGTAATTATATATAGAGGGACCAATGCTGTTTATACTTACAGCATGTACTACTAGAAGTGGCATGCAAGAGTTGTTATTGTTTAGTGGTAAAGTAATCGTTGTATATTATAATTATACAGGGCGATTTCAGATATGTTCAAAATATTTTTTTTCGTGGGTGGCACATAAGCAGTTGCATATATAGGGTGTTTAAAATACAGAGTAGAGTGCAATTTTAACTAATAAAATAATTATATAGGGAAGCCCATTAGCGGTTGAATTTACAGGGTTCTTGGAATAGAAGGTGCAGTAGAATTACGGTTATACAGGGTGGTGCAAAGAGTATTATACAGAGATGCATATACAGGGTGGCGGAAATGGAAATGCAACATTTTGTAACCCATAAGCAGTTGTATATATAGGGTGGTGGAAATATATAATGAGATGGAATTATTATAATGAGGATTTTAATAAATGTTTGAGAATTCAGTGCAATTATAGCTATACAGACAGGTTAGAAAAAATAAATATGTATGGTAGCCCATTAGCGGTTGCTTTGTTGTCATATTAAATTAAGAATTAAGAATTTGAACACAAATAATGTCCTATGAATTATATCTGAAAAAAAAAATTGAATTTCTTTACTTATTTGTAGAAGCGAGATGTAAGACCGACATCTAGGATTTTCGAGGAAACTATCACACAGAGGTTCCGAATCTGGATCCGTTCCGTGTAATTGCTGTTCTCCCTAAGGTCCTAGGATAGAATGTCCCGATACGATTTTCAGGTTACTTAACCTGCCAGAGATATTGACACAATTGGTCGAATTTCGACCACTGGGCGACAGCTAGTATATATAAATAGGCAAAGACAATACGGTTAGGTACCATTTTCTCCTCTATGACTCAACCGATTTGCTTTATTTTTGTATGGTTTAGTAGCTACAGACGACCTTCAGCACAAAATGCTAAAATTAATTTATAATATTGGTTCTATAATTAAATAATAAAAAAATCATTATTTAAATGCGTACTGTCAATGCCAAACAATGCCGCTAGTTTGCTTCTAAAGAAAATCATAAGATAGGTTGACTACAATGTGAAAGACAAACTATATTAAATGTAAAACTAAAAGTTTTGGCCCTTCGCTAAAGTTAGCCTAGATAGTCATGCTATTGAAATAGAAACAACGAAAAATTATAATACAAAATAATCGCCGTTTATTGGGCGCTCACAAGTTTCTGATATCTTCTTAATTTTAACCGTATACTTTTAATTTAGAGTCCTTTTACTTTAGTCGGGTAACTTTTATATAAGTTTAACTAAGATTACAGAAAATTGTGAAATTATGCACAAATTCACGATAAATAGGTAGATCTGACAACTCTGAATGCTTAGCCATCTACCGGAAAATTGATTTAAATTTTGACAATTCATTAATTTTGTAGCGATTAGGTTGAAAGTTTTCAATTCAGTAAGACCACATTTCAGAGTATTTTCAAGGTTTCAATTTCAATTTACACAAAAAATTCTCAAAAATAGGTGTATTTAACTAATATTAATTAACAGCATGTGATTCCTATTTTTTTATATTTTCTACATAAAACAGAAATCGTTATGGGTTAGTTACTACGTTGGTAAGTAAATTTTTTATATTGAAAATCATACTGAAAATGAATGTTTTCTGACAATGTTGGTATCTTATAGTTAATTAATTTTAAATTACATGGTCCCATTGTTGCAAAGTTCTGACTGTTAAAAACATTTTAAAGATTTGTTTGAATATAAAAAATGTACCTCTACCCATTTATTAGGTTAAGTTAGATACATTTATTCTAGAGCAAAATATATTTTTTGACATATTTTACCTTTGAAATCTTAAATTGCTGGCTGGCTGATGACTATCTTTTACTATCTTTGGATATAAATAGGAAAATATTTAGTGTTGTAAATTATAGATCAGTATTGATTTTTCGGACAAGTAGTACTAACTTTCGTAGAAAATTATATTTGTAATTTTTTGTTGTTATTATAATTCTATCATTAATATAATAAAATTTTCACAATAATCCGAAGGTGTCGTGCAACAATTCATCAATCAGCAGACAATTGAAATGAGATTAAATATTGGAGTATTCATTGGGTTGTTTGTCATCTCTATTTTTAAAATAGTTTGTTTGTAAATGACGGAAACTTTTTGGTTACAAAAAAGAATCCGCCGATAATTAGATCGAACATGTTACATAGACATATTTATGTAAAAATAATACTACAATTATATAAATAATTAAAAAAATATTTCTTGAATTATTTTTATAAACGTAATCTAAATAAAATAATAGGGATCGCCAAGGCCTTGCATACTTTTATAATTTCGCCTAAACTCTATGTATATCTTATGCAGACAAAATAACGTCAATAATGTTCAACTCATAATTTTAATTAATAGGGTCGAATTTCGACTAGTCTTACCAAAAACTTGTGGTAGTTCAATAAAAAGACTCCGACAACACCCCCCTAATTATTCCATACACTGAACAGTACATGCAAAGGATATCATTCAAATTGTTTTATGTATGTTTTTTGTACACATTCTATTTTTCTTACACATTCACTACGGGCTAAAACCGAAGAGATGACAACTCTTTGCAGATTAATAAAATTTGTTTTGAAATTACCCAATCATAAAACAGTTTCGAAGTAAATGTAAACTTTGACTTTCACTCTCATCGAATTTTCCTTAGATAGAGTTTTATTTAAGGGAACAAGACATTTTGAAGAGTCCAATCCACTCGAACTCACAGGCTTATTTTATTCTCATCAGTCCTCGAAAATACTCTTCGGACTCTCTCATTTAACAGTGAAGGGCCCTTTTGTATTCACTGCCTCGGCGGAAACAATGCCCTTGAAGGAACTCCTAATGAACTTTCGAAACCATTATGATATTAAGAAATGACGATGAATTTGATACGAGGATTTCAATACTTCACTGTACTGAAAATAACGATAATAATGACGAAACGTCATCCCATTAACGGGGGAATCTTTTTGTTTGGTGCAGCGATCGAATGCCAGGTTGATGGGTAAGTGAAAAGTTTCGAAACTTCGAAGATTTCAAGAATGTTCAATTAAATCTTGTGTGCTTTGGATTTCACAAAGCATCCGCTCCAGGATGAAGTGTTAGAAGAAAAGTGGGAAAGTTTGGTATTTAGCATGCACTTTGTTTAATTGAGAGACTGATTTTCAAAGGCAGAATTTTCTCATTAGATTATCGATATTGGCGTTGAGTGTTTTTGAATGAAAACGACAGATAGTTGATTAAAGATTTCAGACACTGGAACCACCTACTTTTGCTGAACTCTCTGTATAATGCTATTTATTCAATACCTAATTAAATAAATATTACAAATTATATTTCTTGTACAAATTAAAAAGATTTTACCTCATAAACTATCATTAAGCATATCGTTGGTTTGTTTTCACCTTTAATTTGTATAACATTATAGTTATATTTTTATTTAACGATATTATTTACAGTTGATTGATTTTAATTTTTTAGTAGCTTATTAGATAATTATTCAATATTACGTCGTCCTAGTATCGTATCAGCTTGAAGCGTCGAGCATGTGTGATTTAAATGTAACATTTTATTAAAAACCTTCGTTTGAACGTATATCCTAAATGTCTTAATTTTGGAGATACTAGCTGGTGAAGTAAAATGCTTTTCGTTTTGTAATATCTATGAAACCACTTTAGATATTTTAAAGATATCTGGTACACACCCACTATAGGTTAAGGGGCATGTTCTGATGATTTCTTTTTACTTAATTCTTAAGAAAAATACGGAGCACACCTGCTTTTCCTAGTACCGAAAATTATTTTTGTAATTCTCATTCACTTCTGAGCTAATTTTCTTTCAACCAACACAAGGTTTTCACCTAACAGAGTAAGAAACATTTCTCTGAATTAATTTCTGAAATTAAATGAGTAATCCTATGCATTGTTTTTAATCCAAGTTGGCTTTGCTAATTTTTACATAACCCCACCAGCTAGTTCCTTTTCAACTGTTTTCAGTAATGTGAAACAATACTTACTGCAACTTTACCATATTCAAAGTGTCCGGGCGCTGCTACCAGATGGTTGCCCCCGTGATATTGTTAGTTGCTTTTTCTTGTGTTTGATGCTAATTCCAATTTTATTACTGATGTTTTATTTCCCATTGAGGCGATATTTTCCAGTGAATCTATTATAAATTTTCACCATAATTTTATGTGGTCAATTCAATATCAGTTTTCAGTAAATGTGTGTGTAAGTATTATTGACAATAATTTAGTAGGCCCACATTTTTCCCAAAAAGGTTAACTGGCGAACTATACCTCAGTTTTTAGAGACAGAACTAGCCGCTTTATTAGAAGACATATCCATTAGAGCGAACGCCAGTCGTTTAATGGAGTATATTCTAATAGATGTATAGCAAGAGGTGGTCCTCGACCTTGGCCACGACGATTCCCGGACATTAATCCAGTGATTTTTTCTTATGGGGGCACCTAAAGGAATTGATATACGCAACAACGGTTCACTACGTTGAAGATTTGGGAAACCGTATTGTTCAGTTCTGGGAGGCGATTTGTCTTTGAGCGTCTTTGAGCGTGTTCGACAAAATCCTGGGCATTGTGTTGAAGGTTTAACTATAGTAAGAAGAGGACAATATCCGTATTTAATGTTAGGAGATTGTCAAAGTGCATATAATGGTTGTTTAATTCATACTTTTTTACAACCGTTTTCACGTTATAGCCATGTGACAATGCAGAGAATTCATACTAATTTTATAAATGTGAATGTAAGTTTGTTTTTTACACTTTCACGCCAAAACTACTCAACTGATTGTCATGGAACTTTGTCCACATATTCTTAGAATTATTGGAAATGATATAGAATACTTTTTATTTAAAAAAAATTATGGTGGGCAAAAAAATATATTTTGGCAGACATGATTGTTTGTCAAAAAATTTGAAAATCTAGTAACTTCAACGCCAATAAAGATCAAACCCTAGGTACTGTACTATCGACGGTCAAATTAATATAGTTATAGCTATTCTTCAGCTGTTTGGAATTTCTCTATATTTAATTTTATTTTGTTCTGTCACTTATAGGCAATACTAAAACTATTTCAATTTTAGAGGTTAAGTGCCGGTTTAGTGTTTTAGTTAATTAATTGCTGCTTTTAATTTTTACTCTGTTCTTCTATAAGTATTGTTATAGTAAATTATATCATTAAAGTATGTTTAAAATTTTTGAAACATCATTGTATTTAGTAATTTTAAAATACTGAATCACACTGATTCAGTTCTATTTGTTTAAGGGCTTCAACGCGAGCGAAGCCACGGGTGAAAGCTAGAGTTTCTTATTTCTTACTCAAAAACCTTGCGCTCGCCAAAACAAAACCAATACATAAAATTTGCACAGTAGTGAATGAAAATATAGTTCACTGGCGTACACTTGTTTTTTTAGGAATAGAGGATAAATTTTATGCACTGTTTTGTTATATCTGAATGAAAATAGGAAGCATCTTTTGCGATAATCATCACATTTCAATTAATTTACAGAAAACATTAGTGAATTATACTCTCTTGAATTATTTTGTATGTACACTGGGGAAAACTGTATAAAAATCAGTTTTGAGTATTTTAGTTTATCGCGTTCAGACAGACCGACAGACTCAGTCTGGCGGGCTATTTTATATTATGTAAGGGTAGCTAATACAATAGATAGTTGTTAAATTAAATAATAAGTTATCCAGTATGTTTATTACTTTATTAACTTTATTGACAATATACCATTCCAAATTATTTTTAATTTTTAAGAGTTGTATGCATTTATGTGATAGCTCTTTAAATCCCTACATTTTGATACTACACTTCATAGGTTTGGGCAAACAGCGATTTTTCACCTTTTCACCAGCTCATCCCTCATTTTCATCCTCTCACCCCTCATTTCCGCCGATATTTTTGGAACGAGCGCATTTCCAATAAACATCTGTATTTGTCTTTGAGATATATCATAACAAATATATATATATATATATATATATATATATATATATATATATATATGAAATTTGCAATGTACAGCATTTTCCCCTTATTTCCACCCCTATAATAAGGGGTGGTGACATTCTAAATAATTTGCTATTAATCTACATATTCTAAGGTTGAATTTAAAAAAATGCTTCTATATCTATATTTATATCAAGATATTAGGTTTCCGTTACAAAAATGCAACTGCCGTGGCGCATACTCTGGGTACCCCTGGGCACACATTATAACTTCTACCAGTTACTCTGCCACACTTTTACAGTTTTTAGAATTATAAACGTTTCATGGCGTTTTGGTTATATTTTGGTGAAGGCACTAGAAAATATGAACTTTCAGATTTTCCAATTTTCCAGGCACTTGTCTGGTCCAAAACAAGCTATGTCTCGAAATAAAACTAACCCTACATATTCGTCAAAATTTCATTGAAATGAAAATTTAAGTTGTCTTGATCATATGAAAGAAATGTTCCAAATCGGCATTAGACCATTTGTTGAACGTTTGGATAGGTCGGACGTATCAAACCAGTGTGTTCAGTATTTTAGTTTAATTTTAGTTTTAAATACTTCCATCAATTGTCACACATCTATTCCTTACAGTTGCAAAAACAGTTAGGAGACGGTGCATCGATAGGAAATCATGTCACATGCCTTGACTAAATCTGTCCTCTTACCTACTGCCTATCCTTCCTTCCCCACAATAAGTACCGGATAGTCTGGTATTTAATCGATTCATATAGATGATGATAGCCCCACTGGTACGACTTACCTGGATTACCAAGGTTAAATGCAGACATCGTTCATAAGATACAGGTGTTTTTTGGTAGCTGCGGAATGCATCTTGTGACTGTGGCATCGAAGTGTTTTTAAATCCTTTTGTTGAAGTGCTTTTGATTGTACAATCTCTCAACTTCCTCCCGTCCAAGGTCTCTATTGAATGGCTTTTGTTCTCCGCCTATAATATTTTGCCCATTTCAAGTTATTGACTTGCTCAGAACTTGTTGGGGCTTGTAAATTTCGGCTCTATGTTTCTATGTATGTCTACCATATGTAGTGCTAGTTTCCAAAATAATCTCAATTTGGTATTTAAATTGCCTTAATAAAGATTATACAGGGTGAGTGTTTTTTGATGATCAGTATGGGGATCTCGGAAACTAGCGGAGATAGAGCAATGGTTAAACTGGGAAAGATTTGAAGTTTTACTGAATTGTATCCCGAATATGATTTTCATGTCCTCGTTTGCCTGACAGCTCTCGTTTTCGAGATATGACACAAACTTATCTTTTTTTGAATGGAAACCATAGTTGGCTATGACCTAAAAAAATCGGACATTTTTAGAGCTTTTCAACGATATAATACTCGATATAGTTATTCATAAAAATAACGGAGTTATGGATGCTTTTCTCTCTTATTTTCACTTTTAATTAGGTAGCCATGAAAAAGAATGTTTTCACTTTGACGTTTCCTCATTTGCAGCTGAGGAATACTTTCATAGATATTTTAATTGTCGTCAACCTGCTCTATGTACATTTAAGAGGTTTTACGATAGTTTACGCAGATATGGATCTTTTACTAAACTACCAAAAGAACGTAATCAAATTAACGAACCAGCACAAATAAATGCTTTGGCAATGGTAAATCAAAATCCATCTACATCAACTCGTGAGATTGCGGCAGAAGCTGGCACATCTCAACGAACTGTAGTTCAGGTACTGAAAGCGCACAAGTTCCACCCGTACAAACTTTCAGTTTCTCAAACTTTGCATGCTAGTGACGAACATCGACGTATTTTGTTTTATACATGGTTTAGAGTCATGTGTCTTGATAATCCACAGTTTCCATTAAAGGTGTTATGGTCAGATGAAACTAGATTTACTAACTGCGGTATGTTCAATAGACACAATGAGCATATCTGGGCTAAAGAAAACCCTTTCCATGTAGAACAAAGATGACCCCAGATAAAATTTGGTTTTAATGTTTGGTGTGGTATCATAGAGTCTACTATTCTGCAATACACTTTTCAAGACATGTTGCATAATTTGAATTTGAGAACTCGTTTAGAAATTGGGTGGTTCCAACATGATGGAGCACCTGCTCATAACTCTTTATTAGTAAGATAATACTTAGATAATATCTATCCAAACTCTTGGATAGGAAGAAATAACCCACGCGAATGGCCACCCCGGTCTCCAGATTTGGCAGTTATAGACTTCTATTTATGGGGTGCGCTAAAAACAAAGTATACAAAAGAAGGTATGAGACAGTAGGTGACCTAAGGGAGGCGGTATTACAAGCAATTGAAGAAATTGACAGGCGGTCTGTGAGGAAAGCGGTAATGTCAATCTTAAAAAGACTTTTCGAACATAAATTGTAACCATTATTATGTACTTTAATTTCTTAAGTTTTTAGTAAGTACCTACTTATTTAGTTTTTTCGTTATATCTAATATACCTAATAAAAAATCATTCAATGTTTTTTGGAATAGTTATTAATGAATCAATCTATTTCATGGCTAACTACGTTAAACGTGAAAATAATAGAGAAAAGCATCCATACCTCTATGAATAACTATATCGAGTATTATATCGTTGAAAACTCTAAAAATGTCCGATTTTTTGAGATCATAGCCAACTATGGTTTCCATTCAGAAAAAGATAAGTTTGTATCATATCTCAAAAACGAGAGCTGTCACGGAAACGAGGACATGCCAGTCATATTCGGGATACAATTCCCTTCAATTTTGATATTTGCATTTTTTTATAAAAAAAAACATAGGAGCTAGAGGGATTTGACTAAATCGACAGAATTTCGTTTTTTCAAAATAAGCCATGACTTTTTACAAAAATCCGAAAGTATCATTAAATTGGGCCAGTAAAACTGCAAATCTTTCCCAATTTAACCATTGCTCTATCTCCGCTAGTTTCCGAGATCCCCATATTGATCATCAAAAAAAAACTCACCCTGTATTATAGCCTTTTGCGTTTGTGTTTCAAAGTAGGAGTTTTGATATAATCGTTATGAATTTTCTGTTCATATATATTGGATCTCCAATTTCGTAGAAACTTTCAGTTAATAATAAGATAAGTCCAACACTAATGCAAACACGTATGACTGAGCATACATATGCATGAATTGAACTACAAATTGTTGCCAATCTGCCAGCTACATTTAAAAAAATGTGCATGTGTGCACTATGTCAACTTTTCTGCACTATCGTAAATCCGGTGCTTATTTTCTAATCTATAGCAAACAATTTGTTTAAAATTTATGTGCGTTCTTCCGGTTTAAGAATTAGAATTTAATTAGATATCTTGTTATCTCGTTATACCGACTTTACTGTCATCGTCTACTCTTCCGAAAAGTGTTAAATATTGTCTAGACATGTCGGATATCGCTAAAATATGTTTAGATAGGTGTATTCATTTGCCAAACTGTAGACACTATTAATGCATGTGTATTTAGTTTAGTACTACAATGCCACTATTACTTTTCATTATACAGTGTGTTTAAGATAAGAATAGGATAGTATTCGAACAGTATGTATTAGATGAAATTGAACACAATACCCAAGGCTACTACCATATACTACAGCCACTGGCGGATCCAGGGGGAGGGCTAAGGGACCGAATCACCCAAGTGATAGGCTTTTTTAGAGTTTATTGTGCTAAAATGAACCTTCAGTGATGTCAAGCCCGCCCCGAAACGAGATCTAGCCACCTTCAAATGACAATACTGGATCTGCCCCTGACTACAGCAACCATACCGTACATACAGGGTCTTTCAAAAAGACTAAAAAGAATGGGTAAAAGATATTTAAACAACATTCAATAAAATGAATACACTAAAACCAATTATATCAAAACTAAACCAAATAACACAACCCAAAAGTAAAAAATTTGCTTTTATAAATTGCAAATATAGAAAATTTTATATTGGAGAAACCCTACACCTCTAATTATTCGAATAAATGATCACAAAAATTATATCAAGAAACGGCAATTCAAAAATTCAAACATTTGTGTTCATGCCTTGGTAATAATATCCAATTTCCACATTCAGCCATATTAAAGAAAAAAAAACCCA
Organism: Octodonta nipae; assembly: GCA_034190945.1. Lineage (NCBI taxonomy): Eukaryota > Metazoa > Arthropoda > Insecta > Coleoptera > Chrysomelidae > Octodonta > Octodonta nipae. The sequence continues at coordinate 53,508,510 of CM067216.1, forward strand.
AACCAAACGAATGCTGAAAGAGTCAGCTTTAATTTTATTAAATTGAAAAAGATTGTATTGCTAGTACTTTTGTACAATTCAGGCGTTTCTGTTTACCAATAATCAAGATCAAAATTAACAATGGTAATTTCCTTATGAACAAATCTGTATTGGGATAGGTTATAAGGTTATTCCTGGGTTTTCCCATAAGTTTTCAATGGGATCCCTGGAACATAAGGATGCTTTGATCCCATTTTTGGCGAACCTAAAGTCATACCTAGGAGTGTGACATTAAATTATTTCAGATTCTTTCAATGTAAAAGAATTTCGCATGATCTTTAGAATTATTCTGTGCTTTTCTGTGTATATTAAATTAGCAGTAAATTATCTTAGTTGCATTAGTTTTCAATATTTTTAGAAACATTTCTTTTGCAATTTATTATTCATTTCTGACATTATTTTAGTTGTTACTCAAGGTCAATTTTAAAGCTAAACAAGATATAAGTTTTAGATCTCCAGTACAATGTTTCGTTATTCGATTTTTTTTTTGAATTCCAAAATAACTGGAATATCACTTGTAACAATTTAAAAATGTTTTCAGCGTTATTAAATAAACCAGTTCCTGATGCAACTAAACAATGTATTAGAAAATGCAAAATGTGTTAAGAAAAACACTACAACATCAGATAAAAACATTGAACAAGTAAATGGAACTCTACAACATTTCTTATTTTGACTATGAAGAAATGTCACATATACAAAATTCGAAATTGACAACGACTAAGATCGGATGACTATGTAAGAAGAAAGGCATTTTGTAAATGGTGCACTAACCATGAAACCAACAGCGGAATATTTACCTGGTCAGTAAAAAAAACGGGATTGTATAAAAATCTCAGCTACAACATCTGTATGATTTCAATTTTCGATTAAACGACAATTTTTTACTTCTGGACACTAATTTTTGGAGCGGTACCTTTACAGCAGGATAATTTGGAAATTGATTCAGTAAAAATTTGCCCCCAGCAGAAATCAATAACTTTTGGTTTCAACAAGACGGGGTCCACAATTTTAATTCAAAATTTTTCAAGCATGTTTAACAAATATTTTACGTGACCAATGAACAATTAGGCATTCTGCTGTTTCCCTGGATTGTTGTCGATAGAAATACCTCAAGTGTAAGAATTATTGAAATTTTAAAATTACCTGTTATTTTGTAGGTTTTGTAAATAATGTACTATTGATCTTTAAACAAGGAGACCTTAACTGCCTACTATAAATATATTTAAAACACTTTGAGCTTGATTATTTGTTTAATAATATATTTTAAAATTTTTGACCATTGGAACCTTTCCTCTTTAGCAGTAACTTACTTATGTGCTTAATAACAGCAGATAAAAGAGAATAATTCTTAGGATTTCTAATTAGTTTATTAGAAGTTTTCTGGATTGTTTTCGTAATTAAAGATACCTAGAATTTGAGGTTATCACAAGGCCGTGATTTACGTCCTGTCAAATTACTTAATTTCAGGAATAGACAAGACAGCGTACGTCAAATAAAAGATGATCTAGTTGCATCTACTTGGATGACCTAATGACCAACCATAATGAGAATTTGGATAAGAATTTTCTTAGTATGATAAAAATTCAAACAAGGCCCCATAACATAAATATGTGCATAAATAACCATACGGTGAAGCTGCTAATTATAAATTTTTTATTAAAATCTTTACTGAAGTTGTTCACAAGAAATCAGTTACTACGAATTTAATAATGAATCTTTATATAATAAAATAAATTAATAAATATTTGTCTTTTTTTTTGGTTGGTCGTTGTAATTTTTTATATCGTTTAGTTCACCAATTTATTGATAGACTTTTTACAAGTATTGTATGAAAACGTGAAGCAAAAGCTTGCTTTTAAGATATAGAATTTATTGAATTCATTTTGTCAGTTTTTGAATCCATCAAATGATCCTGCTATTTAGAAAAATTAAGCGAACCCAAACTTGATGTGGTTGCTCGCGCTATGACACCATGGTATTGCTTGGCCATCCGACGTGCATAGAGGTTGTCCAAATTTTTCTAATGGGTTCTCAAAATAATCTAAATATGTGAGTTTCCCGACGTTTCCGCTTCATGACATTCTCACGAGACAAATATAATGAAAATGGAATAGAGTCCAGTTCAAATCCAGCGTTTTAATCTACTTACACTTCAGACCTCACCAAAGTGAGTAATTTGAAAAGTTCTAGTTCAAACTGGGGCCACACAGACCACTGGCGGTATTTAATATGTTTTATACTTGCATAAGAGTATTGTAGGTCCTTACAAAATCCTTTCTTTTGGTACTTTAATTGTCTAATAAACAGGAAAATAAATACGTATCGTGTATTTTTGTTCATTCGGATTCACTGACATAAACTTATAATAATTTTACAACTTTTGTTCAAACTGGAATAATAGATTAAATCACAGCAAAATGGTGATAAAAATATTTTCGTTGTCCACAAACCTAAATTGCTGTATAGAAAAATATTGGGAGATATCTTATGTAAGATCAAAGACTACAGATTTTTGTAAAAGATCACAAATTAATGAACTTTTCTGAACATTTCCAGATACACCGATTTATAAAGTCTAATAGTAGAGTTAACAATAATTGTAGATTGAACTCGTATTCGATACTATGGTTGCTTAATAATTTATTACAGGCAATTGCACCTATAGCATGGTAAACATAACTATAAAATAAAACTTTATGCCAAATTTACATAAACTTGATTAATAACAACATTCCCGTTCTGTGAGGGCAAAACATTCATTCATTGCCAACAAGTTATCATTAAGTAAATCATAACAATAAACATTAAGTTTAAGTGACTTCACAATGTCATATAAGCGACTGTACAATGTATTGATGTTTGTTTTGTTTCATTCAGCAAGAAGGTTTATTTGTCTGTAACTTGATGATAATTTCTTCTCTATTTATTATTTAACAATAGCATTTTCACTGAAACTTTTGTTAATGAGACTTGTGAATTGCTGTGTAAGATAAGTGTAGTCACTTAGCTGCATTTGTAGATTGAAGGATCGTTTCTTTTCGAAAAAGTGGCTGACAAAACCACGAAATTTGTGCAATTAATTAAAAGTCACCGGTGTTTGTATAATAATATCTTACAGGACTATTCCAGAAAGGATGTAACACATTTATTTCTATTGTAACATGACTCCTTCGCTGCAATGGCTAATCTACTATTAAGATTTCTGTGGATATAGGGATGCACCCAGAACATACTTCTTTTTAGTGTTCCGTATATACAATATACGGATACCCTTATAATATCACTCCGGATTTCGGCCTCTGTCACATCACAGCTATTTTCTCCTAAACTACTGGGCGGAAGATGCTGAAATTTAGTACCAATGTATAGTTTGGTGACCCTATCGTAAAAGGAAGAAATTTTGATTTTAGGGGTACTTCTGGGGGGAGAAACTAAAAAGTCGACCGTTCCCCCCTAATCTTCGAAACTACTGAGCCTAAAATTTAAAAAAAATAGGAAATGTAGAACGTTGCCCCAACTTTACAGGAAAAATAAGGAAAAACAATTAATATTAATTTTGGGGGGCAAATTATAGAATTAAATGAAAATTTAAGAATAATTTTCTTTTCCAACGCATCATGTAATACATCAAAAGTCTGTGGAACACAAATATATTTTTTTCATATTTAAAAAAAATAATAATTTAAAAGATATTAACGAAAATATACCAAAATTTACACATCCCCCCCTTATCTCCGAAACTATAAAACGTAAAGTTTTGAAAAAAATTGAAGGTATAGGGTCTGACTTGAAGTTTACTGGAAAAATAAGGAGAAACCTTTACATTTAATTTTGGTGGGCCAATTACAGAATTAAATGGAAAATATAAAATTAAAATTGTTTCTAACACATCATGTTATATATCAAATGAAAGGGCTCATTATGACGAAATCAAGTATTTTTTTCAAATTTTTAAAATAAATTATTTAAAAGATATTAACAAAAATATTAAAAAATTTAAACATCCCCCCCCCTTATCTTCGAAACCATAAGCTACAAAATTTTGAAAAAAAAGAGGTATAGCGCCTCACCTAAAAATTACTGGAAAAATAAGGAGAAACGTCTAATATTGATTTTGGGGGGCAAATTATAGAATTAAATGGCAAATAAAAAATTTTAGTTTTTTCTAACGGATCATGTAATATATCAAATCAAATGGCTCATTATGACGAATACAAATAGATTTCTTCATATTTTTAAAATAAATATATTTTAAAATATATTAACAAAAATATAATAAAAATTACCTATTCCGCTTTTATTCCCCAAACTATAAGACTTGAAATTTTTTGTTTAGAGGAAAATACGAAGAAATCCTTAATATTAATTTTGGGGTCTAGATTATGCAATTAAACGGAAAATAAAAAAAATATTTTTTTAACGCATCATGCAATACATCAAATGAAAGTGCTCATTATGAGGAATAAAAATACCAATTTTTCATGTTTTTAAAATTAATTGTTTACAAGCTATTAACAAAAATATATAAAAAATCTCATTTCCCGCTTTATTTCCGAAATAATTAAGGGGTACTGGGGCTCACTTGAAATTTATTAAAAAAATTACTAGAAAACCTCAAAATTAAAATATATATTAAATATATATTTTATAACTAGGAGTACTTGAAAGATGAGATTTATTTGAAACCCATATCAATAATAGATGAATTACGTCAAAGAATTTTATTTATTTGAAGTATCACATTCGTTTTATTTCAAATCCGTTGAGAATTTTGGAATGACTTTATTAACTGGTTTTTGTTCAGAAAAATACCTATATGAATTTTTATTTGGCAAACCCATTTTGCAAACTTCACTAGTGGTGCTAACTTTTGCAATAATTTTCCATAAGGGTGTCAAACTGATATGAAAAAAATACTGCAAATGTTTATTCATAAATGTAACAAAATATTTTTTGTGATGAAATAACATACAATACGGTTTAATTTGGGATTGTACGTTATAAAATAGTTTACCTATAAAAACATTTCAACAGTAATATTTTAAAAACTGTAATGATAGTACTGAAAATTGTAGTCTAGGGTATTCTTTTTGAACGATTTTCAATTAGGTGCGTATACTCTTAAAAAACGATACCAGTTTTTCTAATTACTTTGGCCTGGGTAGACATAAACTGGTCCACTCCCGTGTTTCGGATTGATTTTGAATTTTGGGATACGTTGTTAACTAGATGAAAATCTGTTATCAAACTACAACCCCGTTGTAATAGATGAAAGTCATTCATACTGGGTCAGTATGGATTAGCCAGAAGGAATGAAAGGGGGAAAAAGGCTGATGGATTTTTTTTAACAGTTAGTTAACTGAAACCAGAAGGGAGTTTGAAGGGATATAGTACGTACAAGGGAACAATCTCTTTGAAAGTTGCGAAATAGCATCAAGATGGAAGACGAATACAGAACATCTATATAAGGATGTAGACGAAGGATGATGTTGAAGAGGGTAGAAGGTAAGCACTTTACCCTCGTCGTCATTAGAAGTATGAAGAAGATGATAGCGAAGAGAATCAAGGAGAAGCAATATTGTGGTCAGAATATGAACAAGCAGTTGAAACCATAAAGAATAGTAAAGGAGCCGCAGGAGTAGATCGAATACCAGCTTAGATAATAAAAAACCTCGGATGTGAAACTCAAAATATGAATGAAAAAGATTAGAAGCCTTCTGGATGTGGTGCTACAAACGAATGTTGAAGATCAGTTGTACAGGACATACCACAAATGAGGTGTTATTAGCACGGATGGATGAGCAAGGAAGAACTCTAATTAAGAGAATACAAAATCGAAAAGAAATATTGATGGGACATATACTAAGGATTACTGAAAACACTTGTTGAAGGAAACATAGAAGGGAAAATCGCGCCAGGAAGACCTCGAATACAATACCATAAACAAATAAAGATGTTGACTGTAGTACCTAGAAAAGACTAGAAGTACACAGGAATCAATGGAATCAAAAAGTGCTGAACCAAACCAATCGTAATGATTGATAATCTAGAGATAGAAAGAGAGAGACAGAGAGAGATGGAGAGAGAGAGAGGGAGAGAAAACTTTCCACTTTTTGTTCCGTCTATCGGGCCGATAAATCCAGAAGTCCTGCATGTGTCACACATCTGATTGCCGGCGATCATTCGCTTCATATTTTGGAAATGAATATTCAGTGTTCGGTGTTACTCTGAACCAGCTGTGAATTTTTACGAGCTTTACGCCGAGGTCTGCAACTCCAAATTTCTTTTGAAATGTGTTTTTGGGAGTTTTCGTACAACCCAGCCATATAAACACAGAAAATGAAGATATTTCGACAGTTTATTCATATGGTTGAGATCAATTCCGGCAATATATTCTTATAAATGCCACTTTTAACTATACATTCATACTCCCCATAAAATCTCTATATTGCATTTTAAACAACAGTAATTCTTATTTCAGGTTACATGATTTCGAAAAATAGTAAAAACAAACCTGCATAATATCGGTTTCTGTTCATGCACCGTGCATTCTCTTTTGCATTCCGTCAGATGATTTGAAACAAGAGCTCAGCCACTCACTCATTGTTTTGTGTTAACTGGAATTTTACGACTTAAAGTTCACCGAGCAATATTTCCCACGAAATTCGATACCGTGTTTTCTCTCGAGCAAATTCAATTCGGAACACGATAGAGTGCGTAGAGCTGTATAGTGTTAAAACATTTGTTATGGAGATGTTTCAAGTAATTTAATACATGCCTTGAATAATATAGTTTGTAATTGGGAAAAGAATTGTTACGAGGACGGTTTGTAAAGTAATATACGCAACAAATTTGGTAGTATGTTATAAGCGAAATGTATACTGCGAGATCTAGGAGATTCAGTAGACTAGGCACCCGATATTCCAACCCCGACCAAGGCGAGTTTTATAGAACAGAACTCGATTTGACCAAGGATTAAAAAAAAACAAACTGACTTAAATCACACCAAACTGACATTTATCTAATAAACACTAAAATAAATACGCGCATAACATTAATAGTAAGTGTATTTTTCGAGCTGAATTCGCACCCGAAGTTTGGAACCTCAAATTTTATTGGGATGCTAAAATAACTTCGTTTTGTTGGATAGAACTACCTCTCTACGGGGCAAAAAAAAACCCCAACTTCAAAATGATAAAAATGGGTGCAAAAACAAACTTCAAAATGGGGTGAAAAATTTATAAACCCCAAAACCTTCGTTTAATGTCAGCAAAATGCTCTTGAACGGGATGAGACTGAAAAGGACCTCCAAGAGAACCACGTTAAGTCGAATGAAACTTATAAGCGCTTAGGGGCGGATCCAAGGGGCTGAGAGGTGGCCCTTTTAGTGACAATTACTGGAAAATACTCTTTTACAGTTTAAAACTCATCGGCACCTCAGGTTGTCATCTCAATGTTAATTAAGAGCTTATAATAAGTTCAGAATTTTGGATTTCAGGTCTATTCTGAGTGCACTGATGACTGTTTATTCAAGTTTATTGTAATCGGAGCTCAAGCATGTTCAAATGAAATTAAGTATCATAGCGTGTTCATGAAGCTCAACGGAAGGACACTATTTAATTTGCAAACTAGCTATTTTGTTCTTCATGAATGATAATTTTCTCCTCCCACATTTGGTGTGCAACCATAAGAAAACTAGCAAGGTGGCACACTTTACTTTTTAAATTAGATTTGATTGAACAACAATTTAAGGGGGTCCTTATCAGAGTTAACCCATTGAGGGCTACATTTTGACATTACTGATTTTAGGGGTATAAAAAATTTTCTCATTTCAGATTCTGACCCACCAAGTACTTTTTGCATTTTGAAGTTAAGGGTGGTTTTTTATCATGTCTAAGGGTGGATTTGGTCAATGCAGTATAGATCGTTATGAATCCACAAAAAAATTACTTTTCGAACAGTTTGCGTAGATATTGTACTAATTTTTGATTTTCAATTTATAAAAACAATAATCACCATCTCACTGAGAGTTTATTAGTTTTTTAATTTTTGAACAATAACCCTCCATTTCTAAGATATACACCTGAATATATTGATTACATTTCAAACATAATAATTAAAGAAATTTCATATAAAGATTATCCCATTTTACGCTAATTCTTGACCTTAGGGGAAGATTTTGGGGGTATACCAATTTTTCTGTTCTCGCATTTGGAGTTAGAGTCAAAATATATATGAGTGTATTTATATAAAAATCATGGGGTTGTATAATAGAATACCTGATAAAGTGTATAAGATATTGATGTAGGTGCACATGGAGAAGATAAACACATAACGGAGAACGGTTGTTGATCTCTGCCAGAAACATAAAGACATAATTCGCATGGTATCAACATCAGTCAGACAGCTAAGAGCATCGATTATTTGTATCATCTGTAAACCAAATTCAAAAGTAAAAAATATTATTCTCCTCTCGAAATATCATATGTGATCAAAGAACATATAACAAGGAGAACATCTGAGAACTAAGTTATCTTTGCTAGAAGAACTGGAAGAGAAGTAAAATAATGTTATGTATAAGTTAAGGAGGACCAAGAAAAGAGAGAAAAACATGCACCTAGTGATTAAGCATGCACCTAACCATAGTACGGAAAAAAATATATATCAACCTGTGGGACCAAAGCAGCATAAATTCCAAAGAATAGCACCAGAATAGTGAAATGAAGATATAAAAAACTAAAGAAACTGTGACAAAGACAAAATTTAATAGGGCTGTGGCTGGGAGAGTAAAGAAAGTCGGCGCTAGAAAATGAAATAACAAAAAACAAATGAAAAAATTGGCAGCTCAACTAAGTCCAAAGATATAAGAAAAACTCTTAAAAAAGATTTTAAAAAATTACAAAAAAGACCCCATGCTCAAAACTATATATATTAAAGAGTGGTTTTGGTATCAATAACACAAAATGGCCCTGAATTTCAAAATTGCGATGTAAAAGTAGTCGCGAGGTAAAAAATGCAACAAGAAATACAAAAAATTGTAAAGCTCTATACACCAGTTTATAGAGCAAAATGGATCTCATGTTCGGACATAAAATTCAACCGCCATTCGCTTATACCATCACGTCAGTAACAGTTTATAGGTAATTATTGCTAAGATTTTAACAACAAACTCGTACAAGTAAACTATTTAAATAATCAAAACCCGCAAAAATACGAAGTTCTTTTGTTTTTTGCTTATATAATGTAAAGTAGTGAAGAAATCGTAATGCTGTCTACAGAAAACTTATAGAGAATGAGAAATTCTTCTGAATGAGAGTTTATGCATCCTGATTGAACCTTTTTTTTCAGAAAAACTGGTCAAAAGTAGATTTTTTTTTAATTTATAACTTTCTGCTAACTAATACTGGAATATTATCAATCGTTAAACCGATAGTTTAACATGTTAAGTTTATATGGGCTTACGATATTGAATAAGTGTTTTTGAAGAATTGAAATTTAAATAATTTAGAGAGCTATTTTGCACATCCTACCATATTAATCCGACATTCATAAATTCCACTTCAATTTGTCTATTTTGCATTTTCACTATAATGCCCAGAAATTGGTTTAAAATAATAGTAAACATTGCATTAAGTGTACCATGTACGACAGCCAGCCAGCCAGCGGTGCACTGGCAATAGTTGTCAAGGCACATGGACGGATCTATATAATTTTCTTGAGATAGGGGCACGAGATGAACATTAAAATTAAATTGAATTGTATTATTATACGTTTTTTCTCCGCAGTTTGTTCGGTTTTTATATACAAAACTATTACATGTCGATATTGGAGTATTTTCCATTGGTTTCCTAATTTAATAGTTTACCTGTATACAGTTTCTGATATTAATTAAATTACTTTTTTCATCTACTAACTGGATTCGCCACTGTCAAGACATCAGAGAGCCAATCCGCCGTTTAAGCCAAATTTCAAAAGTAGTGTTGATATATTATACGGCACTATAACAAAAACTTAAGATATACGAAGTAAAGTGCATTTTGTGAGCTTTCAAAATATATTTTCCATATCGCTATCGAATTTTCGTGGTTAATATGATACGTTCTGCATAATATTTCTACAAATTATTTTCAGCATTATTAATCACAACTTTACAATCAATCATTTAGAGGCAGATTAAGTTTCCAGCTGTTATTACAACCACGTTATGATTTTTTTATATCACTCACTTTATAACGGTTTTGCCAGCTTTTCTTTATGAAAAATGCTGCAGTCAAAATATATAAACACTAATTTAGAACATTTTCTGATTCTCTACAATTTGTCTATTGACGGCATTAAGAACAGATCATTCCTTTTTACACTGTAAGCAAATACCCCATAAGTTTTTAAGGCTCAAATAATTACTTCTACGAGTTTGCTGTTCAAATTATGTCAGTTTTGTCTTATAAACTATTATTTACGTGATGGCTTATGCAGTTTGCTGTTGAATTTTATGTCACTTAAAAATCTCCATTGACTGGTTCAAAATTTACTCATAGCACTATTGAAAGAGGGACCAAATACACTATTCGCATTGCTGGCGCATGTATTTAACAACTTCTCAGGGAACATAAGAGACAGCCTGAATAGACTCTTAGTTACATTAGTAATTTATCCAGGAAAGATGACAAATGGCAAGAGTGTGTAGCAGGCCATGAGAAAGAGAATTAACAACGACCCTGGTAGGGGGAAGAGCCAACTCCAACCAATCAGCTTCGCTACAACATCCGACGAAGGAATATAAATACATATTTTGGACACAACAACTCTCAATGTACTCACCTGACAACCCCTTGATAATGCCAAGTCAGACCTTGACCAACGTCAGCACGATTCAAATATGAATGTTTCATTAAATGTTTATCACTATGTTAAGTTTCATTGCGTAAATTTTTAATTAAATTTTATCTTATTCACATATTGGTGTTAATTAATATTTACAATTTTTATTTACAATACGCCAATCAATATGATCATAATTTATAGAAGTGCCCCGTACATTCGTTTCGCTTACGCCTCGTTGGCTGGCATTGCTTTTCACGATCCAACAATAAAGAAGAAAAATAAGAACAATAAAATACGACAGCTAAACTCATTGGAAAATATCTACATCACGTACATGAATCGAAAATGTTTATTGAAAACGATCCGTCATATTTATGTGTGTTCGCCGTTCGCCGGATGTACAAGTTATGGGTCTAGAGTTCAATCAGGGGTGCGGTGTGTATTATTTAAATAGTGCGATTTGTCAGAAACATTTTGATGCATTCCTTTGTTTTTCGCTATGAATGCTGATCTGGGGGTTGCAGTAAATTGGGCGTAAATATTTTACAAACACGAAAACAAGTGTCTGCGTTAGAAGAAGTAAACGTGAAAAAAAAATTTGGGAGGTAATCGTGTTCTAACTACCTACCATCACTATGAATCTTGGCTTCAATTTAGTTTTAATTTTGATAATGTAATGTTAATTTTTTGTATTATGGCGGTAACCGTCTGGTAGTGGGTAGATCTTCTTCTGTGATCCTGATAGGAAACAGTTCGATTTTAGGGAATCGACCCCTGCCGACGCAGTTTTGATTCCCATCATTACTAAATAACTAGAAGAAAAAATAAATTATTCCCTGACCTTGTATCCCATCTATACTTTTAAATAATATTAATGATACGGGGCCTCCGGGCTACAGGGGCCCCCGGGCTACAGAGACGTGTGTAAGCAAAAATTTGTAAAATGCTATCCACAGTGTCACTTAATCTCGTGCTTCCCGGAAAAAAAATAAAAAAAAACTTTTAACCAAATACATTAAATGTTTTATGCTGAGTTCCCACGGTCCGTGAAATTGCAGGCCAGGCCGCACGAGTTTACGTCAAAACGCCGTGGAAATAGTGCTGCCCGGGATAGGCCGAGAAGATTCCAAAAGGCCCAACTTCTTGACTGCCCAGGTATGACATCTTGATTGCTTTTAGTTTAGGTGCCCAGTATTGATTGAAGCTAAAATGCCTCTATGTTATGGCGTGAATGAACAAAGTTATTTCTGAGTTCATAAGTTTGTTTGAACATGAACCAACTTGTGGAAAACTTAAAGTGCAAACTACATAAACAGAAACGACTAGAATGAACTGCAATTCTAGGGAAATTCCAAATATATTTTAGTTGTTTTTTAATAAAATTCACCATGTCCGATCCATTGTTTCTGAAAAATCAAAAACGATATAGTGGAACGAAACAAACTAATCAATATCAAGGTTTACAGAATAAAACTCAATACTTATTTGGACTTGCTCTTATTGAACAATGATATCAAATTGCGTCTTTTCTTCTTTTCTTGTTCAATAAATAATACCTACTAAATAATATGACAGAGGCAGCAGCAAGAGTTTGTTCTTCTCGGTGCATTTTGAGTAGCTACAACGCGCCTGCCTACAAAAAGTATAATAGTCTTAAGTTTCAGGTACAAAGCCGACGTGGAAGACTGGCCTCGGAAGTGGTGGCATGGATCCCCGTATTTACTCAAAGCTTGGGGCATCACGTCTTGGGGCACCAGAAACCGCACCCTCACACACTGCGCGAACCCAGGGTCTGGATTTGTCCTTCTGAAAATTACTAAGAACACTTCCAGCTCCCTTGCCATCCACCCCCTGAGATTTAACTCAAGCCCTCAGGCTAACGCAGTTTTCCTTCGGCATAATCGCTGGCTTCTTGTTGGGATAGCTTAACTTTGGTTTAATTCCATTGCTTTACCTTATTGGTACTACAGCAACTGTCTGGTTCGTGGCTCATTCTTTGCTATGATATATAGCGAATTGTACCTACCCTTCTGGGGGCGTGTACGTTGTCATCGTTTATTTTTGTCGATGTGTGTTCTTCTGTCTTCAGTTTGCTTTGGTATGGCTGGTTTACCCCCAAGGTCCCCTTGTTGTCTCCTGAAAAATAGAATATTACATATTTCATTTTATGCTCACCTGTCTTCTACCTGTGGGCTTCTTCGTCACCTTCCCCTTCGCTAACGCAGAGCTGGTTCTTAGGCCGTTTGATCTGTTAATAAACTTGGGGTCATAGTCCATTAGCTGTTGTAGGTGAAGATTTGGGTGTTATTTCAGTTTGGCGTAAGCCTCTCTAGCCCTCCTCTTCATTTCTGCAAACATCACCGTGTTACGAACAAACCAAGTTACGTCGACTGCGAGGCGTAGGCTTAGCTTCTCCTGTCTTTGGATATCCTGCCTGTTGCTCTTGCTGTTGTGTCCTAATACTATTGAAGCAGACGTCAGCATTGGCAAGATGACTGTCTTAATGACAGTCAGCTTATTTAAAAGTCCCAGCTTGCTTTCTCTGTTATTAGGGGGTAAAATCTGGACATGCCTCTTGAAAGTCAAGTTAGTGTTGATGATGACTCCAAAGTATTTGACTTCGTTCTTCCATGGATTTTGTCTGTAGTTGACGGTCAGGTTTCCTGTCGGAACGATCGTCCCGCTTCTCCCGTTGACGAAAAGAGTTTGAGTTTTGTCCTCGTTGATGGCTATTTTCCACTCAAGACACCATTCCGCTAAATCGTAAGTGGCTTGCTGCAGCCGCCTCAAGGCTGCCTCGATTCTAAAAGATTGGCATCCTATGGCGGTGTCGTCTGCGAACTTGTCAATTATAGCGTCAGCTGGTAAACCGCACCAAAAGGAGTTTACTTATCGATAGAGACCCTACAGGCATTATTATTATTATTTCAAATAATTGACACAGATGGGTGGACAACTACAGAAAATAATGCAGCATTCAGACAATTAGTATGTATTTTCAAAAAAATAATTATATTTTAGGAAGAACCTGTGTTCATCACAAAAACGCCTACAAAACCTGGGTTTGACGAGTTTTGTACAAAAGAGCTTGATAAGCTTTAAGTCCCATCTTCTGCCGTCCTAAAAAACATCCGACCTGTTAGTAGCTGCAACTAGATTATCTCTTTTTTGAGGTAAACCGTCTATCTTTGAGGGATAGAATCATGTCATCCATGAGTCTCATCACTTGACCACCCTCCCCAAGCTCTGAACAATGTTAATAGATTAGCATTTATTGCCCCTGGAATATTCCACAAAACAGAACCAACCTCTTCCATGCCTTTTTTGTGAAGCGGTTTAAATGACAAAATTGGTGAAGAATGTAAATTCTGACCATTTTTAATTTAAAATCAAATTGAAATCTTCAGAGTTAATCTCAGTGTTTTTGTTGTTTTCAAGCAACAAAAGTAAACATCTCATACATTGATTGAAATTAAAAAAATTTTCTTAAATGATGGTATTTGAGATAAGATACTAAAAGAGATAGTTTGCCATTAAATAAAAATTCATATAGAGGGTGTTGAATATATTTTTTTTACCAGTATGTAACATCGTTCTGTAGAAAATTCGAAACAATAACCTTGCATAGAGGTTCTGAAGGAGTGGGCTAAAACTGTCTTTAATGATTTATAGCTATAGTTTATGTGCAAATAAAATTTCAGTTCATCCTGTACAATTTCCCTTTTTGCATAACTTCCGGTTTGACCGAAAATGCTGGCGTGATCACCTGGTGCACATAAAACTAATGACCCATCCGAATAATTAATAATTATTATCGAATGCTAGGAGCAGGTGACCGCACCACATTGCCATCGCAAACAAATGATAGAACGAAAAAAATATTCGCCTTTGGCATAGCCCACTATGTGTTTTGACATAAACAGAACTCCTAAACATTTTAGCTAAATACTAAATACGAAAAACGAGAACATCTGCTTCTAATTATAGCCAAGGCCAAGGCCACGAATTCGCGGATCGCAATAATCAAATGTTCATTTTCAGAGAGAGACAGACGACTTGATATGCATACTTGATTTCTAGAACGTTTTGATAGGTGTGGGCAGAGATGAGTTGATATGAAAAAATATAAATAGATGAGGGTAAACAAAGGTTACGAAATATTATTATTGCGGGTCAAGTTTTAAAAATGATAGCTGCCTGTTCTGTAATTGCAGCAACTGGATGAAGAGAGTTTTCAATATGGAGAATGAAATGACAGCTGGGCTAAAAGCTTGTCTTTTTTGGTAAATTACACTTTTCATGCGAAAACAGTACAAATTAAAAAAAAATACTGATTTATAAACGTAACACTATTTTACTAGACAAAACAATATGAAACATTTTTTAAAAAAATATAACCGATTTCAACCTATAACTAAAAAGCTAAAAATAATTATAACAAAATACAACTCTAGCAAATAAATAACACATTCAATGTTGTTAGGTATCTACCTAGGAAGTAAAAAATGTAAACATTAAAAGGTGCTCATTCTGTACAAATTAATTACCTACCAATCTTGTATATTTTTTAAGTTGGTGCCAAGCAACAATGAAGTAGTAGATAAGTACGTAATGAAGGATTTTAGATTTGCTTGGCACCGGCATCAAAATATACTAGATTGGTAGGTAATTAATTTGTACAGAATGAGCACCTTTTAATGTTTACATTTTTTACTTCCTAGGTAGATACCTAACAACATTGAATGTGTTATTTATTTGCTAGAGTTGTATTTTGTTATAATTATTTTTAGCTTTTCGTTATAGGTTGAAGTCCGTTATATTAAAAAAAAAAAGTTTTATTTTCAACTTTTTGAACTCAGGTAGTTTTCATTCTTTATTTTTATTTTGTATGTATAACCTTAATAGACAGAACCAGGTAATATCGAAAGCCTCAACATTACACAATGATACATTTTCATTTAAACTGACAGGTAAATGTTTACGAACAAAATGTACTAGTACGCGTTGACTTAATTAATAAGCCCAAAATATATTTATGCCTTATGGACCACGCCATATAACCTTTTTTCAACTTTTTTTGACAACTCTGTTTAACTATAGATAATTCCACTCCACCCTATGTACCAACCATCCTGTATATACAACTGCCCACGGACAAGCTTAAATTTGTTTGCTGCCTTCTGTAAACTATAGGACGGGGTAGAATCCATCCCATATTTACGGAGTCAAATCCGTCCTATATTTCAACCATAGTATATAACTCTTTGTGGGCTACCCCATAACTTATTTCATTTTTAACATTTTATATTATCGTCCTTTGTAACATTAATTCATCTCCACACTTTATGCAACTTCTTATGGGCTATAAAATAAATATATTTCAAATAACACTGTACAAATATAATTCAACTTCAACATATATTTCAACCATCCTGTATATGATTTGTTTACGTCCATATCATATAACAGTTTTTTAATCGCCCTATATAATTTTAATTTCACATATTTTCCAACATTTTTATACCCCCAAACGTCCACCCCACCCTATATTCCAACCATCCGGTATATACGGCTAAAGGGCCTTACCTATATTTCAATCATCATATAAATGCAACTCCTTCTATCACTTTACTTTGTGATTTTGTATGCTATAACTAAACATCCTGTGTATAAACGCACCAAAGAGCAGTTTGACATGTGTTGTCACTGAATTTTCTATTAGGCCGGGAGAATGTGACAACCAAAAGCACTGTCTTCGCAAAATGGAAAAATTTTCATCTAAATAGGTATTTGCCTGGTATATAAACAAAACGAGCTTGGTACTCATTGATTTAAGGAGCCGAAAATACTATGCTTTACTACCTATATGCTTGAGATGTACATAGAAAATTTTCAAATTCGCAATTAAAACTTCCAGTGCCTAAAATTCTCGCACTATCACGTTGGAATTAAAATATTTATGAGGAAATGTCCCCTATGTCATTTTGATGAAATTTTTGATAAGAATTTTGGAGTTTTCGGCGATTTTCTGCAAAACTGCAAGTTTCCCGTCGCAGAAAAGTATATAAGATCACCTAGGGATCTTCCTTAATAGATTAAACGTTAAAAAACTATCCACATCCATTAGGAGTTTTCGAAAAATCGACCAATATGTTAGGGATATTGGTCAAAATTTAAAGTTTCACCAATCCGGATATATACTCTATTAAACAAGACCATATTCATAGAAAACGGTTCACCACAGTAGAAGAAATCAGGTAACATACATACAAAAAAAAATACGCGACGAATTGATATTATTTTTAAGAAGGTGACAATGTTGGCTTTTTTAGTCGCAATTGTTATGCATACAAAATTTTGCTGTCCAGAATCATGACTCTCATGTTATAAAGGGCAATCTCTCGTTTTTTTCGTCGATGGAGCTGTACGTAAATATGATAAAAAGTATCAAGGTGTTTAATAAAATAAAAACTATTTTACATTGTGTCCTCAACAAAAAATAAAACCTTAACTACCCTGCGTTACTCTCCGAAAAAATCCTTAAAATAACTGTATTAGACATTGATGCACCTCATTTCGTGCGACTAGTAACTATTAAAAGGGGGAAAAATAAGCTAAACGAAGAAGGCGCTTTACAGTTATCTGAGGAGGTAAGTGTGTAAACTGCGTGACCGCTGAGTTACCGCTGTTGAAGGGAAGTAATGTAATGTTTAGGTATAGATTTGGAGAGGGACTTATAAAAAGTGACAAAGACGCTCTGGCAGTGAATTGTATGTGTTAGAAATAGTGATAATGCCGGAAGTCCAAGGCCACCTCGTTGTGTAAATATCGTTTCGTTCATAATCTAAGTAATTCTAGTCTCAATCACCAAATTTGTCCCGCGAGGGACCCCCTTGGAAGAAGAAGAAGAAGAGAAGATTTGAAGAGTGACATAATGTTTCTTTATTGTTTTTCCTTTCAGTGCACATTAACATAATAATAAAATATTTACCACTGTGTTACTACTACACTGCGTTACTATAAAAAGTAACACAGTTGAATTGGTAACGCAGTTACTTTAGATGTATTTAAAATTTATTAAATGTACCGTACTACGGTAAAATTACTTGATAGAATAAGACACGACGACTCAATAAGCTGCACAACAATTTGTTGTATATATTGATCATACCAACTTCCACACCACATTCAGAAACCTGAACTTCACATATGTTAAGAAACCAAAAAAATATAATAATTACAAAAAGAGATATCAAAAAATTAAAAAGTTAAACAATGTGAAGTGTAATCAATTTGGAGAGTCACGGAAGCAAGTGCCGTTATACAGAAGGGGTCCGAGAAGGCTCATAGAGGTCATGACGCTTCAGCAGCCCTACCCAAATCGTAGCAGACAATTTGATAAAACTCTTGAGAGAATTACAATAATTTGGTCAAGTGCGAGTTGGACTCGCATACTTAGGGTTCCGTACCACCTTCAAGATTCGAATATTCCAGTTTCAGAAAAGCAGTTTCTTTTAAAGAAAGCGTTTTCAATTTATAAAAAACATACACTTTGATTTTCCACACATAGACTTTTTATTTTATCTGCTTTAGGATTCACTTGATTTTTATCACAATACATATGTATTTAATTTTCTAATTTGGCCCCCAAAAAGTAACATTAGAGTTTTATTTTACTAATAAACTTTCAGAAATGCCTTTTATAATCTACTGTCTGAGTTTTGAAGCTCTGTAGATTGGAAGACAATTGGCAAAATAGGTCAAAGTTTAAATTATAAATTATTAAATCTGTTATTCACAATTATTTAAAAATATAAATAAAATATATTTTTCAAATTTTAAATAGTGTAGTTTCTAAAGTGGGAATTAAGTCGATGTTTAATATTTTTAATATCTTTTATACAAATGATTTAAAAATATGATATATTTGTAATTCACATAAAGAGCCTTTTATCTGATATATTACATGATGCGTTTGAAAATTGAATCTTTATTTTCCATTTAATTGTATAATTTGTCCCTAAAATTGCTATGGGGGTTTTCTAGTAATTTATTTTCCGTTAAATTAGGTATTTTTTTCATATTTTCCCTATAAACAAAAAAAAGAGGTCTTAGAGTTTGGGGAATAACGGGGAGAATGGGTAATTTTTTTAAAATAATTTTTTAATATATTTTAAAATATTCATTTTAAAAAAATTAAAAAAATATATTTGTACCTATTCGTCATAATGAGCCTTGAGATTTGATATATTACATGACCCGTTAGAAACAATTATAATTTTTTTTTCCATTTAATTCTATAATTTGCCCCCCAAAATGACTATTAGGGGTTTCTTCTTATTTTTCCAGTAAAGTTCAGGTGAGGGGCTATACTTCCAGTTTTTCAAAAATTTTCAGCTTATGGTTTCGGCGATAAGGGGGGGAATGGGTAAAATTTTTTATATTTTTGTTAATATCTTTTAATTAATTTATTTTATAAATATAGAAAAAATATATTTGTTTTCTTCATCATGAGCCCTTTTGTTTGATATATAACATACTGGGTTAGAAACAATTTTAATTTTATATTTTCCATTTAATTCTATAATTTGCCCCCCCACCAAATAAATATTAGGGGTTTCTCCTTAATTTTCCAGTAAAGTTCAGGTGAGGGCTATACCTCCATTTTTTTTCTAAATTTTCCAGCTTAAGGTTTTGGAGATAAGGAAGGGGGGATGTGTAATTTTTTTAAATATTTTTGTTAATAACTTTTAATCAATTTATTTTAAAAATATGAAAAAAATATATTTGTTTTCGTCATAATGAGCCCTTTAATTTGATGTATAACATGATGGGTTAGAAACAATTTTAATTTTAATTTTCAATTTAATTCTATAATTCCCCCCCCAAAAATAAATATTAGGGGTTTCTCCTTAATTTTCCAGTAAAGTTCAGGTGAGGGGCTATACTTCAATTTTTTTTCAAAATTTTCCAGCTTATGGTTTCGGAGATAAGGAGGGGGGAATGGGTAATTTTTTTATATTTTTAATATCTTTTAATTAATTTATTTTAAAAATATGAAAAACATATATTTGTTTTCGTCGTAATGAGCCCTTTCATTTGATATATAACATGATGGGTTAGAAACAATTTTAATTTTATATTTTCCATTTAATTCTTTAATTGGCCCCCCAAACTTAAAAGTAGAGGTTTCTCCTTATTTTTTCCAGTAAATTTCAGGTCAGAACCTATAAATCTATTTTTTTTTTCAAATCTTTACGTTTTATAGTTTCGGAGATAAGGGGGGGAAGGGTTAATTTTGGTATATTTTCGTTAATATCTTTTTGAATATATTTTTTTTAAAATATGAAGAAAATATATGTGTGTTCCTCAGAATGAGACCTTTCATTTGATATATTACTTGATGCGTTTTGAATTTTTTTTTATTTTTAAATTTTTATTTAATTCTATAATTTGCCCCCCAAAATTAACATTAATAGTTTCTCCTTAATTTTCCTGTAAAGTTCGGGCAACGCTCTATATTTCCTATTTTTTTCAAAATTTTAGGCTCAGTAGTTTCGGAGATCCAGGGGGGGAACGGTCGATTTTTTTAGTTTTTTCCCCCAGAAGTGCCCCTAAAATCAATTTTTTTTTACGATATGTACTCCTGATCGGGTCACCAAACTATACATTGATACCAAATTTCAACCTCTTCCGCCCAGTAGTTTAGGAGAAAATGGCTGTGATGTGACAGAGGCAGAAATCCTGTGTGATATTATAAGGGTATCCGTATATTGTATATACGGAACCCTAAAAATTAATTCAATTAGAGGTATTCAAAATAATTCTGAGAAATGCGTAATTATCCCATAATTGTTGGCTGGGACCGCTCCTATCCGTACCAAGAATAACTTACTACAATAAGGTTTATTCTTCATCTGCCAGCTTCGACGACGAGTACCTTGCAAACTATATGCAACAAACAAGGTAAAAGAAAAACAATTGATTCCAAAGGAACATATCTGACGGTTTTCATGTATTAGATTAGAATTAAAATTTGTTTTTTTTTATTTTAGTTTTTTTTAGTTTGACTTTTGAAACGCTGTGGCTCGAGCTATAAAAATTATTTCATTGAATGGATTATGTTTGTCATTTAATTTTATAGGATATTAACTGCAGTACTGTAGTTTAGAATATCCATACTAAAGAGTTTATTTGTATAATTTTATAAATAAAGTTTAAATTTCAATTAAAGTCACGGTTGACAACTCTGTGTATAAAGTGCCAAAAATACGGTGGGGTCATTAAAAACATCGTAATGTCAGTAAGTTGTAGATTAAACTATTACCATGCTATATCAACAAAAGAACATTAACAAATATACTTGTAAATGTCCACAAATTTTCACAAATCGCAATTCAAATTAGGCATAAAAAAGTATTTTGACCAACCTAGTGTATTAGAAATGCAGAAAAAGTAATCTTTCGTCACAAACTGCTAAGGTAAACTGATACTAATCTCCAGCTAATGGGTACGTTGTTACTATCGCTGCTTTTTCTAAATGGTAGTTGCACAACTCGTTACAAATTACGAAGATCACATGTGACGAAGAAATCCTTCCCTATATGATTACTGAATATCGTTAGCAATCCAGGGATAGATGAGAAGTCACATAACACACAAAAGTGCACTGTTGTTTCCTCAGTATATTTTAAATTATTTAATTAGAATAATATTGATATAATATATATATTTTTTACTTTTAATTTGTATAAATTTATAATAAATTGTTTTGCATGAACAAAATATTGTTATATAAATTTGTAAGTCATGATTATAAAACAAAAACTTTAGGAATGATTTTTAATTTATCTAGAACTTTATTGAAGAAATCATCTACAATTTTAATGGATTGTAATCAAATCTAGTATTGTGTTGATTCCTTTAAGGTTTTATCAGTTCTTAAAAGTGGGGTGGCAAATTTTGCAAAACTATAATGTCATACTTTACAGGTAAAATCCCAAATTTCCTAAACTTCAATAACGCTTAAATATAGAATAACTTCTCACAAATGCGATATACGATTGACAAAGATTCTTGTGCCTAGTAAGTAACCTGAAAAATTTATCGTGACGTTCTAAACTAGGAGTTACGGGAGAATAGCGGTTACACGGAACGGTCCAGTGTCGGAGCTTCTGTGTGCTGATTTCCCCGAAAATCCTAGAATTCAGTCTTTACATCTCCCGTCTACAAATTTAACGTTATGTATCAAATACATAAATAAGTGTTCGAGAGGACATTCTATTGCGGAAAGCGCAACTGATGAAGTTTCCTGACCATAAACAATATATAATATATACATTGTCTTGCGTCTAAAAGAATGACATCTCGAACAGAGTAATCAATATCTCTGATAGGTGAAATGACCTGAAAATTTTATCGTGACATTCTAACCTAGGAGTTACGGGAGAACAGCGATTACAAGGAACGGCTCCAGATTCGGAACCTCTGAGTGCTAGTTTCCCCGAAAATCCTAGATGTCGGTCTTTACATCTCGCGTCTACAAATTTAACGTTATGTATCAAATACATAAATAAGTGTTCGGGAGGACATTCTATTCTGGGAACCGCAAATATTTAAGGTTCTCGGCCAGAAACAGTATATATCATATATATATTGTCTTGCGTACAAAATGACACCTCGAGGGGAGTATGAAATATCTTGTATCAATTTCTAATTAATTTTCAAAAAACAAAAGCTGAAAATTTTCTTCGATATTTTCGATTTATCCATTTACTCTTATGATTACTTTTTCTATCAAAACGTTGTATAATCTTTATCAATATTTTAACAAAAAAGTACAATACTTTCACCCATTATTGATATTTTTTATAATAAAATCAAAATAACGGTTTTAGGTTTTTCTTGTATAACTTGAAAACGGTAACAGAAAGCTTAATTATATTTAAGTCGTCGAATGTGATTTAAAATACGTAACTTTTTCTCCATTTAATCGTCTTATTACCTCTCATCATTTCTCAGATAGTAATGACACACCCTGTATATTTATATATAAATTTTCCAAATATGTCATTTATTTGATATTAATTTAAAAAAAGACAATGTTGTCATTTGTTTTATTTATTTTTCCGATTTTCTGAAAACGAGACTGAAATTTGGGATGTTTCAATGTTTTCCTTCTTTATGAGGAATAAACTACCTGAATTAAAAATTTGAAGTTTGTGTGTATGTTAGAATTGCCTTAGAGTTTTGTGGTCCACGAGCGTGTCACTGATAAAATTAAAGAATTTTGATTAGCAATAGTTTATAAATTTGGGATTATAGCTCGTCTTATGTCCTCTTTGTTACTGAAAATTCAGACCACTAGCTTTATGCAAAACGAAAATCCTGGGAATCGTGCCTTAAGAAGCTTTCAGAAAGGGATGGTATGGCCATACTTAAAATGCCCGGAGCATAGGCTAGCCTCCAGATATTAACTCGACTACAGCGCCACCATTCGGATTCTAGTATAACTATAAGCCATAATCTATAATATGAATCTGTCGATTGAAGAGCACTGATACTAACAACAATTATAATTATTTACCTTATATTATTTGCTCTTTTAATAAAATGTATTATAGTTAAGTTCTTCCTTCCTAAGCTAAAATTTCTCCATAAGAAAATATCGATATTATGAGCCTGATTTCACATTCTAAATTACGTTTCGTTTTCTGACTATATATGCGATTCTTGCTCGGTATATTAAAAAAACTAAAAACACCCATCGTGAACCTATATAGTTTATTGACCTCGATCTTTTGCTTAGCGCTGTCACCTAAAAACCGAATCATTTCACATTAATAAGCGATCCTTTATTCCTCAGGATCCTTTCAATTTCTTTTGACGAAATCTTTTTCCGCTGACCGAGATTACTGCGATCCGAATCCCGAACGTGAACACGTGTTTCAAACAATTCTTTCTTTCTCATCTTAATGTATTCCATAATCAATTGTAATCGGGCACACCTGGTTCTCTGTCATGAATGAAACTCCGTAGTAAATAGGGTACTACTTTTTCTAATTCTATACCCTATGCTGTACGATTTGTCACACAATGCACGACCCTTTAGCAGAACGTAAAGGAGTTAGCGATGTCAAGGACACGACATTTTTTTTCTTCGTGATGTTGAAATGTGGGTCGAACACGCGAATTTGAATTTCGTAAAAGAAACACCATGTTGCCAGATCTTATTTCAAAACTGTTATAGAAAAATTAACTCAATCTGTTTTATGTTTTAAAAGGGCATGTCTACGGTGTTACTGGAGCCATTAGCCTTCACCAATCAGTTGACAGCGAGTAGCTCGCACCACTTAAATGAGATAATAAAGAAACGAAATTAATTTTTTTAAAGGGCATCAAACAGTTTTCATATCCAGAAATATCAAACATACTTTATAACAAACAATACCGATGTAAGGTTAAGTTCTTTAACTCCCACCGGCTATATTTAGGGAAGTTGGTCCCCTAATATGAATATATCTATCGTAATTTATACTGATTGTTATACCAATGTATTGCATGTTTTTACTTATGTTTTGGTCAAACAGCAAATAAGAATTTAATGTAGATTAAAAATAGATATGGTACAAAAATATTTTATGACACGTCTTTAAGAAGGTATAGGTATAATCTACCGACAGTTTTAAACCTTACCTAGTACAATTGAAGATTAATAATTGTTCAGAGCACTCTGTCTTTTTTGGGTTTAAAAGAGACAGCCTTTATATTTATATATGTATATTCTCAATTGCTTGGAAAAAACTCCGTGCCTTAAGCGCAATCGCAGTAAAAAAAAGAGACTCGCTGTTCGTCTCTCGTACAGTACGGATCTCCCAAAAAACTCTCAAGGAGAAAACGTTACCCTATGTGCTCGCTAGTACAACCCCAAAGTGCGTGTGCAGCTATTACTCATTTATTTTAAACCCCCTCGTGAGTGCGCATTGCCCAACATTATAAACCCGCGCCGAATGCAGACAAATACAAGGATGGCAGATTTCCCACGCTTTTACTAGATCTAACTCGTAGACAAGGTAAGAGTTTTCTTATGAAGGGCAATTGAGTTTTTTTATCAAAATAGAACCAACTCAACACTACAGTCCTCTTAACCCAATTCACTACTATAATCTTTATTACGATACATGAACCTAAAAAAAGTTATCTATACTGCACAGTTACTTTACACACTTATATTCACTGAAAACTCAAATTCATTGGATTGGATAAAGTTTAAACCAAAAATATCCAGAGCCATTCCTAAAACGCGATAACTTCTACCTAACGTTCCAAAAACAATAATTCGTACCCTCAGTATTCCATAACGTTACAAATTCGTGGTAAAATTTCCACCACATAACTGACAACGGAAATATGGCTATACGGCAAAATATTCCATCCAACATATAGTAAAGAGTAAAGATATCTCAATCGGTTAAACTGTTAAATTGGTCTAATAAATAATTAAGCAAACTCAACTGAAATGATCCAATAAAAAATATCCACACGGAAAAATGTACGGCCAAACTGAGAATAACTTCCATCAAATAATTATATTTCGGTACTGCCGAAAAATATAATTCTGCCGACAAATAGATATGCGAATCTTATAAATATATATGACCCAGTCCCAGAAATATGGCAACCCTAAAATGTAACATTGTAGCCCAATCAATTTTTTCGTGCAAAAAATACTATCAGGATCCTGCCTGCGCCATCACATTAAGAATGGCATTTTCCACTCGCAAATATGGTTTCTTACTTTATTATAAGCAATTGAAACAAGAAAATTGGGTTTTTTTTCGTTGCATGTTTATAAAATGAAAAATAAAAAATTAATCTCAATGGTGTCAACAGGTGAATTGTAAAGCATGGAAATACCAATAAAAGCCCAGGATCGATCCAATAAGATCTTTAGTAACAGAGAAAAACAAAAAATACTGGAAAATTTAGCGGTTTTCTTTATATTATTATAACTCCTCACTATCGAAGTTGTAGAACTGGGCTTGTGGGAACTGAAACTAATTGATATCTACCTCATGTTTTTGAATAATTGCGATTTGAAATTTTTAGTCGACTATTCTTGCAGTGTGTCTCTATGCGACATTGATCGCCAAATATCAATTCAGAATAGAGATGTTGAAAGTAGAGGTATCATTCTACAACGCCTCTATTTTCATTTTTCATTAAATATCTGTGAAATATACGAAAAATGTTAGCAAAAATGACCCAAAATTTGGTGAGCGTATGTATGTGATCGAGTAGTGGGGGGAACACGGTTGTTGAGGGGAACAGCTAACAATAATTATTATCGATACTAACTGTCGCTCTGACAGATGGTGAAAGAATTTAATCGTTAAAAAAACTTCTATACAGAGTGATTTGTTCGATTTTATTATATCAAATGAGAACTGTGTCTTTATTAATATATTTATATGTAAATGGTTTCTCGGAAACGTTTTTGCTTTAATTTGTGGATTTTGGGTTTACAGAGAGCGGTCATTAAAAAAATTCTTACTTTTGAGGATTTTAAATATTAAAATGATATATGTATGTGCCTCTACTATATATTACTATACGCTTCCCCTCAACAACCGTGTTTCCCCCACTCCTTGGATACATTCATACGCTCGCCCAGTTTTTGTCATGTTTGGTGACATTTTTCACATATTTCACAGACATTTAGTGAAAAATGAGAATAGAGGCTTTGTAAAATGACACATCTACTTTCAACAACTTTTCTCAAAATTGAAATTTGATTATCTATGACGCATGGGGGCACAATGCAAAAATAGTCAACAGAAAACTTTATATCACAATTGTTCAAACACTAATAAACCGGTAGCGCCTGGTTTTGGCATACACAAAATAGATGTAAATTACTATCAGTTCCTACAAGCCCAGTTCTACAGCTTCTAAAGTGACGAAGATACGATTTTTTTTAAAAAATCCTACATTTTTCAGTATGTTTTGTTTTTCCCTGTTACTAATGATCCAATCGGATCGAGCCTGGGCTCATTTCATTGGTATTTTCATGCTTTACAATTGACCTGTTGACACCATTGAGATTTGTTTATTATTTTTGATTTTATAAACATGCTAAAAAAACGTAATTTTCTTGCTTCAATTGTTTGTAACAAAGTAAAAAAAACACAGTTGCGAGTGGAAAACATAGCAAAATATCGCTAGGAATCTTTGTTAATGTGATGGCACAGTCGGTATCCTGATAGAATTTTTTACACATTATCAGTTAATTTTTGCTCTATTGATTGGTCTATTCAGTTATGAAGTAACATGGCGTAACATTCACTTTCTAATAAAGGGTTACAACTCAAAATTTCAAAAAACTCAGCCCAACAGTTCATATGCGAGCCCCTCAATAATATCAGGAAATAAACTTCCTCCGCATATTTATTATGCGACTGACATTACTCAAGTCGGCTTCTGAAACGCTATCAGAAAGTATTCACTCCGTAAAATGTAAACTCACACAAGCGGTAAGACGTACTTAACTTTACTCACAGCAGAAACAAGTTGAAAGTCAATTAGCACCCTTTCGACGTTATTCTATCCTTCCAACATCTTCATGAAAAAACACAGACCATAATTTGTTCTATCGGTTACACCACGATACACTTATAACGGAATGCGCATCTGGTATGACGTCACGTTGGAGTCAAAATTTAAAATTCTTAAAGCTAAACACGTAAGACAGTGGCGTTTTCGGATCAATAATTAGTTTCAAATACCTATTTTGTAATACAACTGAATTGGATATATTATCGAACATGTGTAACAGTTAATGATTGAATGTAAATGTTATTTTCCACTCATTTTATTATAAAATGAAATGAACATTTTTGTTTTCGATAAAAGCGATTTATTTTTATTAATTTGCTGAAGGAGATATGATGGTAATTTTTTTCTGGTCAACATTTACCTTTGAAAAATACTTATACCTATCATGTAAGAAGTACCAAAAATTTAAAAACATCTGTTAATAATAAAAATTCTACCTACATTGTATTTGACTTGATTATTTTTTAAAACATTAACATTATCGTTAATAACAAAACTATTCAGGTGGTTCTATTTTATGTTAATGAGATTTTTGTTGAACTAGTATTTCAACAACTACAGGGAGAATTAAATCACATATAGAATAAATAAAACGACAGTCTCGAATGCGAATTATTTTTATTAGTAATATTAATAAAACTAATATGTAATAATAATATAAGTTTAACGTGAAATGAATGTTTTGACTCCAACGTGACGTAATGCGCGAGTTCTGATTGAAAAGCAATACATTAAATATTTACTTTAACGACAAGCATAATATAATTAATTCATCCATCTTTTTCGAACAATAATCGGGCTTACAGAAGTTCGCATCCAGTTCTATCAATAAGAGGGCCAAATTATGTCTTTGGTGGCCCCGGCTTATGGACAACAGAATACAAGGTACTCAGAAACTACTAACACATAAATTGGTATAGTGAACCTAAAAAAACAGCTTCACTTGTTGCAGTTGCCAAGGAATATCATTTTTAGGGTTCGGTATATACAATATACGGATACCCTTATAATATCACTCCGGATTTCTACCTCTTTCACATCACAGCAATTTTCTCATAAACTACAGGACGGAAAATTTGTTATCAGTGTACAGTTTAGTGACCCCATCAGGAGTACTATTGTTAATGAAGAAATTTTGATTTTAAGGGTACCTGGGAAGGGGGAACTAAGAAAATCAACCCTTATCTCAGAAACTATTAAGGCTAAGCTTTTGAAAAACAATAGGGAATATAGAGCGTTGCCTGAAGTTTACTGGAAAAATAAGGGGAAACTCCTAACATTAATTTTTGGAGCCAATTTACAGAATTAAATAGAAAATATAAAAATAAAATTATTTCTAACGCATTATGTAATATATCAAATCAAAGGGTTCGTTATGGCGAATACACTTTTTTTTCATATTTTTAAAATAGATATATTAAAAAATATTAACAAAAATATAAAAAAATTACCTTTCACCCGCTTTATTTCCGACACTATAAGACCTAAAATTAAAAAAAATAGACGCAGATGACCTCACTTGAAGTTTACAGGAAAATACGTGAAATACTCTAATAATAATTTTGGAGGGCAAATGATACAACTGAACGGAAAATAAAAAAATATTTTTGTAAACGCACCATGTATACCTCAATTTTTTTTCATATTTGTAAAATAAATTGTTTAAACAATATTAACAGAAATATAAAAAGTTACTCATTTCCCCTTTTAATTTTCGATCTATAAAACCTAAACATCTAAAAAAATAGGCTTCTACAGCCTTACTTGAACCTTACAGGAAAAATAAGGAGGTACCTGTAATATTAATTTTAGGGGGCAAATTATAAAATTAAACGGAAAATAATTTATTTTTTTTAAACGCATCATTCATCAAATGAAAGGGCTGATTATGAGGAATACAAATATATTTTTTTCATATTTTCAAAATTTGTTGTTTACAATATAGTAACAAAAATTTTAACAAATTCTCATTTGCTCCTTCATTTCCGAAACCATACTACATAAAATTTTGAAAATATATATATATTTTTTCAAACGTCATAGATAAAAGGGTTCATTATGAAAAATATTTTTTTATATTTTTAAGATATTAACAAAAATATTAAACATCGACTTATTCCTCTTTTATCTCAGAAATTACCCGATCTAAAATGTAAAAAAATATATTTTATTTGTATTTTTACGATAATTTGTCTTCCAATCTACTGAGCCTAAAATTCAGACAATAGATTATATAGGGCTTCACTGAAAGTTTATTAATGAAATAAAACCATAATATTAATCTTGGGGTCAAATTAGAAAATTAATTAAATATTTTTATAAAAATTAAGCAAATCAAAGAAATAAAAGTATATATTTTCTATAAATTTAAAGCGCTTAGTTTAAAAGATATTAGGGTAAATATAATAAGATACACTCATTTCCTGCTTGTCTGAGACTGGAATATTAGAAAAATATATACTTTGATTCATCTACGTTCTGTCAAAGGTAGCACGGAATCCTTAGTATGCGAGTCCAACTCGCACTTTAACATATTATTTTTAAATTAAATCTTACTATTATGACCTGCTTCAATCAAGTGAACGTTTACGTCAGTGGTTTAATCTTAATCGTGCCTTCTCTGACTGCCGTCATTTGAGATGTCTTCACAGAAACAATTGAATGCCTTTTCTCAATTTTTGTCCGCCCTGAGTATTGATTGCCGGAGTCACGATTTAGAGGATCTGTAAAGGAGTAAATATCTTTACCTGAACTGTATTACCACCAATGGTGGCCCGAGGGGTCCAGAAGGGTCAAGACAGCTCCCCCAAAATCATATACATCAAATTCACCAATATCTTGAAACACATAAATGACGAAAATTAAATTAAGAATAGATATTAGTTTAAAAAAAGCGTTATCCCTCCTTTAAAAATTTGGGTGCGAACGCTCCTGATTAACACCAGACATGATTGAGTTATCGAGAATTCATCATTATGTTGATGAATTCTCGATAACTAATTTATGTTTTTTATTGGAAAATATATTAATCCTTGTAACAATATAATATTTTAAGGTTTATGTAAACAATTTAAACATGTCGCTGGTCAGAATTACTTATAAGAGAAAATTTGCACGTTTTAGCATTACAGAAGCTATAAAACTCTAAAAGAATCTCCAGTTTAAAGTTAAAACTGAAATCGCTAGGAACAACCCTTCATTTGGGCAAATCCATTAAGGACAATTTACGACCGAACTTAAAAAAATCCTCCTGGAAAAAAGTCGATTAAAAACTGTAATTAAATATGAAGTAGATTACTCGACAGAAGGGGCGCGAGGGCGACAGATTTTTTAATTTCATTAAGAACCATCGCGAAAATGATGAATCACCCCAGCCAGAAGATCACTTCCTAAATTATTTAAGAGGAAAAAAGAATTATTCCTTTTTCATAGAATACCGGTAATTAAAAAAATCCAGGAAGCGATTGTGTGCCTGATTAAATGTATCATCAATTTCAACTCGTTCGGAGCGGAAAATTACTATGACCGAAGTATGAAAGGTATCAGGAAAATCTGTTTCTCTAGGGAGAATTGCCAAATGAGAAAAGGGTTAAAGATACTCGGTGATAATTTTAGGGGTTGAAAAATTAACTGAGCCTCGCAAGCTGTTGATGTGAATTCCTGGAAACTTTCGGGCACATAATTAAACACACGATTTGGGTTTTTGTTATTTACAGTATAAGTACCAAAATATATACTCAGCACAAATATTTCACAATATTCACTTTTTATATATTGGATGATTTGCCGCAAATTAGCCGTAAATATCTCCTGAAGGAAAATTAGCCGCTACGATTTTTTTATTTTTAGCCGATTTCAAAAAGAAGGAGGTTCTTAATTCGTCTGTATCTATGTTTTTTATGTTTGTTCAGCGATTACTCGAAAACGGCTCAATGATTTTCAACAGTTTATACTGGATCCTGTTTCAGGGGATCGCGAAGTGGTCCCATATTTTTTTCAATAACATAGCTTGTACCGTTTCTTAGAAAATCGCGAAGAACTTTTTTAGCGACTTTCTTATACAGTAAATTTTGGTGGAGTCGCTGGTGTTAAAAATATGGAAAAAATTTCTGTTCGGAACATGGGGATCCAGAAGTAGTCCCATAGTTTTTTTCAATAACATAACATGTACCGTTTTTTAGACAATCGGGAAATACTTTTTTAACGACTTTCTCTGGTGGAACTGCTGATATTAAAAATACGAAAATGTTTATGTTCGGAACTTGGGGCAAATCGTAAATAAATTGAATTATCAAAATAAATGTTAGTTGATCAACTTCGAAGTGAAGATTTTTGATTAATCTGTAATCAATAAACGAGGTTGTTTCTAAGGTTGATCATGACCCTGTAAAACTGATCGAAACAATGAGCAAGCCAAAACTGAGTACAAAGATTACGTCAAAAGTCTAGACAAAATTATAAACAGAGCAAAATTAAATTATGAACCTGATCAGACTAGACGAAATAGTAACGATTCTAGGAAGCTATGGAACATAATAAATACCAAAATATACAAAAAAGCCAGAAAACAGAACAAAATTGATTATGTTTTCGATAAAAATGGAATTAAAATAGATGATCCAAGTGAAGTTGCCAATTCTATGAATAAATGTTTCAGCAATATATAGCATCCTAACCCATACGCGGCCCCTATCCATCTTAATAGCAACACTGGGGCACTCATCGGAGCCCTAGTCAACGCCCAAACTCTATGGCCTACCTGTCATTGTTCCGTCATTCTATGCCATACGCCCCCACACCAACGTTCCGTCGTTCTATGCCAACGCCCCATCGTTCCGTGTCAATCGAGGTCATTGACCCCCAGGCGATTACGTAACATGGCACGTGCGGATGAGCGTGGGTGGGGTCATCTTGGGTCTCAAGTGACGGACGTGACCTTGAGAATTTTCCCACGCTCAAGTGGAGCCACCCCTGCTAAGGAATTAACTGAAACCATATAACTATAAAACAATGTACCTACATCCAACTAACATAACTGAAATAAACAAAGAAATAAAACATTTGAAATTTAAAAATGGTGCGATAGATGAAATTCATGCGAAAGTAATCAATAGTCTCTCCTGCTTCACCGTTATGATATATAATTAATATAAGCATTTCACAATATACATGGCCCAATCCATTTAAAAATGCTGAAATAATACCTATATATAAGAGAGGCGATAAACAGGTAACAACAAACTACAGATCAATATTTCTGATTTCTAATATTGCTAAAATATTTGAAAAAATTATATACCACCGAATGATGAACTTTTTGAACAGTTGCAAAATCTTATCAAAAAATTACTTTGGCTTTATTAAAAATAAAGGAACAACTGATGCCCTTGGTGTGGTCACAAATCAGATTCTAGAAAAGATGGATAATAGTTTACCAATACCAACTTTTGTTGACCTAGCAAAAGCTTTTGATACAGTTAATCACAATATCCTACTTGAACAACTAGGCAGCTAAGGAATCAGTCGTATTGTGAATAAATTGCTAGTTACCTATCTGGGCAACAGGCTACAATGAGTAAAAATTAATAATACAGTGAGTGTTCCTCAGGGAACAATACTTGGACCTCTGTTTTTTATATTGTATGTGAATGACCTTCTAGAAGATATGACTGATAACAACATCTTTTCTTACGCTGATGATACTGTGATAATAAGTTATGACAGAACTTGGCAAGGTATAGAATCAAAAATGAATCACTTCCTTAATCAAATATCGGAATGGATAGCCTTAAATAAATTATCCCTTAATATATATAAAACAGTCTATATGCTTTTCGGGAATCGATGCGACAGTTTACTAGATTCTATTGATGTTCATATAAACGGAAAGAACGTACGTAAGGTGAATCAGTTCAAATATTTAGGTGTCATTTTTGATCCCTATCTGAAATGGGACAAACCTATTGGATATATTATAAAAACACAAATATTTGGTTTTTATTTTTTATAAAATATCCAGATATATGGACACTGAAACATTGAGAATAGTTTATTACGCTCTGTTCCATAGTATAATCAATTATGTCAATATTGCATGGGAAGGAGCCTATCACAATAATCTTAACCAGCTGCAACGGTTACAAAATAGAATATTAAAAAGTATAAGCAAATCAAAAACCCACTGAATTTGGATCAAATCTCGCTACCATCAGTATAATCTCTATTATATCACTATAGAGAATTAAGTAATAGATACATTACATCCAATTCCAAAACCTGATATAAAAGTATACAGTTGCCGAAAATGAAAAAGAGAAGTAGCGAGAAAAGAAGTTTTATTATGGCCATTAAATTGTTTAACGAACTTCTTGAAGAGTTCAAAACACTTGGAGAACACCAGAGAAAAATGGATTTAAAACAATGGATTCTGAACAACGTTTCATGATTTTCATGATTTTCCTTTCAGTAAATATCAAACAAGAGTATTAAGAGTATAAGTATAATATTAATATAATATAAGACAGAGAAATATTCGAGTCAGTCTATATACTTATTTTATTTTTATATAATTTCCGATTTAGTTAGCATTTATTGGTTTTACTTTCTAGTTTTAAGAATATTAAGTAGCAGTTATATCCCAGTCCTATTCACAGGCAACTAAATTACCTGTGTAGGCGCAGTACACTATAATTCTAAATTTTGTTTTAGCATATACAACTGCTTTTCAAATAAACAAATAAAAGATAAATTTTCTCACTTATTTGCAGGGCCGTTTTTACATAAGGCCACTATGGGCAATGGCACAGTGCCCCCACCAAGTTAGGCCCCTACCAACCATAGATTTATATTTCTGTACACGACACATAATCATTCCAGCATAAAAACACAATCATATGATTTACATTTTTATCTTCTACCTCATACTGAATCATAACAATCCTTGAAAACATTCAATTTGTGATGTAATATCCGAATCGAATGAACACAATAGATCACATAGGGATACAAAGAATGCGTATTATTCCTTTTCATTCTGTGTCATGTGGGGTTTAAGAATGTAGGGGAATTCAGAATCATAGCAGCGTTGTCAGATTGAACAATTTGGTGATAGAATTCGATTGGAGTTCAATTAAAGATTTTGAAATGTGACGTCTCAACTGACTTATGACGAAGTCTGAAAAAGGATGTCCTATCATAAAACGACTCAAGTTTTAAAAAATTATTTATATCCTTCAAACATACGATTGCTTAAATATCTGTAGGCGAATTTGTTACGTAAGGGTAAGTAGCTTGTTTATAGTGCTCGATATAGCCTTTTCTACAAAAATTTATTTCTGTTCCAGCACATTTATATTCAAATATGTAACATGGTTTTTTAGAATAGCACAGTAGAAATTTTCTCGTAGAATGGTTTGAAGATTCATTAAAAGCAGTCGTCTTATAACTAAGTTTGAAACCATAAAGGCACTAAAATTTTATAGGCAAGATCTAAAAATACCGAATTCTCGAAAATAATACACTTTGAAAATGCGATTCATATATTTAAATATTTGTACGAGAAATTTCTAAAAATGCATTTATTTTGTTCTCCATTTGGTTTTGTCACATAGTGGTGTATAGCTAAACTAACCATTTATTTTTTAACTCAAAACGGGACATAAGTTTTTATACCCTAGTTAACAATGAAAATAAACACAAGTTCTTGATTTTTTTTATTTAGAAAAAGTGTGACATAATGCAATTAGTATTCACTATTAAACCCTCCGGGCTTTACCGTTTTTTTTCACAGGTCTCTATTTTCCCAATCTCTAGTCCCTTTCCAACCGTTTATATGTTTTTCCCAGCTCAAAATAGGTCGGCCTTCTTTTTTTCCCTTTCGCGGCCATTCTATATATATTTTTTGCCATCTGCTTTCTTGCATTCTTTTAAAATGTCCATACCATTGGAGTGTTCTATTTTCCAATGTCTTTGTGATAGACTGATTTATTCCCATTCTCTGTCAGATTTTTTAGGTTCTTAATTTGTCCTGCCTTGTAACCCTTAAACATCTTCTCCTATAGTGCAGTTCTACGGGTCTAATCTTATCTCGAACTGCTGTTGTTATTGGCCACATCTCTGCGCCGGAGAATACTATATATTCTATGGAACAAACATCTGTTTGTATCCTGGCTTAAATTCTCAGTCCGTAGCAAACCATGTACAGTTTTTGTCGCCATTTTCCCTATACCCATCCTCGTTGAAATCTCTTTCTCGCAGGTGCCAGCAGAACTTCCCATTGTTCCCAGGTATTTAAAAAC
Organism: Octodonta nipae; assembly: GCA_034190945.1. Lineage (NCBI taxonomy): Eukaryota > Metazoa > Arthropoda > Insecta > Coleoptera > Chrysomelidae > Octodonta > Octodonta nipae. The sequence goes on from CM067216.1 coordinate 53,544,287, forward strand.
ATTGCATGATTTTATCTGTTGGCCATCTATTTCTAAGTTTCCTGCAGCCCCTCTCTATCCGCATATATTTGACGCAACGATCTGTGATTCCCCGCCGCGCATGTATCAGGAGCTTCGTAATTTACAATTTTCTCGTAGTTCCGGATAACGGCCTTGTCTAAAAGAATCTTTGGGTGCTCCAGGATTTGTTGAATTCAAATATGTAATAGGGTACCTCTGAATACAACAGTAGGAATATTGTCAGACTTTTCAAAGTTCACTATCTGAAGCGGCTTTTTAGTGGGTTCTTTCTTCTTATAGAGATAGAATCTGTCCGACAGAAAACTGTTACCTTAAAAAAAGTTCTATTCAATTATTGAAACGCGTTTCGAAAATTTAGTAATTTATATGTATTAGTAGAGACTTCTGAAACATTGCTAGGATCATTACCAAAATTAATCTATACAAATGTTTCAGTTTTCAGAGATACTTTATTTAGTACTCTCTTCGAGGTGTCATTACTTTGTACGCAAGACAATATATATTATTTATAAATATAATATATATTGTTTCTGGTCGGGAACCTTCATCAGTTGCGCTTCCCACAATTAAATGTCCTCTCGAACACTTCTCTTGAAAATCCTAGATGTCGGTCTTACATCTCGCGTCTTCAAAAAAATACTTTATTTAGGTTTAGGATTAGTTAATCAGCTTATTTATCAAGTTTCCTATTGACTATACTAACATTTTCCTTTCACGAATATTCAAAACTCATAACAACTACCTAATCAGTTTAAGCGAAATGTCAGTCAGTTAGACCGTTTAGCAGTCCGTTGGCATGTAAAACAAAAAATAGTGGACCAAGAACTGATCCTTGTGAAATCTCTTCGAAAAGATAACATTATAGCTACAGATAAAAAAATATCTTTACTTCGTCGTTACTTTACACCATTGTCTTCACTAAAAGCTCGAAGCTATTGGATCTATCTAAATTATTGTCTTACTTCAAGACCTTATCAACATCAAAAACAGAAACCACAAATATACAAAACTATTTCCAAGGCATGGTAGCCTCCACTTTATGGTTGTTGCGTACTAGATGTAAATCATAAGTAGTACACTCGGTACTTCATAAAGTAATCTTCTATTATGTGGTAGAATATAATTGACAGTGAAAATATGGCTATAGCGCAAAATTATTCGTACCAACCAGTAGCCAACCATTCAAACTATCTCAATCGTCAAATCGGTTAAACTACAAAATTGGCCCAAAGATTATATAGCGAAATTCTACAAATATAACAGTACAAAAAATAGTCAAGCCGAGAATATATGGCCTAACGGTGAATATAGAGCCCAGCCAAAGAACCGGAATATATTACATTGATGTATTACAAATTTACTTCAAAATGGAGTTCCACTCACCCTTTAACAAACGGGTTAGATCTCAAATCTCAAAATATTCCATACCATTTTTGAACTTTTAAACGATGCAAGTTAATAAGTGGCATCGAAATTTATCGTTTACGACTGACATTACTCCAGTCGGCTTCCAAAAACGCTATCAGAATGCACTCATATGGAAAGCATAAACCCATAACAAACAGTATTACGAGTTTATACTCTCCTAAGCGAAATCAGAAGACGGCGGTTTTCTCTATTCGATGGCAAATTGAAATTTTACTTCCCACTACTCTATCAGAGAACGTAACGTTTCTATGTTCTCGACATGTATTAGGGTACGTACTACGTAAACTTTTCAATTTTTAATCGCTATACTTTGAGAAATATCTATTGATAAACTATTACAGAGATAATCATCAAATTTTCAAGATCTGAAATCGTTAAACACAACAATGTTTTAACTGAAAATGTCAGTTAAAATGAATAGCAGCTTGTACAGATATCTTCAAAAGCATTCATTTAGTAGCATCACCCTGTAGAAACCCCACTTCAATCCTTGCTCTAATTCACTCACATAACTTTCCGATTTCCATGTGAAAGATCACCTCGTAAACATCTTCCAACAATGATCCAGAAACGGCGTTCGCCTTTTATGCAACACAGCCATTGTATACAGGGTATTTATTGGAGTAGGTGCGACCGCCTTGTCGTCGTAAATAGCGACTAATGTAGCTGTATTGTTGGGCTTTTTGTTGACGGCGAAAGATTAAGATGAGCTGTCCTTATCTGGTAATTATTGCGTTAATGTAAGGGGGATAGTCACCCTTTTTGGGAATGCCGCCATCCTTTCTGGGTGCATCTTCTTGTCTTCGTTCTGTAGGAAAACACGTCTTTTGTACTCTATTTTAATTATATTTCGCTTCGAGGAGTTCATTGTTGCTTTGCCAATTGAATTTTGGACTGTTACATTCAATTAATTAAATTCGCCAAAAAGTAAAACGTATTCAATGTTTTAAACAGCTATAACTGCTTTTAGTCCCAATTTCGTACAATATCATTCATTTTGTTTTATGGTTTAATTGAGAAATAACACCGCACTAGAGGTAAAATCTGTATATTCAAAAAAAAATTCAAACGTTTCAATGATACTATAATAATAACAAAAATATTAAATACTAGCCGTTACTTGCGGTTTCACCCGCGTACAGAATGTTCAAGCCTGCGCAAAAAAATAACTTATGAAACATGATGGCTTATCCTATATCAGAATTTTTTAACTTGTTTGAACCAATCTACTTAACCATAAATCCACCAATCCCGAATATATTTCACCCAAACTGTAAGTACTTATGGGCCACCCAATATATCAATTTTATTCGATATTTTTTAGAATCACCTTGAATAACTGTAACTCTACTTAACCCTATATTGCAACCATCCTGTATGCTGCTGTTTATTTGTCACCCAATTTAACTTTTTGAACACCTGAATATAACTCTTCTCTAGCCTATATTTCAGCTATACAACTGCTAATGGTCTACGCTGTATACAATTATTCCTGATATTTTTTGAATGACCGTTTGAAGTAAAATTTCTCTTTACTCTATAATTTAATCAATCTTTATATGCAGCTTTTTCTCACATTGTGTTTAACACACTCTAAAACTATAATCTTTCTTCTCCCCATATTTCAGATATTCTATATAGTCGAATGCAACTGTTTATGGTCTACCCTATATAATTTTTTTTTAACTTTTTTGATCCATCCTAACAGAAATGATGTGGAACCCTTCGTGAGTCCCAAATATAAACACACAGTTTTGCATCCTAATAACAAACTTTTATTTAAACCCTCACCCAAACTGCAACTGCTTATTGGCCACCCTATAAAACAATTTTATTAAAAAAAAATTTAACTGCTTTGTATAACTAACTCTACTTCCATCTACCTTAAAACCATCCTGTATACACCGCTGCCAATTTGTCAATCATTATAACTTATATTTGAACCACCCTGTATAACGATAATTTTACTCTACAAAATATTTCAACCACCCTGTTTGTGCATCTGCTTAGGGGCAACCAAATATAAAATTTTTAAATACTTCTAATCACACTGTATGAACTATAATTTTACTTCGATCCATGTTTCAGATATTGCATATATGCAACAGCTCATGTTCTATCCTACAAAAAAATTATCCAACCTGACTATAAATCTACTCCACCCGCCATTTCAACCACCTTGTATTTGCAACTACTTATCGGCCACCCAGTATAATATTTTTTCTACCACCCTGTATAATCCATCAATGCCAAATATATTTCTCCAAAACCGCAATTGTTTATGGGGCACCGAAAATAACAATTTCGTTCAACAGTTTTTGAATCATCTTGTATGTATTACCCTGTATACGCTTCTGCTTATTGGTCAACCTATATAACATTTTTTAAATAATTATCATAACACTTCTTCACCCTATGTTTAAACTATCATATCTTTGCAACTTATTATGAACTACGCTTTTCACATTTTAACCTTATATTTTTTCAAGATATATTGAAGTATAATTTCTCTCCACACTTCACAACTTTTTCTAACCTTGTTTGAATGACACTGTATAACTATAACATCACTGCGCACCATACTTCAGGTACTCTATATATGCAAGTGCTATATAACAAAATTTTTCTAGCATTTATTACCCACCCTGTATAATTCTAAATGTAAGCCACCCCATATTTCAACAACCTTTTATATGCAACTACTTATATGCCACCAAATATAAAATTTTTGTACGACCCTGTATCCATAGAATCCTACCCCACCCTATATTTCAACAATCCTGTCAATGGAACAGCTTGTAGATCATACCATTACTTTAAAATATTTTTAAACCCACCTGTATAGCTGTAATTATACTCCGCTACATATTTCAACCATCCTATATATGTAACTACTTGTGGATATAAAACAAGTTTTTGACCACAACATAAACTATAATTCCACTCCATCTTTTATTTCAAACACTCTGTATAAACAACTGCTTCGAACATGTCTTTAACCCATTTTGTTATCTTAGAAACTAACTGCTTACCTAAGACATTTTTTAAGTTTTTTTATTCACTGTATAAATATTCTACCCTTTTTCAACCACTTGGTATATGGAAACTGTTTATGGCCCACTCAATATAGCTTTTTTGGACCACCCCGTATAACTAATTCCACTCCCCCTTATTTCCACCACACCAAATATAAATTTCCTATATAGAGAACACCCTGTAAAATTACGCTTGATATATGTTGATTTTTGTTATATTGAAAGATGTTACATTTGCACATTCCGAATTTTGAATAAAAGCTAAGCTGATGCCAGTATCTAATATTTTGTGCGTGTGTTGGAACCAATTGACTAATTGAATTACCCAGCATGGTAGAAGTTTTTTCGCTATATCTACCGTTTCTATCAATTTAGAGAGATAAAGTATCTACCAGATTTTAAGTCAAACTATAGGCTTCGCAAGAAAAAAAGATTAAGCAAAATCAGTTAAGTAGTTCTTACGTGATGCCCGAGCAAACAAACAAACAACAAACAGACAGACAAACTTACAATTTTATAATAGTATAGAAGACATAAAGTAGATATCGACAGCTAGATCCTATTGACAATTTTACTTGACATAACTAATGAAATTTGTTGTTTTTTAGAAATACAGAGCTGCAAAAAAATAATACATAGAAGAGTCAATCTGCTTCCAGGTTGGAAGAACTTTTAAAAGTTGTCGTCAGAATATATAGGTACAGGGTGTCAATTAAGTCGGCTGAATATTTGCTAAAGTACTACATTTCTTTAAAAGGTCAAGGTCATTATTTAAGTAGCTTTGACCAAGGAATCCGATGGTGACCTTGTATTTGACTTTGAACCTCATTTTTGAGGTTATTTTGAGGTCAACCTCATTTTTTTAAATTAGAATACATATTTTTTATTGCGGAATCGGAAGGAGCGGGAAATTTTCCGTCCGGACATGTATTGAGGTATGAGATTGAGGTAACCCCTAGAGGTCAAATAGAGCTCAAATAATCACTTCTTAAAAATCTCGTGAGTTCAGTGGTAAAGTAAAACAAATGTCATATTCTAGGTAAGTCTTAACGAGGAATTCATCGGTGACCTTAGTTTTGATCTTACACCTCATTTTCAAGTTCATTTGAAGGTCAACCTCTTTTTTTATATAGAAATCCGTATTTTTGATAGCGGTTTCGAAAGGAGTAGAAAATGTTACGTTTGGATTGGAACTCAGTAATCCCCAAAACCTCCGTGTGAGAAATTTTCTGCCAAAAATGTGCTATTTCTATGATTTTCATTCGCCATCTTGAATTCGCCATCTTCTATTGGAAAAAAGTTAAATTTCGTTAGTTTATCCGAAAAAATGTCAAGATAGAAGAAGTCATTATTTGACCTCTATTTGATGTCTACTGCTTGCCTCAACCTCATACTTCAATACATGTCCGGACGTAAAATTTCCCGCTCTTTCCGAGTCGGCAATTAAAAAATGAGGTTGACCTCAAAAATGAGGTTCAAGGTCAAATCCAAGGTCACCATCGATCCTTGGTGAAAGATACTAAAGGAATGACCTTGACCTTTTCCAGAAATGAAGTACTTTAGCAAATATTCAGCAGTCCCGGGACTTAATTGACACCCAATATGTGGTGCTCCTATGCGAATAAAGAATTCTGTTGCCTCAGTTATGAGATTAAGGTCATAAGACAAAACCTGCGTAAAACCTTATGAACTATCCCGATATAGGGTAGTTGAAAAGCAGCTGAACCATTATAAATTTCATTCTTAATCATCAACAACTAGATACGACTGAATCCTACGCAAGTACAAGCGATACAATCATCCTCATTTAACACAAACAAGACACCTCATTTATTATAACAAGTATTAGAAAAGAACTGTTCTTTACATCAATTTAGTCATCAAGTGAAAAAATGGTGAAACTAATAACTTTCAATTAAACAATGCCTTTTACCAACAAGATTTTGATGTGGTCGTGGGTTCTTGTCTCTCATAAGCATTAAAACACATATTAATGGAAAAATTTGAATATCAAATATTAAATAATTTGGTCAAGTGTTGGCCTCGCATACTTACCACCTTTTCGAATATTCCAGTTTCAGACAAGCCCCCCTTATAAAAGGAAGCGTTTTAACACTTAGATTTTCCACACATAATAATCTGCTTTAGGATTCGCTTGATTTTTATCACAATACATATGTAGAAAAATGAGATGCCTTTTATAATCTACTGTCTGAGTTTTGAGGCTTTGTAGATTGGAAGAAAAAGGGCAAAATAGGCCAAAGTTTAAATTATAAATTATTAAAAATTAATAAATAAAATATATTTTTCAAAATTTAAATAGTGTAGTTTCTAAAGTGGGAATTAAGTCGATGTTTAATATTTTTGTTAATATCTTTTATACAAGTGATTTAAAAATATGATATATTTGTAATGAGCCTTTTATCTGATATATTACATGATGCGTTGGATAATTGAATCTTTATTTTCCATTTAATGGTATAATTTGTCCCTAAAATTACTATGGGGGTTTTCTAATCATTTATTTTCCGTTTGATTCTATTATTTGGGGGCCAAATAACAGAATTAGGGATTTTTTTCATATTTTTCCTATAAACAAAAGAAATGAGGTCTTAGAATTTGGGGACAATGGGTAATTTTTTTTTAAATATTTTTTAATATATTTTAAAATATTCATTTTAAAAAAATTAAAAAAATATATTTGTATTCGTCATAATGAGCCCTGTGATTTGATATACATGATTACATGACCCGTTAGAAACAATTATAATTTTTTATTTTCCATTTAAATCTATAATTTGACCCCCAAAATGAATATTAGGAGTTTCTCCTTATTTTTCCAGTAAAGTTCAGGTGAGGTGCTATACTTCCCGTTTTTCAAAAATTTTCAGCTTATGGTTTCAGAGATAAGGGGAGAATGGGTAAAATTTTTTATATTTTTGTTAATATCTTTTAATTAATTTATTTTATAAATATGGAAAACATATATTTTTCTTCATCATGAGCCCTTTTATTTGATATATAACATGCTGGGTTAGAAACAATTTTAATTTTATATTTTCCATTTAATTCTATAATTTGCCCCCAAAAAAAATATTAGAGGTTTTTCCTTATTTTTCCAGTAAAGTTCAGGTGAGGTGCTATACCTCCATTGTTTTTTCTCAATTCTCCAGCTTATGGTTTCGGAGATACGGGCGGGATGGGTAAAATTTTTTATATTTTTGTTAATATCTTCTAATTAATTTATTTTAAAAATATGAAAAAATATATTTGTTTGCGTCATAATGAGCCCTTTCATGATGGGTTAGAAACAATTTTAATTTTAATTTTCCATTTAATTCTATAATTTGCCCCCCAAAATAAATATTACGGGTTTCTCCTTATTTTTCCAGTAAAGTTCAGGTGAGGGGCTAAACCTCCATTTTTTTTTAAATTTTCCAGCTTATGGTTTCGGAAATTTTATTTTAAAAATATGAAAAAATATATTTGTTTTCGTCGTAATGAGCCCTTTCATTTGATATATAACATTATGGGTTAGAAACAATTTTATTTTTATATTTTCCATTAAATTCTGTAATTTGCCCCCCAAAATTAAAAGTAGAAGTTTCTCCTTATTTTTCCAGTAAACTTCAGGTCAGAACCTGTAAATCGATTTTTTTTTCAAAACTTTACGTTTTATAGTTTCGGTCGATAAGGGGGGGAATGGGTAAATTTTGGTATATTTTCGTTAATATCTTTTTAAATATATTTTTTTGAAATATGAAAAAAATATATTTGTGTTCCTCAGAATGAGACCTTTCATTTGATATATTACGTGATGCGTTTGAAATTTGTTTTATTTTAAATTTTTATTTAATTCTATAATTTGCCCCCCAAAATTAATATTAATGGTTTCCTGTAAAGTTCGGGCAATCTTCTATATTTCCTATTTTTTTCAAAATTTTAGGCTCAGTAGTTTCGGTGATCAGGGGGGGGAACGGTCGATCTTTTTAGTTTTCCCCCACAGAAGTACCCCTAAAATTAATTTTTTTTCTTTTACGATGTACTCCTGATCGGGTCACCAAACTATACATTGATACCAAATTTCAACCTCTTCCGTCTAGTAGTTTAGGAGAAAATGGCTGTGATGTGACACAGGTAGAAATCCGGAGTGATATTATAAGCGTATCCGTATATTGTATTTGCGGAACCCTAAAAAAAGAACAAACCTTTAGTCTGGTGGCGTTATACGCACGAGAGGTTCGTTTTTTGGGAACATAGTCGTGACGATATACAAAAATTATTAAATGACATACACAATAAAGAACAAACGATAAAATTTACATTTGATATTGAGCAAAATAATAAACTACCTTTCCTAGACATACTAATAATCAAATAGTAATCTATATTCGACACAAAGGTTTAGAGAAGACCCACTGATACAACTTAGTTTTAATTCAAATCACACAAATGATATAAGGAAAGGTATTATTAAACCACTATGTGATAGAGCAAAGACCAACTGTTCTAATGACAGCAAATTCAATAAACAAGAATTAATTATCACATGCGTTCTTACTTACCTTAAAAATTAATCGACGAAACCAAAGCGCTGAACAGAAGTGAATACAAACCAAACTTTTCTACGGAATACTGGAACTCAAGACAACTACTTTTCAGTACCAGCTGTACCAAATGTACAAAATCTGTGTAAGAAAGTCTGACGAGAAAAAGATACACTAAAATCATTTATATAAAAAAAAAAAAAAAAAAAAACTTAAAATTGAAAAAACGCGTTTACAAAATTCCTAGCAAGTGTAACAAATTTTACATTGGAGAAACTTGTAGATCTGTATATATACGAATAAATGAACATAAAACTTTAACATTCATTAAGAAACGACAATTTGACAAATTTAAAACTTGTGAACATGTTTGGGACATAATCCATAAAATATATCAATTCTGTGAAATGAGGACGATTGTATTGCTCTGACATTCATAGAATTCAATCATACCTCGTTGCCGATAATGCAGGGTGAAATAAATAATGGTCAATTTTTTTGAAGAATATTGAAAAAGATCGGGATATTTACAAGGTCTTTTACTAGGTTTTCCCTTACGACGTTAATGAGACTGCCAGATTCTTTGATCGCATTTTTGGCTAATGCACTATCTTACTACAAAGTTGCCCCACATATAAATTGTTAAACATCCCTTTCGAGTTCTTCGACTTTGAAGGCACCTTGACCATTATACAGGACTTTCATTTTAAAATTAGTCACCCAAAATAACCTTTAAAATATCTTTAGAAGAAAAAGACAAGAAAACCCGTTACATAATTGATATTTGCGAAGGACACATTTTACACGTATTATATCGGTCACCCTGCAGTTTCAATCCCTAAGCGGAGCTGAATATCACCTCTACAAGTTTGAATATCATATCATGTGATACCTCTTTTTAAATGTATCTTTCGGCCAATCTTTTGACACATAATTTTTTTAAATCAGAATATTTTTACAGAGTAATGACCTAGAAACCGTAAAAAATTTAAATTTTTCAAAATAATTACCAATTACACCAAAATTCGTTTAGGGTGGTTTATAGGCTCTCTGAACACTAATATCAGGTCAGATTTGCAAATACAAAATGGCGGACCCAAGATGTTGAATAAAAATTTGAAAAATCAGCAGTTTTACACCAAACTTCTTATAAGGGGGTTTTTGGGTTCACTAATCACGAATCTGATAGACAAAATTCAAGATAGGATATCCAATATGAAGGATGAAAATAACCCACGTCAACCATCTGGAATTTTGTAAATTCCGGACCCATGATCAGAGATTTTGATTTAATTCTAGTTACTATGAAATTCTATATATTTTTTTCATTAAAAACATATACATTATACAATGTATGTACTGAATGCTGTTTTTAATTCTAATAAACTTTGCCTGATATTAATTTGAGATATTATATAAATTAAAGGTACTTCACTTTTAAGAAAATTGATGGTTTTTGGTAAACCCCGTATACAGTTAAAATAGGGACAGTATATGTTTCAGTCAATGCAGATATTTTTATGAGGAATAGTTTTTCTGTAAATATTATCCATAAGAAAATTTTCCATTTGGTTTCAAATGATGTAGGTACACTGTATATCGAGACCAATTGAAGTTGATTAACTAACATTCGTTTTGATAATTTATATTCAATTTATTACATCCCACGTGAAAAAATGTGTGACAACTTCTGGATCCCCCTTAACAGATTTCAATTTAAACGATCCAAATTCCTTAAGCCCGTTTCGAGTAATCGCTGAACACACATAAAAAAATAAAAAGTCAGTTTAAAATAAAGGCTGTTCCAATTTGAGGAAATTTTTAAATTTGCCGCCATTGATATTTTTTGTATTAGAATATCATATGTTATTTGATAGATGACAAGTAGGAATATTCCGAATATTAAAAATGGAGAGGTATACGATTGAGCAACGCGTGTTTATTATTAAAAATTATTTTAAATTTGTTAAGAGTTGTGCAGAAGTTGGAATAGAAAATTTTCCGTCAAATGTTACCATTGGAAGAATTGTTCAAAAATTTGTGGAAACTGGTTCAGTAAAAGATGAAAAAAGCGAAACATATCATCGTAGTGGATGTTCAGAAGAAATTATTGCAGCTGTTACTTCTAGTGTTGTTTAACAACCAAAAACATCAATTCGAAACCGTGCACAGCAATTGAACATTCCAAAAATCACTTTATTCAGAATTTTGCTCAAAGATCTTCATTTAAACGCTTACAATATTCAGATAACGTAAGAAATAAAGCCAACAGACTTTGGTTTACGTCGTCAATTCGTTAATTGGGCCATACAACAGAAACTTGAAAATGTGCATTTTTTCAACAAAATCATTTTCAGCGATGAAGCACATTTTGAATTGCGTGGATTTGTTAATAAGCCAAATTTTCGAATCTGGGGTGAAGCAAATCCACAAGAAATAATGGAAAGACCGACGCATCCACAAAAAGTAACGTCTGGTGTGGTTTTTGGGCTGGTGAAGTGATTGGTCCATACTTTTTTGAAGATGACAATGGAAACGCTGTTACTGTGAATGATGAATTGGAGCATATTGAAGTGCAGAATATCTGGTTGCAACAGAACGGTGCAACATGTCATTCAGCAGCAGAAACAATCGATCTTTTGAAACAGAAATTTGGTAATATGGTCTATGCCAACGATCGACAAACAATTGATAACCTAAAGGAGAACATTATTGACTGTTTTCAAGTAATTGAACCGCAGTTATGCCAGAAAGTTATCGAAAATTTTGGCTTGTCATACAGCACTAGGTGGTCACTTACAAGATTTCCATTTTCCATTAATAAACCATTTGATATAAACGATTTGGTCATTCTCAAATAATTTGTGTATTTATTAAAAATTTAAAAATTAACCTCAAATTGGAACACCCATATATCAGTTGTATATTGCTGCCATACTTATAACAACGAAAGTTACACCTTTATAGGAAAATCGAAACGTCGCTAACAAAAGTTCCGAGTAGGATTGCATGTTAATTTAGATTCCAGACAACAACAGCAAACTTAATCGTTGAAGCACACCATTCACAATGGCCTGCCTGAACATTAATCAAACAATTCTTAGGTGTGTTGCGGTTATAATGATTCGTTTTAAACGTTCGCATTAACAAATAATAAATATTTGGCAATTTAAATTGTCCGTAATAGCGCAGCGATTAAATTATCTATTCGGCGGGCAAGGTCAATCAAGGGCAATTTTCGTGTGGAACCACACGATATACAATTTAACTTAATCTAATCTGAAATTCTCTAATTAAATGTTTGGAGTTTGTTGTTGTTCGCAGGCCTAACGTAAATTGGTTTCAAGTCGGATACGATTGTGACTTCATCGTTATGTTCCCATTAAAAGATAAATGTAATTTAGCGAATCGTTTAGACAACGAATTCTTCTGAGGGTCATCGAATTCTAGTTGCAAAGTTCGTGTTCGTGAAGCTTATGTAATTGTATTAACACAACTAATATTGTAGTGCAACCAGCGATTTGTTAATTAACGTTACTAGCGGAAAACTGGCTTTCCCAGTCTGTAAAAGCATTCCAGCGAAGCTGCATACCGTTCCTTAGATGAGCAGGTAAAGAAAAACGACAAAATTTGTTCACTCTTTAAACACTGACTTTTGTCGCCGTGTTCTGTAACTCATTATATAATAATGATACGACAGAACGATAAGGTATTAAATGTTTTGTGTTTTTACGGAATAATGGAAATATGGTTTGTTTTTAAAGCCCAACTGCAAATAATTCCAACGGTTTTAAAACCTCTCCACGTCTCAGCAATCTCGATAGTTGGATGTGACAACACTCGATTGGCGAAGAACTTTTCAAATCTTAAAATTATTAGCAACTGGACTCTATCAACAAACCTATTACATCCGTTCGTTTAGAATTATAATTCAAAATGATTTTTTTAGGTGCGTTCACCACCTATACGTCTTGCCAACTATTTGTCCTTCGGCATCATGGTTACTCGTTTCGCATGGATAGCACTCAAATTGGTACCTTCGAAAAAACCAACCAGATAAGCTTTGCCAGCTTCTTGCTAGGCCATTAATGCTGAGCTCTGAAATCTTAAATCGGTCTTGAAATCCTGGGCGATTTCCCCAACAAGACGTTGGAACGGACGAGCAATTCGGTACTTTTATGGTAGCGACGAATTTCATGAAGTGCTACTGTGCCGGGCCTATAACAATCTGTTTTTTTTTACACCGCCTATAGCGGGCGCAATTTCACGTGCTGCCTTTGTTGCTAATTGTTTCCTTTACCATTTGTCGATTTTGGAGCTTAGCTTGATACAGGCCATAATATCACACGAGAACCAACTGGCAGGGTAAATGGAAACCCAAGCCCTTCAAATTTGGGCCTGAGACATCTAGCTACCTTCTCAACGCTTGGAAATACATAAAAATGTTTAAACCTAACCAATTCCTCACAACGGAGGACGAAATTAAAAGACGAAGAAAAATACTACATGAAACGACCATCATTTATGTAACATGGAGTGTTCAAGGACTTTCTCGAAAAACATACGAAGTAATACCACAGTTAAAAACGCAATGGAGTTTCTTTCTATCTTCTAAATGATTTGAAGTTTTAATGAACGATTTATCGATCTTATTAGATGAAATCCCTTGAGGACACGTCAATAATATTTACAAAAGTTGGCTCTCCAGCACATTATAGGCCAACTGTCAGAGAGCTCCTGGACAATTCATTCCCAAACGCGTGCATTGAGAGAGCCTGGCTCTATACTGTGGCATCCAAGGTCACCATACCTGACTGAGCCAAGCAACTCGTTTATGACAGAGAAATCGAAGCCAAGGAGCAGTTTAGAGGAAGAATAAATGTTGGTTTTGAAACAATGTGCGATGAGATGCAACTAGAGACTACGACTGTAGGAAAGTGTCGCGATTGCATCCATAGTGGTGGAAGCCAGTTTGAAGAAAATTTATAACAAATTATTGCAACGTGATGTATGTATTATTTCTTGTAGTTCTAACCTTGTAAGTTACAATCTCAAATTTTATAATGATACTGAGTACTTTCCAATACGTGTAATATACCGTTTGAAAGGGGTTGAAGAAAAGAAGTTTTTTAAGCATTCGCAGTTCTCGATATGATTCATATTTTTTTCTTGTAATGTCATAAAATATTTAACTTAACGACTTTTTATGGAACCTCGCCATTTGTGGACTCATGTCATTTTTTCAACCAATTATTTGTGCCAAATATCGAATTCAGAAAAGCAAACAAACATCTTAGATTAGATTTAAGTTTATTTGGTGAAGATACAGTGAAAAAAGTTACAACAATTTATATGTAAAAATGTGAGAATTAAGAAAAAAATAGATTAAATAATTTGGTCAAGTGCGAGTTGGACTCGCATACGTGGAATGCCAAATGATTTGGGATAACACTGAAAGATCACATAACCAATACATTGATAAGAAACATACAAAACTAAACGACATCGACGAAGCAAGTACTACATAGTCCAAATAACAAGGAGATAAAGATGAAAAGAATACCAGCACAAGCCTAAAAATAATTTGATCAAGTGCAAGTTGGACTCGCATAATAAGGGTTCCGTACCACCTTCAAGATTCTAATATTCCATTTTCAGGCATTTTCTTATATTTACCCTTATATCTTTTAAAGGAAGCGTTTTAAATTTATAAAAAATATACACTTTCATTTTCCACACATAGACTTTGGTGCGTTCCCGCAATTTGTTTAGTGTATTGTGTTCAATTTGATTGAATTACTTCATTGATATTTAAACTTCTGCAACTTTTCTAAAACATTCCGTCGCGCTAATGCTAATTGTAAGTGTTTTTTGCTTGTAAAATATACACAGTATTGACATTCGTGTTTCGGATCCCTAGCTATTTAGACGCTTGGGAGAGTCGTGTAGTGTATTGTGCTCCGAACTGTTAGGACACATTTTTTGATTCCGTCTGGAGAGACGGCGCTTTTTGTTGTTATTGTGTTACGAATCCGCGTGTTATTAGCTCCGTTCTTAACGACCGCTAAACCGCTTTCATTTTGTTTCTTTTGTGTTTACAAAAGCGCATCATTTGTTGTTGAACCCGCATTTTTGTTTGCTCAATTAATGAACATTACGTCACTATTTTTTGTGTATCGTGTTGTCCAGAAGAAGCTCTAAAAAACTGTTCCTGCTGTTACGGGGCTAGCCTCTGAAGAAAGAAGAACCAAGAAAACACCAGAGCTTCGACATAAAAGGTTAGTGATAACTTTTATTTGGTGATTCGTTTATGTGACGGCACGTGTTTATTGATTGTTCCGTTAAAGGTCCTTCGTCAATTATATACTTGCATTGAACCAGCATTGAACTAAAACCGCAACATCTAATTCACACATTTTTTTTGGATTCTATATGTAATGTGCCATCGAAGACATTACATAATTTGGTCTAACTTCGAGCCGGATGCAATTTGAGTTAATTTCGTGCAAAGATTATCGAATAAATTACATAATTTGGTCCAACTCCAAGCCGGATACATTTGAGTTAATTTCGTGCAAAGTTTAACGATCAAAAAAACCATTGATTTTTCGTTGCAATTATTGTTGAAAACCGCATTGAATTAATCGCGGAGTCTCATTGGTCAGCTTTAGAACAATTCCCCCAAGTATCTTCAGATAGCCCTTCAGAGGTTCGGAAGTTATTGGATGACTTCAGTGATAATTTGGAAGCACTGACGAATTTGGGTTTACCAGTAAATAAGTGGGATTTTTGTATCGTTCAGATGATGTTGAAACGAGTTCCAAAGAATTTAGCCGCTAAGTTTGAGCTTTACCATGGCACTGTGACCGCTCAAGATGACTTTCCGATCCTCTTGGAAGTTGTTGAGTTTTTGTCGAAGCATTGCGATGCCTTTGAACATGTTGAATTATCCCGCAAGGCAAAGCGAAGTGTTGACAAAAAGTTACCATTGAATTCAAAGCAACATTCTTCCCGTTTCATTACATCTTTGTTTGTTACTAAGAATAGAAATTGTTTAGTTTGTAAATCCGATCATGCGATTTACAAGTATTCTGAATTCTTGAACAAATCAATATCCGCGCGGTTTAAGTTTGTTAAAGATTTTAAACTTTGTTTTAATTGCTTGAGCGATTCTCATCAGTCGAACTTGCCGCAACTGCAAACAACGCCATCACACATTGCTTCATTTTGTAAATAGTGCTGATTCAGGCATTCGGTCTGAATCTAAAGCTCCCCCCGCAAACCTGGCTTCCACATCTGGTGGATCCAGTACCATTAATACTGTTGAATGTCCCGAAACTTCTCTACCGCAGACTTCTTGCCATAGTTCACTTTTGTCATACAATTCAAATGTGTTGTTATCTACCGCTTTAGTTGAGGTATTAGATAAGATATATAAGATATAAGATATATAAGATATAAGATAAGTTCTTATCAAACTTTGCGATGTCTGCTAGATTCTGGTAGCATGACATCATTCATTGCGAGCAAGGCTGTAAAACGCCTTGGCTTCCGACCTACGCCCGCTTCGATTCAAGTCAACGGGCTAGGTTCTATGCAGAGTCCCTCTGCTGAGGGCTCTCTTACCCTTTCTCTTCGCTCTATAGTAAAGCGTGAGTACAATTTTGTTGTTGATACTATTGTTTTACCCCGCATTTGCAATGATATGCCTGTTGCGCCCATTTACATGGCTAATATGGGATATCTAACCAATTTTAAACTTGCTGATCCTGGTTTCAATAGCCCAGGCGCTATTGACCTTTTTTTAGGTGCCGATATGTTTTCTCAAATTTTGTTGGATGGACGCCTTCTGGGAAAGGAAGGTGTTCCTGATGCTATTAACACTGTGTTTGGTTACATCCTTATGGGTAAAGTGTCTTCGAGTTCTGTTAACTCTCACTCTCAGTCAGTCATAAACCCAACTTCGCTTTTTTGTCAAATTGGAGATGTAGTATCATTAGATGATTCACTCCAAAGGTTCTGGACAATTGAAGATGTTCCTACCGCACTGGTTCAGTCCCCTGATGATCTTATTTGCGAAAAAATATTTTCCGAGGGATGCAGGAGATTGGATTCAGGTAGATTCGTTGTGCCTCTTCCTTTTCGAAATACACTTCCTGTTTTTGATGGAATGTATAATCCCGCCGTACAACGTTTCTACTCTTTAGAAAGACGTCTTCTACAGCAACCAGATCTCTACAAACACTATTGTGATTTTCTTAAAGAGTATTTGGAGCTTGATCATATGAAGTTGGTTCCCGATCCATCTACTTTTTCTGATTGTTACTACATACCGCATCATTGTGTTTTGAAACCTGATAGTAGCACAACCAAACTTCGTGTAGTGTTTAATGCATCCGCTAAGATACCTCATCGGTTATCTTTGAATTATTGTTTGTTTATCGGTCCCAAATTGCAGCAAGACATTATCGCTATTTTGTTGAACTTACAGAATTTAGTTTTGCCTCACCTGCTTGCTATAGAAAACTTTTCTAGTTGTGAACTTCACACATTTGGTGATATTTCTGAGAAAGGTTATGCCGCTGTTGTTTATTTTGTGTTCGAAACCGCATCTGGATTTCGTCAAAGTTTTTTTGTGTTGTCTAAATCGAAAGTTGCCCCTCTGAAAACTTTGTCACTTCCCAGATTGGAACTGTGTGCTTCAGTTCTTACCGCTAAGTTGGCTCATTATGTTTATGAGCAATTCTATAGTCGTTTGTTGTTCAAGGTGATTCGTTGCTGGTCAGATTCATGGCTTAGTTCTTCCCCGCACCGTTGGAAGACATTTGTCAGTAATCGAGTTGCTTACATTCAGGAAAAATTTCCTTCTTCTCATTGGTTTTACATTCATGCTTGTGATAACCCCGCTGACTTGGGTTCCCGCGGCACTTTGCCATCAGAGTTATTAGGCAATACACTTGGGTGGAAAGGCCCACAATTGTTGATTACCGCTTGTTTGCCACATGCTTGCTTAGACTCAAGCATGTCACCGCTAGTTATGACTGAAGCCCGTATAGTGGGGCTTCAAGTCACCGCTTCACCAAATTTATTTGGTACTTTGTTAGAAGAACATTCTTCTATTAATCGCATTACCCGCACTATAGCTCATATTTGCCGCAATCCAGACCGTAGGAGCTCTTGATCATTTTTGGCTGCTGAGTTATATCAGGCTCAGCTTCGCATTGTTCGCTATGTTCAATATTTTTCTAAAGAGATTTCCCTTCTTCGAGAACGAAAACTTTTGCCCAAATCGCTTCGTAAACTTTCGCCGTTTCTTGATGAACAGGGAAGTCTTAGAGTTGGTAGTAGATTGGCTAATGCTCCATTGCCGTTTGACACTAAATTTCCCGCACTGCTACCAAGTAAAAGTCGTTTGACTAATCTAATTGTCGAAGATTGTCATGTCACCAATCTTCACGCAGGAATCCAAACCGTTCAATTTCTTTTGCAACAACGATTTTGGATTCTATCTGCAAAGAAAGTTTCGTAGTGTCAGCCAGGTGTCGTTGGACTCTAACCTGAAGAACTTTCTATTTTGCAGCAAGAGTTTTAAACTCGCGACTTCACGATCTCCTTACCGCCTGAGTCCTGGATTGGCCATTAATCTGATTTCTTATCTGTCCCATCTAATCGCCCAGATGGCAGTATTGTTTGCACGTACGTTGGTCGCAAGAATATTTACCTCTTCATCAACGGAGGTGATGTTAAGCCAGGTGTTGAAGCAAGACACTACCTCCTTTGCCATTAGGGCGCATTGCTACAGTTGGTGTTGTAGCGTTGCTACAGTTAGAACTGCAAGTGGTACTTTGAAGCGACCTCTTGTAAAGCTTTGTCCACTGCCAGTGGACCCTTCGTTTTGAAATAAGTATTTCAAGGCTGGCGGAATATTGCGTTCCCGCAATTTGTTTAGTGTATTGTGTTCAATTTGATTGAATTACTTCATTGATATTTAAACTTCTGCACCTTTTCTAAAACATTCCGTCGCGCTAATGCTAATTGTAAGTGTTTTTTGCGTGTAAAATATACACAGTATTGACATTCGTGTTTCGGATCCCTAGCTATTTAGACGCTTGGGAGAGTCGTGTAGTGTATTGTGCTCCGAACTGTGCGGACACATTTTTTGATTCCGTCTGGAGAGACGGCGCTTTTTGTTGTTATGGTGTTACGAATCCGCGAGTTATTAGCTCCGTTCGTAACGACCGCTAAACCGCTTTCATTTTGTTTCTTTTGTGTTTACAAAAGCGCATCATTTGTTGTTGAACCCGCATTTTTGTTTGCTCAATCAATGAACTATTTTTTGTGTAACGTGTTGACCAGAAGAAGCTCTAAAAAACTGTTCCTGCTGTTACGGGGCTAGCCTATGAAGAAAGAAGAACCAAGAAAACACCAGAGCTTCGACATAAAAGATTAGTGATAACTTTTATTTGGTGATTCGTTTATGTGACGGCACGTGTTTATTGATTGTTCCGCTAAAGGTCCTTCGTCAATTATATACTTGCATTGAACCAGCATTGAACTAAAACCGCAACATCTAATTCACAAATTTTTTTTGGATTCTATATGTAATGTGCCATCGAAGACATTATTTTATCTGCTTCAGGATTCGCTTGATTTTTATCAGAATACATATGTATTTAATTTTCTAATTTGGCCCTAAAAAATTAACATTAGAGTTTTATTTTACTAATAAACTTTCAGAGAAGTCTTTTATAATCCACTGTCTGAGTTTTGAGGCTCTGTAGATTGGAAGATAAAGGGCAAAATAGGTTAAGTTTTAAATTATAAATTATTAAATCTGTTATTCAAATTATTAAAAAATACAAATAAAATATATTTTTCAAAATTTAAATATTGTAGTTTCTTAAGTGGGAATTAAGTCGATATTTAATATTATTGATAATATATTTTAAACACATAATTTAAAAATATAAGCCTTTTATCTGGTATATTACATGATGCTTTTGAAAATTGAATCTTTATTTTCCATTTAATTGTATAATTTGTCCCTAAAATTAATATGGGGGTTTTCTAATAATTTATTTTCCGTTTAATTCTATTATTTGGAGGTCAAAAATAGAATTAGGGATTTTTTCATATTTTTTTAATAAACAAAAAAAAATTGGTCCTATAGTTTGAGGAATAACGGGGGGAATGGGTAATTTTTTTAAAATATCTTTTTTATATATTTTAAAATATTCATTTTAAAAAAAATTTAAAAATTATATTTGTATTCGCCATTATGAGCCCTGTGATTTAATATATTACATGACCCGTTAGAAACAATTATAATTTTATATTTTCCATTTAATTCTATAATTTGCCCCCCAAAATGAATATTAGGGGTTTCTCCTTATTTATCCAGTAAAGTTAAGGTGAGGGGCTATACTTCCATTTTTTTCAAAAATTTTCAGCTTATGTTTTCAGCGACAAGCGGGGGGAATGGGTATTTTTTTTATATTTTTGTTAATATCTTTTATTTAATTTATTTTAAAAATATGAAAAAAATATATTTGTTTTCGTCGTAATGAGCCCTTTCATTTGATATATAAGCGATGCGTAAGAAACAATTTTAATTTTATATTTTCCATTTAATTGTGTAATTTGTCCCCCAAAATTAAAAGTAGAGGTTTCCCCTTATTTTTTCAGTAAACTTCAGGTCAGATCCTACACCTCTAATTTTTTTCAAAACTTTACGTTTTATAGTTTCGGAGATAAGGGGGGGGGGAATGGGTAAATTTTGGTATATTTTCGTTAATATCATTTTAAATAATTTTTTTTAATATGAAAAAAATATATTTGTGTTCCTCAGGATGAGACCTTTCGTTTAATATATTACATGATGCGTTTGAAATTTTTTTTATTTTTAAATTTTTATTTAATTCTATAATTTGCCCCCCAAAATTAATATCAATGGTTTCTCCTTATTTTTCCTGTAAAGTTCGGGCAACTTTCTATATTTCCTATATTTTTCAAAATTTTAGGCTCACTAGTTTCGGATATCAGGGGGGGGAACGGTCGGTTTTTTAGTTTTCCCCCCAGAAGTACCCATAAAATCAATTTTTTTTTCTTTTACAATATGTATTCCTGATGGGGTCACCAAACTATACATTGATACCAAATTTCAACCTCTTCCGTCCAGTAGTTTAGGAGAAAATTGTTGTGATGTGACAGAGGCAGAAATCCGGAGTGATATTATAAGGGTATCCGTATATTGTATATATGGAACCCTAAAAAGTAATAAAAACCGTAAGCTATCTAGATGTTATATGAGTTACGTAAAATAGCACATGAGTCCACCTATCCTCCCTCCATGTTTAGCGAACCTTCTACAAAACACCCTATATAATTGTATGCATGGGTATTTCAAGTTTGGTGTCAGTCGGAACTAACTGTCGAAACAAATGCAATTTTTCCATTTCACTAAAGTAGTCGTCTATTTTAAATTTGGGTGGCCTTTAAAAAACTTTCACTTCAATAAATATAAATAATCGACTTATTAGAAGTGTAACAAATAATCTTATCTTAATCATTCAATATTGGCATCATGCGCAAAATGCCCGCAGTACACGTAGAGACACCACAATCTCCAAAAGAAGTATCTTCATAACCTCAACGTACTCCCAAGGTAAACAGCCTCAATATATTTGCCTCCATATACATAGTATCTCTCTACATACATGATCCGGCACAGCGCTCAAACATGCCCAACATGAAATCGAGCCATGTTAATGTAACTCTTGCATGCAATGGATTCATCTATTCTATGAGTGCATTTGCCATATCACCGTGTGAGTGGCTGCCGTGGCATTTGTGTCGGGAATGCCCTTTGTACGTACATTCACTACGGAGATATGCCTGTGACAGTTTGCTTGACGTTTATTCATTCTGATAAATTGTATTTACCTACCGTCGAGCATTGATTTTTATGAATTAACAATAATGGATCGTTGCATAAATACACATGTTTATCCGCGTATTCGTTATTATAGAAGTTTAAATTATTTTCGAGATTGAAGGCGATTTACATTTGTCTGCTATGTAGTGTCTTGATGTAAATCAATATGCTCGCAGGTTTAGAAGAGGATAGGTTAGGTCCACATGTTTTCCCAAGAGTTATCTGATTTTGTTTCAGATAATGAAGGAGAGACTCAATTTATGGTACTGCCTACTTTAAATTAAACAATATATATACACTTGTGGCCTCTTCACATATGATTCAATTCTGAAAACCTCACAAGCATTGAGATAATACTTAAATCTAGAGTAGATAGTTAAGTGCTTGTTTGCGTCAGTCAAGTGATCTCTGGCTGTTACCTGCAGCTCTAGGCACTCGGTTGCCTTTCTCTCATCCAGCGTTACGTTTCCACGCGTCCGGCGCCCATACAAAACTCACTCTTTGTTTAGGTGTTATCTCTTTATGTTCACAACACTAGCGCATGCGAATGTGTCATATATTTTTTTCATGAGGAAAAAGAATATTCACAGAAAGGTCCCGCACTACTTTCTAGGTAAAGTTAGTATAAGATCTCCTTCAGGAAACACCAGGTTGCCCCCACCCCTGGAAACTTGATAAGCCCATGAACTACCATCGATCAGCTTCTGAGAGTAGACAACTAGCTATTTGGAGACGTTTCAATCATTTTGTTTGAGTTTGTGTATTTAGACCATACTCTTTGCTTTGTTATTAAAATTGAACATTTTATATTGTGAACTCACTATCGCTTTAACTTAGGCTCTGAAGATGACTCTAAAAGGAGTCGAAAGCGCTTAACGATTTAATTTTTTTTTTTTGAAAAATTGCACGATTTATATAATTTTCCCACAACCCCTGGAGTGTAATAACGTGCATACAGCAACACTCTGTATGATGAAACATGACTTAAAATTAAAATAATTTGGTCAAGTGCGAGTTGGACTCGTATACTAAGGGTTCCGTACCACCTTCAAGATTCTAATATTCCAGTTTCTGACATGCAGGGAATGAGAGCATTTTCTTATATTTACCCTAATACATTTTAAAGGAAACGTTTTAAATTTATAAAAAATATACACTTTGATTTTCCACACATAGACTTTTTATTTTATCTGCTTCAGGATTCACTTTTTTTTTCAGAATACATATGTAATTAATTTTCTAATTTAACCCCCAAAAATTAACATTAGAGTTTTATTTTACTAATAAACTTTCAGAGAAGCCTTTTATAATCTACTGTCTGAGTTTTGAGACTATAGATTGGAAGATAATGGGCAAAATAGGTCAAGTTTTAAATTATAGATTATTTACTCTGTTATTCAAATTATTTAAAAATTCAAATAAAATATATTTTTCAAAATTTAAATAGTGTAGTTTCTAAAATGGGAATTAAGTCGATGTTTAATATTTTTGTTAATATCAAGTGATTTAAGAATATGATATATTTGTAATTCACTTAATGAGCCGTTTATGTGATATATTACATGATGGATTTAAAAATTGAATTTTTATTTTCCATTTAATTGTATAATTTGTCCCTAAAATTACTATGGGGGTTTTCTAATAATTGTTCTCATAAATTTAAAGTGAGCCCCAGTACCCCTAATTACTGTCAAAATTTTAGATTGTATGGTTTCGGAAATAAAGCGAGAAATGAATTTTTTTTATCTTTATGTTAATGTTGTAAACAATTAATTTTAAAGATATGAAAAATATATATTTGTATTCCTCATAGTGAGCCTTTTCATTTCATGTATTGCATGATGCGTTAAAAAATATTTTTTTTATTTTCCGTTTAATTTTATTATTAATATTAGGGGGCATTCTTCATATTTTTCCTACAAACAAAAAAACTTAGGTCCATAGTTTGGGGAATAACGGGGGGAATGAGTAATTTTTTAAATATTTTTTTAATATATTTTAAAATATTCATTTTAAAAAAATTAAAAAAATATATTTGTATTCGTCATAATGAACCCTGTGATTTGATATATTACATGATCCGTTAGAAACAATTATAATTTTTTATTTTCTATTTAATTCTATAATTTGCCCCCCAAAATAAATATTAGGGGTTTCTCCATATTTTTCCAGTAAAGTTCAGGTAAGGGGCTATACCTCCTTTTTTTCAAAATTTTCCAGCTTATGGTTTCGGAGATAAGGGGGGAATGGGTATTTTTTTATATTTTTGTTAATATCTTTTAATTAATTTATTTTAAAAATATGAAAAAAAATATATTTGCTTTCTTTATAATGAGCCTTTTCATATGATATATAACATGATGGGTTAGAAACAATTTTAATTTTATCATTTCCATTTAATTCTATAATTTGCCCCCCCAAATGAGTATTAGGGGTTTATTTTTCCAGTAAAGTTCAGGTGACGGGCTATACCTCCATTTGTTTCAAAATTTTGCAGCTTATGGTTTTGGAAATAAGAGGGGAATGGGAATTTTTTTTATATTTTTGTTAATATATTTTAATTAATTTATTTTAAAAATATGAAAAAATCATATTTGTTTTCGTCATAATGAGCCCTTTCATTTGAAATATAACATGATGTTTTAGAAACAATTTTAATTTTATATTTTCCATTTAATTCTGTAATTTGCCCCCCAAAATTAAAAGTAGAGGTTTCTCCTTATTTCAGGTCAGACCCTATAACTCTAATTTTTTTCAAAACTTTACGTTTTATAGTTTCGGAGATAGGGGCGGAATGGGTAAATTTTGGTATATTTTCGTTAATATCTTCTTAACTATTTTTTTTAAAGATGAAAAAAATATATTTGTGTTCCTGAGAATGGGACCTTTCATTTGATGTATTACATGATGCGTTTGATTTTTTTTATATTTAAAGTTTTTAATTCTATAATTTACCCAACAATATTAATATTAATGGTCTCTCCTTATTTTTCCGGTAAAGTTCGGGCAACGTTCTATATTTCCTATTTTTTTCAAAATTTTAGGCTCAGTATTTTCGGGGATAAAGGGGGAACGGTCGATCTTTTTAGTTTTTCCCCCCAGAAGTACTCCTAAAATCAAAATTTCTTCTTTTACTATATGTTCTCCTGATCGGGTCACCAAACTATACATTGATAACAAATTTCAACCTCTTTCATCCAGTAGTTTAGGAGAAAATGGCTGTGATGTGATAATGCAGAAATCCGGAGTGATATTATAAGGGTATTGTATATACGGAAGCCTAAAAATAAGACTAGCGAAACAAAGGGTATAGAGGTCGAAATGCAAGATTCAGCAAAACTGTAGAATACCAGCTTATCCAAACAGATTTTGCATTTCTCATAACCAGCTTCTTCATTTAACCCGTTACATGATTGTTCACCAACACAACATCGAACAAAGAATTGGAGTAGAAAAATTAGACAAATTACATAATTCCATTTTGACAATATCTAGTAAATAGTCCATACTTAATAACTACGATTTTTTCTTACCTTAGCTTACTTAAAATTTTCCTGTTTATGTAAATTGTAATTTTGACTAAATTCCCCACAACAAGTGTAATGATATTATTCAATGTGCAAAGTAAAAGTATTTACTGAAAAAGAAAGAATAAAATCTCACTAAGAACCCACAAGCAAGTTAAAAAGCACTCAAACATTCAGATTTCGGTGCATAATTCAACTCTTGTGTTGTATAATGTTTTCTACACGTATTGATCTTTCTCTTGTTAGTAGAGTGCCAGCCCGTCCAGCCTCTCTCAAGAACCGGTATTCTTGAATGGAACGCTGAGTTGAGTCGAGTAAATACGATCACTTCAATCCATTCTTGCGTTCGTAGTTCTTATACAACAACTGGTCTAACCTGACCGGAAGGTTACATAATTGAATGCGATTTTATTCGGAACAAAGTTGAGTTGCTTTTATTTACAAGTTGTTTATGCGTCCACGTATTATAGTGGAGTTAGTCATGAAAGAAATAGTTGTTTTTTTCTAGTTGCGTCTCACTTGTGAGCTATTCATGTCTAGTCGTAGTTTTTTACTTCCTTAGTAGTATAAGTGACGTAAATATGTTAAAAATAAGGTTACATTGAGCGAGTATACTAACTCCTAGTCGACGAAATCACTAGTAGATATTAAATATGGCCGAAGTAATCATGTTAACTTGCAACCAGCAGATTATATAGGGTATAATTGAGAGAAGAGATTAGTTGCTTGCTACTAGCTACAGTCACTCTAGTATAGGATATAGCGCATCAAGAAATCCCGAAATCATAACTTTCTTCCGTGTGGTAAAGAAGCTCAATTATAAGAGGGGGGAGGGGGAATAAAAAACCTAGTAATAAAGTGGATCGTAACCAGACCTAACAAAATGTAACCCTGTTCCGACTTGTACTTCAATAAAAAAATAATAGCAGACATTGCAAAATGAACAAATTTCAGAATTTTAAATCAAAAATTCTAAAACTGGACATGTAGGACACATAAAGGGCCCTAAATGCGTGAAAATTTAAAATATATCTGGCTGTTGTTGACAAGTTCTGTTAGGGATAAACAATGTTCCGTACTACTGCAGCCATTTCCCCTTCTCTTCATCCGCCAAAGCATATCCAAGGAGAAAAAAGGCATTTGCAAGTCAATTTTCAAATGATTTTTTTCCTTTGTCTATCAATAGTAAGAAACATTTGTTTATTTATAAGTTTTCTTGGGAATAACAAAACAATTGAATTAAAAAAATCTGTATGTTGAAAGAAAATACCAAACGTTTCAAAGTCGATTCTGACTTCGTTGTTTGTTTGTTGACTTTAAAATATGTAATGAAAATGTAAAGTGCAAAAATTTAAAGTTTGATTTATGACATTTAAGTTGACATAAGATTTTGTTGTTTTTAAATATACAGGTAGCACAAACAATTCTAAAGATCATGTATTAAATTAAACAGCTTCAGAGTTTGAAGAATTTGAAAGAGTAGTCTTTAGAATTTATAAGTGCCGTTCCTAGGTACGACTTTGTTATAAGATAGCGCATTCGCCAAAAATGTGATCAAAGAATTCTTAAACAGACTTAAACAAAGAATAAACTTTCCGAATCAACCCAGAACTTCTCTTATTAACACTGCTACTCAAGACAACCACATTACAGTTACAACTATACCATACATACAAGTTCTGTCAGAAAGATTGAAAAGAGTGGGCAACAGATTTAAGGGTAAAACAACATTCGAAACAAGAAATACACTGAAATCACTAATTTCGAAATCAAAACTAACCAACAAAACTAAGAACTCAAAAAACTGCAAATACAAGATTCCTTGCGAATGAAATAAATTTTATATTGGAGGAACATCGAGACCATTAAACATACGAATAAATGAACACAAGAATTACATAAAGAAATGAAAATCGAAAATTTGTGAACAAGCATGGGACCTAGGCTATAAAATACAATTTGACAATTCAACTATAGTTCACAAAGAACAACATAACAGAAAACGAAAAATAAAAGAGTTAGCTTTAATTCTTTTGAATGAAGTCAATCGTATCGCTTCTACTTCTGTAGATTCAATCGTATCTGGTTACCCACAATGAAAGAAGAAATTAGTAATGGTCATCTCCTTTTGAAAAACCCAATATCGGGATAGTTCATAAGGTTTTTCCTAGGTTTTCCCTTATGACGTTAATGGGATCACTGAAACAGCAAAATTCTTTGATCGCATTTTTGGCGAATGCGCTATCTTATAACAAAGTCGTACCTAGGAACACTACTTATAAATTCTAAAGACAACTCTTTCAAATTCTTCAAACTTGAAAGTTGTTTAACTTAATACATGATCTTTAGAATTCTTTGTGCTACCTGTATATTTAAAAACAATAAAATCTTACGTCAACTTAAATGTCATAAATCAAACTTTCAATTTTGAAATTTATATTTTCATTACATATTTTAAAGCCATTGACAACGAAGTCAGAATCGACTTTGAAACGTTTGGTATTTTCTACCAATATACAGCTGTTGTAAATCAATTGTGGTGTTATTCCCCGAAAAAGTTAAAAATAGTCAAGAATATGCCAGAAATACATTAATTACGGAAAAATGCTGCAATGTTTGCCGCTATTTTTCATCAAAGTACAATCGAAACAAGGAAATTACACTTTTAATAGGTGTGATTAAGAGACACTTTATTTCTTGTTTTTTACAGCCACCCCACCCTTATAACTGCCATTGAATTTCGACTACTGATAAGATTTTCGGTATATAAAAAGTCGGTAATTTATTTTACGTTTCACTCGAACCGGTCAGGGTCCAATTTCTATGAATTTTGCCACCCCCCCTCCTTTATCAAAGAAACCGCCACTGATAGAAAAATATGCAAATAGTTCATTTAAAAATGTAAGCAAAGTACATCATTTAGAATCTTACGTTCCTGGGCAAAATAATTTAGACTAGCGTCACTTTATTAAGGACATTTTTGTGAACTGACAGTAGGTACCACCAATTTTCATTTAAATTATTTGAATTTAATGTTTAATGCAGGAATAGCTTTGTTCCAATACGTCTGTACGGTTTTGGTACAGGAATGATAATTTCTGAGTAACTTTTCTAATTATCATTGCTATGCTAGGTCTTGAACCAAATTGAGCTCATAGGGTCACCTAGCACAAAGGACAAAAATGGAAAAAAGTGGCATGTGATAACTTCCTTTAAGGGTTCAACTCATGTAGATCTTTTTATGAAAAATAAAGCTCATTTTAATATTACTAATAATTGTCTACATAATTCCAAGCAATTGATCGGTCTGGTACAAGCACCGGTATCTCCATATTTTTGCCAAATTGAGTTATGTATATGGATATATATTTTTTAGAAATTCTCTTTCTTTTGTTCTTAAGCCGCGTTTCTCTACACTAGCAATAATTAAATAAATCCATTTTTTTAGATGCCACAGATATTAGACTGTGTAATAGTGAGGCTCCACATAAGCAGTAACATTTATACTAAGCAACTCACAATAGACAACATATTATGTAACTTTTAGGGCTCAGGTTAAATATTTTTCGTGTTACTTTTTAAACGTAGTGACTAAAACGAAGTAATTAAGTAGATTTGAAGACGCGAGATGTAAGACCGACAATGTATATTATATATAATATATATTGTCCTGCGTACAAAGGAATGACACCTCGAAAAGAGTATTAAATAAGTAGAACTTTATGATAAAGGTTTGTTCCAGAATTTTTATTTTTCTAACTGTATTTTTCAAAATATATGTCCTTGTTTTCATGTAATTAGTGGACAAGAACCATTTACCTCCATATTTACCATTACTAATACTAATAGCAACTCTTTACATATTAACTGTAAATCCATGTCAAAATGGTCTGGTTACATATAAAGAAACTAAAAATTGGTGACATTTTATAAAATTATAATAAGATTTTTCTAGCCTCCTGAAAGTTTTCCTAAATAGGGTATACTCGACTCTTGCTCTCGATCCCTCAGTTGATAACCTTCATATTCTTCAAAGTTTCTTTACTGAAATTTAGTTTGATATACTTCCAATCTATCTTCAATGAGTTCAATCTGAGAACTCGAGTTAATAATACTCTCCCCCCCGCTAAATTGTCCATCAGACATGGTGTTTTGCATTAAAATTTTTTGACAAATTTCGTATACAATTGAAGAAAAGGACATATAATTATTTTATTTTAGGTTTCTATGTGGCAGAGATCTTTTTAGGGAAAATTAAATTTTTCTCTGATAATAATAAGTTTTCTATATACTTGCAAAGAAAATAAACACACCCTATGGACAAATAAATTGAGAACCTCACCATGTAGGCTTAATTAACATTGATTCTCATTTATTTTTCTTCCATTTTCAATTAATTTCATCCTGGATTTCAAATAATCTCAATTACTTTCAATTAACATCAGCTCTTTCGCCAAATTTTATCTTCAAATAACATATTTGTTCCGTTTCTTTGAAATAAATTAAATTGCAGTACATTTCTCATTTATAAAAACTATATTATCAATCTAGAAGTAGATTATTTGAAATAAAAACATCTATCAGACTGGTTCATAATGAACTGAGTTCCAAGTTAACAGACGTTAAAAAATTACAACCGAATTGAGAATTTGTACATACTCTGTGCAATAATTACATTTAAAACTTTCAGAATAGCGTTTCCTTAAAATAACTTTATAGTTATTTTTGAACCACATTATATTTTATCACTTCCTGCAGCAGCAGTTATTTCCAACAAGAATTTTTTATTTAAAAGAATTACAACATAGATTATTATTCATCTATTTATTCACAAAATTCGTGTGCCATTCAATAACATCATCTAATTCAAACGAAGAAACGCATACGCGAAGGAGCCCAACAGCTAATCGCGCTGACCAAGACCAACAAGCATGCACGCAAGCCGAGCGTCCCGATGTCCGTCGATGTCAGGGCCGGCGGAGAGTGAAAATCCGGCGCTTGCGTCGCGAATGCCCTCGTCGCACACACAGTCGTCCTCCACACACAAGCAGCGGAGCGTCGCCGAAACCGAAAGTGAAAAGCGAATGAATCCCGCCGTTTTCCCCTACCCAGCTTTCGCTTTCTCGCTGGCGCACACGATAGTTCCCCTCCACACTTTCCCCGGTTGCACGGCATGCACGCATAGCACACCGTTCACCGGCAGAGCCGCTACATCGTCAGTAGGCCTGCGATAGAGCGCCTTCGAAGACGTGCTACGTATACATACCAACCATATAATAAATATTCACACACACAACTTTTTTGCATCAAAACACATACATAAACAAACGCGTGAAACGATTCAAGGTCGTCAAACGCCGGCCGGTCTTCTGCTGTAGTGCCGCGCTCCAGCCCCCTGAGCCATGGCACCCCGACGCCACTTAGGGCAAGTTCAAGGTCTTCTGGGCATTGACACCTCCTCCATTGATGACAATCCAGGTGTCGGATACACCCGGTGTTGCGTACCCACAGGCGAGTGCTTACGCGCCCAGCAGTCTTTGACGGCCAACCTCGATCAGATGCTGATATCCCTGGACGATCTCAGGGACACTGTTCGCGTGACATGTAACAACGAGCTGTGCACCTCGGGAAGGTACATGCATCGAGAGTGCTTTGATCAGTGGGAACAGTCCGTGCTCGCTTATCTCAAGACTTGCGGTAGGGCAAGGTCCTGGTCGGAGAGACAGCGGCATCAGAACTTGTGGACGAAAAAGGGCTACGACTTAGCCTACAAAGCGTGCGGGTGTAGGTGCGGTAGAGGACATTTGAAAAAGGACCTCGATTGGATGCCACCGCCGCCTACGAGCAACATTTTCGGGAGGATCGAAGAGATCGACAACGGGAAGAAGAAAAAACGCAGAAACAAAAACAACCCTAAACCGATGTTGGCTATTAGCGCTGGTCATGCCATTCCCGGGGAAGTACGCGGTAGAACAGGAAGTTTGTCCTGTTCCAGTAGCGGATCTTCAAGTCCTCCGACGTCTGGAAGTGAACCTAGCGTTTCCCCGGTTCACGCACATTCGAAAAAGAAGAGCAAAGTGGAGCTTTCTGAACGAATACGGTAAGTGCCTTGTAGTTTCGATACGAAACAATCTCAACACGAATTTTGTTGACCTTCACATGTTTGGATTTCGTTGCGTCGAATGTTAAAATCTACATTTTACATAGGTGATAATTATGCCCATAAAAACTGTTTACATATATTTTTAAACAATATAACTTCTCACATTAAGAGTTACACAAAACATATTAGTTAGTAGGTGGAAAAACTAAACTGCTAGTAGACGTTTTAAAAGCAACTCTTTATTCTAACATTTTCTGTTTCAAAAAAGTCTTATTTAAAGAATGAAATATGAATGAAATTAGACTTAACGTTTTGAGCGAGTTGAATTACTGTACTTGAAAAGAACACTAGCAAATGGTAACACACATCAATGATCACAAAATTTCTTAATAATATACTACGTTTCTTTTATTAACACTACGTAATATAATTTATATATAATTGAGAAATGTATCAAAATAATTAAAATTCGAAATAGGTGAGAATTAAAAAAATAACAACGTCGAATAACAGAAAAATGCAAATCTGCATCCTAATATAAATCTTGAAAAAACAAATAGTTTTCACCAGCCGCTAAAATGTTTGACACTACGGTTAAAGTTTCTTAGAATACATAAGAAAATCTGCCTAATTTGTATTTTAGATCAACTGTAAGAATATCTTCCAAGTATAATTAATTCTTAATATTTTTTAACATTTAATTAAAAATGGCTAATACTTAATTAAAAGCAAACTCATAAACTAATATAAACAAAAAATCAAACAAGAAGTACACAAACATTATATTTTATTTTTTGTGTGTATGGTTCAAGTACGTAATAATAGGCAATTGAAAAATAATATTGAGAAATCTTGCAAGGTAAGGTTTATATTTCCGATAAGTGGTATTTTTTACTTTGTCAATATTTAATAAAAAAATCGCAGTACAGAACAGCTGAGGAATAAAATATATCAAACTGAATTAAACAGAGAAATCAAATTAGAAGTTGTCAACTACGTCGTTTAACCCATTTTGAAAATTATCAAATTAAAATATATGAATTTAAATAAAATTTAAAATTAAGACAGACAAGAGAATAATATTCAATACGAAATAAAGGTAAGGTTTATATTTCCGATAAATGGTATTTTTTTACTTTCTCAATATTTAATAAAAAATCTCAGTGCAGAACAACTGAGGAATAAAATATATCAAACTAAATTAAACAGAGAAAATCAAATTAGAAGTTGTCAACTACGTCGTTTAACCCGTTTTGAAAATTAATAAATTAAAATATGTGAATTTAAATTAAATAATTGTTACTTTAATATTAAATGTTTTCATATGTTTGAAAAATTGTAAATATTTGTAATCATTAATTTACTTTTTTATTATTAAAAAAATGTTTTTCAATTTAATTATTTGCGATTCTCTGCTGAGTGACTTTTTTGCTCAGAATTTATCTGTTTTATTAATATTATATTATTATATTTTTACAACAAAAAATTAACATGTCTTTGAAAATAATATTTTATCTGGTCATTTTGCTATATTTTCTTCAAATATCTCTTAAAATAATTATTTTCATTAGTAGTAGTAACGTCTGTCCGAAAATTTTCATTTATTTGTAAATTTGTATTCCGGAGCTCAATTGGACAAATACTTCAACTTTTTTATGTAAGTACTTATTTTATCTGAGTTTAACTTCTTAGCCTTCATTACAAAAATTAGAAATATTTATATAATTATGACTTTAAATACAAAACTAGTAGTAGTATTAAATATAGAGCACAGCAGCTTTTAGCATGGTGCACAGTAGCGTAGATATTTTAACACATATAGAGTTTAGTTGAAAGCTATGTAGATGAAAACCTACAATACGATAAGTGACTTAACAACAAAATACAACTAGACTTAAAATATTTTTGATTGAACACGAAAATAAAAAAATTGGATTCGGTTTACCTCATGAAGATGACTGGCAGTTGAAACTCCGTGAAGTTAATCAAAATTTTAATAAATTTATTTTAAAACATATATTCTCTGTGAAAAAAAAACAAGTTTATGCGATAGTAGAACTGAACTTTACAATTTTTAAAACTATGCAGACGAAAAACAAGAGAAACGAAACATATGAAATGTTTCAGAACATGGCACAAAAATACGTATTAAGACAAAAATATACAGCTGGGGAACAAATTCTCTCGAGATTTGACAGTTTATTGAACATAAGATAATATATTGTTTCTAGTCAAGAATATTCATGGCATGCGCTTGCCTCAAATAATTGCAATTTCGAATAATTATTTATGGAATATACTGTATTGCATTCAATAGATTGTAAAATCTCTAAAATATAGTAGCATACTTGCTTTAATAGATTTTAGTTAACTTTTTTTGTTCATAGCACAACTCCCAACTCGTTGTCTCTGTGAGCTAAGTTTTCCTTAAACTCGGTCTTCCTTACCTTTTAATGTCGACAAATAATTCATTAAAATATGTCATGAGTGAAAACAACTGATTAGAAATACTCGCTGCTATAGATTGATAGGCAACCCGTCAAAATCGTGTTCTCTATAAAAATTGCCTATAAATTAATTGACTTAAAAACATGGAAATCTTATGGTGAAATCTTAGATTATAATAATTATGTTGCTCAAAAACACAAGTGTATTTCTATTCCTTTTTGCTTAAATGTAGAGAATGATTAAGTACGAAAATAATTTCAATTTAGTAAATGTAATTGTGCAAAATATTTAAATAAAGCAAAATTCATAATTGAAATTTAAAACGTATACAAGGAATTTCTTTATCTAAACTCGAGACAAACATTTTAACATAAATCAAACAAATGCATTGAATATATAAAAAAGTAACTGGCAATAAAACTAAAAATGTAATTGTAGATTTAATTTCCAAGGTTTCGCAAAACGAAGATAAGAAAATTAGCAATCAATATTTTAAATAACATTTTGTAGCGTATCTAATTTATATATGCAAAACAAGGCCAAATATTTTTCCGATTAGCTATACTTTGTTTACGTCATTTTAAAAGATGAAATCTCAGATATCTTAGCGACTTATTGCCAAGAAATTGAAATCCTTGCATTGCGAATTTTATGACAATTCCATTTCAAACGAAATTATCATAAAGAGTGTTAAACAACATTATCCGTGACTTTTTGAAGGAAAACAACATGGTCAAAATACAGTAATAGAGAAATATTAAAAGAAAACGGTACATGTTTGTTATCAACGAGGTCAAAAATACCAAGCAAATATTCCCATATCATACTTTGAGTTGCAGTTTTCATTTCATTGTACAGGAAATCAAAAAAGATATTAAAAACTCTTCTGTTACTATTGATCTGCATTTAATTAGTACTGTAACCATATCGTATCGAGTTTGCTGGATAACAATAGATAGCTTTGATCATCCTTCTTATAATCAACCACATCAGCTAAATATTTTCCTTGTTTCTGAAACAAATTGCAATATCCACGACTGGATTTTATAAACCTGTAATAATATTTTGTATTATAATAGGGATAACTAATATTTACGATAAATGTAAAAATGCGCCATAAATTGCTTAATCCCGAACAATACATAACCTATAAATTACTTGTTTCTTGTTTGGCAGTATAAAATTAAGATATAATTTTTGTTGTTAGTTTAAGGTACTTACTTTTTAGACTCAATATGTTATTTTTAACAAAAACTAATTTAACTACGTATTGTACGCGTTTATTGTAAACGCAAACACAACCACCTTAGAATAAAGAAAAATCCAACATTACTTTTGATTTAAATATACAATGTGTCTCTATCTGTAAAGAGCCAGAAGCGAGTAAAGGTGGGGCCAATAATCTCTATTAAATAATTAATTGATACTATTTCCAAAATACTTGAAAAAACTCGAATTTATCATAAACAATGAAAACATTTTCTTAACAAATCTTTATACTACATCGTATTTGCTATTTAAATAAAATTTAAAAATAAAACATAATAAATTGTAATAAATAAGTTACAATTTATTACTCTTTGTAAGGTTCTCTCTCCCCGAATTGACCATACAATATAGAGCAGCACACTCCCTACAAGGCACGCATAGCTTGATATTTATATTATTGTTGTTAGGAATTGCTATGTCAATTAAAGTTATTTCCGAGAGACTTTATCTACCAAAACTATATCTAGTCTATTGTGAGCAACAGTCCGGTCAGTCAGTATCGTGCGGTCCTAGTACAGGTGGTAGTTGTTATCTTCTAAAACAGATTCTGGTTTGTATTTATTGTAAGGTAATCTCACCCACTGTGATAGTTCAAGTTTCAGTGCTAGTTCCTGGTGCAGTATATTATATATTATTATTATAGTATATTTACGGGTCGTTACTTGTATTCTGTTCCTGCGAACGCGACAACCTCCTGTGATATGCTGGATAGATTCAGATGTTTGGCAACCGTACCTGCATTTATCGTTGTTAATAGAAGGGTCTTTAACGATGTACTTTAGGTAGTTCTTAGTCGGGATTACTTGATCTTGGATTGCCAATATAAAGCCTTCCGTTTCAGGAAACATATGCCCAGAGATCAACCAGTAGTTCGACGCTGCACTGTCGACATAATCTTGGTTGACATCATTTATATGTTTTCCATGAAGGGACTTCTCTTTCCATTTCAGCAGTTTCTGATCAGTGGTCTGGTGGTGTAATTGGATGTGTTGTTCTGTCAGTCGCAGTGGTGTTGAGTCATCAATCTTGCACATGACTCTGTGTAGATTAGAAAATTCCGCGAGTTTCGGGAAATAACTACGCAAAATAGAAATTTGTTGATCTAATAGTTTGCTTAGATCTGCCAATCCTCTTCTTCTTTCATACCAAAGTATGGCAAAGTTGTACGTTCGACAGAGCTCTTTGGATTTATTACTATTATCCCGATTTGACCATACAATGTATGGCATCACACTCCCTCTAAGGGGAAAATTCACTAAACCCCAGATATACTACATATCAAAAGGGTTTATCTCTATGGGAGCCCTTGCCAGGTTATCAGGCCCGTGGTTGGCGTCGTGGCTGCAGTTCCCCATAAATTTTCTGACCGTCCGGGCTGTTCCTAACAGGACGGCTTTTTGCATTTGTTTGTAAAGGTGTTCGTCCAGACCGAGGTATTTTAAATTGTTTAACAGATGTTTTGGGACTAGTCCTGTCGTTGACATAACAATTGGTACAGTTCGTGTGTTGTTCATGTTCCACTGAGTCTTTATTTGAAATTCCAAATCTCTATATTTGGTTATTTTCTCAGCCTGCTTGATATTTATATTATTGTTGTTAGGAATTGCTATGTCAATTAAAGTTGTTTTCCGAGAGACTTTATCTACCAAAACTATATCTGGTCTATTGTGAGCAACAGACCGATCGGTCAGTATCGTGCGGTCCCAGTACAGCTTATAGTTGTTATTTTCTAAAACAGATTCTGGTTTATATTTATAGTATGGTAATCTTACCGACTGTGATAATTCATGTTTCAGTGCTAGTTCCTGGTGAAGTATTTTTGCCACAGCATCGTGTCGTTCTTTGTATTCAGTTGCAGCGAACGCTTGACAACCTCCTGTGATATGCTGGATAGATTCAGATGTTTGGCAACCGTACCTGCATCTGTCATTGTTAATAGAAGGGTCTTTAACGATGTACTTTAGGTTGTTCTTAGTTGGAATTACTTGATCTTGGATTGCCAGTATAAAGCCTTCCGTTTCAGGGAACATATGACCAGAGATCAACCAGTAGTTCGACGCTGCACTGTCGACATAATCTTGGTTGACGTCATTTATATGTCTTCCATGAAGGGGCTTCTCTTTCCATTTCAGCAGTTTCTGATCTGTGGTCTGGTGGTGTACTTGGACATGTTGTTGTGTCAGTCGCAGTGGTGTTGAGTCATCAACCTGGCACATGACTCTATGTAGATCAGAAAATTCTGCGAGTTTCTGGAAATGACTACGCAAAATAGAAATTTGTTGATCTAATAGCTTACTTAGATCTGTCAATCCTCTTCCTCCATCATACCGTGGCAAAGTTGTACGTTCGACAGAGCTCTTTGGATGGTGATTTTGAGCTTTTGTTAGTAAAACTCGAACTTTTCGTTGTAATTGTTCAATGTCAGTCTTGCACCAATAAACTATACCGAAAGAGTAACTGAGCACTGAACACGCATAGGTGTTAATAGCCTGAAACAGATTTTTACTGTTTAGTTTGGTTTTCAACAGTCGTCTTACCCTTCTATAAAACTCTGCTGTTAGGTCCTTTTGGCTTCATTCAGTGAGATTTTGGTTTGCCAGGTGGCCATGGCATGTTCTAAAAAGTTAATAATACAATTATTCACTTTATAGAGTTTCAGCACCTTAATGAGCCAATCATGTGGAACTGAATCAAAGGCCTTTTTGTAGTCCACATATGCCATGTACAGATTACGTCGTTTGGCGTGGGCTTGATTGCAGACAACGGAATCAATTATCAGTTGTTCTTTGCAACCCATCGAATTTTTCGCGCATCCCTTTTGTTGTTGAGTAATTATGTTGTTCAGTTCACAATGTTATTACTATTATTATTACTATTATTATTACAATATTTGCCGTTTTCAGATGATGACAGACTTTGGACAAATATTTGTTAATTGACATTTGTCACCTTTTATAAAAAAACCGTCAAGATTTCGTTTTTATCGAAATACAACTATCTAAATAGTAACAATTTCTTAGCATTAAGACTTTATACAATAAATGTACTTTAGTTTGTTACTAACGGTTTTTCCTTTTCATTATACCTTAATGCAACATTAATCGTTTTTAAGTTATTAATACAAAATCTAAACTCTTATATGTTAATTTTTTCTTCAAAACTGTCATAGCCCAAAACAAAAAAAAAAATCTAATAATTTACACCCGGGCCTTTTTCATAATCAGCTTGTCACTTGTAGTTTTGTAACTTGCAGAATTTGCAACATCAAAATTATTCTACAAGTTACAACTTGTAAAATCCATAATATTAGAATTCGAAATGTGCACGAGAGAAGCACAGAGTACAGATCATGCAAAAAACATTCGCAAATATTGGCTAATATGTCAAATTTGTACTGACAATTCAAGGAAGTAAATGTCAACCCAAGGTTGATAAAAATTAAATAAAAATTCAATTTGGAAATACTATAACACGCAAATACCTATTAGCTTGATTCTCAATATAATTATCAAAGAATATATGTCGGACAAAATTAATTCCTAAACTAACCGTTACTTGGTGCCATCCATCGTCTAGGTAGCCCTTCCCAATTTAATGTCTCTACTACTACTTGACGTAAAACGTTTTCAGTATGAAACAGAAACTACAAGTGCAAGTGTTTTGTAACTTGTAGATTATATTTTTTTACTAATAATATTAGTGTGATGATTATGAAACAGGCCCCAGTTATCCTATAACGAGTTTTTTAGAGAAATGTTGTGGATCGGGCAAAGTAAAACACTATAATCCTTTCTACGTGACTAACATCACTGTATTATTATTATGCCTCTTACAGGACCTCCGAACAACGGACTTTTTCAAAATAACCAGCATAGTTATACCTTAATATCAGCCAAGAATCACTTTGGGTAAATCGAAAATCTAAATTGCCTTCATAAAACCAAATTAATTTTATGGGTTAATCTTAAAGAAATCAAAATTGGAGTAATACAATTACTGATCTATATTAAAAGATTTAAGAAAAATAGTTCGAAAAACATTGTCAAACAATGGAAGACTTTGACTGGTACAAGACTGTACCACGGAAACAACTACATATACTGGAAGCACATCCTCTAGTAGAACACACAAAAGTACAAACTGTCGTTACAAACATGGGTATATTGCTACTGTAGTTAAAAAATCAGTCGCACGGTCATGTGCAATTTATATTTGTAATATAAAAAATATCATGCTAGTAACAGGCTATTGAAATGTTATATTTTATTTTAAACAATTAAAAAACATAACAATATGCCTTGATAAGTTGGTCATAGCTATAAAATCCGATTTCTCATCAATTTAGGTTTTATTAGCAATTGTATTACAGTCAGTGAAAAAGTATTCATGGTCAAAATTTGACACTTTTGTTTTTAATGATAGCTTTAAGGCGAAAGACGTATAAAATACTCATGTTATGTATCAAAAGTTACCAGTTAAAATTTGTCCGGTTTTATACACATGCATGATTTCTTTCAGGGGTTCTTTCTCTTCCAGTTGCCCTAAAATAAAATTAAATTTTATTCAACTCCACTAAAATTCAGGGAATTGTTAACATTGGTTTTCTCACTGCCGCTATCCATTTTTCACGTTGGGGCAATTTATTTACTGCAATAGGGAAGTAGTAAAACTTACAAGCAGTGGTAACTGCCTTGTACTTGCTTTTTCGCACACAACACATAAAATGGACCATACTTGTATAAACCCCAAACTTCAACATATGCCATACGCGATAAATCGAATATGATATTCAGTCTTAAAGCATAAACCTTCTGGAGGTAATCTGCAGTGCTTATATGTCATGCCAATGATGGAAAGAGAGGGCCATTGTTTCCCAGATTTAGTAAGAGCTACAAACTTGGTTTCAGTGTAGCAAATTAGCAGCAACAAAATAGCAATAAATAATAACAGTGGTTTAGATCCAGAGTTCTTAAATCTAAGCTTAATTGACCTCCCTAGAAAAGCACACCTTGGGTTGAATGATGCAGTTCTCAAAAGAAACTTTTTAGATATTTTCTTTTGCACTCGTGAGAATTATTGACATACTATGTGTTATAAGAATAATAATTTCTAACATGCTGATTGACTCAGAAATGATAAATGTGTGTGATTTGTCCTAACTTTAATGCTGTTTTAAAAAAACTCAAAAAATCCCAAATTTTTCTGAAACTTTTGCCGACAAACATTTCGCGACAATAAAACGTCTGAAAATAATCCGAACGCATCAACAGATAGTGCAGATGTTCGAATCATCATACAGCAAACATCGTAGGTGTTCGTTATTTATTTGAATTCAAATAAATAAACGACACCATTGATAGAGACAGATAGCGTTCCATCAATAATCGTAAATATTTTATATTTTTATTTTCAATTGCGAATGTTAAAGACGACATATGCGTTTTTGTTGTTATCAGCTTTAATATTTTTTCTCATATCAACACTAAGCGAAGTCTAAATTTAGATATTGTTGTGCTGCGTAAACATTTAAATAAGGCGAGATATTTTGTTTGAAGACGCGAGATGTAAGACCGACATCTAGGATTTTCGTACAAAGGAATGACACCTCGAAGAGAGATATTTTGTATTGTATTACATAATAAATATGTTTGTATACACATATATGGAAATGCAACGTATTTTAGCTTTCGTTTTAAAACTGGATAGCGGAATGCAATATTAAATGTGAATTAATTAACCTTTTGAAATACGCCGGGTTCAAAACGAGACATGGACATTGTAACATTATGACTAGAACGAGAAATAACACGTTGGAATGTCTTGATTTTGATGAGGTTTGTAAACTTTATTAAAAGATAAAGTCTCAGAGTGCATACAGAAATTCGGTTTCAACAAACACATATTCATCACACTAACCGAAATAATTTAAATAATTAACATTATCCAATCGTTGGAAGAGCTTTGATGATTATTAAATATTATTTTTAAGTTTTCTTGGGAATAACACAGCAATTAAATTAAAAAAGCTGTATATTGAAAGAAATTCAACAAATTAATAAACTAAACATATAAGTAATAAAAACAGAATCTTCATTCGAAACAGAAGCTTATAGAAAACCTACTCATACTAACAGATACCTAAATTTCAATTCAAATCATCCGAATACAGTAAAGAAAGGTGTTATTAAATCATATGATAAAGCAAAGACCAACTGTTCTGATAATAATAAATTCAACAAAGAAAAAACAATTATAAAAAATGTTCTTACTGGAAACAATTATCCCACAAAATTTATCAACAAAGAGTTAAACAGACTTGAACAAAGAACAAAACCGTTTCGAATCAACCCAGAACTTCTCTTATTAACACTGCTACTCAAGACAACCACATTATAGTTACAACTATACCATACATACAGGGCCTGTCAGAAAGATTGAAAAGAGTGGGCAACAGATTTAATGTGTAAAACAAAATTCCAAACAAGAAATACACTGAAATCCCTAATATCGAAAACAAAACCAACCAACGAAACTCAGAATTCAAAAAACTGCATATACAAGATTCCTTGCGAATGCAATAAATTTTATATTGGAGAAACATCGAGACCATTAAACATACGAATAAATGAACACAAAACGAAAAATAAAAGAGTCTGCCTTAATTCTTTTGAATGAAGACGATTGTATCGCTTCTACTTCTGTTACCGACAATTAAGTAAGAAATTATTAATGGTCATCTCCTTTTGAACAACCCAGTATCTTTTTCATACGTTTTGCCTTATGACGTTAATGGGATCACTGAAACAGCAGAATTCTTTGATCGCATTTGGCGAATGCGCTATCTTATAACAAAGTCGTACCTAGGAACGCCACTTATAAATTCTTAAGACAACTCTGTCAAATTCTTCAAACTTGAAAGCTGTTTAATTTAATACATAATCTTTGGATTTTTTTGTGCTACCTGTATATTTAAAAACAACTAAAATTGTATGTCAACTTAAATGGCATAAATCAAACTTTTAATTTTGCA
Organism: Octodonta nipae; assembly: GCA_034190945.1. Taxonomy (NCBI): domain Eukaryota; kingdom Metazoa; phylum Arthropoda; class Insecta; order Coleoptera; family Chrysomelidae; genus Octodonta; species Octodonta nipae. The sequence continues at coordinate 53,586,629 of CM067216.1, forward strand.
ATTCACATTTTCATTATATATTTTAAAGCCATTGACAACGAAGTAAGAATCGACTTTGAAACGTTTGGTATTTTCTTTGAATATACAGCTTTTTTAATTCAATTCTGGTGTTATTCCCAAGAAAACTTAAAAATAATTATAAGAGTATTAAATATATTAAAAACAACACAAAACCAACTTCAAGTAAATAATATTTTGCATTGACAATGAAATGCTCATTTTGAAGTAAGTGCAAAAAATATTCTTTCCTAAATAAGGAAAACTTATTTATTTTCTCTCTAACTTAAAAAAAATATATTTAATTTACAGAATTTGTGTTATCTATTTATTGTTCCCACATATCCAAAAATAAGATATTTTACTTCTAAGCAACATTTATATTTTTTTACCTATCGCGTTTACTATTGCATACAACAGAACAACTTTTTTCTAAATATTAATATTTATGAATAAAGTTAGCCATATTATTCCAGTTTAAATTGACCCACTATATATGTAAACAAATTGAGAACCTCGATCTTTTTTGAAATCTGTGAATTATCATTCTTTTTGGTTTAATTCCAAATACATTTATTTAATGCTGAGTCTTCCTCCAAATTTTGACGTAAAGTTTTTATATTTTTTTTATTGATATGGTATAATTTGATGAAACGTTTGATATTTAAAAAAAGATATTTCACCGAAATAAAATTCAGATTTTAGACAAAGCTTATACAAAACTGAAAAAAGTAACATATAGATCTTTATATGAAGATTAACTTTGTTCCTAAATATTATTCTAAAAATGTTTTTTATTTGAATCCATTTCATTTAGAAAGCTCTATATGCAGACCATTTGGGTACCTCATTCTTGAACAATATCTTCAAATAGTTATACCTCTGCTTTCAAACAACGACAATTTCTTCCGCTCAAACTACAGCCTTCACCAAATATTATTTTAATATTATTAAACAAAGATTTTAATCTTTTATACAAACACATTAATAGATTATCACCCTCGAATTATCATTAAAAATTAAATTTGCCAAACTTCAAATTTATATCTTTTTAATTAAGATTTTATGCCATTGGCAACGAAGTCAGATGAAGAATGTAAATTTTTTATTTATATTTGAATATAGACTTTTTCTCAAGATAACTCCAGTTATTTACAGAAGAGGCCATAGAGTAAATTAGAAAGTACACATATGTTTCAGAAAACAATCAGATCATTCTTTTTGAGATTGGTTGAAAATCTAATCCAACCAATTCAAGGGGAGATCCAGATAAAATTTCCTCAGGACCGAAAAATTTTGTGACTGGACGGCAGGCCATGTCTTGTTTCGATAGACGGAAGAAACTCGTACTAAGTAGTACTCAGTATGGGGCTTCTCTATCCATTTGTACATCTTGCATTTCCTGAGCTATACAAATTTGAAAGTTTCTTTCTTCCACGATCTTGGATTTAAGATTTCCTCGTTATAGTTGAATGTTTCTCTCTTGGGCGATCCCGTTACTATATTTTATGAACCCAGCAGTCGTGTGTTTTTCATCAAAATGTCTTTTTTATTTCTTTATACACTGTAAATGATGATTTTCAAATTTGATGTTGTACATTCTTTCTCCGTTTTCATTTTACTTCTTTTATCCATTTTATAATGTAGGAAATTTTACACTTTTTTCGTATTGTAATGTTTTTATTTACTCTTCGGGTTCTTGGATTTATTTAAGAACATATCAAACTCACTTTAATTTATTTCCACTAACTTCATGTACACACAACTATTTATCTTGAACACCTGATGTTTACTCGGAATTCTCTAGCAGGTTTCTCGATTATTCGATGAGATTCTATGAATTTCCATAGAGCCACTCGCCAACCTCGAGTCGCCAGACCAACATTTCGGATTCCACAAAATATTGTATGAATGCCGACTCCACGAAATATCGGATGAATTCTCGTCAAAGTATTTATGTACGTCTATATTTATTTCGTGCTCATCTTTCTCGATCATATCTAGTTTGCATAGATTTCGCATAAAATATCTTACGCCCCTTGTTATTCTAATGTATTCCAAAAAGAATGTCACAAATATATTTCCTACGAACATCGAATTCTGATGTTTTTAATTCTTATTCTTTAACCGGTCACACTTCTTCGTATACATTCATGTTGTATCTAAGTAGGTGGATAAAGTCTATCGATTGTCTTAATTGTAGGTAGGTAGGAATTGTAGGTATTAGTAATGTATTTTTTAATTATTCTGGAATAGTTTATTAAAAATTTTATCCTTTGAGATGTTTTTAATGGATTCTCTCTACTAATAATATGCCTTAGTGTGTCATGTATTACCAGCTGTCTTGGTGAATTTCCACTAATATAGCTGATATCTCTTTATTTGTTTTGTTTATATACACAACAACAAAGTATATTTTTCCTAAATATTACTTAACAGTTAACAAATCATACCTTATGTTTCATATTAAGGTGAAATACTCAATTCGGATTTTTCTTTAGAACTTTCAAATGTATAAGATTGAGGTGGTAAATTTGCTTCATACTATTCTACAGAAAAAATCAACTCGTTTTTTAAAAGTCTCATACAATAACCTTCTTTTCCGGGACAAACCCTTAAACCACGTTTTAACGACAAAAATGTCAACACTACCTGTTAGAAAGGCGAGAGGAGGTAAATGTCAAACCGAGTCACTCGAGGCGACAAATTTCCTTGTTCTTATAACACGAATAATGCACGCGACAAGACTCACGATACTCCGTTGGTGGGGATTTATAGCGTTTTCGTCATATGTTTTGTATTTAGAAATGTAGAAAATCTCTACATCAAACTAACTTGCAATGTATAATCAATCGTACATAAAGTAAATTATACTGTAACCATCCGGTTATACAATGTGAAAATTTCACATGATAGTTTACCACAGTAAAACTTCATGCAAAATTTACTTCAAAATCGCCCATAACCATTGACATCGACCCCAAATATCATTCAGAAAACAATTAAGGTAGGTTTGTTAAAACAAATTATAATTTGTTATTATTTTCAAGATTATAATTCACGTCTTTGCAATATCGTATAATTTTCTATTTAAGAATTTTTCCATATTTATGTAGCTTTAAAAGCAACGACCCTCCTGATTTAATAAGCACTATTACCACCAAACCTTTTCTACAACGCAAAAAACCCGGAAAACCACTGACAAAAGCAACTCTGCCTCCTGGTTACACAAACACCCATTATGATAAAGGGTACTTTCGTCAAAGGTTATGCACCTATACAATATCCCTAATGGCCATTACCAAAGACCATATCAATATGCTCTCGAAGTCCTTTACATTCTTTCACGCCGATTGCCACGCACGTTTTTCCCCATTTTTCCGCATTCTTTGATCATTTTCGCAACAGGCTTTCATTTTCGCCGGGGAGAAATACCGCGAGTTACGACAAAGTCACACGCCGCATGTGGAAAGTCGATGGAAAATGGTAAAAACGGCACACACAGAGAGAGCGAAGCCCGTCGAAATGAATCTATCCGAGGGATTGTTAGCAAACCCGGGGACCCTTTTCGGTGGAAAAAGAGGCCTAACAAAAGGAACAGTGAGGGTGGCATAGAAAGACGAGCATTCGTAGTGAAAGAGACTGCGGATCTTTCGATCGATGAGACGTCGTTTGTCATTTCTTTTTACCTCTGTTGACCTATCAGAAATTTGAATGAAACGAACGAAGGATATGTACCTTTTTAGGTCCTGGAAATATCTTATTTTAGAACCATTACGTGTTGTGTAGGACATGATTTGTTATCAAGGTATGTGATGGAACTAAAAAGAAATTTCAAAACTAAATTAAGGGATTATCGTAGCGATAACTACATGATTCAATTTTTTTACCAAGTCAAGTAACAACTAACAGTTTAAAAAAATAACTTTGTTAAAATAAGAGCAATTTTTTATGATTTTCTCGTTTAAAGTTACTAGTTTTGTTTCCAAATCTAGAAATATTGTTACAGGTAGTAAAATGCTAACACAGAAATTAAAATAATGCAAATATATAATAATATGATAGATATTTATATATAAATTGTTTAATGTTTATGCTTATCAGAGTGTTTTCAAAATGGGAAATTTATGAATTAACAATTATATGGCATACAAACTCATTTACGAAATTACGTGACAAAATTAATAGTAGAACAAAACCGACATCAACGGGTTCTAATGATAAAACTTGACTAATTGACATAAAATTCAACATTTTTTATCGAAGCGTTTTTATTTTTTAACAAAATCCACAGATAAAACCGTGTTTGCTACTATAAGCAATGTTGAAGAGAAATGAAAAACCTACAAAATGAGGTACTATAGGCTCAACTTCGTTAATTTGTTTCTTAGATAATGGAACCTTTAAACAAAATTTCAAAAAAATAAATAATCGCTTACATGTTTTTTTATTTTATAGCTGAAACATTCTTATTAACTGAAGCGATAGATCTTCTTATACCCAATTCATGTTCTAAAAATAAATACTGTAGCCCCAGTAGTTTTTTCAAAATTTCAGTCAATCCTATGGAAGACATATTTTTTTGAACGGCCCTGTTACCTCACCGGATGACCCCATCATTATGAATAAACCACCGTTGGAAAGTAGAAGAGTTGGTCTAGAGACCCCTCATCTCACTTTTTGAAAATTTAAAGTATAAATCCATATAAGTATTGAAAATATTTGGCCATTCCGTAAAAAAATATTTGGACTAGTCCATTCGAAATATTGCTAAGGGGTGGTACTATATTCTTATTATAAATAATCTTAAAGCAAATTTTAATTGTAAGCAGGCACATGTTTATATTTCTTGCATAATATGGATTTATGTAATAAATTTAGCAAAATGGAATACCTACACTCCATTAAGCCACAGTTTATAATGACGGAGCAATCAAAATATTACGCTAAATGCGAAGGCTATTGCAAGCGATTTTTCCATTTGTAAATGTTTTAATAAAAGATCAACACATACCTACCTATATATCTAAAGAAATTTGGTTTGTCACTAATTAGTATTTATTAACAAAAATTTAACCAGAATCTGAATTGAACAACATAAAAATTGAATTGTTAACTAATTGAAGAATAACATCTTATGTCTTCTATTGTTAACTATTATCAATTTGTATCAGCTTTTCATTTTTATTTAATAATAAAATATAAAATATACTGAAAGTGTAAACAAAGGAACCTACTATTATTTACTTATGTTGTAAAAAATCAGTGAATAGAGAAGGCAAATTTTCGTTTTTTATTTAAATTTAAAATAAGAATTTTAAAAATGATTGCTCCATCATTATCATCATTGTCTTTCTAAATGGAGTTTAGGTATTCCATTTTGCTAAATTTATTACATAAATCCATATTATGCAAGAAATATAAATATGTGTCTCCATAAAATTTAAATTTACATTAAGATTATTAGTTATAAGGATATAGTATTCAGCAATAATGGACTTATTTTTTAGGAATGTATTTATACTTATATGTATTTATAGTTTAAATTTTAGAAAAGTGAGATGAGGTGTCTCTAGATCAACTCTTCTACTTTCCAACGGTGGTTTATTCATAATATTAGGGTCATTCGGTGAGGTAATATGGCCTATCAAAAAAATATGTCTTCCATAAGATTGACTGAAATTTTGCAAAAACTACCTGGGCTACAGTATTTATTTTTAGAACATGAATTGGGTATGATAACATCTATCGCTTCAGTTAATAAGAATGTTTCAGTTATAAAATAAAAAAATATGTAAGCGATTATTTATTTTTTTGGAATTTCGGGTAAAGGTTCCATTATCAAAGAAACCATTTAAGGAAATTAAGCGTATAGTAGCTCATTTTGTAGGTTTTTCATTTCTCTTCAACATTTCCCATAGTAGCAAAACACGGTTTTATCGGTGGATTTTGTGTAAACGATAAAAAACTAAATTCTTACCGATTTTTCGCTGTTTTTTTATAAGAAACAAAAACGCATCGATAAAATTGTTGAATTTTATGTCAATTAGTCAAGTTTTATCAGTAGAACACGTTGATGCCGGTTTTGTTCTACTATTAATTTTGTCACCAAAAGGTCTTTCTCTCCGTAAATGACCTGAGCTAATGGAGAATTTCCCGAGTGTCACTCGTCTCTCGAAGTTCCGTTGGACTTCCATCGTCTTGAAAGCTGATGATATGACATTCAAAGCTATTGAATCGTTGTGAAATCAACAATTTCATCCGACAAAATTCCAAAGAAACTTCGAGGAAATAAAATAAACTTTACATTGGAGAAACATCTAGACCTCTAATTGTACGAATAAATGAACAAAAATATTACCAAAAGACAATGCGAGAAATCTAAAATTTGTGATCATGCTTGGGACCCAGGTCATAAAATACATTTGGACAATTCGAAAATACTACACAAAGGGGAATAAAATACAAAACGAAAATTAAAAGACTCTGCCTTAACTCTCTTAAGTGAGAACGATATTGGGATAATTCATTAGGTTTTTCCAAAGTTTTTCCGTAATGACGTTAATATGATTACTGAATCAACAGAATTTTTTGATCGAATTTTACAAAAAAGTTGCACCTAGGAGCGCCACATAAATTCTGGAGATAACTCTTCCAAGTTCTTCCATCTTTGATTAATTTATATGACATTTAGAATTATTTCTGCTACCCTGTAGATCTAAAACACAACAAATTTCCTTAGTTATGTTATCTAATATTATCAAATCGATAGCTTTGATATTCAATTTTATATTTTGTTCTGATTTGAAGACGAGGTCAGAACAAGGCTTTGACACATTTTGATATTTTTGAATATAGAGCCTTTTTTCAATTTTTTTTTTTCAATGTGGTGTTATTTTTCACCAATACCACTTAAAGAAACCAGAAGAAGCCACAAATAAGCTTCAGGAATCAATTTGAATTCAAATCAGTGATATGATGTTAACACATTAGTCGATAATGGTATACAAAACCACAACCAGTTTCCCCGAGAATTACTTGATAAACTAATATTTATTTCCGTGAAATAGACTAACATTACAATCAACGGAAGATAGATAACCAAACCACAACCCCAGGTGCCGCTATTAAATTACAATCTTTACTCGCATTATATTAAAGACGACAGACCAAAACCAGTAACTGTACCAGGAGCACTTCACTAGAAAAATTTGTTCATTACCTAGCAGATTTTTCTTGCTTTGCTGGGTGACACATTTTAAATAGAACACATACAGGGCACTCCATAAAATTGTCAATTCAGTCAGAACAATATAGTGTAATTTACGCAAAATATTAGTCCATGTATGTCATATTCTAATGAAAACAATACTTACAGAACATTCAGAACCTGTCGAGTTTTTAAACAGAGTTTTCCAAGTTAACGTTCTAAAAAGGCCTTTCAGTCCATACGTAGCAAATTATTTCATTTCCTTGGGAAAATTAAGTCGCAGTAAACGATATATACACGACATACATTCTGGCTTTTTCACTACCTTCTCTGTCTGAAGATTTTAAATAAAACCAGCAATATTTAAAAATATGTTTGTATACCTTTAGATAGAATCGTTGAGTTTCATGACAAGAATGACATTACTGTCAAAAATGCCTTTGTTAGAGATTTCTTAATATTTTTAGGGTGCATAATAAAAACAGTTGAAGAATCTGTCTCTTCAGTCTTTGGGCTTGCGAAAAGAACGGTTTGTAAAACATAAATTCTTCTAAAGTGGGACCTATAAAGAAGACTTTTACTGGTTACTTGATTGAGACTAACTTCTAATATGGTGACAACTATTATACACTAATTTCTGAACTTAAGAACGCAAAGTACTTTGTGGGTTGTGTATTTTGTCCTTTCTCAGACCTTTACTTGCTTCACTCATTTTTGGTTCTATTTATTCATGAAACAGTTCTGTTGTTTACATGGAAAATGTGTCTTGAGAAGGAAAAATTTGGTTCACTCATTTAGAAGAGTTCAGTTCAGTTGTGTATGCAGTAGATTTGTATTTATCTAACAAATACTTGACAACTTTCATCTCGTTGGACCTTGTTTCTGTAACTTTTAATCAGAGTCCCCAAATAAATGTTACATGTAAAGCAATGGTTATGATATAGCATGGTTAACTTTAATTTTCATGTCCTCCAAGGTATTTTATTTAGCACCATTTGTGCTGTTCTCTATTTTTAATTTTCTCAGTGACAATATATAACACACAGTAGACAGTGAAGGCTTAGGTAAAATTACATTTTATGTAACAAGTTTATCTTTTTATTTTATTTTAATTTCTGCAAACATTATTTTACTACACACTTTCATTCATTTCTGTTGATAGCTTTAGCCTCCCATGACTCCATGTCCATTCCCCGCAGATCTTCTCCTGCTTAATCCCCCATCTTCTCCGAGATCATCTTTTTCTTTTCACTCCTATCGATTATCTGTTGATCATTATTTTTGGACCCTGTCTCTGTTCATTAGCGTGTCCTACCCATCTGAATCTGTGACAGTTCTTGTTTTTTTCTTCTCCTTCACCCGGCTTTCCGTACATACGCCTGTGTATATCTTCCTTTCTTTTGCTGCATACTCTTCATTTGATTTGTCTTCAGACAAATCAGGATACCATCGAAACCCTCAGCATCCTATACTTCTTGCTTCTCTTTTATTACCTCAATCCCAGCGTCTCCTCTTTCAGTTTCTTCGAACTTGACCGCCTAACATGTAAAATATCTCATCCTGTAAACTACATGTTGGCATCTTCATTTCTACCCTCAGTTCTGACTCCATATTACCATATACGGTTTTCTCTTGATCTATTTTCAGTCCAAATTTCTTTGCCTCCTTTTCTATCGTTTCTTTTTTTTGATATTATTACTTAATTCACTAGGCAATATATTGATAGAACATAGGTATAGAGTATACTTTATGCAAGATATTAGTCCAAATATGTCATATTCTGTAACTATTATTTCTATTGATGTAACCTTAAAATTTGGGTCCCGTGCTCTGAGTCCCTGGTCTACTGCTAAAGTATCTGACTTTTTGCTCTTCCAGGCTACCTTGTTTGCCGTCCGTTTCAACGTTCTTCGCGTAAGTTTGATTTTCTTCTCTGGTATTCTCAGCTCTTTTAGCGCGTTATACATCTGTTCTCAGTTAATGTGGTCAAAAGTATATCTAAAATCTGCAACTGAGAGTGCAGCACATGTCGATATTGATTTATGCAATTCTCCAACAACTAGTGGTCGCCCAGTGGTCGAAATTCGACCCTATTTCATAAAATTGTAAAAAGTATATTTTTCTAAGTAACAGAGTTGTGGATAAATCGGAGAAGTAGATATAATGACCAAAATTGTTCACTCATATTGACAAATCTATTGCAATAACAAAAATAAAAATGTAAACAAATATCGGTATTCAAAATATTTTTGGCAAATGAATGACCCCCCAAATTTTTGGCTGGAACACTCCTGGCAAAATATTCGATATAATAATTGAAAGAATGTTTTCTGAATGATACTTGTGGCATATTTTTCAATGTCTAAGTAATTATTGGGAAATAACACCACAGATTAAAGAAAATTGCTGTATATTCCAAACGTTTCGGGGTCTAGATCAGACCCCGTTGTCAATGGCTAAGAAACTACGGATAAAAAAGGCACAATTCTAAGATGTAAATTAAAATATTTGACAATGTGTATTATTTGATTTCTGAGGTAATTAAGAGAATTTATTTGTAATATATAGGGTAGCACAGATCATATAATCATAAATTTCCTTTCAAATTGGAAGGATTTGAAATGGAGATCTTCAGAATTTTATGTGGCGCTCCTAGGTGCGACTTTGTTATAAGTTAGTGCATTCACCAAAAATGATCCCATTAAAATCATAAGGGAAAACCTAGGAAAAATCTTATGAACTATCCCGATATTGGGTTGTTCACAAGGACATTACCATTAGCAATTTCTTCCTTAGTCATCGGCAACCAGGACCGACTGAATTCTACGGAGGTAGTAGCGATACAATCGTTTTCATTTAACAAAATTAAAGCAGACTCTTTTAGTTTTCTTTTGGTGTTGTGTTCTTCTTTATGTAATATATAATTTTGAAACTGTATTTTATGACCAAGGTCCCAAGCATGTTCACAAAAATCCAAAGTTCTTTGGTCGCATTTTTGGCGAATGCACTATCTTATAACAAAGTCGCACCTAGGAGCGCCACATAAAATTCTGAAGATCTCCCTTTCAAATTCTTCCAATTTGAAAGGAACTTTATGATTATATGATCTTTAGAAATTTCTGTGCTACCCTGTATATTACAAATAAATTCTCTTAATTACCTCAGAAATCAAATAATACACATTGTCAAATATTTTAATTTACATCTTAGAATTGTGCCTTTTTTATCCGTAGTTTCTTAACCATTGACAACGGGGTCTGATCTAGACTCCGAAACGTTTGGAATATACAGCAATTTTCTTAAATATGTGGTGTTATTTCCCAAGAAGTAAATTGGAAGATTGTTCTTTGTAACCTAAAAGTTTTCTTCATTCACTCAAGTTCATGAATATTAAGGAAAAGAGAGGACCAAGAACCCTAGGAGAACTTAAATATTTAATACATGCTCTATTGTCCGCTGTCTGACAATTTTTTACACATCTTCGGGAAGATTGTGATAATAATATATTAATCAAATAATTAAATTCACATTAAAAACAGGAATATTTAATATGAGAGTTACTGCACCGCGTCCGAAAAATCAATAGTGATCTACTACATTGACTATCACTAAACACTAATAACGCTTGTATTTCACATACAGAAGTACATGCTCTAAGAACATAATAGCATCTAACGATGGCTCCCTCCTTATATAATTACTCAATGTTTTTAGTTTTGACCATCTGGTGGCGGCGGCACTGTCAGTTGTTTGGCGTTTGGACGTAAATAATGAATGTTTTATTATATTTTATTTAATGAATGAACCAATATTATAAATTAATAATAGCATTCTGCACTAAAGGTGGTTAGTACTAAACAAAACAAAAGTAAAGAAAACCGGTTGACAGACAGAGGAGAAAATGGTACCTAATCGTTTTGTGTTTGCCTATTTATATATAGATATTATATAATTTTTGTCAAATAGGTTTTCAATATATGTGAGTTTCAATCATCTTGCATTAATAACTGCTCAATTAGTGGAGATGATGTACTGTTTTGGACACAACTAAACTTCATAAGTACTAAACAACATATACCTAATGTTGACCAGGCGAACAGTGGCCGTATTTCATATGTTCGTACTATTAAACAGACTAAAGCAAAAGGGTTTGTAATATGTACAAAGCATAGTTTTATATGAGTCCAACATTGATGAAGTAATTAAATCATATATCTCCCATTAATTCGAGTGTTTTCGTTTTCCTTCCACAACCAATTTCGTAGTACAAAAAGAATACGCTTCCCAATTGTCCGTATAACCAATCGATAGACTAGCTCGTCGATGCAGATCTATTCGAGCTGATTCTAATACGTTATCAGATGGGATTTGCTAACGAAACCGTTCATAGTAAATTTGCTGGGAAAGGAATTTAGATTTACAAGTCTCGTATCGAGTGGATTTTGCTAATTATTTACGCTGGATACTGTTATTAAGTGCTGTTAGTAATTGGATTGGTAGATCGTAATCTCTGGCAAATTAGTGATCGAATAAGGTGGCAACTGAACGAGGAGTAATTATGCTGATTGTGGGAAATTAAAATATTGATGTCGGTATAGATATTTTTTTACGGCGTAGAGTTTGTTGTTTTAATCCTTTTGAGCTAGCAAAATGTAAATTTGATGTGTTTTCGTAGAAGAGTTTCAGGCAATGCGTATTTGTAATTACGCCAAAAGTTGTGGAATTATGAACAAATAGATGTTGAAAAACTAGGGTGATGTCTTTGAAGGGAATGTTATTTTTCGTAGTTCATTGACGGAATATCATTATATTATATATGAAAAATAATAAAAGTGTCACGAAAGTTGAACTCTTGATCCCAATTTTAAACATTCGCTAAATGAATTTGAAATGTTTTAATTTATTTACCACTTAAACTCTATAACTTGGCGAATTTCACATATTCATCAAAGAAGAAAATTGTAGAGAAACATTTGGTAGTGAAAAAAACCTATAAACAATTTTTGTTTATAGGTTTTTTCATCAAATAATACGCATTGTCAAATATTTTAGTTTACATCTTAGAATTGTGCTTTTTTTATCCATAGTTTCTTAACCATTGACAACGGGGTCTGACCTAGACCTCAAAACGTTTGGAATATACAGCAATTTTTCTTTAATGTGGTGTTATTTCCCAAGAAGTACTTAGACATTGAAAAATATGCCACAAATATCGTTCAGAAAACAACAATTTTTGCTCTATGAATAGGCTCAACGGAAAAAATCATAAAACCATTTTTATGAATTTCATGGTTTTTCCATTTTCCTCGTATATCAGTCTACAGAAAAACAGGAAAAAACACTGTTTATAGGAAATTTAATTGCCTACACAGTGGTTTATTAGACAAAACCGTAGAACTAATGATTTTTGAAATAAATTCAATTTAATATACACAAGTGCGCAATACCTCTATTTCATTTATAGATATTTCAAACAAACCCAACATATATATAAAGCACATGTTTACAAAAATATCATTTTTATTATTAGAATTTAATTTTTTAATTTTGGAATATATATGCTCAAAGATCTATAGTTTCCCTCCTAACCAAGTGTAACAGGTCGTACTTATAGCTACAGATTTGCTGTTACATCCACATCTTGGTGATGTGAACTCATAAGATCCTACAAATTAAAAAATCGCCAACCGCGCCAAGAGAAGATTTCACTTCAATAACTAAATTATTTGGAATTAAAATCAAAAATGTTAGCTTTAATCATTTTGCAATTTTTAGATGATTTGATGATATTATCAAAAGTCAATGCCATGGTTGGTTACTTTTTTGAAGTTAAAAAATAATTTCCTTAAATATTTTTATAGTTTTCATTACTCATATAAAAATTATTTATAGTTATTTATAAAACTCTTAACTTAATGCCATATATTTATATTTCTGAGATTTTCGATATTTGTGATGGTTTCCACGTTTTCATTTCCTTTTCATTTCTGAGATTATTAGCGTTTTGGCCCTTCAAACATTGATGACATTTTAGCTTTAAATATTTTTGGTGCACATTCTATCCAATAACAAAATTTTTGCAAAACGACTAGTCAGATTTATATTAATTTAAAGAAATAATGACCCGAAATAAAAGGGTTTTTCTAAAAAAATTGAATTCTCGCAGAATATTTAAACTGGAAATCAGTTTATAATAGGGAAAGGATTTATTCATCAATATTCACACATTTATTAGTTTATATTTCCCAGATAATAAATGTTCCTAAAACGTAGATTAATCAACATCCCCTCATCATATTACTGAGTTTACGAAACCCTACGTACCTTCTATGCCATTGATTTATTGAAATGATTAAACTCGCTTTTCTTTATTTCGGGGAGACCAGCATAGGCATCACTTTCTGTTTTCGAATTAATTTTCTTAAAAACAATAGAAGTCCTCACTGCACTCCAGCTAGTAATTAAAGAGTTTATCAAATAGCATTCTATTTTTAAATTGGTTTAGTACTTCTCGAGATTACTCCTAAAAAAGCAAATAAATATTACTACTTCATATGTACACTAATATAGAAAAACTGGGCTGTCCCAACGTAAAACTCTCAGGATAAACATGTCATATCACAGTTTGCCATTGAGGCAGTCATCTACAGTATTATTCTATGTATAAGTGGAGGACCCATAAGAAGGTAGCACTTCAAAAGTTTTCAGGATTGATAAAAAAATACTGCATTTAATTTTAATTTTAACCTGTACACAATTTCTAGGGAAATTCCCACTTTGTAAAACAATTTGAAAATTTTCCGATAAATGCCTCAAAGAACATTTGGTGCTAATCAACTTTTGTTAAAAAAATATCTTGTGGTATAGCAAAGAGGTACAGGAAAAATAATTTGCTACAATTTTTTATCATTTCACATCGACTTATGTTGTTCAAAAGTCATTTCTGTGAAAATAGACCTAATTCACATTTTGCAACACATCGCTTAAAATGACCGAATGTGCCAAAATTATTTAAATAGTTTATGCAACAAAAACATAAAAACCAAGGCACCAACAGAACTCCCACTCAATCCAACAACCGTAAACGTCCAACAGCATGAAACTGATATCGAATAAAAAAATCTTTCATCATCCGAAATATAGGAGTGATTATGCAAATTCCCAGTAAACAAGACGAGTTCTACGATCCGAAAAACTGCCTATGAACCATCACAAAGACAACAAAACAATAAAAGTCTACCATTTTTTTCACTTAATGTGCCAAAAACGACTGAGAATGATAAAAAGAAAAAACTTTCAGTGTTCATTCATATGGCAGGTTTCCAAATTTAGGCACAGCAGCTTCTGAAAGCTCGTTCGAGTCGTCTGGGAACGGCAGCCATAACAAGTGACCGTTATTGAATGTGTACAGGGTGTGAGAAGAAAACTGATAAACTGAAAACACATATGACCTGTTTAAAGTGTGGTAAATCTGTATTATGGTTAAAGTGTTTACATTAAGGAATTATTTATTATTAAATAAAAGTTGAAATAAGTATTAAGAAATAAAATTATATCATTTTCAAAAACAGAAAGCTTTTATTTAATCCATATACTAAAACGAACAATGGAGTTTAAATTTTCGTTAAATTTGCTATATCTAATGATAGGGATATTTGTGCCAAATTCAATGTAAGGGGAAACTAGCACCGTCTGTCCTAACCTAATCCATTCGTATGCTAAAAGATGTTTGGTGATAACGCGATTATATTGTAGATATGAATAAATTAAGTTTATAATTTCAATTTATTCAATTTCAATTTATTAAAAAAAAGTTACATACATCCATAGCAACAGATATATTTTTTCATTTACGATTGTTAGAAATGTAAGTAGCGTTGTGTGGTATATGTGGAATTTGAAGAAGTAGACAGACATAAATAGAGAATTTCATATTTAAAAATTTTTCTTCCATCTTCAACTGACTCTGCGTTTGGATTGCCTAAACCATCTTAAGGAACTTAATACTTGTGTTATGGTGTCAACCCTAACGCTGGGTACTTGAAGTTGAAGATTATGATATAAATTGTCTAGTATACCGCATACCATCTCCTCGCATTTCTCCAAAATAGTCCTTCAGAAGTTACATAACCACTAACAAACTATTTTATATAGAAAGATAATTAATTCAACCATGACGCCACTAATATATCTAAATGTAGATTGATTTTTTTTTAGAATTAAAATTACATACAATGCAAATATAATTCATTTCGGTTTATAAATATAGAGTTTATTAATATTTGGACTACAGCACCACCTATTCGATCCTTTTACACCTATGTACCATTCACTCGACAAACAACATTGTTACAACGTAAAAATTGGCGGTTGCAGAATATATTCTACTATTAGCAGATCATTGTACATAGTATCAACACACAGATATTTATATACATCAGAGTATTTCAATTGAAAAATGAGAGATTTACATTCAATAGAATGGGTATCCTATTCTTCGACGCGCAAGACAAAAGCCATCCTTGAGGCTCTCGGTCCCCCCTCTCTTGATTACTAATTTCAATCAAAACACTCTATACTTCCAGCAACGAAAATAAAAACCACTTGGACAGCTCGACGGTCAATTTTATGAGGTTCGAAGTACGCCCACGCCTTTGAAGAAATGTGCCGCAATTGCAGACGAAACGTTCGGAAGAAAACCACAAGGTATAACATTAACACTATACTATTGTCTGTGTAAACATTTTAACTCTTATCCTTTTTCATAAATGTTGAATCAAATTTTCCAGAAACCCCTTTTAAGGACAGGAATAATTTTTCCTTCAGTTCTCGTTTGAAGGCCTATTTGATTTAATTATAGAGAACATAGTCTGGGAAACGAATGCTTGAGTTATATTTGTTGATACTTTGTTTGACATCGCCTCAAATGACCATAAACCTAAACCATTTTATATTTTATAGCGGGCGATGTAGGACAAAACTATTGAAATTGAACGTAGAAATTTCTTCCATGGTAAAGAATTGTTTCCCAAGTTTTATTTGTTATCAAAAATGTTATTAAACTAAAAATTCAAGACATTATGAATTATTAACATAATCTCATATTATTTAATAAAAGATAACAAGTAAAAAATTATTTTGTTGATTACATCATAGATTGATACAATAATAATAAACAAGTTAGCGAAATTGTCAGATAACATGCCTATATAACTCCATAAATATTTCGGTGCGAATAATGACACATAGTGTTTCTACACTTTTGGATTATTATGGTAATTTAATTATGTTCACATTATCACTTGCACCATATTCGAGCAAATTTCTATGGGTTCAAAAATTCAGAGACTTCATTGGCTCTCCATTCTCATAATACAAATATTTGACAGGAAATGATAAACTTACAAATTGAATTTGTATTACTACCTTTACCAGGATCAATTGTAATATTTTCATAACCTTTGCGTTGTACGAGGGCTGCCTTTTATATTTCGGGATTGGACAACCCTAGTGTTGCAATCTGACAACTGACAGCTCTATCGTAAAGTTTGACATTTTTGAGGTTATACGTACTCAGAACGTTTTGACATACGAGCGCTATGTGTTGTTTGCAGTAACTTAAAGGATTCATCTCGGCCAAAAAATGGAATTAAATCGTAAACATTTTCGTGCGATTATTTTTTACAACTTTCGATGTGGATTAAGTCAGCAAAAGTGCATGGATGAACTTAATTTAATTGTTGGCGATGAAACTCCATCAAGGACCACTGTTTTTCGATGGTATGGTGAATTCAATCGAGGTCGTAATTCACTCCAACACGAATTTCGTGAAGGTCGTCCATAAACAGTTGTTGTTCCGGAAACCATTGATGCTGCGCGAACTGATATTACAAGAACGTCATGTGACCTATCGTGAGATTGAGTCAACCTTACACATTAGTGGGACCAGCATACATTCAATATTGCATAAACATATGAATGTCAAAAAAATTTGTTCGCGTTGGATCCCACACAATTGGTCAATCGTTCAAAAAAAGGCTCGTATCGATTGGTCGAAAGAAAAGCTCAAAAAATACGATCGCGGTGCTTCAAAACACGTTTATGACATAGTGACAGGTGGTGAATCGTGGATTTACGCGTATGAGCCCGAAAGTAAACAGCAGTTGACTGTATGGGTGTTTCAAGATTAGCCGAATCCAACAAAAGTTGTTCGCGCACGAAGCACTTCCAAGCAAATGATCGTCTGTTTTTTCTGAAAAACTGTACATGTCGCAACCGTACCACTAGAACAATGCAGAACAGTCAATTCTGAGTGGTACACAACCATTTGTTTGCCAGTGGTCTTCCAAGAAATGAGGAAAACCAACCGCCGAAGACGGATCACTCTTCATCACGACAATGCGAGCTCTCACACATCGGCTCAAACAACTGCATTTTTGACCACTCAAAACATCGATTTGATGAGTCATCCGCCGTATAGTCCTGACTTCTCACCAAATGACTTGTTTTTATTCCCGTACGTAAAAATCAAACTGAGAGGTCAACGTTTTTCGACACCTGAAGAAGCGTTTGCTGCGTTCAGAATGCATGTTTTGGAGATACCTCAATCAGAGTGGAAAAAGTGCTTCGACAATTGGTTCAAACGCATGCAAAAGTGTACAGATCTTCATGGGGAATATTTTGAAAAACAATAAAGCGGTTTTCGAGGATTAATATTTGTTTTTATTCTCTAATCCCGAAATATAAAAGGCAGCCCTCTTATATATTAGGTTATATTCAGATAGCGATTTGGTATGTGCGCTCGAAAATTCGTCTGGTGCTGGAAGTACTAGTGTGAAGATAGTTCCAGCAACTTATTTTTAACACGCTTTTATTATGTTGACGAAAATGTATGTATGTAACTGAAACTTTCAACGCAATTTTGACCAACTGAAAGAAATCGGATTAACTTGAAAATTGGCACACATATCAAGGGCAGATGAGAATACAATTCTTTAAGTTGAATTTTCCCATTTGTTTTCTTTATGTCACTGTTCTTGCCTAAATGCCAAATTCGTCTATTAACTATTAATTAAATGTTACGCAAACATGAAGTAAACTTGAATTTAGTGAAAAAAGAAAAATATTTTTTTAAAACAAAGTTTTCAATTATAAATTAAACACAAAAGCACATACTTTGTGTTCTCAAACCTAAATTGATATATACGAAGTCTATTTAAAAATAAGGTAAATTGTCATTTTTCTAAAAAAAAATATTTATTTATTCATCAATTTCTATTTTGTTCCCTTCAAAGTATTCCCTCCCAGATATAATGCACTTGTGCTTCCTCTTCGGAGCCATTCTGATATGCATTTCGGTATGTCCTTGAGCACTCTGAGAGTTGGCGGTTTTTATCTCGTCAATGGTCGCAAAACGTGCTAGGTACTTTTCAATCTTGGGACAGAAAAAACAGAAAAAAGTTGCGGTGGGTAAAATCTGGCTGCAAAAGCCGTGAATTTTTTTTTTCACAATTCTGGACTTTTTCTGCGTATTGCTTCTCGCAACCGGCACGTAACTACAAGATAATAGCCCTTATTCACCCTACGACCATGTGATAAGAACTCCTGTTGCACTACCCAACGGTAATCGAAGAAAACAGTTAACAAAACTTTGATATGTGATCGAACTTGGCGTGTTTTTTTATTCTTGACTCCCCTGGGCTTTTCCAATGGGACGATTGGACTTTGGTTTCGATATCATAACCAAATCCCACGCTTTGTCACCAGTTATGACCCTTTTAACAAAACCTCTGCGTCGAGATTGACGTCAATCAATAATTCCTGAGCTGTGAACATACGACGTTTTAGGCAAAATTCAGCAATTTTGGAACGCTGCCACACGCTTCAGGCCCAAAATTTCCGAAAAAATTGCATGGTATGAGCCAACTGATATGCCGACAGCAACTTCTCTAACAGCGTTTCGGCGATTTTCTATGACAATTCTTTTCTCTTGCTCAAGATTTTCATAGGTTGTTGATGTGCTGGGGCGTCCAGGGTGGGCGTCGTTATTTACATTATCTTGACCATCCGTGAAAAGCTTGTACCATCTCTAAACATTTTTTTGATACAGAGTATACTCACCATGTACCACTGTCAAAATTTTTGAGCACTTATATGCCTCTCACAAACAAACTAAATATGTTATATAGCTGAAAATATGAACATATGTTCTAGACAAGTATGTCAACAAACCAAAAAAGTCGATAATTGAATGTACGTAGCCCGCAAAATTTGAAAATTTACCTTATTTTTTTGTACAGACCTTGTAGAGCTCATGACTATAATTACTACACGGATGGTGTGTTTATCAAACGAAGTAACAATTTGAATGAAGTAAATAGAGGCGAAATATGAGCCAATAGGTCTCTTTCAATGAATTCATTTTATTCGTTGGAAAATGTCATAATCCGTGTTGAAACTAAAGTCAATTTTTTTAAGTGGGGGCCTATTCTATTCGATGAACTGAAAGCAAGGAATTTTGTCTTGTGATGAAGAATGTTGAAACCACTGACTACTAATATAAATGGACCCGGCACTCTCATATACGACCAAAGGAAAATTGGGTTGAAACATGAGACAAAATAGAAAGAGACACATATATTTGTTTACAAATATTCCGGCTCCAACAGTAGCGTCCAAACTACATTAAATCAAAGGTCATGTTATTCAGGTTCAAAATAATAGAACTGCGTACCTAATCCACAAATATAAATATATTAAAATTCATTAAAAGATGTGCACAATAACAAAAACAATTAGTGAATTAATTACTAAAATGTAATAGTAATTATAAAAACATTTATTTATTCATGTAAAATGTAGTTTTATTTACTGCTTAAATGACCTTTTGTAAAATTCTTTTAACACGTTTATCATCTGACACTTACCGATGAGAAGATAATTCGGCAAACGAAAATGCCGTTTTGCTGTATGTAAAACAGTGAAATAACACATTATTTTTGTTTTTTTACAATTATACAAAATAATCCCTGATTTCCAAAAGGCTTCAACCCCAAAACACTTTACAGTTATCAATTACGAAGTTAACCTCAATTCAAAATGTAAATAAGGAAACTTGCCCTATTGCCTGCTGAAAATAAACGGCGTAAAGTATCGTTGTTCAGGCGTTCAGTCAATGCGTACATATACCTAGATTTTCGTCTTAGTGGTTACAATGGAAAGAAGTTTGGCATTGTTAACTATTTTCCGGCAATCTTTCAACCCGTTTTTAATGTAAACAGGCAGGTCCATTTATATTACAAGTCATTGGTTGAAATATTCATTGCTTTGTACAGAAATATTGCATTGAAAGATGTAAATATTCATATAACATTGAAAATAAATATGACTATTATTTGTCTACCAAAAAGGGTTATTTACGCCCTTGTAGCTGAAAACAACAACATTTTTTTAAACGTTGTCACAAACATAAAATACTTGTGAATAACAATGCATCGGATTAGCATAAATTAAAATAAAATCGTGTATTTTTTATCACAATGCCTACATCAAGATCGATGTGGATAGCTTTAATACAGATATTGTGCATTCGTATTACAACATTTAGAATTGTAAATTGATTTGCGTGACACGGATAAGCTAGGCGGGCGCCTCCCGGTTAACCGCTAATTATTTAACTGATACAAATGATTCATATGAATATGTTTTAATTGTTGACAACAATAACTTTGTTATGATGGTCGTTTGAAAATCTGATTATGAACTTGACATTTAATTGGTGTTTTTAGTTGTGATGTAACTAACCAAATCAAATTAATACAGCTGTACATTTAAACGTATTGAATTTTATAATCCTTTCTTTCAAATGTGGTCTCTAAATCAGCGGCATGTCTAAATTAGTTTTATGAGATTTTATTTCATACTTTATTTATTTTGGACCGGACTTTTTTCTACTTTAAAGAAATCAAAAGTTGTGCATTTAAATGTATTCTATTTTATATTATGTCCTTTCAAGTGTATACTCTTGAACAGCTGTTCAAGAGTATTCACTTGAGTATACACACGCTGTATGTTTAAATTAGTTTTGACAGATAATTTTGACAGTTTTTTCTTGAGTAACTTATATTTCTCAATTCTTTCTACTTTGAATAAATCAAATCGGGACCACTGAGAATTTAAATATATTGTAGTTTATAATCTAGTATTTCATTCTACTATTCTACTACTAGTAGTCTACAGTAAAACAACTGTATGCCTAAATAAGCTTTATGGCCCATTATTTCACATCAGCATCATCTGTAAATTATGTTTTTCTACTTCATTCTACTTTAAAAAAATCAAAAGTTGTGCATTTAAATGTATTCTATTTTATATTCTGTCCTTTCAAGTGTATACTCTTGAACAGCTGTTCAAGAGTATTCACTTGAGTATACACACGCTGTATGTTTAAATTAGTTTTGACAGATAATTTTGACAGTTTTTTCTTGAGTAACTTATATTTCTCAATTCTTTCTACTTTGAATAAATCAAATCGGGACCACTGTGAATTTAAATATATTGTAGTTTATAATTTAGTATTTCAATCTACCATTCTACTACTAGTAGTCTACAGTAAAACAGCTGTATGCCTAAATGAGCTTTATGGCCCATTATTTCACATTAGCTTCATCTGTAAATTATGTTTTTCTACTTCATTCTACTTTAAAGAAATCAAAAGTTGTGCATTTAAATGTATTCTATTTTACATTCTGTCTTTTCAAGTGCTTACTCTTGAACAGCTGTTCAGAAAATAAACGCTGTATGTCTAAATTAGTTTTGACACATAATTTTGACAGTTTTTTCTTGATTAACTTATATGTATCACTTCTTTCTACTTTGAATAAATCAAATGGGGACCACTGTGAATTTAAATATATTGTAGTTTATAATCTAGTATTTCAATCTACTATTCTACTACTAGTAGTCTACTGTAAAACAGCTGAATGCCTAAATTAGTTTTATGGGCCATTATATCACATTAGCATCATCTGTAAATTATGTTTTTTTATTTCATTCCACTTTAAACAAATCAAATGACTACAGTTGTGCTTTTAAATATATTTTATTTTATATTATCGTCTTTCAAATGTGTACTCTAAAATACCTGTATATCTAAATTTGTTTTATTTCATAGTTTAATTTCTGTTTAGCTTGTACTTTCTGTTTCTATCTACTTAAGAAATCTTGATATGAACATATGTTGGTGTTTTTAGTTGTAATGAAACTAATCAAATCCAATGAATAAATACCACATTTAAACGAACTGAATTTTAAATTTTGTTATTTCAAATATGTACTATAAAAGTGCTGAATATCAACATAATATGTGTTATGAGATTTTATTTCATAGTTTGATTCTTTTGTAACTTATATTGTTCTATATCTTTCTAATTGTAAAATATGATCATGAAGTTAACAGTTGTTGGTGTTTTTAGTTGTGATAGAGATCATCAAATCAAATGGATAGATGTTGTAAATTGAAATATAGTCTATTTCATATTCTCTTCTTTATGTCAAGAAAACTGATCTCAAAAATTTATTATTTTTACCAATTATTAAAGCAAGGCTTATTCAATAAGGATTTTTTCTACACAGACAATCAATACAACTATGGTAGATAGCAAACTAATATACAATGTTATAAAATATTTTGATTTTAGATCTAAAATAATAAAAGTTCGAAGGATTAAAGTTTACAATATTAAACAAAAAATCAAACACTTGAATTACTTATAGAGTCCCTACAAAATGGTGAAATATATAGTGAGAGAGAGAGAGAGAGAAAGGGATAGATTTGGTGGGAAGATTTGGTTTCCTTCGATGAGCCCCAATGACTTTCTCTCTGTTCGAATTTTGCCATATCCTAGTTCTATCATTGACTACTGGTACTCCATTTATTCTTCTGATATCTGTTCCTTACTCCCTTACTTTTTCTATCAATAGCAAGTTTCAGTTTTCAGACTTGACATTTGATTTGAAAAGGTCAAAATAGAGCAAGTTCTATATAATATATATTTTGTTATCATCTTGGACAACAAATTACTAATACAAATGACAATTTTGATGTTATTATTTTTGTGTTATCAAATTATAATATCTAGATTTTTATATAAGTTTTAAATTACTATTTTCGTTATATTCTTCTTTCCGGTCTTTACTAACAGTCTACATCTTCTACATTACGACATTTTCGGATTTGTTGGTCACTACGCCACAGTTGTTCTCCTATTTTACGACGTTTCACAACATATAAAGCCCTCTATCTCCAGTTACTATATTGAGTAACATTCTAAGCAAGTAGTTCCTCATAAGTATCAACCTATAATCATGCTTTTATGCTATTAAATAGTTGTTCCGTATTGTCACATGAATATTACTCTTGTTACTACCATGTACATTTTTTTGAGGATGATTGGGGATGAATATCTTTTGATCTTTATCATGAATAATTTTTTCCGCTTTTATTTTCTCGTTTCCTAATTTAAATTTAATAAGTTTAGGAAGATATTTGCTCATTATATAGAATTTTTCTCATTTGGGAGATATAGCCATTCTTTAATTTCTTTGATTGTTTGATATATTGGAAGACTCTTAGAATGAGCACCAATCAGCAAACTACAGTTCTTAAGAACAAAAAAAATCATATTCTTTAGAGATAGGAAAAAATAGACTATACTGTAAAAAAAGGAATTGCGCTGTACATATAGCAAGATCCAAATTAGTAAATGGAACAAAAAAATCATACAGTGGTGACTTTTGTTGGGGGGGGGAGATCTAAAAGAAAACCGATGGTATAATGACATTAATCGGGTTGAGTAACTGAATTAAATAAGAAGACCACAATAACGAGAGGACCGGAGAGAGTGTTGACGAAAGAGAATGCAAAATTAGGCTCAAAGACCGAAATGAAAATCATCTCAATACGTAATACATTTAGGAATCCCTCTTGTGTTAGATTAAAGTCTACGCTGCAGTTAAAGATGTCCCCACAGCGATGATTCTTCCTAAGCAACTAGAGTTGTGATAAAGAAAAGGTTATTTGCTAAAATTTAGATGTACGTTCATAATTTCTGTTCTATCGTCTTGTGTTTGCAGTTTGAGGATATAAACGTCAAAATTACATAGTGAAAAAAATATAAGTAATGATTTGTTTAGATAGAAGTTTCAATATGACTATGCTTGCTGAGAGAAAGTTCCAAGAAGTTCAAGGAATATTATACACAATCAAAATAAAATACATACAATAACGACTCTGATACTTCTCAAGAGATGAATTATTATATTTCAAATATTGGAGTAAAATTAGTAAAAAATATTCTACCAAGAACTGCAATGATACGTGCAACAAGATAATGGAAGTAAACGAAATTATTAAAGAATTAAATGTTTTTTCTGACAGGATAACAAAAAATAAATAAATGAAATATTTGATAGCACTGGATTTAAATAGTTGAAATTATAAATGTAAGACAAAATGTTTAGTATCCTGAAGAATTTAAAATAGCGAAAATAACACCACTAGACTAGAAACAATATATTGTGTTGCGTTCAATGGATTGTAAAATATTGATAAAATAATATTTCAGATAGACCCGGTATATGTTAATTCTTAAATGTTCATCATAATACTGTGTCAAATTTAATTGGATAATTATGTCTTTGGAATGTTAACATTATAATTCTTAATTAATCAACTAATTACCAAGACATACCGTTTGTTTCATATCTAAGCACATGTCCACAAACTACATGATTTGTAGATTTAATAAGTTAACGGATAATAGTTACTTATAATTTATTGCACAACCATATCCTGTGTATCCCAAATCGAGCCCCCTTTAAATATTTAACACATGGAATCAAAATGATAAAAACAATATACTCCTACAATATTTGTCCAGTTATTTTTATCTCACATTTTATGGATCTGCTCTACGATACACTAAGCATACATATAATTTTTATAGAGGCGAAAAATCGGTTAATTTTTTTTTCAAGGCATTTCGTGTGTTTTGGCACTTTGTGCATTCATATATTTTAAGTTCGATTTCTAATTCAATAGAAATAATTTTATGCACAAGAGAGATGAGTTCATTTCACTTTTTATTAACTACGGAGATGATTATTTTGAGAGGCAGAAATGAATTTCCTTCAAAATTGGTATACTTGGGAAAAATATGGCTATTACATTAGTACGGATTGTACAAATGTTAGATATGACTGGTAAATCGTCTTCATTATCAATGTGTTCAATATAATTACGACATAAATATGGCACAAAATTAAAGCATCAGGTCCAAATTGGCTGGAAGCTGTTCTAACTCTGTACTCTGTAGACATGCATACATAAATGGCTTAAGGTGTAGCGTAGCAGAATCAAACAGTATATAGAAAAACGTAAAAAAAATCGTTTATTGATTAATTCAAGAAAGGAAGATGTTGATCATCAATCTAACGGGATATACAATTCGAGTGTCTATGTGACCGAAAGTGTTTGCTTCTTTCTAGAGGTATCCATTTTCATGTAGGTATACTTTGACCATCTGTTCTTAAATTCTTTTTTTTTTATATTGTGTCAATTATTAATTCCTGAACTTCCATTTTTGGGTATTTTTTCATTTTGTAAATAACTTTCTGTTATAAACACGCTCACATAGTAACTTGAACGTAGTAGTAATGTTTGTTTCTTTTTTTATAGTTTTCATTCCAAAAGTCCATTTTTCTGGCTTGTGTTTGCATTTGAGTCACAATTCCTTCTAAAATCAACTTCGATTATGCTGACTATGCCAGATATTAGTAAAATTAGAATGCGTCTATCAAATATTTCTGTGTTCTATTATATTCATGAGTTCCTTGTTCCTGGACGCCTCACTACTTAAAGCTTATACTTCTGGAGGTAGCCCTCAATACACAACAATCATGACAAGACTAGAAAGAGACGGTTATGGGGACAGTCCTTCACTTGGCTGGAAGTACGTAGCTCATTGGCTGCTTCTACCCACCAAGTGAGCTAGTATGATGCTCTCTCTATTGACCTCTGTTTCTAGTCTTGTCAGAATATTTGTGCATTGCAGGCTACCTCCAGAAGTATATGCTATAGGTATCACTAAGTGGACACCCAAACATATCTGTAAATTCTTTACAAGCCTTGAGCATTTAATAGCCATCGGAATTTAAATGATGGATTAAATCAGTAGGAATAAACTAGCTGCCAATATCAGACTTGTAACCTGTTGAGAAATCATGTATCAGTCTTGACTTAGCATTGCTTTGATTAGCCAGGAGCTAATCGGTATCTACAAATCTGTATTTAAACCAGAATCATATATCCATGTGAAAATTGTTTATCAATAGCTTTGCCAAATTCCTTCCAAGAACAATTTATTTTCGTGGCATCTCTAAAATGGAAAATGCTCACTATCACTTTTACAGACTATTAAGAGAATACATTGTCTTGATTTATCCTCTAATGTAATTTCCACGGACAAACGTAAATTTTTTAGCGGTATCCTTAAAACGCTGAAGATATCGTTTCTACTGTGATTTTTTTAAAAAGTTTCAGCCACAGCTGCCGCCGCTACCGACAAATTGCCTTTTGATTTATATATTATTTATCACGATAAAATTCCGAGAAAGCAATTCTATCGTCGTTTAAATGCGATATTATTATAATTCTGCTGAGAATAGAAATTTCTGCGTTCTCGGAATCCTTATTGCAACTTACTTACCCACCGTTTGTCTGTTACACCCGTGGAAATTAACATTTGATCCAAACAAATGTTAGAAAGATATTTTATTCAAGACCTTGAAGTGACGTTTTGAAAATTTCCTCGACTATTAATATTCTCCAGGGGTACGTTTCGAGGCGTTTACCTTTGTGTTATTCGAGTACATAATTCGGATCCGGCTTGAAGGACCAAAAAAAAACACAAACCTCAAATTCCTCGCGAGCTTTCTGGGAATAATTGATTAATTAGTGCCTTGCTTATACACCAATATTCGTATTTTCATTTCGTGTTCTCTGTTTGCGAGCTTTAGCTTATCCTTCAATTTTAACGTAGTTACATCTTCTAATTATCGCAGGACTAATTCGATTAGAACGCTCGCTGTGCTAATTTGATTGTTCAATTAGAATCCAACTTGTTGTTCCGTGAGGTGACCCTGAACTTGACGGAGAGGGAATTACAGTTTCAGATAAATAGGAATTTCGGGAACTTTGTGTTGTGAAATGTTCTCAGTATTGTCAGAAATTAGCAGTTGAAAAGATTTTTGAAATAACTGGGAAAAGCTTACATGTTTCTTAGCCCCTCAGCTCTTTTGTAGATATACTGTATTAAGGCAAAACAGTAAACATCTAGATTAGGTTCGAAACCGATCTTTACATGATAATAAAGACAGCAACAGACTACATTACATCCAGGATAACTCCCGACTTGGGGTCTCTATGGTTTTTTTTCTACATATTCATTTTACGAAAAAAATCTATATTAGTAGTCAACAACCATGTTCTAACTTATTGCCTAAAATTATTGCATTAGTTTTTCTTGTCCGGAGTTGCTATTTGTCAAAATTCTAGGTTGCATCAGCTACTTGCACGTGAGTTGTGCTGAGAAGCTTGTTTAATCCATTAACTTACTTTAGATGCACTTTGTTGTCTACAGACAGTAAATAGAGTATGCGTCTTGAAACATTAAAAATTTATTGCTATACCTGTTTGAAAAAATTCTTTGAAACGTGCCTGTTACAAGGTATATATACTAACTGAAGTACCACAATGTTCATATTCGATTTAGATTTGGTACTTTACCGTGACTATACTTTTGTTGTTTTCTGGGAATAACACCACATAAACTTGAAAGTCTGTATATTTCAATGTTAAATTTGTCATTAGGAATCCTTTTAATGTTTAAATTTCTTGCTCATTTGTGTTAAGTTAATTACCGTTGAAAACGGGTCTGATTTAGACCTTGAAACGTTTGGACTATTTGATTATTTCAAGTTTATATGGTATTACACCCAACGAATTCAGAAAAAAAACTATACCTTAAGCTTACATACATGCTATAAAGTACAAACTATTTGATATTGCTCATCTAAACATTTTTTTCTGTAAAGCAAATATGTTTTTACTTAAAAGTTCAAAATTATATTTAGAGAATTAATTTTAAAGTATGCTTCCAATGTCCTAGGTTACCTAGCAGCTAGGTGACGTAAATCAATCAATAAATCGATCACCTGAAAAAACGCACTGCAATCTACATTTATATCAATAAATTTGACGATTGCAGGTCTGCATTATTACAAATATAGTTAAAGGTTGTAAAGGAGCTAGCATAGTACCTAGTTTTAGCCGCTTTATTTGTATTAAATGTCTGTCTGGACTTATCGTGACACATTCTGTTTAAATTATAGGTTTCTTCTATGCCCTCTTTCTGTGCTTTCTTACTTCAGCTGTGGTGTTTCTATTTATGCCTTCCTGGTCCGTTGAATGGTATCAGTTTAATTAATTACTGCATTTTTCTGATTGGTATTACTGTTTGGTTGTCTTCGTTGTTGGTCAGGTGGCGGGATAGTAATTTTAATGGTGATTTGTGGTCAATTTCCAAATATCTTGGTCACTTTTTTCATTATTTTCTAGGTACATACCTCTGCATTGAATTTAGTTGGCTGTTACTTGTTGGACGTTAACATTCATGATGAATGGTGAATTAAGTAATACAACTGATTATAGACTTTCAGTTAATGTATCATCCTTGTATGAATAAACTCTATCGGACGCGAAACTACTGTCACAGTTTTAAATAATAAGAAAAGGTGTACGTTTGTTATCATTTGTATTAGTTAATCAAACATACATGTGCTCTCAGATGAAGATATTTGCTGCTAATAGGCATTTTCCTGATCTTCCGTTAGTGATGTAATCTGCTCTTTTATCCAGTTGATTATACGACGAGTATATTCTATCAATCTTGCTCCAAATGTTTGCAGTCTATTACGTATTATAGGGTTTAGCCTAGAGGAATTAAGTGCTAATATACTTGTGATTAATAAGGGTGTCAGGTGCTTATACATTTTTCAAAGACATGAGATCTTCATAAAGTTCTCCCGGTATGTTTCATTGTCGACTTTGAATATCCCATATGTAATCTCGTCCCTTAAAAGGGTACTTATTTTTGACCAGAAGCCCCATACGATTTCCAGTTACTCCAGTTTTGTGCTTACACCATTTCTTGTTATTGATTTGTTGTCCAGTAATCGTACCAGTTCTTTTCTGTTCACGTCTAATCCAGTTTCTTTTCAATGCTTTCATTTATTTCTCCTATCTTCTTTCCTAAGCATGATCGCCTCATCTAATTCTACATCATTTTCGCTTTTCTGTTCGCTAGGAAGCTTCTGTTACTCTTAGGATAGTTCTGGTAATTCTTTGCCAAAATGCCTGCACAGTTTTTGCTTTAGCTTTTCTTCCACTGGCTTCATAAGCATCGGTGTATATGCATATTTTCTTCTAATGTTGTACGTTCATGGAAATGCTATGGAACGTTTGGTGAATAACATATGTAAAAGCACAGTTTTGCACCCTAACACCAAACCTTTATTTAAACACTACACGCCGTTTCAACAACTCTAAGTTGTGATTATCAAGGAGTTGGCTTGGTCCTTGATGATGACAACTTAGAGTTGTTGAAACGGGTTTCGTTTACTCTTTGATGATGACAAATTAGGGCTGTTGAAACGGTCTTCTAGGAGAATCTGGAAATGATTGTTATTAATTTGAAATTAATATTAAAATATTTAAATGCCTAGTAATTTTGTGGAATAATTCAAGGAACGCTGTTCTGTGTGATTTAAACAATCATTTAGCGACAACTCTTTTCAATAGTTCTTTTATGAACGAGTTTTAAATTTCGGCGAACACATAACGTTTCCTGGTGGCTGGTTATTGCATTTTTATGACTGCAAACGTACTGCTCGAACGTAACCACCAAAAGGTTTCCCACACACTGGCCGAACATGCCGCAGAATATTATTTCGCGATTCCCTTACCTTCAATACGACCATTAAAACAACAAACATAACGAATTAACGTTTTACAACATAAAAAAATTAACAGTGCATACCATTCTTACTTCGAAGGATGCCGTAAAAGCAAACAATGGCCCTTTTAATACGGTCTGGCGAACATAAAAGTTACATACGTTCGCTGAATTACCCTTCAGCTGGCTATCAAACTTTAGAAACAAAGGACCATTAATGCACCGACGCTATATAATGACGTTTTAAAATATTGGAGCGAAAATTTGAAAAAGTAAATAAAGGTGATGGATGCGAATTGCTGGGAGCTTTTTCATTACTTTAAATTAGAATATGGAAAAAAACAAATGTCAAACTATCTCTGAATCTGGTGAGATCAATTAGTAACTCATTAACAAGAATAATTACATTAATAAAACCTTAAAGCGATAGCTTGAACTTCTTAACCAAAAAGTAGAGAAGAACTATTAACTGTTCGTGATTTATTTCTAAATCTGATTCTGTCACAGTCATTTATAGTTTCTTATTCTTATTAGGTATGTATTAAAATCAATTAAGTAGCTGTTGTTTTGCCCTTATACTGGAAGAATTTCTTCTACCCTTGAGCCGTTCTTTTAGCATTGGTACACTTTGTTTTTCATTGGTCCAGCAAAAGTTTAGCTCGATTACAACGCCATCTACGGTGTCACAAACTAGCTTGCAAACCACAAACAACAAATATATTATGTGAATATGACTTCAATCGTTCAAGACGCTGAGAAGCTACACGATCACTAAAATCTGTACAGAGTCGAATTCTATCATAGCTACGATGCCTAAAATAGCCTGCCAAATACAAAAATAATAATAAGTTCGACCGATAGTTTTACCATATTATAAACAAATGGTTTGTACACTAACACCAAATTATTATTTTTCATACTCAACTCCCTTTCAGCAGCTAAACTTTTTATGGAGTAAACCAAAACAGTTTTCCTTAATAAATTTCTGAATTTTATAATTGACGCAGTTAGGATTCGAGATATTGTCGTCATTTACTTCATAGATGGCCAGTTCCACATCACTTTTTAAGGTGAAAAATCACGGATCATCTTAGTAATATAGCCTTCCTGAGTCAACAATCATTCTTCAACATTCTTCAATAATTTTCTGTTTGCGTGGAATCCCTTCAATTCAATTAAGTTAACTTACATTGTTGTTTCATTGTTTTTTTGCTAAATTGACTTCTATTTTAGTCGTCTGTATTCAGGTTCATTATTTGTTTTTCTCTCGCCTTTCTTGTTTTATTAAACAAAACACTATAACTGACAAAAGTGCACGAGTTTAAAACATTAGCACAAGTACAAATAAGAGCAAAACAAAAGAAGAACTAACCAATCTTAACCAAGTAGAAATTTGGATCAAACCATGTCAAATCAAAAGGATGTCAGGTAGGTAATACGCAATGGATACGAAATTATATAACAGTGTTTGTATTAAGTTAATCTGAGGTGCAAGTGGAAACACGCGACGATATTTAAATTTAGGTTCCAGAACCTTCCCGACGTAAGTAGACCAACAATAAAATAAATCTACTAGTATAATATATATGCAATATAGTGAAACCCAATTGTTTTTTATTTATTTTTATAATAAGCAACTAATAGAATGCGCTATGAAATAAAGTGAATCAAGTGAACCCAGGGAACGAAAACTTTAAAAAGAACTGCTAGTAAATCAATTTATGATTCACCAAACACAGAACCCATACACAAGATTCAGTTTATCCACAAAACGAGAAAAGGGAAATGCCTTTGTGAAAATAATAGTCCACAATATCTCTCTCACAAAATATCTCTAAAGTAAATATATTAGAGGAACACAGAAATAAAAGAGTCAAATCATGCCTTCCTAAAATATAGAGAAGTAGAAGAAAACAGGCATAATATTACATGTTTTAAACGATAACAAGTATTTAAAATATTTCGTATTGATTTCTGAATCACCCTGTATGTAACATAAATTTAATAACACTTTCACAATAGTACTTCGTTTCACTCCCAATTGCGCAATCAGAAAAATCATGAGAACCACTTTTTACAATTGCATATAACTGTGTATGGTGACCAGATGTTAAAAATTCAATTGGTTTTAATGCTGACAAAAGTGTATCAATCCTTCACATTAATTCAAAACAAAACAGTTTATTTTATTATAAAAGTATTAATATATTTTGAACTTGAATTATGCCCAAAGAGATGGCAGCACAAGTACACCATTCGAGAATAAGTTTATAATTTTAAATTTAAATTTCGAATCTTACATTAAATAGATCAGTAAAATGTTATAAAAGGTTTCGCATTATAATACCTAATGTTTTTAGAATTACCATTTAGTGAGCTATTTAATTTTTCTTGTAGGTAAAAAGTAATAACACTATGCTAAAAAAGTTGCCTGCTTTGAAGGGTTCTCGGTATTGTTCACACGTGCTACATGTTTCTGGAATTTGGGCAATAAAATTGTGAGGTATATTTCTATTATCTTCATGCTAAATTAGTTCTTTTTAGTTGTTCGTGCAGTTCGTATGTGTTATGTAGTTTATTGTGTGACGAAAATATTTATAAATTTGTTAGTCATTACTTAGTGTATTTTGTATATTTGTGGAATAATACATAGTTTGAAAATGAGCTCAAACGAAGCGGGTGCTTCTGGAGCTGCAGGTCCATCTACCAGGTAATTATTTATAAAACATGTTAGACTTAATTTTTCATACATTTTCCTTCAACATCGACCAAGGAGTTTCTGTATATTCTGTGAAAAACATTTTTGTGGTTTAAAATCGTGTTGGGTTGCCTACTAGATTTCTTCATGTTTTTAGCTGTCAAAAAAATGTTTGTTTTGTTTGAGTGATGTGAAATCTGATTGTTAAAAACTATTTTACAAGTTCTTCCTATTTGCACAATTAATGCAGTTTGAACCAGGTAGACATTTATATTAACATAACAGTATGTAGACAAATTACGCATTGGTATTGCAATGTTTTATTCTCCCAGTAGTCAGTTTAATAGCTTACAAAGCATTTGATTTTTACTGTTTTAATGACAGACAGCTTTTATTTGAAATTTGAAACTCCTAATGTAAGAAATTCGGAGCATTTTATGATAAATTTGGCATCGGTAACCGTTTATGCCTTTGCAATTAGTACGAGTATGTATAATTAAATGAATAAATTGTTAGTCGACCATAATTATATCTTTACTAAAGAGCTGACAATATTGCCCTATAGTAACAAATATTCAATAATGTATTATAATAAAATACATGAATCAAATCTATACACACTGATCTATTAATTACTCAAATAGTAATTGAAAAACAATATTTTTAACACTTAAATTAGATTTTGCTTTTAATCAGGATCTGTTGTTTATGTTTGATAATCAAAATGAACCATTTTACCCATAGTTATGATCCCATATTGTCTTCATATTCTTCACACATATACTTTGAACTTGTCTTAATACCCATGTTATGATATAATACGCTTTATTCGACCTTTAACCTTGATAGTCTTCCCATTTTATAGCTCAAATTTTGCAAGATTTCACTAGACGCCAAAGACTTTTTCTTTCTTGTTGTGGCTCTAACTTCCCAGTACTTTCATATATCATATCGAACTTCAGAACTCTCAGAAGTAGCTTCTAGACATTCCGGCAATATCTGTTTATATAGCGACTTATATGAACTATTTGTACCACTTTTTGGACGACTGTCGTTGAGTACACTTGATATTGGAGTACCTACCTATGAACCAGGGCTGTTCACAGCATACATTGTGGGAAGTTTAGAAAGAACGGCCTGGAGGTCAAAAAATGGTTTCGTGGCACTGTGAAACCGGGCATTCAATTTCTGTCAAACGTTAATTTCATTTCAGGGCTCTAACAACTTCGACCTATGCAAAATTTGAGCCATACATAAATCGTCTAGTGGTTGTATAATATAGGAGGATATTGGGGGAAAGTAATGCCCTTTAGATTTGTCTGCTAGAAAGTTTGACAACATCGGGTGAACAGTGTTCCCCTAGATCAGTGGTTTCCAACCTGTGGGGCGTCCCTACCCTAAGGATGCGCGAAACTGTTGCACAGGGGGCGTGCAGCTGTTTCCAAAAAATCATTTTCGAATACAAACCAAAAAAGTCCAATATGTATCAAAAAAATTATTCAGCAAAATAGATATACGTAATCCACAATTAAGGGGGCGCAAACAATTTTGGAGGGGGCGCAGGTACAGAAAGGTTGGAAACCACTGCCCTAGATTATCTCAAGTAAGATTTTTTATACGTTGTACATGCGGCAAGAGAGTTTTAAAACAGCATTGGTTGAGAACCTCGAACCATCCATTGCAGCTAAGGCTATAAAAAAGCTCCAGCAGGCTTTCTCGTGGTCCAGTTTCCAAATATATTCATGCAAAGGCCACAGCTTCAAGTAGATGCATACCTAATAGAAATAGAGATCCTCATGAAAAATTTTCTTGCTCATTTGTTGTTTCATGACAAGTTACGGTGAATTTTTCAAAAAGTACTCCTTCAAAGAAAAACCTCGAATTTCCTATTGACATGCAATAAGGGAAGAAGTAATTTTATGGTCTAAGTTTGAGACAGAATGCCCCCTGTGCTAACAATATTTAGTTACAGAGCAAAACTTGTTGATGATTTGTTGCTTCAAGGTAGATCAGAGTGAGTTTTCTGACAACTCCTCTAGCTAGATTTAAGCTAAAATAGCTAAGAGACCTCGTGCAGGTTATTGAACCTGAACTAGGTTGGCAGGTACACCCTCAACACGCTGGTTTCAATTGACAACCTTCAATAAAAACCGTGTAGAATTTCTTGTGGAGAAATTTGTGCTGCAAGTGTTACTTATAGTTGAATCAATAGGAGAAGTATTGCTCGACTTCTCGGTGATGTGGTATTATACCGATTTGTTTTTATTTTTACATTTCAGTTTAGGTCCCTGTCATGTAAATTTCACTGCACTTTTTTCAAACAGACAGTTTGTGCATTGTCGTTTCCGACTAACATCCAAGTTCATTCGTAATTAGATTGGTAGTAGAAAAACCAAACACTTTTCTTGAGTAAACACCATTAATAAAACAATGTTTATGCAAAAAGGTGACACGACTTCAAGGAATGCGGCGCCGAAACACGACTAACATATCGTGTTGCGTCAGCGTATAAGTAGCCGGTTACATTTTTCTTTGCACTTTTGCCAACTTGGCGCGTCTGTATGTTTATACTTTTTTCTTCTCTTCAAATAAATAGATAGTTAAAATGCTATGGGAGCTGAAAATTACCGATCGTAGATTATAAAAGATCCCAAGTAATTTCATTTTTTAGGTTTTCACGTCAAACTGTTTGCTTACCGGAAATTATGAAAGCGTTGTGAGGTAACTTTGTTTTGACGCGATTTAAGGTTGTTCACTCTACGTTCACCTTTCTAATTATATCTAGGGTGGTCCATTAGTGCGTTATTGTTCAATAAGGGAGCGTTCAAGTATTACGTAACGCAATTTTTGAAGATTTTTGACCCCCCCTCCTCCACTGTAACGCTCCGTAACGTTTTTCTGTACCCCCCCCCTCTCTAAACGTTACGTAACACTCAAGTGATCATTTTTACCCTGAAGTCGCAAACAAATGTTATAGTATTTATCCTTGGTATAGTTTTAATTGCCTTATAATAAAACGAGATTTTTAATTCGCAACACTTGCGTATTTTGTTTATTTTTTTATAAATTTTTGGCTTCACACACAATTGTTTTTCTCCTTCATTCTCCTAAGTATTTTAGCTTTTTTTACTAATAAAGTCTTCAAATAAAATAACATATTTATTTTAACCTTTGGCAATGCAATTATAAACAGAAAACCAACAAACATTTTACTCGAAATAAAATCGTATTCTTAACAAAATTAAAAAATAATCAACTATTAACCAAGTATCTAAGTAGGTCTATAAAAACAATTCGATTGAAATTACTGCTCCTCTGTCCACGGGTTTGCTAGCCACTCAGAGATTCTTTTATCACTGGCACCTGGAGTGCAGACGAAGACGATTCTGGAATTGTTAAGCCACTTGCATCAACTTCGTCTTCGTCGAGCCAGTCAGCATCCTCAGACGATGTTTCATAACGACGCACAATGCAGAGAAACTCATTTGCCCTTCTGGCAGCAAGGCGCTTTGGCCGTACTCTAGTTTCACAATGGTCTTGGACAGTCTTGCACGTAACGACAGTGCATTTGTACACTCCTGCAAGATGTGAAATAGATCCCACAGGTTGGACATACTTTTTTCTTTAGGTCGGATTGTACAGATGGACAAAAGAAATGGTAAGGCATCTGCTTAAACCCTTCTAGAGGAGGTGAGAGATCAACGGACAACCTCACAAGAAGTGGCGAAAACTTGGATTTTCCTTTGGGTAACTACGAGCTTGCTTGGAGTTTGAAGTATTGGGCAAGGTGGCGGCATGAAAGTATCCGTAAACACAGATTTCAATGCACTTCTCGGTGGTGAACAGCAGGATTCATCCGCGCATTTTATAACTTGTAAGAAATATTGCGATTCACGGACGTGAACGCTATACCACGCCAGATTTGGTTCTGCTGGATCCTGCATGCTATCTTCGGGCTGTCTATACTCCGCCGAAACGTCGTAATTATCAATTTTCATTTCTCTCCACACTTCTGCATGTGTTTCCCCCGCGTGCTGAAAATTGCGTTTTTCCAAATCATCATCCGTAGTAGTCATTCTTTTGTCGTCGAGATGAGAACCAAAATGTTCATGAGGCAGAATGACGCCTGCCAGTCGTTTGCTGAGGGGAGCCATGCGACGCTCAACTCGGTTATATGCGCTCCGCCCAGGAGCATTAGTCGCTATAAACAGGGCGTCCAGGTTGTATTTTTTTAAGTGTTCAATCGCAAAGTTCTTGAGTTTGCGATAACGCGGGTTTTCGTCCGGCCCACCATCTACAAAGATGATGATTACTGGCTTCACGGTGTTCGATTCTGTCATCATTAAGGGTTTGAATGAAGCTATTGATAAAAGTGATTCGAAATCATAAGCGTGGGTGTTCGCTGTGGAGGATGAGTGTTTCCCGCTCATTATGGATTTGTGTGTCGGCCCGCTGTACCCAACAGCTTCTTCCTTACCGAAATTGTTGGGTTCTACGTTGACGCCGGCGTATACAGAAGAAATAAGTTTGTGCAGCTCTGCCACGACCCAGTCATGATCAGGTAAAAGTATTCTGTATTCCATATGCATTAAAAGAGGGCTCTGACCTTTCACTGCCGGTAAACCTATTGGTACACGTGCCTTATCGTCTTGTGAGAGAACGAATACTTGCTGCGGTCCCAGAAGCGAAGCGAGGGTTTCCAATGACCTGATTGTAGCAGTGCAAAATTCCCCGTCCTCGTGCTTTTTGTGCATCTCGGTCTGTGGTCTTGCTAACTTTACCGGTACAGTACGTACGTGTCTTCTTCCCTCTTGTGTGTTAGAAACCCGTGGGAGTAAATGAAGATATGTGCCGCTTCGAGAAATTTGGAATCCCATTAACAACAGTCTCTCATGCAGGTCGGATAGAGTGAGACAACTCCTAATCAGCTCTGTTCGGCGGCGTTCATCAGCAGCGCTGCCATGAATGGCAATATTAATTATGGTCTCTAGGAGAGCAGGTTGCGAGTCAACTAAAGGGGGCTGTCCAGGGTCAGTTCGAGGTTGTGCTGCAGCAGGATTGTTTCTCTGACGTTCAGTTTTCTCCAGTTTTTCTTTGGCTCGAAATTTTTTTGCACGCTTAGCAGAGTCTCTTTTTTTCTTTAAACGTTTCTCTTCTTCTTTCAACTTTTGCGTAGCTTTTTTATTTCGTCATGAACATCATCTTTGGCTATACCAGTGTCCCTTGCTTCAGTGAGAACATTTATTCTTTGTTGCAGTAGACCAATTTTCTTCATAAGAGTTTCTTGAGCCGGTTTGCTTTGAACATTTTTTGTGTTGACCGAATCAACCAAAGTCTTGTATGGTTCCGTAGACGATGTCTCCACAGTTTCCTCATCAGTATTCTGACTTTGCTCATCGTGGGTATCGCTCATCTTTCGTTTGACGGCAGTGCTTTCATGTCCAGCGACTGCGACAATCGATTCCATAAGAGATGAACACGTGGATGAAGCTACAACATTCGAATCCTATAGACCAAGAGAAAATAAATTAAGAATAGGTATTATTGGCAGATGCGATAACAAAGAATATAATATACAACATATATAAGCAGATGCACCTGTTTTTGTTGAGGAGCACGCGAAGTCGAGGGAACATTGGGCCTTAGTGTTGCTGGCGTGCTTGATGTTTGCATAGGTAGCTAGAAATATAAAATATTTATGACCAGTTCTTTTATGAAAAATCAAGGTTTGGATTAAATATAATACTTATGTCATTATTACATTTTAATAGTAAACTTACTTGTGTAAAATAACTAAGCATTGTTGCTTTCTTCTTCGTGGCCTTCACCTTCAACTCTCGTATAACATCATTTATATGTTCTATAAACTTTTCTTTATTTTTTAGTTTTTTTTAGCCGTTTTCCAAATTTCTTTGGCATTTTTTTGACATAGTTGCGCTGGCAATTCAGCATTAGAGCCTTTATAGGCCAAGAACAGCTGATGATACAAATCTCCTTCTTTTGAGAACATTATGAACACTATGAACTCACTTTAATAACACCGACTACAGCAACGTGTTTCTGCATAAACACTAACGAATACTGACAACAAAAACAACATTAAATGACGTACAACACAATCTAGGGATTCCCCGTGAAATATAAACGAAAAGGTTTGCCAACAGGCGAGAACAAATTAAAAATAACGACAAGACTAATACAATCAAGGGATTCCCCGTAAAACGTAAATGAAAAGTGTTGCCAATTTGGGAGTTTTAATTCCCTAATTTTTTATATAAAAAAAGAAATAATGTTACGTAACGTGTTGTAAGAAGGACCCCCTCCCACCCCTGTAACGCATCGTAACGTTTTTATTTATTAATAACCATGTATTCCGTATTTCTTATCTTATGACATTGTTTTAGATGATGGTTTTGAAAAAGTATTTTTTCCAGCTGATGTGCTTAAATACACAAAAAGAAGGGGAGGAATGTACAAAGAACAGTTTTTAGGGAGTTTAACCCTACAGTACACGCGTCATATTTACTCACGTTACGCACTTGTAATCCACGATAAAAACTGTGTCAGCCCCGTATTTAAATTGTAATTAAATTAAAAATATGTAGGAAATGATTTCTAAAAGCTTTAATTCTTATAATATAATTGTAATATAATTCAGATGCTAACGAAAACACTTATTCATTAGAAAATTGTAATTACCAAATACAAACTTTTGAAAAAGAAGCAATACTTTTTCAATTTTTTTCATCCTTGTCACTAAAAATGTAGTCTAAAGGGTTTCTTCTAATTCTTCAGATAGCTCATCTTGATTTGGTACACCACAGTTTAGACATATCTCTTTTAAATGTCCTGGACAGGTCCATTGGTTGCAAGTACTGCACCATTTTCTCGTTTTTATTTCTGGCTCTACCAAAAATATGACACCGCCCAACAGCCGAATTTCGAACAGCAATTTCTTTAGGCATGCACTGAAAGGCGATTTCTTCGATAAATTGGCGTCTAGGAATTTTTGTAGAAATGTTATTGGCTTTATAAAGAGAGAGCATTTTTTGCTAAATTTTGAGCAAATCATAGAGTCCAACGACGGCTATTTCTTGAAACATCGTACATAATTGATTTACTAAATCCACATCAAAGTTTGTGTTATTACATGCTTTTATTATTTCCTGCTGTTGTTGTTCTGTTCCAGCATCAATGGCCTTGTCGTGATGCATAGTTGACAACCACTTTCTTTTTCTTGGGGACATAAGATACCAGGCTACATCTTTCTTCGAGAAATCCAAAAAATGTATTCTTTTGTCGAATTTTCAATGAGATAAACTCTGTCGGTAGTCCTTTTTTGTTTTTACGAATTGTCCCTATGATGGTTGTTTTTTTTTCAATGGCTAAAGGTACGCTGGTAAACCAGTTGTCCATAGTTATGTTCCTGCCTGTACCTTCATTGGGTCTTACGAATCTCTTTACTACTTCTGCACTGTAGTGCTAACCATGCACTTTTGGAACATTTATGATTTATTTTCCTAGTGTTAAAAGCTCATTAATCCGCTATCATTACAAAACTAAAGCATAAACTGTGAAAAATGATAGTAATCGAAAAAATGAATTTCAGTAATTAAAACCTATTCATATGCAACCAGTTTTACATTATTTTATTCGTGACAGATAAAGAATTTACCTTCTGCCATTTAACATCGAAACCCTAATCAAATTCGTTAACGCCGTTTTTGATTAATACTTAGTATTATATAAACGATTTTTGTTTAGCTTAATCTGAAATTAACAAACGTATATTATTCCAGGTAAGTCTTAGTTCTCCAAGTTTCAATTGTGCCAAAGTTGTAAGTATAATAAAAAATTCTAGTAGGTAAGTAGAAACTGGAAACATTATTTTAATTTTGAATTCTTTAAACAGTTTTTGCAACAGTAAATTGTATAGAAAGTTTTGAAGTAAAATACAAAAAAAACAAATCTTATATATTTTTTCAATACTTCGTAGAATTGAGTATTTGGGAGGGATAACCTACGCCAGCGCTATTGAAATTTTTGTCGCCATAGATGAAAGTAATTTTACGAAACTACCCAGTATATCTAGATCTACTAGTCAAGTCCATGTATATACTTGGATAAATAGTGACTGCTAGGGTAAATAGTTTTGATTCGATTTCTGGGCAACACTTCAATATTAAAAGTTCTTTTTGAAGTAAAAAAATAGAGAAGATAGTATCTGTTACAATCATTACAATCAAATTAAAGTATAATGCTGGGTTTAAAATTACCAACTGTGAATAGTACAGTAAAAAATGCACCCGAACATGAAAATAAATGATAATAGGGCGTCCCAAATGTCAAGATATTATAATTATCATTCAAATCTCGTGTAAATATGATAAGAAGTGAAACTATTAAGTTTCCCAAAAATGCTATTTTGTCGTTAATTATGGAACGTCCAATACTAAAACACTAATATATTATTCGTAATATTATAAAATTAATGAAGACTATTGAATACAATGTTATTACTAATTAAAACAAAATTAAAACAGATACCGTTTAAGACGGATTCGGTTTCAAATCCAGAACAGTCGGGTTTTAGGATCAGATTTGGGTTAAGGGTAAATATGACCAACTAAAAGATATAGTGAAAAAAATCTACATAATGAAGATGTACTATTAATCAAACTAATAAAACATATGAGGAAGGATTTGTGTAA
Source organism: Octodonta nipae (assembly GCA_034190945.1). Classification (NCBI taxonomy): domain Eukaryota; kingdom Metazoa; phylum Arthropoda; class Insecta; order Coleoptera; family Chrysomelidae; genus Octodonta; species Octodonta nipae. The sequence goes on from CM067216.1 coordinate 53,628,317, forward strand.
TAAATTAGTAGTACGTAACAAATTGTTAAGTTGTTTTAGCCTTTTAATGTGACATCAGATAACTTAGGCACCGTTTAGATGCATCATAGCTCTGTCAGATAATAGAAGAAACTAAATTAATCGAAGAAAAATGTATAAAGTAGGAGTTAATTATACAGGATAACTGATAGATGAGCGATAGAAACCGGGGTATATAATAAAAATTGTTAAAGTGGCTATCCAGAGAGTTAATGCCAATAATTTAACATCATAACTGATAAGGAAACTCACAATTTCACTGGTTCTGGAACTTGTGTGACAAATTCGTCAACTTCAACCCAGAGAGTAACAAAGATGGAGAACAAAGGCAAGAATCCAAGAGGTAAGCCTTTCTATTCGTCGATTATCAACCATGTCATCAATTGTTTAAAGGAATATTTATATTTTTTCCAAATAAAAATCAGGGCCTCAATGCTTAATATTAAAATCAACTGTTGGTTCGGGAGTTTTAGTACAACCCAGTGAAAATGGCTCATCTGATACGTTAGGAGCTTTAGCTATGAAACAGGCCAGCAGTGAAAAGAAAACTGGATCTACAGCAAAAACAATCAACTGAAAAACCCATACCTTGCACTAATAAGCCTAAAACATATATACGGTCGACTCCGACGGCATTAGAAAAATGGCTAAACAGATGAACGTTGCTAACAAACCTAAGAAAGTTGCGGCAGCAAATAAGAAGACATCAGTCCCGAAATCCACAGCATCGATAACATCATCATAACTATTGTAGCCATAATCAGTTTCTATTTGAAGAAAAAACTTGAAACCTAAAACAGCAAAATAAGCTGTTCCCCGAAAGCAAAAAAGCTGCACCTCCAAAAAAAAACAGCTCCAAATATGAAGTGATTTCAATGACATTGTTTTCACGCTAAATTTCCTCATTTTTCCTTTGCAACATACCAAAAGTTAGTTCAAACACTTGAAAAATGCTTAATTGCAATTTTCATTCAGATTTTGTAGGTATTGCTTAATATTCATGACCTCACAATTTAGACGGGTTCATTTCGAACAAGTTACATAACTTCATTTTCCACGTTTTCATCTGAATAAAAATGGTCCTCGAACGTACGACAAACTCGCATGTTGTTTACATTTCATCAGTATTCAGTAATGGCATAATTTAACCTTTTGCATCACCACAAAACGCGTTATGAATTTCAATTTTGTTTGATTATCCGTAGAAGGCACACCTGCAACTTAAATTATAATAGTATCGTTTGTTTTGAAAGTCAACAAGTGTTATATTTATTGTGTAGGTGTTGTTTAAAAACCACGAGGAGCAACACCATATCAGCTCGGGAGTTTCAGGCTGCGGGTGGAGTAATATCGGTTGTTTACGCGATAAATATATAAACACACCGAACGACGGTGTAGACGCAATATAATCTGTGTGTCGAGTACATGATTGGTATGTTTAACGGATTTTTTGTATAAAAAATGGAAATGGAAGACAGTAATGGCTAATATAAAAAGCGAATTTCTAAGAGACGTGCCATTGAAATGTGTCAATAGTCCTCCAAGTTATTATTTTGTTGGTAACATGCTAACTTAGAAAGGTGCTTTGTTTGTATTACGTACTTGGTTTTACAATCTCACTCCACTTTCTTTACTTTTTGTAGACAGTTGGTGACAGATGTTAATCCACCATGTTCTCGCTTCTGCTTCGAAAATGGTTGAAAAGTGTGTTATTGTTGAATACAATGAGTCGAAATGTGCAAGAGGTCCGCGTGGTTAACATCAATTTTCCGAAAAATCATGTTTTGGACAGATTTTCTAGCATCTGCCATGTTGATTAAATGATTTCTATGATGCAATCAAGCATCAAAATAGGATAGGCAAGGCCCAAGGGTTTAGATAAATACCTGACCCTGTAAGGAAACGTAACAATAGGGTAACGATTTTCTGGCTGCGGCCAGGTAGAAGACTGACAATTGATATTGAAATGATATTGCAAATGGACAAGTAAGGTAAAGGACAATAATCTTTGAAGTTTTCACAATATTTTTGTTCCTTTATCTTACGTGACCATTGTCAAATTTTATGCCATTTTTTTGTGGACTGCTCTCGATATCAACTTCCATTCTTCCGCTTGGCTGAAGCGAGAAAGTGGTGACCATATTGATACGTTTCCTTACAAGATCACGTCTTTACTTCAGCCCTTTGGCCATATGCTTAATTGCATTTAGTCAACAGAGCAGAAGCGAAAAATTCGACCTAAAACGTTTTTTTTTTCGGAAAATGGAAAACAAACTTTTCCTATGTTAGCCACGCAGTTCTCTCGCAAATTTGGTCTCATTGTATTCAACAAAAACATGCTATTCAACCCCTTTCGAGGCAGAAACGAGAAAATAGTTGACCAAAATATGTCACCATCTGACAGTCTATAACCTATAAACATTCCTGTTTACGAACAATGCTCATCTAATTATAATAGAGCGTACTTAGTTAACACAAACAGACTAGAAATTTGTCATTACGACGAGTGATATTCTCCTATTCCAAACGGCGTTCGATCGTCCCGTTCGCTCTTGAATCGTGTGTCGATCAGCAAAAATTCATGAAGTATTTTGGTAATGAAACAAAACCCAAAAATTATTGATTTCGAGGTTATTCATCTACCGCTTCAGCTCTAGGTGGGTCTTGGCTGAACTGCTCAGCATTTTTCCAAAAGACACCGGCTGGCATCAGTCTGTGGTCAAAAGACATATTTTCTGGAAGTCTGCTCTGATGTAGTCTTTCCAACGCATCCTGGGGCGCCCGAGTGGAACATTCCCCACACCAATCTTACAAATATTTTCATCGTTATATGTCACCTGTCCCATTTCAGTAATTAAGATGTAATCTCTTGAAAAGTATCACGATCATTAGGAAGCTCTTGGATTTGGCATTGGTTCTAACACGATATTGATGATCAATGATCGAGTAGTGGCGAAGATTTTTCTCTCCAAACACCTTGTTTGCTCTGCTCATTGTAAGTGTTTCGAATCCATTTGTAATATTCTGACCTGGGCCCCGATCCTTGAAACAATTCGACGGCTCTACCACTCGACTTCGGACGTATGTCGTATGAAATCTGACATAAATGAAGTTTAATATATGCGTTAAACTTCATTTACCTCAACTTTTCATGCGACTTACGTCAAAAGTCGTATACTAAAGCTGTCTTATGGTTCGAGAATCGGGCCTCTGGTAATGGTTTCATAATTTTACATTTTTTATGTTTTTAGGGTGTTGGACTTGTTCCTCGGTAACATCATTATCAGCAGTTATTGTGGCTCCTAGATATTCTATTACCCCGTCCCATCGTCTTATCTTCACTGACTTTTAGTCACAGTTCGTTTGTTGTTTTTTGGATCTACTTGAACATGTCTTTTAGGGTTAGGATTGTAGTCTGGATGAGGAGTTTAAAATGGTGTTAAATCGACATACTAATGCTAAAAATATGTGTTATGGCTCATTCGATAGGGAATCATGTCTAGATAATTGTCCATGAAAAGTGGATTAGCACATTAAAAATTTCAAAAGTTATAAACAATTAAAGATGTTGAAAAACTAGTGCTTGGTTTTTCGCTTGTAATTCGTAAACAAATATTTTTTTGGATTTTGAAAAAAAGATCCTTAAAGAGGATAAAAAATCAAAAAATGGGTTATCTAAAAGACAATTTTATAATGAACAAAAATGACCTGAATGTTTATTGTCGTATCTCTAATAGTTTAAAAGTTATATAAGATTTTAGACAACAAATTGATCAGCAGCTGCAACTTTTGTTCGACGTATTTTTTCAAAATCCAATAAAAAATCGTAATAATTTTTTTTTCATATTTTAATGCACAGGGTCATTTTTGTAATTATTATTACTTTCAGGAAAAAAATAAAAAAGTTGACAATCTGTTTATAACAAATTGTTCACATGGTAAACATGTAATTGTTAAATAAAAATTTTTTGGAAGTTTATAGAGAATTGTCAATTATGATTTTTAAGAAAAAAAAGATTTCTTAACTATTTATTTAAACAATAGTTATATGAAAAAAACGTTTATAAACAATTGAAAATTATTATTAAGCAAAAATCTTTTTTTAAAAAATCATGATTGACAATTCTTTATAATTTTTTTTTTTTTAATATTGAAGGAGTCCATTTGTTTATAAATTTGTTATAAACAAATGTCTATAAAAATTATTTTTTTAAGTTAATAAATGCCTCTTAGTGACATAAAAACGATAAGCTTATGATAAATAGAAAAAAAAATTTTTTTACAATATTACGACGACTTTTCTTTATTTGTTAATTAAAAAAATATATTGTAAACAAACTATTGAACTTTTCTAAACTTTCATTACGTATTCTTTTTTATCGTGTAAATTGAAAGGACTCCATGAAAGGAAATAATTTTAGAATAATTATTGCAATTTTTATTTAATTTTTAATGATCAGAGAAATCCCGTAAAATGTTGTTAATTAACAATTGTCTAGTTTATTGGAAAATTTAATTTAATGAAAAATTCCAACGGGAATTAGTTCTTTGAAGTGTTTAGATAATATCATAATTTATTTAGATTTTTTAATTTACTCTAAGTACTCGAAAAAAAATTTTTATTATAACTTACGGACTTGCGTGCAACCTAAGAATGGCGCGCGGACGGCAATTTTCAACGATAAATTAAAATTATTAATAATGGAGGTACAGTTTCGGTGATCGGAAGTTATTTGTAGGAATTTTCCTCCTCTTTAAGGATCTTTTTTTCAAAATCCAAAAAAATATTTGTTTACGAATTACAAGCGAAAAACCAAGCACTAGTTTTTCAACATCTTTAACTGTTTATAACTTTTGAAATTTTTAATGTGCTAATCCACTTTTCATGGACAATTATCTAGACATGATTGATTCCCTATCGAATGAGCCATAACACATATTTTTAGCATTAGTATGTCGATTTAACACCATTTTAAACTCCTCATCTAGACTATTGTGGCATCAATGTTATCTGCGTCATTTCGCTGTTAATAGTTGAGTTGTGATGTCAGTTGTTTTCACAGATTTATTTAGAACAATAAAAAAAAGTATAGGTGACCGTTTCTGGTATTTGGTAAAAAAATAACGTCATAAATGAGCCTATTTGTTACAGCCTGGTCTAGTTATTAACATCGAGCAACTTTGTCAGTACATTGAGACTGAACAATGCTTGTCTAGTGCTTACTCAATATCGGTAACTTATCTTGGTAAAAAAACTCCGAAACTGCTGAATCGGTTGTAACGAAATTTGGTCCAGCTTGCAGGATAGGATATTATATAATATATATATATGGCTTTCATTTCAAAACTAGCCAGCCAAAATAACTTTTAAAATATCTTTAAAAGAAAAAGACAAAAAAACCTGATAATTTATATTTACGGGGGACACATTTTACACGTTTTGGTCACCCTGCAGTTTCAACCCTTAAGTGGGGGGTGAATATCACTTCTACAAGTTTAAATACAAAGGGGTATCATGTGAGATCTCTTTTTAGAGGACTCTTTTTGCCAATCTTTTGAAACATAATTTTTTAAAATCAGATTAATGACCTAGAAACAGTAAAATTGAAAATACTGAGATAAACAAGTGAGAAAACATTCTTAAATGTTTTTTCGAAAGAAATTTGGGACTGTAAATCTCAACAATTTATTATTAGTAGTAGTTTCGTTGTATACTGACCATCAAAATTCGACAATGGTTTATTCTTTACAACAACGAATTGAAATAATATTTATTTATGGGGAAGAACAACTCTTTGCACGCAGAACTGCTCATGTTTTTCATCAAAGACATCCCGATGAAAATATTGGGCATCAGTTGTGTGTAAATTTCAAGAAACTGGAAGTGTGTGCGATAAAATTGTCAAGAATCGTAAAGTTTTAACTGAAGCTGCACAGGTTGAGATTTTAGGTCATTTTGCCACTGGATCCTCAAACATCAATATCAAAAGTCTCCTAGTTACAAATATTTCCGTCGGCTTTGTGCTTAAAACGTTACGCCTAGATAAATTCTTTCCCTACAAAATACAGCTTTCACAACAGGTTGCTGAGGATGATTATGACAGAAAACAGTTCATATAAATGGATTGGAAGAAGGGGTACTATAGAATGCCCAGCAAGATCACCCGACCTAACGCCCCTTGAGTTTTTTTATGGAGACATCTAAAAACGGTGGTGTAAAAAACTCAAGCTCGCCATATTCCTGAACTTAGAATAGTGGAGGAGTGTGAGCGGATACACCAGAGACGCTTCAAAAAGTGGGGGAGGAATTCGAGCTGCGACTTTACCATTGTCTTACCAACAATTTTGGACATTTTGTACATCTAATATAAGTACAAGGTAATTCTAATGCTAATACAATATTAATAATGCCAGTGGTGTTGAGTCATCAACCTGGCACATAACTCTGTGTAGATTAGAAAATTCTGCGAGTTTCTGGAAATGACAACGCAAAATAGAAATTTGTTGATCTAATAGTTTGCTTAGATCTGCCAATCCTCTTCCTCCTTCATACCGTGGCAAAGTTGTACGTTCGACAGAGCTCTTTGGATGGCGATTTTGTTAGTAAAACTCGAACTTTTCGTTGTAATTGTTCAATGTCAGTCTTGCACCAATTACCTATACCGAGGGAGTAACTTAGCACTGAACATGCATAGGTGTTAATAGCCTGAAACAGATTTTTACTGTTTAGTTTGGTTTTCAACAGTCATCTTACTCTTCTATAAAACTCTGCTCTTAGGTAATTTTTCATGGTCAAGTGATCAATACGTTGAGCCTGCTTTATTCCAAGCTATTTATAAGTATGACCTTCCACCATAGATTCAATTGAGGTGCCATCTCCCATTTCGAAGTGCCCCTGCTGTATTTTGCCTTTAACTATATTACTAATTCGGCATTTTTCTAGGCCAAATTTCATATGGATGACACTATTTTAAGCATACCATGCAACTGTTGTTTCGTAGCTGCCATCAACTTTAAGTCGTCCATGTATAACAAATGGTTTATCTTTAATGCTTGTACGTTGTTGTGTTTGAGACTGAACCCAAAATTAGTCGAGTTCAGTTTGTTTGAGAGAGGGTTCATGACCCCTTCTGATTGGAATGGTGTCAGTTTGTTTTGAACAGTTGGCTTCATTCAGTGAGATTGTGGTTTGCCAGGTGGACATGGCATATTCTAAGAAGTTAATAATACAATTATTTACGTTATAGAGTTTCAGTACCTTAATGAGCCAGTCATGTGGAACTGAATCAAAGGCCTTTTTGTAGTTCACATATGCCACGTAGAGATTTCGTCGTTTGGCGTGGGCTTGATTGCAGGCAACGGAATCAATTATCAGTTGTTCTTTGCAGCCCATCGAATTTTTCGCGCATCATTTTTGTTGTTGAGTAATTATGTTGTTCTGCTCACAATGTTTGAAAATGCGATGATTAATGCACGATGTTATGAGTTTGTATAAGGTTGGAAAATGCCAATACAATGGAAATAATAATTATTTTAATTTGAAAGTTTGCAATGGCATTACTCTGTAAAAAATAACCTGATTTAAAAAAATAATTTATTAAATATTGGCAAAAAAGATACATTTAAAAGGAGGTATCACATGATACCCCTTAATATTTTAACTTGTAGAATTGATGTTCACCCCCGCATAGGGGATGAAACAGCAGAGTGTTTAGTTTTGAAATGAAAGCCCTGTATAGAAAAATAGTTGTGGTATCTCTGGTTTGTATTTTTCTCATTTTGTGGGAATAACACTACAATTGCTGGAAAGTCTGTATATTATTTGTGTTCGACTGGGTCCCTGAAATGTTTAGAGTCAAAGTTTGTAGGTGGCAGTGCGATTGGGTTAAATCAAAAGAGTCTCTTTTACTTCAAACAATTTATCGACAGTAATAATGCCATTCGTATCATCAATAAAATCAATGTAGGTGAGATCAGGTGAGCGAGCTGTATTTAGAAGAAAATTTATACCGAATTTATACAGCAAAAGTTAGGCTTCTGCTATTTTTTTATTTTAATCTGCTTTTCGCTATAGTGTAAAATCTACTAACAACGGTATTTATCTTAGGTAGACATGCCATTTTCTAGTATAGACGAATTAATGTTTTTTAGTTATTACTATCCTAGTTCGTTGGTAAAATAGCACATTTTCGGCCAGCCTAATTTACCCTTTTCAGAATTCTTCATGTTTATTCTTGTATTCATTTGCTCATGTGTCTCATATGTCGACAGTTATGCTTGGTATTTTTCAAGAAGTAAAAATTCTAGACTTATCATTGTACATATTCATTCCTTACATGTTCTCTGTAATTGATTTCAAATTACTTTGTTGCCACTATCGTCGGAAATATTTTAATTTGTTGCAACTCCGTTAATTGTTATTAGTATTCAAGAATTTCGGTCTTTAACGGCGGTCACTTTACACATTTGTTTATGAATAATCTCACAATACGTTCAGCAATAATCCTTCTGCACGTTATGAATATGGCAATCTCTCAAATAACATTTCCAACAATATATTCACTGTTATTCGCAGCATGTTTTATAATCCAAGGTTGAAAAACAAATAAAACATTTTTTTTATCGCGGTTTCAAGCCAGTTCTAAATTGTCGAAAATAGCACTCGCTGCCGATGTTTACAACTGAACTTAGTAATTGGAAAAGTATGGATATGTTTGGTTTTAACGGCCAATACGTTTATTTTTCGAATTTATGCGCTATTAGTAATTCGATATTTTATATGGGCTTGTTTGTCACGATCGGTCGATATCATTAAGAAAAATATTTCTGTATGAATGGGTTTATTATGGAAGAAACGGCAAATGTGTAGTGAGTAAACTCTTGCTGTGACCTTTCGTCGGTTTATGTGCGTTTTTATTTGCGTTTGATTTATGTAAAACGTACTTACTTAGATTGATTAAGATTTATAGTGGAGTTCATTTATGGCGACCTTGATAAATAAGTATGTGATGTATTGATGAGTTTAAGGAAGTACAATAGAGATGATTTATAGCGGTTTATACATACTGCAACATAATAATATTGTGGTAGGTGCCAGTGGTGATACGAATGAAATAAAAAGTTTTATTTAAAAGGTACTAGTAGGTATTGGGGGAAAACTACTATTGACAAATGAGAAATTCTTGAAATAGTGAGTAAATACGTAACCGAGTTGTTTGAAGAGGACTTGCCATAAAATCAACCAGAACCAAGAGTAGTCCAGTCAATGAAGGCAAAAAACCGTAATACTGGGTAATTTGTCCAAGCAGCACCGATTTTCCTAAAAATTTGTATTTAATTTCTACTTACCCTCTATTTCAAACCTGACCCTGTGCCGGGGTTGCTCAGGGTTGTAAAATTATCGTATTCTTGAAAAAATTATCCTACAAAAATAAAAAAATTCCTTTTAGTTTTATGCATTTAATATAAATATTGGAGTCATTAATAAAGAAAAATGACTGTTTTATTCACTTGTGTTTTTGCCCCAAATTCTTGTATAATAATTCTATCGGCATACATTTTTTTATAGTCGTGCACTAATAAATTCATAAATATTTTCCTCAAATTCAACAATACGCCGCTCCTCGATCCCGTAGATATGTGTTTCTAAATCAATAGGTTATCCAGTCTTGGCTCAAGCTTGATTAATCATCGGTATGGCCAAGGTTGGGACAGCCAGTCCTGGCCCAAGCTCAGGTCTTCATTGAACGGCTAAGTCTGCATTATTAGTCTTGGCCCAAGCTTAGGTAATCATTGGTGTGGTCAAGGCTGGGTTATCCAGTCTTGGCCAAGCTTAGGGTAATCATTGACATGGCCAAAGCTGGGTCAGCCAGTCTTGGCCGAGTTTGGGAAATCATTAAACAGCCAAGGCTGGGTTATCCCGTTTTGGACAAAGCTTGGGTAATTATTGGCATGGCCAAGGCTGGGTCAGCCAGTCTTGGCTCCAGCTTGGGTCCTCAAAGAACGGCCATGGCTGGGTTATCCAGTTTTGGTCGAATCTTGGGTAATCATTGGTATGGCCAAGGCTGGGTCAGCCAATCTTAGCCGCAGCTTGAGTCCCCATAGAACGGCTATGGCTGGGTTATCCAGTTTTTGCCCAAGCTTGGGTAATCATTGGCATGGCCGAGGCTGGGTTAAGCAACCTGGTCCAGGCATGCGCCAATACAGGTACCCCGAAGCTAGGTTTCCCAGTGCTGGCCCAAGCTTGGCCCCTATGTCAACTCTGGCGGCTTCCTGCATGGGTATTCACGAACATGTATAAACTTTAAACGATCATATCTAACTTAATTTTTATCCTACAAAAAACATAAATTAAAAAAGAACAAAACAGACAATTCTGTACTCTACAAAATTTTGCCTACTTTTTAAGTTATTTTGAAAAAAAAAGACAATTTTTTGTAAAATTAAAATACCATATTCTCTTGAGGCTCGACTTTTTTACTATTTACTTTAAACCGTTCAAACGTTCTGAGTAGTGGCAATTAATTTCAACTGGGGTGGTATTTAGGGGGTAATTTTTACTTTTTTTTTTTGAAAAACAAAAAACCAACCTTATTTATATCATAACTAGCTTAATTTTAATGCCAGAGACTTTCATACAAAAACAAATTAAAGGATTTTTTAACCACTTTAAAAAAAGTATTTATAATCTTTTCCCGAAAAATGCATTGTTTTTTCAATTATTTCATGATAATATTTTCAATTTTTGTTTTGTTTTATTGTAACCTACAGTTTTGATCCAAATGTTTTCTTGCTCAAAGTGCATATTTTTACGAAAAACCGTATAAAACATGGGTAAGCACTACTAAAATCCAAATTTTTAGGAAAATCGGTGCTACTAGGACAAATTACCCGGTAGAATAGTCACTGGCTGGACTAGAAAGCAACTGGATCAGGCACCATTCCAACAAAACTATTGCAAATGATCCACGAACACCACACCAGTGCTCTATGTGCTGATCATATTCTCACGTCACAGAGAAAACTGTAAAAACAAATACAAGTGTATAAAGCGACACCTAGCAGTTTAAGGAAAACACCTAAGGCTCGGGAATCGTTGATATGTTATCCTGTGATGCCTAGTCCAACCAAATCTGAAACAATTAGTTGACTTAACTAACACACACAACAGACTTTCTAGCAGATAAGATTTCTAAAATCTAGTAAGTCTGAAAGAATAATATTCTAGGATTATATATCTGAGAGTAGCAAGCATCAGATAAATTATTGCATAAATATTGTTCTCTGCATTTTTCCTCGGTTTTCAAGACTACAAATCACCCTGTAAGAGTTCGTTAAATGAATGATAATTCCCAGCAGTGAATCATTTCTCTAAGCGAATTTCTCTGGATCTGCTTTCTTGATAAACATCAAAACACCATTAGCAGATTCAGTTCTGAAGGCGAGTTATATAAAAAAAATTTGGCACGATCGCAAAAAACGAAAAACGACGATAAACAACGGCTCACGAATAATTTCTCCCGAAAGTAAATTTGTCCCGTTTGGTGGGGGGTGTGGTAGAGTGCGATCGCAAAAACATTGTAGAGCGTGCTTTTTAGAATGGAGTTATTTATTATCTAATGCAAAAAACATACCGGACTATCTTTTACAGACCGATAAATAAAAATGTCGACCTTTAGACGACGTTCTCGCCCAACGATCCAGCTGACGTTTTTGCGCCAAGGCTGAGACTGTGCCCGGAGATATTTTAATGGGATAGATTCGTTGATATAAAACGGACTTTAGTGTCAGAATTTCTGACTCAGAAATGGAATTCGGGATTATCGATCAAACGGTTATGGGTTTTTGCGAGAATTTCGGAAAATATATGACATATCTCCAATATTTTGAGGACAAATATATATAAAGCAACTGCTAACATAAGAGGACATAGAGCGAATTATTATTATAATAATAATATGGGATTTTGTCCATATGGAAGATGTATTATTGCCCAAATCACAAATTTTCACCCGAAATAATATAAAATCTTACTTTTCTTAATATCAGTGGTACAATTACATACCTTTGTCCCTAACTTACTAATTACATAACAAATATATGATTTGAAAGTATTAAACTCGCAAGTGAAATGGACATATTATGGGCCTTTTGTTGTGTATTGCTTGATAATAACCTTAGATACCTAAACGTTCGTAAGTATGTAACTAGTTAAACCTTACCATTTGTTGTTTCGACAAATATTATTACAAAATAGTTTTCTTTCATTGTAATCTAATTCGTTTCCAACATGCAAGACAAGGTACCTATATATTTATAAATAACACAATTTACTTAACATTACATATTTAGAAAATCCATTGATTAGTAAGAATTACAGTTAGATACTGTTTAATTTCACTGGGCTCATAAAAAAATTAAAAAATATCAATTTAAAATAGCTTTTTTATCAAAATGAAATAAATATTTTTCAATCAAAACAAGAATCAAAACTGTTTTATGCAAACTTTCTGATCATCACAAAAAAAAGTATTGCTCTTTTAGTAAGAGCATTAGCACGCACTTGTTATTACCCTATATTTCAAGTATTGGTGCACCCAGGATCATCATTGGAGGTTGAATTACCTTCCTCTTGTGCCGGATAATACTTTGCTCAAGAATGTCACCTATCTTGTACGACTAGTACACCAAAATACTGAAAACTCCTTTACTTTTTTATTTTTCAGTGTGTCTTCTGATGTAGCTCTTTAGTCATGACTTTTTCTAGATAAAAATAATAATTTTGTAGCCCAAGCGTGACGAGTTTGAATATGGCCAGCTCTATGTTTCCAGCAGTATTCGTGTTTGTAGTTAGCATAGTTTATTATGACCACGATATGCCCCATTAAGAAGCAAAGACCGACCACTGACACCCGATATTAAAGAGACAGTCTTTCTAGTGTTGCATATTCGACTCAACGAAGGTGAGATGTCTAGATTGTCGACCAGAGACTTTAACGACAGGTTCATGAGATCTCCTGATGGTATGACATAATAGTTTGTGAAAACCAGGTAATTGAAGGGCTACCGCTAATGCTCATTTTAAAATACATATTCGATTTTAGCTTTACCGTCCTTTGTCGTAATGTTAATAAAATTCCTACATAAAACCGAGCGCTCTTACTCATTGCACGCGAGTTTATCCACAATTCTGTTCGCCGAAGTGGTTGGTTGTTTAACTGCATTATGCTTTGCCACAGCAAATATTTACTACAACCATCTTATACCTTTTATCAAAGGTCATTTGCACTTGTTCTAGCCCGCGTATTTGTTTTAGCACTTATCTACGATTCTAATAGCTGAGTTTACTCAAACAATTGGTCTCAAGAAAATTATCAGCAAATAAAAGACCGTTCAAACTTGCAAATATTTATTTTATCCGGTCGTAATGTGACGCCTCAGGTTATAACTTTGAAATCCCGCTATCAAATAACCGAAAATAAACAATAATTCAATTTTGCTTGATGGATTATACCAGTTTTTCCTGCTTACATTCAGTTTCTTTGTGAGGCAAATACACGGTATTTCCAGAAAAATTCAACTCCGTTTTAATTAACCACATTGTGTCCAATTTAATTTGTTTCTTCAGATTCGTTCAAGATTAAGTGTTTACGTAGGTTTTGGATTTCAAACATACTGTACCGTAAAATCCGTTCTTTTAAAAAAATTCAATTTTAATTTATAGTTTTGCGATGCTTTCAACCATATGTTGTATTGCTAAGAGTTTGTTCTCTTTCTCCAAAAACTACCCAGTTGTCAGTCCAGTTATACCAAGTATGTCTGACAATCTTAGAGATACAGCGTTGTGAGACAAAACTTTTAATTCTCTGCCATTAGATTTTCGATCAAGTTTCTATGCTTCTTAACACTATTGTCCATCCAAATACATTTTTATGTTATTCTTATTCAGTAATTGTTAGTATTTACTTCCATCCTGTCTATACTGCACAGATTCTTGTTAAATGGCTTCAAAATGTTTAGGTGACTAAAGTGATCTTTTTCTGCAGAAACGTACCTCCATTTGTAGGTAAATGTAAACTACTCTGCTAACTTTCTTCTGTGTTTTGTATACAGGAATGATACTCATTAGTCATTACTTTCCATATACTAACAATGGCTATTGGACTATTCTCTATTTTGTTATACGATATCATTCTTGTGGCTATCTAACAATCTTACACAACTGAGCCATCAACTAAAGTTTATTACCTCTTTTATGCGGGTCAAACTTCATAGAGTACTCCAGGATTTCAACGGGATACTAAATTTTGGAGTTATATTGTATTGGCTTACAGCTCAAGAATTGCGCCTTTTGAAATAGGCAACCGTATTTACATCAACGAACTATTTTTTTGACACTCTAGATATCCTAATAACCTTCTGTCCAACATTGCCAATAAAGATCTATTCGCAGATTGGTCTTACTTTAGGAACAGTCATCGTATCTTTTTATGTAATTATAAAGTTTACCACTTTTCTCCTTCAGGTGGGGCTGTAAAAACATTTGCCTTCCAGAATCCATGACACGAAGAGTTCGAGCCAGAAAAAATTGGAATTATGCTCTGCCCCTTGAATGTCTAAGACCTTAGACCTTATAAGCTCGCCAATGGTCATTAGCGGTTTACATGTATTGGCCCGTAAATAGTGTAAATGCAGTTTCTGAAAATTGGCCACTGTTAGGAGATTGGGTTGTTTCTTGGAGATGCTCTCGCGTATCTTCAACGGTTTTATGTTTACCATGCATAATTTCGAACATTTTTTTTCTGACCAACAAGATTAATTATTCCTGTGATATTGTAAGGATAGTAATATTATTGGCCTGTCAAGGCTCCGAGGAGTGCAGTGACAATAACCATTTGAATTTAAATAAGAGTAGTGATGTTTAAAACGCATAGAGACTATTCTAAAAACTTGTAAATGCAATAAATTGCTGTAAAGTTTGTTGTCAAACACATTTTAAATTGGCGCCAGTCATGTAGGACTTCTCCACAAGTTAACGGTTAAAACTGCTAACATTAATAATTTGTTTCCGCTGAGTTTGAAACATTCCTATACTAGCATGATGTTTAATATTTCATCCTACGACTTCAATTTTGTTTAGCTAAATCCCCTTGTCAAGTTAAACACGACTAAAACTGCAGAAATATCTAATTTGCCCAAGAAACATATTCGAATAAATTTTCCACTGATAGAACTCTACATTCGTCTTATGCCAGGTCGTCGCAAGATGACTGCGATAGGATTGTTTTAATTTTTCGCTTGGCTTCCCGGAATAAAGATTGCCTCTTAATCCTACACAAGACTTCGACAAAAAAAAAGGAAAAAGTGAAAAATGGAAACGTAAAAGTTTCCCAGAGTTTTATTTCTGAATACAAAGTTGCAGGGAAAATGATACAAACTGATTTAAAAATTCAAAGAAACTGAATTTAAAGTAGTCAAGTGGATGCTTTCTTTAATTTTTATTTTCCTTGGGATTACATTAGGGTTTTTATAAACTACAACTTGTGATTTAATCAAGCAACTGGAAGTTTCCGAGTCGCTTTCGAAATGAAGTTAGAAACCAAACAAAAAGATGGCATTGAAATGATATTCTGAGAAGTAATTTCTAAACGTGTCGTATCAGCCACGTCTGAAACCATCAGTCGAGTCCGGGTTTTAAAGGTTCAGCTGCAAGAAATCTGGGAAGATTAAATTAATGTGTCAGTAATGCAAATGTCGTTTTATCGTAGTATATATACGCGGCATGTTTTTTTTTAAAGTACCGTTTTTATATGTTTATAAAAATACAAGTTAACTTTTTGTTATTTTCTATATAATTGACAGCAATATTAAGGCACTTATACCTTCAGTAACAACTTTGTAGAGAGCACTATTTGAAACCTTAGCAAACAAATTTGACAATGAAGAACTCGTTGATTGTTTTCTTCCAATTTTTAGTTCACTTTCTGCATCAAATCATTGACTATTACTCATCATGAACGTTATTGGTGCCGTTTGCCCGTTTTGGTACCCTGTCATCACTCATAATGTCTTATACGTACACTTCAGAAATCCCATGCTGAATTTCAACTGTTTTCACTCTTTTAGCAGTAAGAAAACGAATAACAGTCGATCGGACGTTCAATCGGAGGGGGCACTTCAAATAATCAAAAACAGTGGTAAATACAATCGATTGTTGCAGTACGCATGCGTAAATTTCAGTACAATACACCCCTCGTATATATAAGTGAGTTTAAATTATCTTTATTTACTTGCGTTTAGAAGTTCAAATATACTAATCATTAGTGACCTCACTAAAAACTTTAAAATAAATACCACTGTCAGATCTTCTTATTTGTGACTATTTTCATTTCAACTAATAACTCCCTCCATAAAACAGTTCATGCCTATTTATAATTTCATTTTACTTCTGGAATAGACTCCATGCATTTAGAAAATTCTGTTTTGTGTCGGTTCGCTGTTCGAATAACTCAGTGGCGTAAAGTAGATGAAACTTTTTTTAACCCATAATTAAAAAATTTCGCGGGGGGGGTATGAATCCTGCTTGACATGCCTTTGAGTAAGTAGACGCCTCAAAAATAAAATTCCGGTTATCACGAATAACAGAAGAATAATTTCCAATACGCTGTTGTAGTTCTTCAACAGTATTTACCTTTCCATGAAGATAAACTAACAATTTTAAGAAAAAAATCGCAGGGCGCTAGCTCCGGTGAACGTGTAGACCAAGAAACGGATCCATTTTGTCCTATTATTCTACTAGGATGTTCATTATTTAAATGTTTCTTAACTTCTTATTTGGAATAAGGCGAACGACATATTTTGCTCACATTTTAAGAGACATCTTCTAATAAGCCTGGTCGGTTTTAAGGAATGTCTAAATATTTTCATCTGTCGTTTCTCTGTCGATTTAGCAAATCATTTACTATGACTACTCAAAGATTTTCTGGAAAGTATTGTTGGGTTCTTTACACAGCATGCGGATTTTCTACTGCCCATATATGGTTGTTACTGAAATTATTTAGTCCAGTTATTACAAACGTGGTTCCATAGGCAACTTTTCTAGGAAAATCTTGGAACCGTTGATGATGGTAGGGACAGAATTGATCTGGTCATATTGTTTTTTACACTATGAATAACTTCTGCTTAAGCTGCTCGTTTTGGGGTCTATTTCGACAATTTCTAAAATTTCTCCATCGTCTCTAGCATTTTCCATCTAGAAAGTCTTCCAGCTTTTTTCTTAGATTTAAGACGCCATGAGTTTACCAGGAGATTTCCTAAAGAAAAACTTTCCGCATACAAACAACAAGCTGCGGTAGTTGGCACTCTCAGTGGTTTGATTTTTAATGTATAAATATCTACGATTAAAGTCAAAAGTACTCGAAACTGTACAACAACGTAAAAGTATTCATACCCTGTATCAGTACTAAACAGACCATTTATGATTTTACTACGAAGTGGGCGAAAATAAATCAGGTTTTTATTAAATTTTATTTTATTAAACGTTTTTAAATTTAAGTTTTTTAAATAACATTTAATAATTGCTTTATTTGGGTACTTAAATTGTGACTTGGAACACATATTCCAATAACTATGTATAACTATAATTTTGCACCTTTTATATAAAAGATTTTTGATAAATACATTTCCATTTACAAGCTTCTGAATAAATAAACGACTTAAATTTATGACGGATCAAATTGTAATACTATATAGGGTAAGTTAAAATTTAGAACTACAAACAACTCTTGAAACTGAAGGTTTCCCACAACACTCTTTACTAATTCAGTTAAAACCCTGTATACACATTTATCCACATCAATAAACAAAAGAAACACTTGAAGATTTGTTTACAATAGCAACACGATTTTCCCATTTTGGATATCATAAGCCCGAATGAAATCCACATTTTCCTCGGTTCATCACGTTCGGCATGCATTTGCGCCCCTAATGAAATTTTACCTGGTCGAAGATTTATATAAGGGGAACACATAAAACATTTCGAGATCAGCAGTTCGTGATTTGTGCGGAGGCAGAGATTACTTTAAGTTTGGTATGGGATTTGCGAAATCACCTATTGATGGGCAACTGATGCTTGGGAACAGGAGATTGGTGTAAGCAAACACTGGATTTGGTCTACATTTATACATAAAGGTGCGCTAGCTAGCACCTGGAATTTGTTAGGTTTGGAGCAAAAAAAATAATTAGGTATGGCGAATTTGTTTTAATTTTGCCGACCAGTTTAATAAATTGAGATTTATTTTTTAAAGATCGTGCTAAATCGCATTTTGGAGAACTAGACTGCTTTCTATAAAGCATAAAGTATAAAAAAGTAGACATGTATTTTGGTGGAATAACATTTACTCAGGTAACTCTATTTTTTATTGACATTGTAAGAGGGAGATACTAACATACCTCTCTCGCTATAGCCAATTTAATGTAAGCACTTTAAAAAAGTTGCAGTTCGTTAAATGAAATGCAGTAAACTGTAGTTAGATTGTAAGTCTGCAAGACCAACTACAAACGCACAGGTTAGATGCAAAATATGGATCTCAGCGTGTATTAGATCCATCAGAATTGCAGAATTTTATAGTACATTAAAGCAAAAAAAATCACGAACTACACAGAAAGATCTAATTCTTACGTATGCCTCTTGACGAGACATCCGCCCAAATTTTTGTGTGATTCCTCACAGTCTCCATGTTTTGTAACGTTATGTCCCTTGCAGCCAAATTTCTGGTAGTCAACACCAATTTCTATGCCGTGACGGCACATTGACCGTTGTCAATCACAAGATCTCTATGCCATGTCGTCACACTGACAACTTGTCAACCAAGGGGAAGAAGACGACCACTAGAGGCGTCTCTGGTTAGAAAAAAGTGTACTGTGTCTCAGAAACGACTTTGTTCTAAGTTTGTAGTTTAGAGTTCTGTTTTATATTGTAGCTACTTTACCTACTCGCTAGTAACGTGACTGTTTGAATTGACTACTGCTAGCACATAGAGAGTACGTGACCTATAAATCGGGTTCAACTAAGTTCATTGTGCACTAGATAGCCGTATTTACCTACTACTAGTATTAATAGTAAGCGACCCTATTGAGGAAACTTTGAACTTTGGACCTTGGTCCGTTTTCAGAGTACAGCTGCTTTCGTTAGGTTACGTGCTCTCTCTGTTAGCTAGTCGGTAAAATGGAACAGTACACATGGTAGGGATAGGATAAAGTCCTTTACATGTGAATAAATCTTTTTCAAGCACCACGTTCCTTTTGATTTCATCTTTCTCTTTAATTCTGATGGTACTGTAGTCTACAGTGTATCAGAGCCTTCTGATTTGAAGTGAAATTTAATAGTTTGTCAGTGTCTTTTAATTCCCAGGTGTATTTATTTATGTCAAAAAAAACTCTTTATAGAAGGTCATTTATTTATCTAGCAAAGTTGAATCAGTCTCTCATCATCATTTTATGACTTCCTCTTGAGACTGTAGACGAAATCGGTTGATGTTTTTTTCTTTTTTGATTTCCCTTTGTAATATGCTCATAAGCTAGCTATTCGTTCTCTATATTAGTGCTATATTTCTATTATGTGCCTCCATATATTGTTACATCAAATTTTATCATGTTTCATCCTCTAGGATATCGAATTTGTATTGTATTTAAACTATTCGTTTTTTGAGTACCGTTCCAACAGTGAAGTATATTTCCTAAATTTTCGGTTCCGCTTCCTTTGTCTTCAGTTGTTTTCATCGCCTTATGTTCCATTCTTGAATATTTCAGGTACCAATGTGAGTTTCCTTTCATGTTCCCGTGGCTAACCAGTTTCTTCTTCGTCTTCCTTGCCGTTCTGGACTTTATCCAGTACCCAGGAAAGAGATCATTCTGGATGAGATTTTATTAGATCTCTAGCCTTTCTTTAGTTCTTGCTGGGTGAGGCCTCAGGGTGGGACTGGGTTAGCAGAGTTGTTTAATATAAATGTTAAAAGAAAACATTTTCGTCTCTAACGATCCGACTAAAGCAATATTAGTGTTTTAAGATGAGTTACTGAGTGTTTAAAATTATTTAATTTAATTATTATTATATCACACTTGTGCTCCGCTAGTAAATTTATATGGATAATTTATAAATAATAAATTTAAAGTTACAAATTCACAATCAACTCATAATTGAACAAACATTTCCGAAATTCTGAAACACCAGTATTTTTGTGATCTATTGCGGTTATAATAACTCACACCACGGCGACCGAGTATCGGTCGTGACTTTTCTGCAAATTACATAACAAATACGGGGACGTTAGCTACCTCAATTGCATACCAATTACTGACTTAATTATTACTATTTTAATAATGCTAATAAATTTACAAACTCGACATAGCCCTAGTAGCATAAATATTTCAAACCTGATAGTCTTATAAATTGGTTTCAGTAGTAAGAACTCAATACCTATGCAACCAAGAATACACTATTATTGTGAATGTTGGCATACATGGTTGCATAACCAAGCCAGCAAACAAATATTCGCCTTCTGTCATGTTATTCTGATAACTGTGATATTTCAAATCCTCAACAATACGATTTGATCAACGATTGCACATAAAGGAATTACTCGTTTAATGAAATAGTAAAAACAAGCTCTGCACTTGAACAATAAGAAGGATCACTAAAAAATGGAATCATAAATATTATTTACTTATTTAATTCCACAAAGATACAAACATGCTTGTGGGCAGACTACATTCTAGAAACCAAATAATATTCTATCGTTACCGTATAGTTTACAATTATATAGTTATTAATCAAAGTAATGATGATTGTTACAACTTAAGATAGAGCTAAAAGAAAATAAAAAACACTACAGTAGTTTAAGCGAAAAAGATTACCACAGCCGACGGCCATGTTAATTAGATTAGATTAATAGATATTCATGTGAATTTTAATTTCTCTTTAAAGCAACCCTGACATAAAATAAAAAATCAACATAAAACAAATTTATGCCGATTAAAATTCAAAAAAAACAATGTGCCCAAATGAGAACCATGTGGAACTCCTGAGGATCCAAATCCAGTAGCTTGGCAAGAAAATTGTCAAGATTCACCTTATCGAAGCTCTTACTAAAGTCAGTGGATACAACACCCGTTTTAGCAGGGAGTCATAAATGTTCGAAGTAGAACACATTAAATTTGAAGTCGCGAGATGTAAGATCGACATCTAGGATTTTCGAGAGAATTAGTACACAGAGGTTCCGAACCTGGAGCCGTTTCGTGTAATTGCTGTTCTCCCTTAACTCCTAGGAGTACAAAGCGTACAAAGGAATGACACTTCGAAGAAAGTATTCAATATCTCTGACAGGTAACCTGAAAATTTTATCGTGACATTCTGTCCTAGGAGTTAAGGGAGAACAGCAATTACACGGAACGGCTCTAGATTCGGAACCTCTGTGTGCTTATTCCCTCGAAAATCCTAGATGTCGGTCTTACATCTCGCGTCTTCAAATTTAACGAAATGTATCAAAACATAAAGAAGTGTTCGAGAGGACATTAAATTGTGGGAAGCGCAACTGTTGAAGGTTCCCTGACCAGAAACAATATATGTTATATATAATGTATATTGTCTTGCGTACAAAGGAATGACACCTCGAAGAGAGTATACATTAAATTTGATTCAATGGACTTATTCGTTACAGAACTATATTGTTTGGTTATAATAGTAGGTACATGTGAGAAAGTTATGACAGTAAATCACACGAGTATATAAAGTAATATCTGTAATTGGTCGCTAGATCTTTCTAACCAGATTTCAAAATTGGGACACAATCCAATATTTTCCATGATTCCAGAAAATTCCTTGTAGAAGAAACTATTTGTATAAGTAAGTTAATGGCTTTAGAAAACTATATCTTTTTTTAAACAATTAAAAAGATGTATAAAAATGCAGTTTATTCTGTAAAGTTAACTTTCAGGCACGTATTATGTCAAAAAGAAACCACATGGAGAATGGCATAGTTCTGGTTGTGGTGTTTTAACTATAAAATATGCCTGCCAAGCACATAGCCATACGCGAAATTGTTTTAAATGTTCATAAGCACTTCGTACACTTTGTTTTCTTAGTGCTTTGTAAATCCACAACCTTGCTAAACAATCAAACGCAACAAAAGCACATTCCGAATGGTGTTGAGATTCATATGGCAGCAAGTAAAGCTAAGCGTCTCTTGCACCTCTTCGCTTTTTCTTATGGCGTGTTTCGCAGTCTCATTACCATAACATTCAAAAACATGTGAACTGCATTTAGTTCGTTAGCGTTTAAAACTGTTACAAGCGAATCATCAATTATACAATCTCTGGTGACATCTTTCAGTTGTTTAGCTGGCTCGAAGAAACATTAGAATTACAAATGGATTGAGTAATAATTGGCAAGTTGATTTGTTACGGTGACGTTATGGAGTCATCAGAACATAATGATTGTATTGAAATTTGGAATAATGATGTAAGAGTTAATGAAAATTCAGTAGGCGGTATGCTAATATTTTGGCGACCCAAATTCATTGCAAGAAAAAGTATTGTAATGAGTTGTTTGTGTTGCCAAATTTGATAGTAGGAGCAAATAACTTTTTGAACGAAAAAAATGCTTTTTGGAGTTTACTAAACTGATGGATTCAGTTAATGTGCCGCTCATATGAACTCCAAATTCCTGTTTTTTGGTGATTTTGGGGAATTTTTTGCACTAGTCGATTATTCTTCAGAAACTGTTTAATCTAAAATTTTGAGGCATTTAGAATCTTAGATTACCTAAAATCCTATTATAATTTTGGGGTCCAATTTAAAAATTAAATGTTAGACAAATTCAAGCGCATCATGTAATAGCTAGTGAAAGGGCTTCTGAAGAGACTAAAATGTATATATTTTTTGTAATTTTCATATAAAAAGCCACCCATTCCGCTTGTTTATCTCCTAAAACACGGACCTTCAAATTCCGAAAAAAATTGAGCTTCATTTGTATATTACAGAATAATAACAGCGCCAATCCTAATGTTAATTTTGGGAGCAAACTAGATTATTATTATTAAATGAAAGGGATCTTTATGAGAAATATATATTGTAATTATAATATATTTCTTAAAATACATTTAGAAAAATATGCAAAAATCCAGATAAACGGGGATTTTTTCTCCGTAATTTGTGACCGTAAAATTTTGAATATAATATAAACATCACCTTACTTATTTTGGAAGCAAATTAAAAAATTAAATAAAAAATAAAACAAATACAAAATTCAATTAAAAGGTTTCAAGCATTTCACGTAAACTAATGGTCACCCAGTGGTCGAAATTCGACCCTATTTCATGAAATTGTAAAAAGTATATTTTTATAAGAAACAGAGTTGTGGAGAAATCGGAGAAGTAGATGTAATCACCAAAATTGTTCACTCATGTTGAAAAATCTATTGAAATAAAAAGAAAATAAAAATGTAATCAAATATCTGTAATCGAAATATTTTTTACAAATGAATGACAACCATATTTTTGGCTGTAACCACTCCTGACAAAATATTCGATATGATAATTGAAAGATTGTTCTTTGCAACCTAAAAGTTTTCGTCATTTGCGGTTTCAATCAAGTTCAGGAATATTAAAGAAAAGAGAGGACCAACAACCGTAGGAGAACTTAAATATTTATTAATACATTCTCTATTGTCCGCTGTCTGACAATTTTTTACACAACACCTTCGGGAAGGTTGTGATAATAATATATTAATCAAATAATTAAATTCACATTAAAAACATAATATTTAATAAGAAAATTACTGCAACGCGTCCGAAAAATCAATACTGATACATTGACTATTTTACCACTAAACAATAACAACTCTTGCATGCCACTTCCAGAAGTACATGCTCTAAGAATATAACAGCATCTAACGATCTCTCCATCCATATATAATTACTCAATGTTTTGACCGTCTGGCGGCGGCAGCACTGTCAGTTGTTTGGTGTGGACAGTATGGACGTAAATAATGAATTTTTATTATATTTTATTTAATGAATGAACCAATATTATAAATTAATATTAGCATTCTGCACTGAAGGTCGTCAGGAGCTACTAAACAAAATAAAAATGAAGAAAATCGGTTGAGAGACAGAGGAGAAAATGGTACCTAATCGTTTTGTCTTTGCCTATTTATATATAGATAATGTAATATATTAAATCAAAACGCTTGTGATAAGAAAAATGCTAATATTTTTTTGAATTTTAATATACCTTGTTTAAAAAATATTAAACAAAATCCTACTCATTCCCTTCCTCTTTATCAATAAAGGTACCAAGGCTACGATTTTGAAAAAATTAGTAGATAATACAGAGTCTCAGTCGAAGATTATAAGAAAAATAAAGCAAACGTCCTATTGTTAAGTTTGGGGGCAAAATTAGAAAACTAAATAAAAATTAAAAAATTAAATATATTGCAAGCTCATCATGTGATGTATCAAATGAATGTACTCGTCATTAGATTTACAAATTATATTTTTTGTAATTTAATAAAATCGACCCATTCCCTTACCTAACCTCCCGCATTACGCATCCTTTTGGAAAACTACACAGCATACAGGACCTCACTTAAAGTTTACCTTTTAAACGCTAAGTGAAAATCGCAATGTTCATTTTATGGGCTAAATTAGAAATTAAATGAGAATATTACAAAATAAAATTGAAGGCCATCAGATGATACCAAATGAAAGCTTTTCGTGTGAAAAATGCAAAATTGGACCTTACTTATTCGGTCTTTATAGTGTTTTGCGAAATTAGCCGGGTCTTGTCCTTGATATCACATAGTTATTGGTCTTGTTGATCATTTAAATCAAAATACTTACCTACTTTTTTTAATGAGCATCATGAAAGACTTAAAACTAAAAGTTAGGAATAATAAAAATAAACCGCTAAGACTGGTTTTGACGATAAAAGAAGATTTCTGTTTAGTGAGAGAAGTTTATTTAGTATAGTATATTTTTTCAATTTTAACCCGTCACAAAAATTCTTCAGCCAATTATAAAGAAATAATATTTCACTAACACCTTGATTGTATTTTATTCGACCCCAAATTTATACGTCATGGTGGTTCACAATGTTTTAAATTCATGAAAACTCTCTTAAAATTAATTTATTCAACAGCTACTTATTCACACTCTTCGAGGTGTCATTCTTTTATACGTAAGACAATATATATGATATATATTGTTTCTGGTCGGGAACCTTCATCAGTTGCGCTTCCCACAATAGAATGTCCTCTCGAACACTTATTTATGTATTTGATACATAACAGTAAATTTGTAGAAGCTAGATGTAGGACCGACATCTAGGATTTTCGGGGAAACTAGCACACAGTGCTTCCGAATCTGGAAAATTTGATCGTGACCTTCTGTCCTAGGAGTTACGGGGGAACAGCAATTTACACGGAACGGATTCAGATTTGGAACCTATGTGTGCTAGTTTCCCCGAAAATCCTAGATGTCGGTCTTTACATCTCGCGTATACAAAGCTACTTGTTCATTAAGAATGATATATTTTGATTTTCGTTTTTGTTTTAATATGTTTTTGCAATTATATAATTTTCATAAGCCGAATGATTCTTGTACCAACTATACTGAAACATTCAATGAATTTACTTTTTCAGTAGTTCTTTTCCAATCTCTTAGGTTGCTCAGATTCTACAATTTCATTTTTAGAGTTGCCCTAACTAACATTAATAGTCCATCGCTTCTTTTTCATCTACTTCATTTGAATAGTATTAAAAAACGCTACTTGAATCCCTGTAGTCAATAATAGGTAACAACAATAAGTTTTTTATTGTTATCACTTATAAATAAGATACATTTAAAAATATTTCCACGAATTGATAACTTCCTCCTTTATTTTGAAGTCGGTTGGGAGAAAAATTTTGACAAATTGGTTATACCTACTATAAATTTCTTAATCATGTATCAATGTATAAATCTTATTTTGGCTGTAAATGCTATTCACAAACTTTTCTAAATTAACTAATGGTATATAATGACAAGTTTTAGTTTTTCGATTAGACTCTTGCTTATTTGACTTCGATGTTGGGTTCTTGGTCTTGGCATTTATCAGGATCTTGTCCATTCAGTCTTGGTGTTGGTTCTGCACTGTATTGGTCTTTTTGCAAGATTATGACTCCAAGATTTTGTTGGTCCCTATTAAACTCGATCTTTTCCTTATCCTCTGAAGGATTTTGTGATTTCTTTCGGGGCGGTTATATCTTTGTGTCCTTTTCATGGTTAGGAAATCATGCAAAGTATTTTACCCCCAACCGTGCTAATTCATATAGCATTACCCAGAGTGCACCCCAAGGGGGTGAAATAAGTTAGATATTTCTAATGTGTTTATCATCACAGTGTATATTTTTGCTTACAAAATTACTGAAAGAGGCGCCAGTGTGAGAATCCTTTTGAATTAATCTTCATAAGGTTACTTCATGCGAAGTCAATTTATTCTTTATTTTGACTCTGTCTTCATAAAAAAATTTTATGAAATGTTTATTGTTAACTGACACTTATATTCCAAGTTATTTTGCTATCTCGGTTAAATATTCATAAAAAACATTGGAAAGAAGCGAACACTGCTAAAATTGACTTAATATGTTCATTCACGCTTCTCGAAGAATGATGTATTGTCCTCCTCAAGGATTTGTTGGCACGATGAATAAAATAAAGCAAATATTAAGTATCCAGGTCATGGCCAGCCGTGTTCATATCACACACTTGAACAAACACACTGAGAGAGGTCTCAGTCTGCATTTCAATAAACACCATGCAATTTGGAATTTTATTTGTTTTTAATGGATTTTACCGACGCTGCAATGAATTGAATAATCGAGAATTGCGGAGATGACGACAGAGTCGTTAAATTTAGTGTTTGCCGGCCTTTGACCTACTTAGATATAGGGAATCAGCGAATATGATTAAACTGTGAAGTACGAGCATTTTGCTCATATATTTGCATTACTGTTTATGTAGAATAATAACATTTTATTGCTATAATTTTAACGGCAATAAGGAAGTTAAACATATATGCGTTCATAGTATAAAAGGACGTCGGAAACTAGCCATGGCGTCAAGTATACTGAGAAACCATAAAATATTAAATTATTTGAATTAATTCTGTCCCACGCAGAATTAACGCTGAATACGGAAATTCCAATTTGATACCTCTCCTTAATGTTAATCTCTTTAGGACAATATTCCGATCGATTGAAATTGCTCTTAAACTCATTAGACTCATCTAGCATATTAGGTGAGTTCAGTCCCAAAAAGAGTCAGTCCTACAGGGTAGCTAGCCGGGAAAAATATAATTATATGGAGTAAGAGTAGAGGAAAGGCTGAAACAAGAGAATTTTATTCAGTACAAAACTTATATATTCAAATCATAAATTTAGCTTTCCCTAGACAGTACGTCAAAAGGTTATTCATAAGATTTCTTTTATAGCGTTAATCGAATCACTGAAACAAAAGAATTCCTTCTTCAAAATTGAAAACAGCTTGAAAGCAGCGTGACTATCAAATATTATCTTTAAAATTTTTTGCTTCCTTGTACATCTTGTCATTGACATTTTTGACGTCAATTTGGTATTTTTGAAGTTTTAGACATTTCTAATATTTTTGCGATTCTCGTTGTTCGAAATTTTTGCCATTTTTAAGGTTTATGATTTTTTTACTTTTTTAACATTTCTGACATTTTTGACTTTTAACATTTTCGACTTTTACACAAACATTTACCGCGAGGCTGAGATTTTTAGTTATTTCTGTTATTTTTGGCATTTTTGGATATTTTATACGGTTCAGATTTATGAGATATTATAGGTATATCAGTTTTTATATTTTTTGATGTTAGGTGTATTTAATATTCTTAACATTTCCAGGTTTTGGATAATTTTGTCATTACTAAAATTTATTTTCATTTTATAAACCTTTGCCTCTTGATATTTATTATATTTCCGACATTTTATAATATTTTTTAGATTTCACCTGCAATTAATCAAATAGTGAAAACTTTACAGTCACAAATTAGTTTATTAAAAAAAATCTTTTGGTTATGGGTCCCAAAATATAGTAAATTTTTCAAAAAACATTTCCCCACTTGTCCCTCATGAGATAAAAGAATTATTTGGGTAGAACTGTATATATGTGATTCTTAAATAACTGTGATTTTTACATATCAACATTTTATTAAATCAAAAATGGTTTAAAACATGTGTTCTGGTTGCTATTGGCCTTTTATTATACTCAAAATTCAGCCCGTAACGTAGTTCTACTACAACTTCAATAGAAAACAACTAGATCAAAAATTAGAAATTTCACGGCCACTGTACTGACACCAAAATGAAATATTTAAAATACTTGCCTAATAGATCTCTTTAAATTCTTAAAATAATTGAAGAAATTATAAATTATAGGACTTTGATAAACATATTTACGGTATTTTCTTTCTTGATTTTAACAATCTTTAAAATTTATTAACAGTAGAATTAAAATGACAATTATTATAATAAAACTACGTTTAACATTAGTTAAATCTATAATTCCTTTCTACCAATCAATATTGGGGTATAATTGCAGCATAATTTAATGAATTAAATAATAGAGTTTAGTTATAAAAGCTAAACTTTAGATTATTCATGTTCCATGAATACTTATGTTTTAAAATACAATGTCGACGGTAAAATACTATCAAATTTATCAGTCGAAAACATCCAGTGTGTCAAAAAAGTTAGAAATATTGGAAATGCCTAAAGTTTAAAAAGTATCAAATTCGGAAATGTCAGGAAATGTAAATTCCAGTTTGTTGTACAATATTTTCGCTAATCTGATGAAGCAGCTAAGTAATATAATTATAGCACGTCTATATTGGCAGATTTTGCTAGGTTCGTATCATTTAAACCAAAACAAATGTATAATCATTGATATTATGACTTAAATAAGAATTATGAATACTTCGTATTTCCAGGAAAAAGTATTAGGCAAAATCCGTCGAAATCGCAGTTTTCGACCACTTTGTTTACGCTCCCATAAGCATTCAGAAAATATTCCCTACCCCATTCGAACCCTCTTGTACAAAATATATCTTCTGTCCTCCCTCGGTGCCATATTTTCCGACTGCCTCTCCAGAAACTTTCTTTCTCCTCATCCGTGGGCGACCTATGGTAATAATTTTCTCAGAAACAAAGTTAACTTGAACAGAAACCCTTCTCAGTCTGCTAGCAGACAAATATATCTAGCAAACAACCTAAAACAGATCTGTTTTCTTAACGATAGATAACTGGAATGTGCCAGACAAAAGTAACGTATTAAGAATGGGAACCGGCGAAGGAGAAGGCTTCACTAATTGGTGTCCATTCATTTAATTTGGAATAGACTCTTGAGTCGTTAGAGCCTCCTGAATGCGAGTGTATATATAAAACCCCGGTTATATGTCAGGGTAATTTACTACACTTTGGGTCAGAAAATATATTTGTGTTTGTGTGATGTTGAAGAAGATATGATTCTGTCGTAATGTCTTAACACTTAATAAGAGAACAAATGGTAGGGAATAATAACGTAATAAATCAAATATCTTGGTGTAGCTTGTTTCAACCAGTTTGTAATTTAGATACTATTCCACAGGGTCCTCTTTGTTCAGCCCTAAAATATATTAAAACAATATTCTTGGAAAGTGAATAAAAAATATTGATACAACCAGAAACTTCAATCTACCAATTACTGATAAATTTGTTACGTTGATGAAGAATATAAGACTTTCAAATTGAGCGCCTTTTTAAATATAAATAAAATATAGATGGCGCACTAATAGACCGTCATCTGGTGACTGATTTTGGTCCACCATTTTCTCTCTTCTGTTTGGAAGGCGGTTGAAAAGTGTAGTATTGTTGAATGAAGCTAAATTTGTGAGAAACCGATATTTTGCTCCGAATTTCTCGTCATGTTAACTAAATGAAATCTATGATGCAATCAAACAAAAAAAATAGCATAAAGCTGGCAAATTGCCAAGTAGGATTAAGGCCAGGAATCCGTCAAGTTTACACAATATTTTCCGTTCCATAATCTTGCTTACACATTCGCAAAATTTATGTAAATTTTTTCGTAGACTACTCTCAATATCAACTTTTATTATTCTGCTTGGTAGAGGCGAGTAAATGGTGGCGTGTTGTTGCGGTACGTTAGAGGATCACTTCCTTATTCAACGGTTTGACCACATGTGATACTTATGACTATCGTGTAGGGAGAAAATGCTCGACCAAAATCTGTCACCACCTGACGTCTATAAATTTATTTGGGTATTATGACATTTAAAGTTTGATACACATTTATAGAATTGACTTCTTACACCATACAATAGCGCCTATAGATTGAATTATTTCCTGCAAACTGCCTGTGAAATAAATATATTTTCAGAAAATGCCGTACCTATTATGGTTTGCTTATGCGGCCATCTGGAAGAACTATTGTTCGAAGTATTATAAAAGGACCCCGCAGAATCTTTTTCAGAAATGGCTTTCGGCCAAATTTTTTCAAATTAAATTATATGATAGCTCTTGAGGAGTAGATCAAAAGTGTTCATGGGCACAAAGCTCCAAAGCAAACAGTTTAGGATCTACAGCCCTCTAAAGTTGACGTGGTCCAGAAACGTTATGGGAAATGGCTTTTGAGTTAAATTTTGTCAAATTCAAGTATGTGATAGCTCTTGAAGAGTAGATCAAAAGTGCTCATAGGCACAAAGCTCCACAGGCAATAGTTTAGGATCTATAGCCCTCTAAATGTGAAGCCATTTCCATAATCCTTATGATCTGGACCTGATCTACTCTTCAAGAGATATCACATACTTTAATTTGAATAAAAAAAATGGCCGAAAGCCATTTCCCATAAGGATTCTGCGGGGTCCTTTCAAACAGATTCGGTGGAAGATCAAAAATGAAAAATACAATTGTAGTGAGTATTCACAAATATACATTGAACCATTCGAAATGTCCGTTAATCAATTAGCAATTTGTATTTTGTGAATAAACAACAGTAAAACTATAACCATTGGTCCAGTCAGAACGATGTGGATTTGTTAATGGAATCAAGGAATAATAATAAATTGTTTATCTCAAAAATAAGCATATTTTCTGATGAAGCACAATTTGAAGTTGATGGTTATGTTAATAAACAAAATAGTCATATTTGGGTTGAGGCAAATCTACGGGTTATCAAGGAAGAATTTTTATGTTCTTAATTTGTCACAATTTGTTATCCATCCTGGTCGGTTATTGTAACTGAAATAGGGGGAGGGTTGGATGTCAAACCTCCCCATAATTTGAGAGTTTTCGTTTGAAGAGTGAAGTTTAAACAATAATTTTTGATTAAGGTGCCATTCATAAAATACGTCACGCTAAATTTTGCCTTCTCGGACCCCCTCCTCCCGTCGTCACGTCTGCGATCCCCCTAGAAATAGAACGTGACACAGGCCATTTTAATAAAATGAAGTGAATAGTTTAAAACAGATTACTTGTAAACCCGTTTGTACAATAGGTAGAAAAAATATAGTCTTCTAAATTGGAAATATTACCAAACTTATGTAGGATAGACTTAATAAATTCCTATGGCTGTGGATTTTGGACATTATCTTCTTCGAAGCTCAATATTGGATCAATTTAAATTTGTGGTATTCGATGGCTGACATAAAACATTGCTCCTTGAACAAATATTGTTCAGGAGTTCGGCAATTGGACTGGTAAAAAATTATTTATGTTGACTATTTCAATTTTGATAAAATCTGATTATGCTTATGATTCAGAAATATTTTATTAAACAAAAACATTTTTATACCGTAAGTCCTACGAAGCCTGTTAACAATATTTCTGAAATCAGTAATTCGCACTATAATATTTGATGGATCTTTTTTATTGCTACAATTTTTATTCGCATTGTCAAGTATACAAGCACAATAGTTATGTCCAGCTATATTTTTTTTAGTTGTTAACATTTTTTTAACTTGAAATTCATTATATGAAGTGAAATATATTGTCTAATAAACATAAATTACAAAGTGATTTTCCAAATATGAAAATGAATCAGCACGCGTTTGACATAGATAATTTTATTCATAGAAATATTTTACTCACAGAAGTCACATATCAATTACAACTTCCTGCTGATTTACAAAAGAAAAGACGTAATTTCGACAATAAAATTCATACAACGCTTATTTTATAAAATAAGCTTTTCTCTGTTGTACGACAAAGAACTTTGTAGTTGAAACGGTAACAGATTCAAAAAGTCTTATATGTCGAATTGTAGCTTACAATTTCAAACAGATATGCAGAACGAGCAAAATCCGACTGAAACTTTCGGCGAATATCTGGAAAGCCACTCTTTGTTTTTCTGTAATCTTCTATAAAACGAAATCCGACATTGTTTTCTTTCAAAACAATCGAATCCTCTAACTCTAACGTGAACAACAAATCGATATTCAAAGCGAAACTAAAGATATAAAAACCTATCCGACTATATCGTTTTTCTGGTTCGTTCCTAATCTTTACCTAATGCGGTCCCAGGTGGCGTTATCCGGTTTTCCACTTTTTTATGCCACCCCGGAGAGTCTGCTGTTCTGTGGTGATACTGATAGTTGGCGGCTGGAGCTCTCGGTTTCAGGGCTTGTATCGGGGCTGAAGTTGACGATTGGGTTTTAAAGTATTCAAGAAAGTCAATCTAGTTGTCACTAAGACATTCTGCTACAAATAAAAACATCTTTATCTTTCGTTCATGCGGAATATTTTGTAGCGACGTTTGTCAAAAAATCTGAATTTAAAACTAATGTAGACACTACTATTACAACAATCGACTTTCTTTTTACGAGGGTACGTTGAAAATATCTTACTATAGATCAAACAAACTAGGAACTTGCATTTTATGTATTTGAAAAGTCGGAGTTAATAGGATTATCATTTCAGAAATTCTTAGTGCCCTTAGTGTCAGTAATCCAAAAAGAGTAGTCGGAATACGACAATCAAACCAAACAGGTTGTTAAATGCTTGCCAATGTTTCGCTTCATCATATTCAAAGCTTCATCAGGACTGAAAACAGCCAGGAAAATGTGTATACAAATTATACAAAAGTTAAGATAATATACAAAAATGTAAAACTATGCATAAACCTTTAATAAGTGAAATAATAAAATTATATCTTAATAAGTTAGATGACAAGTTCAAAGCAAAAGTATTAAACACAAAATTGAAAAATAAGTATGTGGTATAATCAATATCCTAATTACGTCAATGCAAGCTCGGTTGGACAATGACAACAATGTTAAATGTCCTGAGAAGTATGTCAGTGTCCAACCGAGCTTGTATCTCATTGACGTAATTAGGATATTGATTATACTAATTTTGTGTTTAATAATTTTGCTCTAAGGTCCGTTATTAATATGCATTGTACACTATCTCCAGAAGTATATGCTCTAATCCGCAAAACTCAAATATTATTCCGAGGAGTTAATTAAAGCTTTAATTGTTTGTAGTTTAATTTTTTATAAATCTTTCTTATTTAAAGGAAAGATAGATCTTGTTATATCTAATAGCCTTTGTAAAAATGCATACAATAGTCGCGGTAGTTGTTATAAAATTACATTTTAAATTAAGGAAGCTTTTTGTGTACTTATTACATGAGCAGATGGTTCTACCATCATTTTTGGATAGTCGAAGGGTTGTCCTAACTCCTCGCATCTCAGTTTATCAAAATGTTCAGTTTAAATACGTATAGATGCTAAAACAGATGAGCATTCAAGATTGGTAGCAGCAGACGAATCCATTCTCCCAATTGCTGAGGGTTTGTACCGGAGGACCTTTCTCTATATTATTGCAGATTTTAATTTTGGCTATTTGTAAAATATTAGAGCTTCTAAAATTTGGTGAGAGAAAAATACCATACACCATACGACTTTGTTCATAATACTATTAGAGAGACTATGAATAAAAAAGGCACAATTCTAAGATGTAAAATTAAAATATTTGACAATATGTTTTTTTTGATTTTTGACGTAACTATTAGAGAAGTCTAGACGGCCTTTTGTTTTGAGATACATGTTTCTTAAACATTAGGTATTCATAAAATATTAATATTTTAAAATAGGTTAAACACGGGGCTAGCAGCTGTTATTTTGAAACAAATGGAGTATATAACCAGTGTGATAAAATTATTTGAAATAAAAATTTTCATGTAATAATTATTATTAAATCAACAAAGTCGTGTAATATATATTGGATATGGGTAAAAATTGAAAAATATTTGCATTAATTATTGATAATTGATTTTGATACTTATTTATAATAATTGAGCTGCAATTAATTATTATATTAAAAGCATTGTTTACTGAAATGTAAACAAAATGTATCAATTACCAAAACTTATGCAACAGATTATGAAATCACTGATATGGAAATGGAAAAATGTAAATTGGTAACGAATACTGAAATGTTCTATTTACATTTATCAACCAATTTATATAAAATATATTATAAGTAAAACCAAAGGTAGGCTAATTTTATTAAGCCAATTAAAATTGATGTCCAAGTCACAAGGTTAACAACCTATAATTAACATATAATGTTGGTTAGTATTTCTGCTACATTTCAGCGAGAATTATACTGCATGAAAACATTCATGTATCATTTGTTTGTAATCAGGTAACATATTGCTTATATGGTCCAAGTCGTTTACTCTTGAAGAATTTTTTTAATACCCGTATACTGTACAGGTGGTTTTTTAATTGTGAAATAAAACACAGAAATTCTCACAATCTACAGTGTTCTAGCCATGATTCTGTTATTCTGTCTTTTCCAAGCTCGTTTGTTTTGTATGTTCATTCATATTTGTATCACTTAGTGGATTTATATCATAGGTTAGACTTTAATTTTCAAAAGAATATCAAATAAAAACGTTGATAATTAATATCCAATGGATAGTCGGTCCCAAAAAAGTCCCTAAATGATAATAACATTTAAATAGCACTTATATTAACTCTTAATTTAATACAGAAAAAAAATATTTTTGCAAATACTTCATCTCGTACGAAAGAAGCTCCTTTCTCGTCTGCGAATTTCTACTAAACGAATTCCGTTCACCTTTTCTTATATAAGAAAATTCCATGTTCATGTATATATTTTCCTAACCTATCGTTATTTGGCCGACGATGTTATCTTCACAATCGAATACCGACTAAATCGGTTTTTCCCAATATCTGAATAAACTTGTCTGTTACGCTTTTTTTTCTAAATTGAATTGTCTTCTTCTTATATAGCGTAAAAACTTTTTGGCTTTTTTGAATGCGATAAGACTTGACAAAGATACAGTGCGTCTGA
This sequence comes from Octodonta nipae, assembly GCA_034190945.1. Taxonomy (NCBI): domain Eukaryota; kingdom Metazoa; phylum Arthropoda; class Insecta; order Coleoptera; family Chrysomelidae; genus Octodonta; species Octodonta nipae. The sequence continues at coordinate 53,663,766 of CM067216.1, forward strand.
TTGAACGGTTTTGTAATTCCAAAATATTCGCCATATATTCCTGTTATAGTTAGTTGTTATACATTATCCACTGACTCGCTGATACATTGTTTATGTGTTATTGGTTTCAAAATCGATATAACACTTTAAACATATTAGCCTCCAACTTTAACCTTGGAGTCATTGGTTTTAGAAGTTTGATCATTGTTGTGAGGTCAGTGAAGCCTTGTAAATGATTTTAGTTGTTTTAGTATAAAAGTCATCTTAGTAAATGTTCTACTCTTTGGTTTTTGAAGACCCTTATACCTCATTCAGGTTCTGTATTCATTGATCTTTAGATACCTGATGAACATATGGATCTCACAATTAGTTTTTCCAACTTGTGTGTTACTATCTGTCCATTTATTTTTGGTATTTTAACGATAACATTCTTCCAAACTTAAATGTGGCTGGATTTGAACTATAATTTCAGCATAAATGGTCTAGTATTTTGCCTTCCTGATCTAAAAGGTTTGCTAAACATTTTCCTTGTACAAGGGTACAGTATATATGCGTTTCTGTTGCGATTTAGCTTTCACGAAGTTATTTGTCATTGTTTATTATTTTCAATGCCTTTTGGATTTATGAATCAGGAAAGATCTAACTACAGCTGGAATTGTAGATTTAATGAATTCAAGTATGAAAAGTAATATTAATTTATAGCCGGAATTCTAGATTTGATGAATTGAAGGTTAGTTTAATTAAAGTATGAAAAGTAAAAATAATTTGAAGTATACGTTTAGTCAAGTAGTTTGCATTCTATAGCAAACAGAACCACCTTTATCTAACACCACGTGATTAAATATTTTTTCAAAATATGAAAGATCTGAAATCACACGAAAACGCTCAGGCCCTCAGCAGGAGAATTAGAAGAAGAAGAACGATAACGAGATGTGTTTTGAGGGAATTTCAAACATTCCCTTATTTGAAATGTAGTTAAGTACAGGTATTCCAGATACTACTCTTTTATAACATTTTACAGCCTGGGGACATTTCCTGCTGGTATTTTGTAGGCATGTAATTTCTTCAATTGGTAGGTATTTTTAGAGGGAGGTTTACTAGACCATATATCTATAAAGTTAACTTTAGAGCGGCGTAATATCTTTAACTCCAACAGGAATGTATTGAACCGTTTATAAATGATTTCTCGTTACTGTAAATTAAATAGGTATACTTTCAAGAAGACGAGGCTCAGTGTCATAAGTCATTGACTATAACATATTTTAAACCAACAGTTTTTGTATCGTTGGTTTGGTTACCACAATGCGATTGGCCCTCGGGATCCCCTCACCTAACCAAGAACCAGTTGTGCCATATGATTTTGAATAAAAATGAATAGATGCTGTTTTTCATGCCAATTTGCACACATGTCTTCTAGCATCCCAAACGCTAGAGTCTATCATATATATCTTTTATCACTTCTTTGCTCCAAGTTTCTGGGTCCTTTCCTGTGGTGGGTTCCAGTTGATTATTCTTCTAAGCCAGCTTCGAGTACCTAGCCGTTAGACATAGCCGTACTAGACAAGCCTTCTGGTATCAGTTTCTTCGATTGTTCCCAGTTTGTCCATTTGTTCCGTTATATCGGTATTTCTAATATGTTCAAGTTTCGAAACTCTACATCTACGCTGCAGGAACTCCATTTCTACAAACGTAGTTTTTTGTTTCTCTACTTTGGCCATTTCCCTGGTTTTGGTAATAATATATAGTTTCTTCTATTCTGCTGTAGATTCTAATTTTGTTCTAATTCGCAAGTTCTTAGACCACATAAGAGAATTTAGAGTTCTTGTTGCCTGTCTCGATTGTCCTATTCTACTGATAATTTCCGGTTTGGAGTTTTAAATAATTTGTATAAGGTAGTTGTATGATTATAGTGTTTGTTCTTATTATTTAGTGTTTTTTGTTTAGACGAAGCTGTTCTAATCCTTCGATCCATCCATCAATAAGTTTCTAAAAAATTGGGAATATTATTTTATAACAGGTGTAAGGTTATTTTCTTTTACTGTCAAACACGGCACCTCAAGATTTACATAATGAAGGTGTATGTTATATAGGAAAAATATGCTGGACAGCTTAAGAAAAAACAGACGCTTATTTGAAAACTTCAAAGCTATTTTTTATAATGAAAATTAGGCTTTTTGGACAGATTTTCTCATTGCCATTTTGGACAATTTTTGCAATTTTTATATTTTTGACGTTGCTGAGATTTTTATATTTGAAATTTTTAACATGTTTGATATTTTTTGAAAATTTTGACATTTATTTACTTTTTCGACATTTTTTCTAATTTTGTACATTTTCATTTTTGATATTTTGTATTTGTGACATTTCAGATTTTTTTGATATTTTTGCCTTATAGCTTATTATATGTTTTGTCATTTGTCTTTTAAGATTTTTGTCACATTGGAGATTAATTTTTATTTTAGACATATTTTTATATTTTTTAGATTTATGACTTGCAATTACCCTTTTAAACAGTTCAAGATATCGAAGTGCAGTTTTTAGCATTGGTTTTCTGAAAAAAATTATTTAGGTTAGTTCCGAAATTTTTTTTGAAACTGGTGTTAGCTGTAAAAAGTGTCCAATTGGCATCATACTGGAAATCTCAAAATATCTATTTTCGAAACTAACATTTCGAGATTTTTCAATCCATTGAACGCAAGACAATATATTGTTTCTAGTCGAGAACCATCATCAGTTTCGCTCCCCTCATCTGATTGAATTCTCGAATAATTATTTATGTATATAGTACATATAACTAAATTTAATATTTTATCGCGAAATGAATTTCGACATCCAAGAGTTTCAGGAAAATCTAGCTAACAGAGACTCCAAATCGGGAGTCGTATTGTGTGTAACGTCGTTTCCCTGTGATTCCTAGGATAGAAAACACACGAAAAAACTTGTAGGTTTACTAAAATGGATTGAAAAGTCTCGTAAAGTTATTATCGTAATTTCTTGACAGGTTTTACTAAACCTACGAATTTTTTCGTGTGATTTCTATCCTAGGAATCACAGGGAAGCGGCGTTACACACAATACTCCTGATTTGTAGTCTCTGTTAGCTAGATTTTCCTGAAATTCCTGGAAGTCGAAATTCAGTTCCCGATAAAATAGTATCTATTTTCTCGGCATATCCTTTCCTACATTTTCAAAATTATTTTCAACAGCTTGCTGTCTACCACAATAGAATTCTAAATCTAGACGATTTTATTACACCATTAATATTTCTTACATTTCCAAGGGAACAATTCCCCTAACGACTAACTACTGGAGTCGTTAGGGGAATTGTTTTCTGTTTTCCGCGACGACGATTCAAAAACTTTTCCGCCCGAAAGCACTACGTCCATCACACACAACCGACAGAGTGTTTTTTGTTCGTACGTATGCCCAACGAGAAGAGAAAGTTAAAAAAACACATACACACACAGAGTCGGCCAATCCCAATCGATTGAATACTTCCAAAATTGCCAATATATTTTCGATAAAGTTGTCGGCCGTGCCATCGAAATGCAAATGTACCAGGGACATCACGGCACGATAGACAGTAATTGTCCATTAGTCACAATAATGGCTGACGGGCAAAGCGATCGCGACGGCTTTATGATTGGACTTGAAAAAAATCCAATGGTTTATTCAGCTGAAGATTGAATTTTATCGTGGAGCAAGCCTATGGAGGCACTGCTGTTGGGGGATGTGTACAGTCATTATCAACGAAATATGGGAAAGTAACTGAAGATGTCTTGAGGATTTTTCAAAACATATATGTTGTTGAGTTTTTCTCCACTGCGATATGTGGCGACATTGCATTATTTTGACTGGCTCTGGTTCTGCGTCAAAGAAATTTTAAGCTTGCTTTATATACAGGGTGTAAATGAATAAGTGCGAAGGATTTCAAGATGTGCTTCATGTTATGACGAAAAGTTGCTATGGAAATATGTCCGCAAACGTTACCGATGTACAAGGTGTTGCAATCTTCAAGATATTTAGTTCAATTTTGGAGCATTAATGCCTCTATGACCTCTACAGGGTGGTACTTTTTCTTGGGTCACGTGTTCTTTTTGCCCCTGCAACTTTTTTTCAATAACCTCCTGGCAATTAACATAAAATGTAAAAGAGTCTCTTATGAGATTGCAATTTTTTCTATCTGCCACTGTTTTTGTTTAAAAAAATATCCTGTGATTAGGGATGTTCCGATACGGTGTCAAGCATCGATATATTCTTATCGATACGTATCGGATTTTAAAAAATTTAGTCAAGTACGAGTTGGACTCGCATACTAAGGGGAGAGTTTTAAATTTATAAAAAATATACACTTTTATTTTCCACACATAGACTTTTTATTTTATCTGCTTCGGGATTAGCTTGATTTTTATCAGAATACATATGTATTTAACTTTCTAATTTGGCCCCCAAAAATTAACATTAGAGTTTTATTTTACTAATAAACTTTCAGAGAAGCCTTTTATTATCTACTGTCTGAGTTTTGAGGCTCTGTAGATTGGAGGATAAAGGGCAACATAGGTAAAGTTTTAAATTATAAATTATTAAATCCGTTATTCAAATTATTTAAAAATACAAATAAATTATATTTTTGAAAATTTAAATAGTGTAGTTTCTAAAGTGGGAATTAAGTCGATGTTAATATCTTTTAAACAAATGATTTAAAAATATGATATATTTGTAATTCACATAATGAGCCTTTTATCTGATATATTACATGATGCCTTTGAAAATTGATTTTTTATTTTCCATTTAATAGTATAATTTGTCCCTAAAACTACTATGGCGGTTTTCTAATAATTTTTCTTATAAATTTCAAATGAGCCCCAGTACCCCTAATTATTTTCAAAATTTTAGGTAGTATGGTTTCGGAAATAAAGCGAGAAATGAATTTTTTTATATATTTATGTTAATATCTCGTAAACAATTAATTTAAAAAATATGAAAAATATATATTTGTATTCCTCATAATGAGCCCTTTCATTTGATGTATGGCATGATGCGTTAAAAAAATATTTTTTTATTTTCCATTTAATTCTATAATTTGGCCCCCCAATATTAATACTAGGGATTTCTTCATATTGAAACGAAATTTACCAAACTCGACCCTGTTTCATTTCAGTACGACAACGATCGCTGGGATATAAAAAAAAGCTAGAAGGTTCGGACGGGAGAAAAACTTATCTCGATCATAACTCGACAACTGTAAAATTGACACTGGAGAATTCGACGCTGATTTTAAAAGGAGGACCCATCCTCGCAGGAGGGAGTGATAGAGAGACGACTAGCGTATACTGTAATATTATTGTGAATCAGCTGTTCTGTAACATTTTATGTAAATAAAGTTCTAGAAAAGTGAAAGTGAATATTAGTTTTATAATTTTAAATTGAACCCACGAACTATACAACAAATTTGGTGATCAGAAGTAGAGGATTAAGTGCAGTTAAAATCGTAATTTGATTTATGGAAACTCGTAGTATGGAAAAAATGGACGAAACTACCAAAAAAATAGTCAAGCTGGTTACGGAGGGACGAGACGAAAAAATAGTCCAGATTCTAGAAAAACGTGACAAGAAGGTGAAACAACATCAAGACGAAATTCAACAAATGTTAGTAAAATCTTTTGATGAAAAACGTAAAATAGAATTAGAAAATCTTGTCACTACGATGGAAGAAAAACAACATAATTTAATTGAAGGATTGTTCTCGAAATTTGAATTAACCAGACAAAATGATTTTAAAATATTTGAACAAAAACAACATCAAATTGAATTAAATCGACACGAAACTGAACAGAAAAGACAACTGCAATTCGAACAATTAATGCAAATACTAGGACAGGTTAATGAAACAGTTAATGAAAGTATGCAAATTGTTGAGTCAAATATAAAAGAGATAAATGATGACATTAAGACCATAAAAAATACCGTGGATACTCTTGAAACAAAAGTAGATGATCTCGATTCCATCCAAAGCCAGGTAAAATTTGAAATCAGTTCAATTCAAGACACAGTTCAAGATCAAATCCGTTCCATCAAGCAAACAGTACACAGTGAAGTACAAGATAAAATCAGTGCCATCCAAAATAAACCACAAACAGAAATTTAAAAAATGCAACAGGACTTACAGTGAGGAAAATACCAGAACACCGTGAGTACCAAAGGTTCCGTTAGTAAACCACCCACATTTGATGGCAGTTCATCTTGGCCCATGTATAAACGGAAATTTGAGGCCGTGGCCATTGCCAAGTCCAGGGTTTTGAGAGCATCAGAAATTCGGCCAGTTACCAATAACATCCAGCGCAGAACAGTCACCGGCGGGTCCATGTCAATACAGGGTGAGGCAGACGTCGTGCTACAGATAGGGGACAACATGATCCGACATAGGGTCCTGGTAGCGAATATTGAGGACGATTTTATACTGGGTATGGACCTAATTAGCCAGCATGGATTTATGTTCGACCCGAGATATGATGTTCTTCGGTTCCTAAATGAGGAATTTGTATTGACTCGGCCCGTCAACAGTTCAGTCACCTCCATAAAAATTGTGGCAAAGTCTTCAGCTAGAATTCCCGGTCGAACGGGACAGATTATTCGTGGGCAGCTAGAAAGCAATCCTGGGAGCTGCGTTGGAATGGTGGAGCCCATACACTCAGCTCATGACTACTTAGTTGGACGGGCTATAGTTAAAACCGGACGAGATATACTAATCAGAGTTCTAAATTTGTGCAACAACGACATCAGTATTTTCAATGATCAAGAGATAGCTTGCTTCGAGAAGAAGGGTGCCAGACGTCGGTGAAGGAGACAGGGCCCAGTAAAGAGTTCCGCACCAACATCATCCAGCACCGAATAGATACCGGGAAGGCTCAACCCATCAGAATACCACCTAGACGACTACCATTGGGGCAACAACAGGCAGTCGAGGAAAACATCGAGTCCATGTTACAAAATGGAGTTATTGAGCCATCCATCAGCCCATGGTCTGCTCCCGTCGTGCTAGTTAAAAAGAACACATCTACAGTATTCGAGTAACTAGAAGCGAAAGCAGAAGGCTACGAGAATTATGCGAACCGACCTGAAGAGGGCAGATGTGACTCTGCCGAAACGTCGTCATTTTACCATCGATCCCGGCAGGCATCAGTTATCAACTACGCGGATGAATTCCCGGAAACCACCTAAAACAACCTCTAGCCTTGAGTTCCCGATAATAAACTGCTAAAATTATGTTCGTCTTCTCAATCCTTCCAGCCAGTTCTTCAATTCTTTAGTCCTACACTTCTTCTTCTTCTTCATTTCAGTTAGTAAAACCGACCATTTGCCCATCTATCTTCAATTCTCTTCAATACAGTCCTTCAGACCTTCTCACAGATCTTAAGCTCTTCTTCTTCTTCGTCTCTTCTCAATCCTTCCAGCCAGTTCTTCAATTCTTCAGTCCTACACTTCTTCTCCTTCTTCATTTCAGTTAGTAAAACCGACCATTTGCCAATCTATCTTCAATTCTCTTCAATACAGTCCTTCAGACCTTCTCACAGATTTTAAGCTCTTCTTCTTCTTTGTCTATTCTCAAGACCTTAAGTTCTCCATTTCCACAGCTCTTCAAGTTCCTCTGCAATCTTTCAATTCTTCAGGGAGACTACACCATGAAAAATTGGTTGAATATAGCTGCATATGATGATATATATCATCATCATCATCATATTGCAGAGGAACTTGAAGAGCTGTGGAAATGGAGAACTTAAGGTCTTGAGGAGTGACGAAGAAGAAGATGAGCTTAAAATCTGTGAGAAGGACTGAAGGACTGTATTGAAGAGAATTGAAGATAGGTGGGCAAATGGTCGGTTTTTACTAACTGAAATGAAGAAGAAGAAGAAGTGTAGGACTGAAGAATTGAATAACTGGCTCGAAGGATTGAGAAGATGAGCATAATTTTGGCAGTTTTTATCGGGAACTCAAGGTTAGAGGTTGAGGAATTGGCATTTGTATAACTAGACTCGTAAGGGAATGTATTAATGAAGGGAAAGCTGAAGAACTGATCGGAGACACTTAAGGTCTTGAGGGAACAGGTAACGAGCTTAAGGTCTTTTTGTAACAAGAATTCTCTCGAAGGATTGAGAAGACGAAGAATATTCTTAGAATTTTACAGGGGATATGAGGCATACCTTACCATGCTGCCTCAGTGCGGGTTGGTAACGGGCAAATGTCTATTTCCCTGATTTTTGCCATTTACGCCAGAGACGACTGTACCCCCCGGAATTGTGTCACAATTTTTTTATTAATGAAAAAACCTTGACTTGGCTGGGATTCGATCCCGGGTCCGGTCCGCTATATCAAGCTCCAATTTTAATACAATTGTGTGAGCTGAAGGACTTTCCCACTAGGCCATCGGGGGGCTATGATGATAAATATATATATATATATATATATATATATATATATATATATATATATATATCCACTTCAGACGCCACGGAGAGCAGACTAAGCGGAGAACGACCTAGCCGACGATCTCGGATACGAAGTAGTCCGGAAAGGTCCGAACCTGCAGCCACCCTTCGTGTTGGAAGAAGAGGAAAACCCTCATGAAAATGCCAAGTGAGATTTTGGCGAAACGTCAGGCGACCGTTCCTTTACAGGGACAAAACTTTCAACGGACGAACACCCGGACCATCAAGAGCTACATATATATATATATATATATATGTTTTAGGTGGTTTCCGGAAATAACTGATCCATGCCGGGATCGATGGTAACATGACGACGTTTCGGCAGAGTCACATCTGCCCTCTACAGGTCGGTTCGCATAATTCTCGTAGCCTTCTGCTTTCGCTTCTAGTTACTCGAATACTAAGATTTTCTGAAGCGAGCGCGCTGTTATATAGTCGCGGCTCGGCGCCTATCGGTTGCCACCGTGAACGGCTGCGTGTGATTGGCCCTTGGCGCTCAGTGGGCACGGCTCCATCCTGCTGATTTGTTGTTATTTCCGGTTGAGTTGTTATGGGACGGGTACGGGCCGGTACGGTGTTTAATAGGATTTTCCAACAATTCGATAAGTTCTGAATTTCATTGCGTGCGTTTAGACTGTGAGGTCTCTTCGCTATTTCAATTGCCTCTCTTACGAGTCTTGATTTCGGGTGTTCTATATTTGCCAGTACTCTGGTGTTCTCAAAGTCTATTCGGTGTGACATTGTGGTGGCGTGTTCCGCAATGGATGTTGTTTTTTCCTGCTTTCTTACAGCGTTCTGGTGTTCATCACGTCTAGCTTGAATTCTTCTATTAGTTTGCCCCACATAGGTTTTATGACAGTCTGCACATGGAATCTCGTACACTCCCTGTTGTTCTAAAGGGATCCTCGTCTTCGGAGTCCTCAACACCGTGCTTATTTTTCTGTCTGTATTGAAAATAGTATCGATATTGTGTCTCCGTAGAATTCTTGCAATACTGTCCGTGGTCCCCTTGACATACGGTAAATAAGCCTTGCTTATTGGTGTCTCATGCTCCTCGCCTGTTTGTCTCGGTTTTGACTTTAGGGCTCTTTGTATATTTCGGTCTGTAAATCCGTTTTGTTTCAGAGCTGTTTTTAAACTGTCCATTTCCTGTTTGATGTTATCCTGGTCAGCTAGCCTTTGTGATCTGGTTACTAAAGTCTTGACGACGGCTTGTAGTTGGCTGGGTGGTGATGAGAATTAGCATGAAGGTATCTGTTGGTGTGAGTTGCTTTCCTATATACTGCATGGCCAAGGGTTCCATCTTGCTTCTTATTTATGAGAACATCAAGGAATGGCAGTTGATTGTTGGCTTCAACCTCCATGGTAAATTTTATTTTGTGATGGACGCCATTAAGGTGATCTAAAAAAGTATTGAGGTGTTACCTCCCAAGAGGCCAAATCACAAATGTATCATCCACATATCGCAACCACAAACTGGGTTTAAGAGTTGTTGTTCTTAGTGCCAACTCCTCAAAGTTCTCCATAAAAAGCTTCGCTATAACTGGTGAGAGTGGCGATCCAATTGGAGCTCCTTCCACTTGTTTGTATCGTTGGTTCTCGTAAACAAAATAGGTGTTCATCAGACAGTGCCTTGTTAAGTCTACAAGGTGTTGAGGTGGTTTGTATTTTTCTATTATGATATCCAAGGCTTTGTCGATAGGGATGTTGGTGAAAAGGGACACTACGTCAAAACTTACAAGAAGACACTCTGGTTGTAAGACCATTTTCTAAGAATTTCGATGAGATGTGTCGAATTTTTTACATATGAGTCTGCCCGCTCTGCAAACGGTTGAAGTTGTTGGGCTAGGTATTTGGCTAGGTGTTGTGTTGGGGATCCAATTGAGCTTACTATTGGCCTCAAAGGTGCACCTTTTTTATGTACTTTTGGCAACCCATAGAATTTCGGACATCTCGATGACTTTTCACGCGGAATGAGTTGCAGTTGGAGATTTTTGTCGATTCTACTTGCTTGGATTTTGGCCTTGGTTGTTTTCTCTAGATAAGTTGTTGGGTCAGTAGTAATTTGTTTATATGCTGGATCTTGTAGCAATATTTGAATTTTGTTTGAATAATCCGCTGTATCTAAAATTACAGTCGCATTTCCTTTATCAGCAGGTAAAATGACAATGTCCTTGTTGAGGCGCAGTTGTTTCAAGGCCTCATTTTCTTCTATAGATAGGTTCGCATCTAATTTTGAAACTGCTGTTTCTACGCCACATATTATGCTCTCTGTTGGTATGTGAGAGGGAGCAATAGCGTAATTGAATCCCTTAGCCAACACGCCAATCGAGGAAGTGCTCAATTGGACCGAAGATAAGTTATAAACGGTTTTATTCGTTTCCAATTGCCGTGAGGTTAGACTGTGACCGTTATTTTCCGAGACAAATTCGTTTTTGGGCTTCTGTTGGAGCTTCGATTTGTTAAATTTTGCCTGTTGTTGCATTGTTGTTAACTCTGCATTGGTTTCGGCCCTAAATTCGCTAATCTCATCGAATTTATCCCATATTATCGGGTGGAGTGTATTGCTTATCTGTAGGTGGATATCTAGGAGTTTAGTATTAAGAACATCCAAATCTCTTCTGACATCACGTATGGCTTCCCTAAGTAGGGCACAACTAGCTTTCCATATGATATTCTGTGTTTTTCTGTTGTTCTTCCAGAACTTTACCGTCATGTTTTTCGGAATAACTCCTTCATCGCGGCATCGTTGTGAAAAATGTAGATCGCACAAAAGTTTGCTTCTTTTCGCGCGTAATTTCTCAAATGTTTTACACAAATGAAAAGTATTCTCCCCGTAGAGATTCAGTATATTTGTTTTTAAGTTTCCGCGGGCACTAAATGTTTTAGGTGGTTTCCGGGAATTCATCCGCGTAGTTGATAACTGATCCCTGCCGGGATCGATGGTAAAATGACGACGTTTCGGCAGAGTCACATCTGCCCTCTTCAGGTCGGTTCGCATAATTCTCGTAGCCTTCTGCTTTCGCTTCTAGTTACTCGAATACTAAGATTTTCTGAAGCGAGCGCGCTGTTATATAGTCGCGGCTCGGCGCCTATCGGTTGCCACCGTGAACGGCTGCGTGTGATTGGCCCTTGGCGCTCAGTGGACACGGCTCCATCCTGCTGATTTGTTGTTATTTCCGGTTGAGTTGTTATTGGACGGGTACGGGCCGGTACGGTGTTTAATAGGATTTTCCAACAATTCGATAAGTTCTGAATTTCATTGCGTGCGTTTAGACTGTGAGGTCTCTTCGCTATTTCAATTGCCTCTCTTACGAGTCTTGATTTCGGGTGTTCTCAAAGTCTATTCGGTGTGACATTGTGGTTGCGTGTTCCGCAATGGATGTTGTTTTTTCCTGCTTTCTTACAGCGTTCTGGTGTTCATCACGTCTAGCTTGAATTCTTCTATTAGTTTGCCCCACATAGGTTTTATGACAGTCTGTACATGGAATCTCGTACACTCCCTGTTGTTCTAAAGGGATCCTCGTCTTCGGAGTCCTCAACACCGTGCTTATTTTTCTGTCTGTATTGAAAATAGTATCGATATTGTGTCTCCGTAGAATTCTTGCAATACTGTCCGTGGTCCCCTTGACATACGGTAAATAAGCCTTGGTTATTGGTGTCTCATGCTCCTCGTCTGTTTGTCTCGGTTTTGACTTTAGGGCTCTTTGTATATTTCGGTCTGTAAATCCGTTTTGTTTCAGAGCTGTTTTTAAACTGTCCATTTCCTGTTTGATGTTATCCTGGTCAGCTAGCCTTTGTGATCTGGTTACTAAAGTCTTGACGACGGCTTGTAGTTGGGCTGGGTGGTGATGAGAATTAGCATGAAGGTATCTGTTGGTGTGAGTTGCTTTCCTATATACTGCATGGCCAAGGGTTCCATCTTGCTTCCTATTTATGAGAACATCAAGGAATGGCAGTTGATTGTTGGCTTCAACCTCCATGGTAAATTTTATTTTGTGATGGATGCCATTAAGGTGATCTAAAAAAGTATTGAGGTGTTCCCTCCCATGAGGCCAAATCACAAATGTATCATCCACATATCGCAACCACAAACTGTAAAGTTCTGGAAGAACAACAGAAAAACACAGAATATCTTATGGAAAGCTAGTTGTGCCCTACTTAGGGAAGCCATACGTGATGTCAGAAGAGATTTGGATGTTCTTAATACTAAACTCCTAGATATCCACCTACAGGTAAGCAATACACTCCGCCCGATAATATGGGATTAATTCGATGAGATTAGCGAATTTAGGGCCGAAACCAATGCAGAGTTAACAACAATGCAACAACAGGCAAAATTTAACAAATTGAAGCTCCAACAGAAGCCCATAAACGAATTTGTCTCGGAAAATAACGGTCACAGTCTAACCTCACGGCAATTGGAAACGAATAAACCGTTTATAACTTATCTTCGGTCCAATTGAGCACTTCCTCGATTGGCGTGTTGGCTAAGGGATACAATTACGCTATTGCTCCCTCTCACATACCAACAGAGAGCATAATATGTGGCGTAGAAACAGCAGTTTCAAAATTAGATGCGAACACCGCTGAAATAATTAGACAAGATGTGTCACATGTTCTAAGAAAGTCTAAACCACCCAAATGGAACCTATCTATAGAAGAAAATGAGGCCTTGAAACAACTGCGCCTCAACAAGGACATTGTCATTTTACCTGCTGATAAAGGAAATGCGACTGTAATTTTAGATACAGCGGATTATTCAAACAAAATTCAAATATTGCTACAAGATCCAGCATATAAACAAATTACTACTGACCCAACAACTTATCTAGAGAAAATAACCAAGGCCAAAATCCAAGCAAGTAGGATCGACAAAAATCTCCAACTGCAACTCATTCCGCGTGAAAAGTCATCGAGATGTCCGAAATTCTATGGGTTGCCAAAAGTACATAAAGAAGGTGCACCTTTGAGGCCAATAGTAAGCTCAATTGGATCCCCAACACAACACCTAGCCAACAACTTCAACCGTTTGCAAAGCGGGCAGACTCATATGTAAAAAATTCGACACATTTCATCGAAATTCTTAGAAAAACGGTCTTACAGCAGAGTGTCTTCTTGTAAGTTTTGACGTAGTGTACCTTTTCACCAACATCCCTATCGACGAAGCCTTGGATATCATAATAGAAAAATACAAACCACCTCAACACCTTGTAGACTTAACAAGGCACTGTCTGATGAACACCTATTTTGTTTACGAGAACCAACTATACAAACAAGTGGAAGGAGCTCCAATGGGTTCGCCACTCTCACCAGTTATAGCGAACCTTTTTATGGAGAACTTTGAGGAGTTGGCACTAAGAACAACAACTCTTAAACCCAGTTTGTGGTTGCGATATGTGGATGATACATTTGTGATTTGGCCTCTTGGGAGGTAACACCTCAATACTTTTTTAGATCACCTTAATGGCATCCATCACAAAATAAAATTTACCATGGAGGTTGAAGCCAACAATCAACTGCCATTCCTTGATGTTCTCATAAATAAGAAGCAAGATGGAACCCTTGGCCATGCAGTATATAGGAAAGCAACTCACACCAACAGATAACTTCATGCTAATTCTCATCACCACCCAGCCCAACTACAAGCCGTCGTCAAGACTTTAGTAACTAGATCACAAAGGCTAGCTGACCAGGATAACATCAAACAGGAAATGGACAGTTTAAAAACAGCTCTGAAACAAAACGGATTTACAGACCGAAATATACAAAGAGCCCTAAAGTGAAAACCGAGACAAACAGACGAGGAGCATGAGACACCAATAACCAAGACTTATTTACCGTATGTCAAGGGGACCACGGACAGTATTGCAAGAATTCTATGGAGACACAATATCGATACTATTTTCAATACAGACAGAAAAATAAGCACGGTGTTGAGGACTCCGAAGACGAGGATCCCTTTAGAACAACAGGGAGTGTACGAGATTCCATGTGCAGACTGTCATAAAACCTATGTGGGGCAAACCAATAGAAGAATTCAAGCTAGACGTGATGAACACCAGAACGCTGTAAGAAAGCAGGAAAAAACAACATCCATTGCGGAACACGCCACCACAATGTCACACCGAATAGACTTTGAGAACACCAGACTACTGGCAAATATAAAACACCCGAAATCAAGACTCGTAAGAGAGGCAATTGAAATAGCGAAGAGACCTCACAGTCTAAACGCACGCAATGAAATTCAGAACTTATCGAATTGTTGGAAAATCCTATTAAACACCGTACCGGCCCGTACCCGTCCAATAACAACTCAACCGGAAATAAAAACAAATCAGCAGGAGCCGTGCCCACTGAGCGCCAAGGGCCAATCACACGCAGCCGTTCACGGTGGCAACCGATAGGCGCCGAGCCGCGACTATATAACAGCGCGCTCGCTTCAGAAAATCTTAGTATTCGAGTATCTAGAAGCGAAAGTAGAAGGCTACGAGAATTATGCGAACCGACCTGAAGAGGGCAGATGTGACTCTGCCGAAACGTCGTCCATCGATCCCGGCAGGGATCCGTTATCAACTACGCGGATGAATTCCCGGAAACCACCTAAAACATTTAGTGCCCGCGAAAACTTAAAAACAAATATATATATATATATATATATATATATATATATATATATATATATATATATATATATACATCAAGCGGCTCAAGTAGTAGATAAAATAAAAGACTGTGTGTAAAGAAATATAAATGTATATTTTTTATAAATTTAAAACGCTTTGTTTAAAAGATATGGTAAATATAAGCAAATCTACATTGTATCAAATCTCTAAGGTGGTACGGAACCCTTAGTATGCGAGTCCAACTCGCACTTATTATTTCTTATTAAAGGCCTAGAAGGTGTAAGATAATCGATTTCAGAATCTGCATGTGTTATATTTCCACTGTCATAGGTGATTGATTACACATTATTTTATTCATTTCACTTCAGTAATTGTAAAAGTTGAGTCTGCTGATGAGGTCTTTGGAACTAATATGAGATGAGGTGTTCCAACGTACGAAACTGCCATTTTAAAATTAATTCCACATTTTTTTCCAGTGATTGTTTTGTCACCATTTATGTGGAATTTTTGTTTTTCTGTATTTGTAAAGGCGTTAGTTATGAAGTAGTTATACTCCGTGCATTCTCCTTTATACAAGTCGATCACATTTCTAAAAAGTAAATTTAGGTTTAGAAAGTGAGTTTAACCAAAATATTTTATAGAAATGTAATACAATATCAATATCAATCACTTTAAGACAGTAAATAATACAAAGAATGTTTATAATTGCAAACAGCCTAAATATAACGTACACAGCTTGACGAATATTAGCTCAATAAGAATTGGCCGTGAATTATAATCAGCAAGTACTTTGTTGTACACAGTATGCAAAAAATATAAGATTTGTTATTAATGATGATTGTTAACAACGGTGAAAGAAATGGTATCCTACTAAGTCGTAAATATCAAGAAAGGGAAGTAAATCTTATTTTGCATCTAAAATGATATCCAAGTTTACCTCAGTTGGAGTAGTAGTAGTAGAAAAGGTAAGTTTTTGGTTTTTTTCCGAAGTTATTCTCGAAGTAAGCTGTAGATGTAAAGCCTACTATGTACTTGATGTATTCGAAATATTCTAAAAGTCCTTGATATCTGATTGGTTCACTCACTGGATTCTAGGTTATAAAATTAGTTGAAGTGAATTAGCGGAATAACTTACAAGAAAACCAATCACACTAAAAGAATACAGACATCACTGAACATATTAGGCAACCGGCATTTACAATGAAACATAATATATATGTTGCTTCTGTTGCATTTATAGAGCTCGAAATGCTTTAAAATTATACTTGACATGTATAAAGAAAACTTACGAAGTTTTAACATTTTGTATGGTTACGGTTCCATCATTGTTCGATACAATTATCCACTGCTGTATTGGAAGTTCCTTATATTCAGTTAAGGTAACGTTCTTTTGTGATGCATCTAGAGCTTTAGTCGTATCCCCCAACGTAATTGTTACTGCCTTTTGTGAATCTAACAAGAATACACGTTAATTAGGTTTTGGTAATTCTCTGTAATTGTTAATATATTAAGAATTCATATGCAAAAAGTAGTTCAAATATTTTTATCTATTAACATTGGCACCGAACTAATGGAATGTTAAAAATCTCTCATTGGCTCCCACTTGGTAGTTTCAAGAATAACCTTTAAGGTTTAATTGGGTTAGTTCGGAGGATTCGTAGGGTATATAACTTGGCTACCAAAGTAAATTGGACTCGCAGCAAGTCTAAAATGTATTGAGAGGTAATTTCAAAGTGTTCATATATTTCAAGTAAACGCTGGAGATTGGGCGGATACAATAACAAGGGATGCGTTGACGAAAAATGCTTATTGTATGTAATGCAATAGACAGACAGAAAGAACATGATCAATGAGTGGATAGTGAACTAAGGAAAATGCTAAATTTAATCCAACAGGGAGCTCAGAATATAATCTAGTCAAATATCTATTACATGTAAGGTATTGAGCAGGTTTTGTACTAATCTACCCATAAATAATAACTGAAAACAATTATGATGAAAGACATTCATAAATTTGTTTAAATACCTATCAAAAATATTCAAATAATATTAAATAGAAAATAGTAAAACTTACTTCCATAAACCACCAGGCAGATGAAAACGAAGAAATATCGAAGGCAAAACATAATGTCAGATCGAAATTACTTTTGGTTTTTTCTGTTCTATTGTGCTCTTATATATTATTGAAACTATGAGTGCGCCTCCAAAAAAAATTCAAAATTCAATTTTATCTAGAAATACACTTGAAAGATATATTTTTATTTGTCAACAATAGAGTCCTTTGAGATAAATAGTTATACATAAATTACATCGTTGTCGAGAGGACTAATCTGAGATTATTAAAATTTTCCTAGAACTACAAAATCACACTATGTGGATATCAATAGTTTTATCGACCCCAAATTTAAAGCAAGAAACCAATTTTACATCAAAAGTTAAAACATTTTTACAGAACCCACTTCATGCAACCAATGATTAGCTTGCAATTTTTCTTAAAGGGATGTTGACTGTAATTTGCTTTATTGAGTTCTTTAAACTTGTATTTAACTATTTAATAAAAATATTAATATTCTAGAAAGAACTCAATCGGGTTAGAGGAGCATAACTTTAAATTCACCAGTCATCTTTTTAAAGAACCCCGCACTTTTAAGGAAAATGACCTTCGAGTGTTTTTATTGAAATTTTTGCCATTTCATAGTTTTGAACTTAATTAATAAAACTAATTTAGAGTTTAACCACAAATTGGTTAAACTATCGTAAAATATTCCAGTTAAACTTACTGAACAATGTAAAATAAACCAATATTAGAAAACCCTAAAAATTGACAGCGGCCCACTAGATAATTTTTCTAAAATAAATTTCCAAATAATTCAGACTATCCAAATTTAATTTTTATAAGTCGTTCCATAAGTTTTTGTTTAAACTTCGTTCACAAGAAAAATAAGGGTGGTCTATATAATACCCTTCCACTCATTTTAAAAAAGTAAGAAAACAAAACTCCTATAAATTTTCATTATTCTACGGCTTTTCGATTTTAAATAAAAAATAAAATAAATGTTTTTCCGCCTTTTTTTGATCGCCATATCTCCCTAACGTTTATACAACAAACTCTCCTTTATTTTTAACAAGGTACTTAATAATTTTCGAACATATGATAGGTAATCCTTTTATGATAAAATATGTATTAGCCTATAGTTTTGTATAACTTTTGCTACTGGAAATTTTAATGGTATTTGTCAGTAAGCTCTAAAACTTCTGAAAAATTTAAACTCTAAATTAGTTTTATAAATTATATGTTGAATGTCAATATCCTGTAGGTGCAACAAAAAAATCAAAATAATGCGGATTTCTTTGGAAATTAAACTGAAGAATTTAAAATTATGCTCTTTACTCACTTGGTATTAAAGAGTTTCTTGTTGGATCTTAAAATTTTTATTAACTATATAAATACAAATTTAACAATAAATCAATAGGAGAAATTATAGAGACCCATCCCTTTAAGAAAAGTTTTCAGTCTGATAAATAACTTGTAATGACAAATCTGTCAGCAATACAGGAACGAGGTCTCAGTATAGACTAAAATATTAGACACAACTCAATGTCTTTCATTATAACTGTTTTGAAATATCTGGTTTTGGTGTTTTGAAATATTTTGTAAGTTTCTATGGCCTTCAAAAGATTCACCTGTAGTTTAATAAAAAAAATCATAGCTAATTATCGGTAGCATGAAATGGGATCTTTAAACACTTTTTAACGTGTAATGTTCTTGTAAATTTGGTATCTTGCTTTAAATTTCAGGTGAAAAAAACTATTGATATCTACACAGTCTGATGTTGCAGTTGTAGGAAAAATTTAATAACCTCAGATTAGTCCTCTCGACAACGATGTAATTTATGTATTACTATTTATCTCAAAGGAGTCTAGTGTTGACAAATAAAAATATATCTGTCAAGAGTATTTCTAGATAAAATTGAATGCCATTGTTTTTTTTTGAGGTGCACCCATAGTTTCATTAATATATAAGCGCACATTGGAACAGAAACAACCAAAAGTAATTTAGATTTGACATTATGTTTTGCCTTCGATATTTTTTTGTTTTCATCTGCCTGGTGGCTTATGGAAGTAAGTTTTACTATTTTATATTTAATATTTTTTGAGTATCTTAGATACGTATTTAAACAAACTTATGCAACTGTCTTTCGTCATAATTGTTTTCAGTTTTTTTATGGTTGGATTAGTATAAAACATGCTCAATACCTTACATGTAATAGATGTGATGTTTGACTAGGTGATTTTCTGAGCTCTCTGCTGGATAAAATGTGGAAGTTTAATTAGTTCATTGTTCACTCATTGATAGTTGTTCCTTCTGTCTATTGCATTACTTACAAATAAGCATTTTTCTTCACCGCATCCGTTTTCATTGTATCCGCCCTATTTCCAGCCTGTACCTCTCAATATATTTTAGACTCCCTGCTAGTCAAATTTACTTTTGTAGCCAGGTTGTATTCCCTACGAACCTTACGAATCCTCCGAACTAACCCAATTAAACCCAGAAGGTTATCCTTAAAACTACCAAGTGGAAGTCAATGAGAGATAGAAAGATATTGTAATTTTTAAGATTCCACTAGTTCGGTGCCAATGTCAATAGATAAATATATTTGAACTACTTTTTGCATATGAATTCTTAATACATTAACATTTACAGAAAATTACCAAAACCGAATTAAAGTGTATTCCTTTTAGGTACACAAAAGGCAGTAACAATTACGTTGGGAAATACAACTAGGGCTCTAGATGCAACCCAAACAAACGTGACCTTAACTGAATATAAGGCACTTCCAATTCAGCAGTGGATAATTTTATCGAACACTGATGGAACCGTGACTATACAAAATGTTGGAAATTCGTAAGTAATACAGGTCAAGTATAATCTTAAAGCGTCTGTAGCTCTATACATGCAACTGAAGCAACATCTATTATGTTTCATTGTAAACACCGATTGCCTAATAGTTTCCTTGATGTTTGTACTCTTTTGGTCTGATTGCCTTCCTTGTTATTTATTCCGCTAATTCTCATGAACTAATTTAATAAGATAGAATCCAATGGTGAATCTATTAGATATTCAGGACATTTAGAATAATGGAAATACTTCACCTATATAGTCGTTTTTTCATCTACAACTACGAGAATGTGTTGCAAAACAAAAAGAATGTAGGAACTTATCTTTTCAGAAACACGCTACCCCAAATGAGGTTAACTTGAATACCTTTTTAGCTATTTAGCAGCAAAATAAGATTTATTTAACTTTCTTGATAATTACGACTTAGTAGGATACCATTTATATCGCCATTGTTAACAATCATCAGTATTCATAAATCCTATTTTTTTTGCCAGTCTGCATACTGTGTACCTACAACAAAGTAGGTACTTACTGATTATAATTGCCGGCCATTTCTTATTGAGCTAATATTCGTCAGGCTGTGTACTTTATATTTAGGCTGGTTGCAGTTTAAACATTCATTACATTATGTACTGTTTTACAATGTTTGTTCATATTTGATATGAGTTGTATTACGGTTTGTTAACACTCACTCTCTAAACTTAAATTTATTTTTTAGGCGGGTCCTCGACTTGTTTCAATCACAATGCACGGAGTACAACTACTTCTTAACTTACAGCTTATTTAATACTGACAATCAAAAATTCTACCTAAATGGTGACAAAACCATTACTTCAAAAATATGTGGAACTAATTTTAAAATGGCAGTTTCGTATGTTGGAACACCTCATCTGATATTAGTTCGAAGTAGCTCTTCAGCAGACTCAACTTTTACAGTTACTGAAGTGAAATAATTCAAATAATATGTCATAACATATGTCAATAGAAATAGACACATAAATTCTAGTCGACTATCTTACTTACCCTTATCGACCTTTTATAAAAAAAACTTTACGGGTTCCAATTGACTGGGACTAATCTAATTTATGTTTTTATAACAATCTGGTCTTCCCATATAGTTATGAATAAATAGAAACAAAAATTTCAGTTATAGACTGAGCCCTTGATGAGAATGTTGAATTATATATCGTTACACGATGAGTTTGAATAATACAGTATATAAAGCCATTGACAACGAAGTCAGAATATTCTTTGAAACGTTTGGTTTTCCTTCAATATACGTCGTTTTATTTCGATTGTGGTGTTATTGCCAAAAAAAAAAACATAAAAGTAATGAAGAATATGCCACAAACAACGTTTAGAAGACAAACAGTATACACCTTTGCTAAAACTGCAACTTATAAAGTGACAAGATAATTTTACAATTTATAATATCATTATTGTAAAGAAACTCTCTGGAACACAATTTCTGGACATCATTTCACGATTTTTGTACTCTTATTTAGATTGTATGAAATTTAGGCGGTGAAAATACATTGAATCTATGTTAAAATCATGTTGTATCAAGTAATACTGTATTATCAGACATAATGTGGTCAGTTGCAACATAATTCTGATCTTGGTTAACAAACCATATATCTAATCTAATACGAGCAATGTTTGTATATATATATATATATATATATATATATATATATATATATATGTAATTGAGTTCTTGAAAACGGCTCTAACGATTTCGATGAAACTTGCCCATTTGGAAGTTTCGATGGATAGAAATCGATTGGCGAGGGTCTCATCTTTGGGAAAAATCGTTTTACTGAGAAATTAAATTATTAAAAAATTTAGTGACAGTTTGTGACAATCAAGGCGGTTGCTTTGTAATTTCAAAGCGTTCAATATAGAGTGATTTGGTAACCTACGTAAGAGTGAGAATTCTTTCAATACGGGGTGATTTGGTGACCTATTTGAGAGTGAAACTTTTTTTAAACATTCTTTCAATGAAAATTGTGTTTGTATGTTCCGAACATGTAACTATTTTATGCCTCCGTCATATTTTCCTAGCATTATATTTTTATACCTAGACATTTCAAGTTTTCAAGGTGAAAAAATTAGCACGGTAGGAAATTTTTGGATAAATAAGATCTCATGATTTTGCATGTTAATTTGATGCATATAATATGAATTGGTGGTGTAAAATTATAATTATACAGCGTCTTTAAAAATATGTTAGATGGTCCATAAGAGTTGCTATGCAGGATATGGTTAAAATATAGCGTCAAATGGAAATATAGTATAGTTAGAAAAAAGCGAGAAAAAATAATTTTATAGGGTACCCCATAAGCAGTTGGAAATTAATGATAGCTGACATACAGGGCGAAGTAAAAGTATTGTTATGCAGGGTCGCTAAAGAATGTTAATAGAATGTTATACCTATAGGGTAGCTTATTAGCATTTGCATTTAGAGGGTGGTTGCAAATAAGATGTACTGGAATTATAATATTGTATTTGTATGTTCCGAACATGTAACTATTTTATTCCTCCGTCATATTTTCCTAGTATTACATTTTTATAGCTAGATATTTCAAGTTTCTAGGTGCAAAATTGGCACGTTAGGCAATTTTTGGATGAGTAAGATCTCATGATTTCGCATGTTAATTTGATGCATATAATATGAAATCGTGGTGTAAAATTATAATTATACAGGGTCTAACAAAATATGTTAGATGGTCCATAAGAGTTGCTATGCAGGATGGTTAAAATATAGCATCAAATGGAATTATAGTATGGCTAGAAAAAGCGAGAAAAAATAATTGTGTAGGGTACCCCATAAGCAGTTGGAAATTAATGTCAGCTGACATACAGGGCGGAGTAAAAGTATTGTTATGCAGGTCGCTAAAAAAATGGTAATGGGATGTTTTAGGGTAGCTTATTAGCATTTGCATTTACAGGGTGGTTGCAATATAGGATGTACTGGAATTATGATTATATATGGTGGTTCAAAAAAAAATTACAATAGGTGGCCATAAACAAATGCATATACAGGGTAGTTAAAACATATGGTGGTGTGAAATTATAGTTATACAGTGTGATTTAAAATATGTTATATTAGGCAGCCTGTAAAAAGTTTCATATATAGGGTGGAGCGGAATTATAGTTATAGAAAGTGTTTAGAAAAATGTTACAATATAAATGAAAGAATTTGGAAACAAAAGTGTTTGTAGAATGGCCAAAAGCAGTCGCATGTAGAGGGTTGTTGGAATATGGAATCGAGTGTAATTAAAAAAATGTTAGAAAAAATGTTTGGATGGGTTTTTCATAAGAAGTTGCATGTATTGGGTGGTTGAAATATAGGGGGGAGTTGAATTGTAGTAACACCATTTAAATAAGAAATGTAAAAAAGTATATTATGTTAGGGAGTTTACATAGCAAATGTCCGACTATTTGGATATATGTACGTTTATGATAAAACCTTGAATTTACGAGTAAAGCTCGGTCACCCAGGTACTACATATTAACTATGCCAAATCTCACACTCCTCCGAGTGTAGAAGTTTTCTCAACACATATTAATATATTGCTATGGCATTCATTTTACGCTGCCACGAGAAGTGACAAACGAATTCTCGAACAGGCGATGATATATAAACGCGATCACGTTAAGAGAAAGAAGTTTAGTGGATGATCGTATAGCGAAGATCTGTTCGATATTTGTCATCGTAGTTATTGTAAATATTTTATAACTGATCCAGGGACTCTGTACCATAGTGACTCTGGGCCTAAGTTTAACAAAATTAAAAGTCATATCGTGGAAAAACGTGACAAAATGGAGAAAAAAAAATTAAGAAAAAATCCAACAAAGGTTAGTGAAATCTTTTGATGAACCACGTAAAATTGAATTAAAGAACGTTGTAACTAATATAGACGAATAATAACAAAATTTAATTGAGGGGTTATTTGCAAAATGTAAATTAAAGAGATGAACTTAAAATTTTAGAAGAAAAGAGACAACATGATTTTAAAATATTCGAAGAAAAACCGGAACAGACTGGAAACATAATTGATCAACTAATGCAATTAGTAATACAATTTAACTAAGCTGTTAACCAGAAAATACAGATTATGGATTCAGACATAAGAGAGATACATAAATCATTCAAAGCAAGCTACATGTTGAAAACAGTTTAATTCAAAACACAGTACAAAGAGATATTCAAAGAGTACAAACCGAAATCAAAAATGCATTAGATTTACAGCGAGGAAAATATCAGTACCAAAAGATCCGTTAACGAACCACTCACATTTGTTGGTAGTTCATCTTGGCCTTTGAACAAACGACAATAGGAAGCAGTGGCTGCAGCTAATAGATAGCTAAGAAAAATTTAACTACTTTCATAAGAGGTCCTAGAAATTCTTCAAAGCATTTCTGTAGATGAACAAGGTAATTTCGACAAGATAATTGCAGTCCAAAATAAAAGATACGCCAGCGAAACCTTGTATCAAGTATACCAGGTGCAATTGAGTGGACAAACACAATAAATTTTGGAAAATTCTACAAGAATACGATGCAGAGATTAGACGTTTAGTACAGTTGTCCTATCTACCAGAGGAAACTATAGATTAATTGGCCACAAATGGTTTTATAGCTGGTATCAGAGATGTTGAATTTGAAAGAAATTTAAGATTTAGTGGTATTAGGAACAGCAATGAACCTTAAAAAATAAGGATGGAATCAATCGATTTTGCGTAGATTACGGTAAATTTTATGATGTGACGAAGAAGGGCAGCTATCTAGTCCCCCGAATTGATGACACTCTGACCACACTAGCAGGTTGCCGTTGGTTTTCCGCATTGAATTTAGAGAGTGCAGTTTGGGTTCTGTAACGCTCCCGCTACCTTCGAGAGATTAATTGAATATGAAATGAGCGGCTTAACATGGAGGACCTGCTTAGTATACATCGACGACATTGTGATCATGGGTCGCAGATTTGAAGACCATCTTCTACACGACCTTGGACTAACATTTATCCGTCAGCAACAACCAGCGTGATTGGGATGTTGCGTGTTGGCCTATCGCGCAGTCTTAACCAAAAGCAGAGAACTGACTTCGGTCAGAGTGTTATTCGGATAGGAGCTGAGATTACCTTGCGATTTGACATTATCTCACCAAAAGAACTGCCCCAAGAAGTTAATGACTATGCCAACCAACTCCGACAGAGCATGCTGGCCGTACACGAACTATCCCGAACGCAGATGTTCGCCACCAGGGATCGGATGAAAACCCTCTATGGTCTCATGGCAAATTCCATCGGGTTCCAAGAGAGATAAGGTTTGGCTACACAAACGCAGAGGAGTAAAGGTAACTCTCCAAAACTCACACCTGCCTGGGATGGTCCACAAGAGGTAGTCAAGAGGATAGGGACAATCAGAATTAAAGGTAGGCAGTGTTATAACATTCATTTTACTTTGCTAAAAATTAAAAAATCTTCGAGAAATTAATCATGCTAAATAAAAAAGTAGAAAAAGTAAAATACGATATGGCAATAAACTAGCAACACAAACGGGATTCCTGAACAATTGGATTCAAGGTAAAAACTGTATGTTTTATTCCGGAAAGGCAGACCATACACACTGGCATACAGGAAGCGACGGGCAAATTCTGGATGTTTCAAGGATATTTAAAAAGCGATTGACTTATGGCAGGCAGTAAGAAGTTTTAGTGGATGACATCGTAAGCACATTGGTGCGGTGTTAGTCATCGTTGTTTTGAATAAGTATTGTGTTTGTATTTGTAAAATAAAGACGGTTATAGTAACTGTAAAAATTTATAATTGTACCCACGGAGTTAGAAGTAATATAACAAGCCAAAACATTTACTTATTTTGTACACTATAACTTTAAAGTTAATATTTCATACAATCTTTCTAATAGTAATAAGTTCACTTATTTAGTTCACTCAGAACTTTCTTTTAAATAATTCGTTCTAGAACTACTTATTTTTGTATTCGGTTGAGAAATATTGTAGCAACGCCTACAAGTAAGAGACTTTGGATTTTTGGAAGAAAATGTAAGAACAAACGATATAGCAGTTCGATCAAGAAATCTTGTGATAACCTTGAATTTGATCTTGATTTGTAACTTCAAGGACTGACACTTTTTTTAATGCAGAAGTGACTTCTGAGCCTGAAAAAAGAACAACCTTAAATTTTTGTCGTTCAGAATTTATATTCAGGAATTATGACATGGATACAGAAAAAGCGTAAATGAAAATGTCTCATTCCTACTCTGCTATGCGCAGATTTAGCGATAACGCAGAAACATTTGGCCATAAATATTGTCCAATGGTCACATTTTCGATCAGAAACAGGAAGCAATCGAAAAGCTTCTATCCGAACCTTTTGTTTCTATGGATCAAAATTTCAGCATTATTGAGCATTTGGTACGTCGAACCAACCGTTTGACGATTTTTAATGCTTATTTCTGAGGATTTATCTGAACAATAGTTTTTCCAGGTCACAAATGCCTGCAATTCTGTTAATCAAAGATAATGAACTTTGACTTGTCTTCGTCACGGTGATTATCCAGCCCTGTTCATATTTTCTTACTCCAACCTCGCACCACACAATACAAAACATTTTTACATAATACTCGTAGTACTAAATGAAATTATACATATTGTTGCGAAATTTACCTAAGCCGCCCCTGTTTCATTCCAGTACGACATCGATCGCTTTTAGGAAAAAAATTGATCTCGAAATGGCTCGGCAGCTGTAGAATTGATAAAGGATTGTACGGGCATTTTCGATGCTGGTGGTTTTAACAGGACAGACCAAAATCGCGGCAGTTAGTTAGTGCAGCGAAGAACTTATATGTAGAATTATTATTGTGAGATTCAAATCAGCTGTTGTATATATTTGATGTAAATAAAAGTTCTATAAAGTGGTAGTGAATATTAGTTTTTAAATTATAATTGAACCCACCAAGTTTTTAACAATATGCAAAATTAATTTGCAACAATTCATATTTAATATCTCGAGGTATTCTCAGTTTGTACATTAATAATCAGTCGTGCTGTTCATATTTTCGTCCAAAACATAAACAATTTTAAGTGTTATGTCATTTCTAATAATTTTGTTTATTGTTAAATATAATAGGTATTCGTTAAAAACGTTAACAGTTTCTCAAACTGCTAATAGAATTTGTGAATAATTGAATGGGTCTTTATTAAATTTGATGCTTATCAATCTCTATTTTGTTCCAGGTAAGAAGTTTTGATATCAAGTTGGGTGAGTAGAAATATCAGTCAAGGATAGTTTATTTCATGTCATATAATGACTTATTTACCTTCATTAATTTAAAATATATTATTATATATTTTTTAGGACCTGGCCTATAGCCACCTCAAATTAATGAGCGCTGTC
Organism: Octodonta nipae; assembly: GCA_034190945.1. NCBI lineage: Eukaryota > Metazoa > Arthropoda > Insecta > Coleoptera > Chrysomelidae > Octodonta > Octodonta nipae. The sequence continues at coordinate 53,691,175 of CM067216.1, forward strand.
TGTATATACTATTTAGAAACGATGAAAAAGGCTTCTTGAACAAAAAAATATTAATAAAAGAGATTTGATCTTTCGTGCATATATTATGGGTATTTCACAATGTTAACAGATTTTATTTGAATGATTTGGTAGATAAATTCTCCTTTTTTTCATAAATTAAAACCTACTTTATAAAGTTTCAATTACTTTAATAAAAAAAACATTATTTTGGCTTATATATAAAAAAGGAGGTTTTTAAATCGTTGTAACCTCACTGATTACTTTGCTTAATCGATTTGTATAATTGAAATAGTATGCGGTTAAGGGATATTCCGAAGCTACATAATTTGTCATAACAATATACTTTCCGGATTCCAACTTGTTTGAATATATTTTTTGCTAGTCTCGTCCATTTCTGCCATACTTCTAGTTGTAGCCACAATACAATTGAGATTTTCAACTTCACTTCTGTCACTATTATCACGGGGTTTTTAATACAATTTGATTTACAGCAGTAATAAGTATTTTTGTATTTTTACCAACAATCCACATTCACTAGACTAATATTTCAGATATTATAACGATGAGCCAAAAGCAAATCAGCTGTCCACTACTACTCAACCCCTCTTGTCGCACGACAGAATTTATATCCTGTCCTCGTCGCTCTCGATCTTTCTTATCTGTCTAGCGTGCATGACGACTAATTTTGGAAAGGAATGGTATTTTCGGTAAAATACTGTAATAAGTTTTTGTTAAGGGTTTTGTTCATCGGTGTTGGTTTTCTTACTACGATGAATAATTTAGAAACAATTCCCCTCTTAATGCGGTCAATTGAAAATTGTAACACTACACACGGAAGGACTGTGTATGGTTTTATTAGTGAAAAACATACTGGAATCCGTTTAATACATCCAGAAACCATTTCCTACATAATAGCCATATCTACCTTTTAATACAGGGTGTTTTGTAGAAGGTTCGCCAAACTTGAAGAGCAGATAGGTGGACTCATGTGCTATATTATGTACGTCATATATAACATCTAAACATCTTACGGTTTTTGTTTTCGTTTTATTTTTTTTTCTTGTTTCTCACATTTTTACATTTGAACTGTTGTAACTTTTTTATTTTTCACTGCATTTTCACCAAATAAACCTACATCTAATCTGCGATGTTTGTTTGCTCATCTGCATTTGATATTTGACACAAATAATTGGTTGAAAGAATTATATAAGTCCAAAAATGGCGAGTTTCCATAAAAAGTTAAACACTTTAACACATTACAAAAAAAGCAATTAGAAGCACATCGACAACTTCGAATGCTTACAAAAACTTCTCTACTTCAACCCCTTTCCAACGACATATCACACGTATTGAAAAGTAATTAGTGTCATAATAATATTTGAGGTTGTAACTTACAAGGTTAGAATTACAAAAAATAAAACATACGTCAAGTTGCAATAATTTGTGAAAAAGTTTTGTCAAACCGGCTTCTACCGCTACGGATGCAATCGCGACACCTTTTTTTGACTCCTACAGTGGTAATCTCTAGTCGCGTCTTATCCCAAGGCATTTCAAAAGCAACATTTATTCTTTTTCTTAACTGCTCTTTGGTTTCTATTTATCGCTTGACCCGTCCACATACAAAAAAATCAAAGGGAGTCAGGTCTGGCGACCTAGGAGGCCATAGTATAGGGCCTGTTCTCTCAATTCACCTATGGGAATGAAATATCCAGGAGCTCTCTGACTGTTCGTCTATAAAGTGCTGGATAGCCATGTTTTTTTGAATTTTTTGACCAATTTTATTCGTTTGTCTTCCAATGGGATTTCGTCTAATAAGATTGGTCATCCCGCATTGTTGAGAACGCAACATTGATTATTTCCTTTAGCTGCTCCTTGGGTTCTATTTATGTTTCGTAAATGACGACCTTATTAGATGAAATCTCTTTGGAAGACAGACCATATAAAAAGTTGGCTCTCCAGCACATTATAGACGAACTATCAGAGAGCTCCTGGACAATTCATTCCCAAACGCGTGGAGTGAGAGAGCTGGCCCTATACTCTGGCCTCCAAGGTCCTCAGACCGTACTCCTTTTGATTTTTTGTATGTGGACGGGTCAAGCAACTCGTTTATGAGAGAGAAATAGAAACCAAAGAGCAGTTAAGAGAAAGAATAAATAATGCTTTTGAAATAATATGGGATGCGATCCGACTAGAGACTACCACTGTCGGAGTCATAAAAAGGTGTCGCGATTGCATCCGTAGCGGTAGAAGCCGTTTTGAAGAAAATGTATAAAAAATATTGCAACTTGATGTATGTTTTCTTTTTTGTAGTTCTAACCTTGTAAGTTACAATCTCAAATTTTATTATGATACTGATTACTTTCCAGTACGATATATATATCGTTGGAAAGGGGTTGCAGTAGTGGAGTTTTTGTGAGCATTCGAAGGTCTCGATGTGCTTCTAATTTTTTTTGTAAGGTGATAAAGTGTTTAACTTAATCACTTTTTTATAGAACCTCGCCATTTGTGGACTCATATAATTTGTGTCAAATATCAAATGCAAATGAGCAAACAAACATCATAGAATAGATTTAAGTTTATTTGGTGAAGATGTGGAGAAAAATAAAAAAGTTACAACAGTTCAAATGTAAAAATATGAAATTAAAATTAAAAAAAAAAAACCTTAAGATATCTAGAGGTTGCATGGGCTACGTAATATAGCACATGAGCCGATCTCTCTGCCCTCCAAGTTTGGCAAACCTCCTACAAAACACCCTGCATATTAATTCACATAAAATTCTTTGAAAAATTTGTCCAATTTCGCAGCTTTTCCCTATTGCGAATGTGATATTTTAGCCCGCCAGTCTACTACGAATACCCGGCCTTTTTTTTCATTTCATCTCCCACACATCTACCAACACAGTTAAAAAAATTAACTCATAATTTTCAAGTTACATAAAGATATGAAATTTTAACCATAATGCATGTTTTGGTTAAGTATTAAATTATCGCGGAATGTTATTTTTAATTCACCCTTTTTCCAATGAAAAATAAACATTTTCATACGAATATATTCGCTATTCTAAAAAAAAGTTCTATAGCATTCAAAATTTATTTTTTCTCTGAAGCCTCGTTACGTTTATTTAACACAAAGTGTTATGAAAACGGACGCCGTTCGGGATGTATATGCAGATCACATCTTGCGTCTCTTAATGAAGCCTCTGGGTGTCGTGTGAAAATATCCCGCAGGGGTGATTTTGAGTTTCGACATTATTTACGTTTATGTTCTCTTATATTTCGGATTCATGTTAATTTTTCTCAAGGCTACTACGGAATTAGTTCGAAACGTAATAACCGTAATTCATCTGAGTTGGTTTTGCATTCTAAGTTCAATGACGTTTTAAAATTGGCACCGAAAAATAATTAAAACAAACAGGATTTGGACAGCAAATTATTATTGTGTTGTTTTCTATCGCACAAGTGGTCAATCTACCAACACCTTCTAATTAAGTTAATGATCCTAAGTGAAATGTGGAACCGAACAACACTCACCTTTGCAAAAATAAATTTAGAAAAAACATCGACTACCTGTTTCATTGTGAATTTCATTCCACAATATTTTTCTGAAACCAATCAGCATCTGAATTTATATTTGTATAAATTTTCCTTTATGGACAGTTCTCACTGAAAGGACCCCACCCCAACCTTTTGTTTTCCTGATCAAAGTTTAAAAAAGAACTATTTTTGAGATGCCAGCAAGACATTAACTCAAAAAGCATCACCCTTTTGCTAAAAACTCTGATTGATCAAGTTATAGATTAGGTGTTAGATGGAACCTTCGATCATGATCTTGAAAGTTACCCTCAAAATAATTTTAAACACTAGATGGCGCAAATGACGCAGCCACCCCCATTATATATGGGTGCGCATCTCTAGAGGAGTGAAGGTAGACATACGCTTTTAAAGACTATGGAATAGGAGGAATTTGTTATGCAGGTGCTAACTTTACAGAACATCTGAAACGGGTTTGGGGCTGCACAATAGTTTTGGTGGTTCATAGGAATTCTCAATACATCTGTTTTTTTACATTTTAGGACAGTTTTCCAGGCTTCCGGTTGTTGTGTTGTGTTGTGTTGAGTATCTTCTGATACAACTAGCAATGGATATTCAGAAAGTGATCTATTTTCAGCACATATGACTGATATTTTCAGAACTGTTCATTTTTATACCTGAATCAAATCACAAGTATATACAAGTTAATCAGGAACCAGAGGCCATAAGGTTTGTCCTGATTCCTGTCAGCTTCAATAGTGCAATCTTGATCACCACTTGATCATGTTATTGTGCTGTTTCCATTTTTGTATTTTTTATTTTATAGTGTTCAATTGTGGGGTAAAGTTAACAAGGATTCTTGCCAACCTGTATGTCATATACATAATATTTACGTAATATGATTAGATAACTATGTTGACTTACCTGAATAAAACATACGGGCATTTTAAGAGAATGTACAATACTGTAGCTCTTCAAAACAACCGCAATTCAGCCGCAAAATATTGTAACTTAAAAACTATGTTGATAAACTATTAGGAAAGAACAGGACAGCTAAATTAATAAAATTATGTGATGAACATAGAAGCTCTTTTCGTTTACCTAGACGGCATAGTTGTTTCATTTAAAACACTAAACAATTGTTAATGTAGCTACTTTTACACAAATTATTTAAAAAATAATCATGTTTTCTATCAAATTGTAAAAGTTTAGTAAAAAATTTATCGATACTTATTGATTGCCGTTTTTGTAGTTCCTGGAGTCAGAGTGAAGGAAATAAATGTGGTGAAAACTAAATTATGATTTGAAGCAGCACAGTGCAGCAACAAAAATCAAAAAAACAGACTAGGAAAATTTGGTGAAACCTATTTTTGATTTGCATAATGTGTTCTACACTATTCGAAGCATGTAGAGCCGCACAAATAGATATTATTTAATTTTTACTACCAATAATTGATATATTGAGATTAATTTCTTGAACGGTTCAACACCTTTTTTTTAATTCTTATGGTACCGTGATATTTCTTACTGCATTGTACATTTTAGTTCACTGTCTATATCATGTCTTGTTGCTACTATAAAACATCTCATGTTACTTTAATCCAACATGTTATTTTTATTACTGACTAATGTTCACTTCAAAAACATCATTTAGTTTTCGGAATTAGTGCTCTTCTCCTAACACCAATAAGCGTCAGATCCTACCTCAGAGCATTGTTGAATTTTAATTTACAGGAATGCTAATTGTAATACATTTTTCAAGGCTGTCATCTAAAGCTCTTGTTGTCACACATGAATAAAATTACAGCGCTTTCTCAACATCACTCCTCCAAACATATATCCACTTCTAAATAATAATACCGCTCATCCAGCCGTTCCAGAAGAAACTTTCGTCTGGAAATATCACCCTCAGACAATGCCGGGAGATTTATAGTTACAAAACAGTCAAGATTCGCCCTTTCTGAAGCAGGCAGGAGTTATTTTGTCCTGACCCTTCGCTGAATTCGCCGAAAATCAATGTCACCATAAAAGGGCCTCCATTACGCAATGCAGGCAATGTTGTGCTTGAGGCTAGACACCCTTTTAATGCCCCTTTTCAAGGTCGGAACAGGTCATTATCAATTCAGCGAGCGGACGGCCACACTTTTGGCATTTTGTGGAAAACAACTCTCACACCTATTGTGGTGCTTATCCGGGATGAGCTGGTCACGGGTTATTGATTTCGGTCGATTCTGTATTAAATATTCAAATCACCGCTAATAAATATGATTATGAGGCTAGCTTATGTGTACACCACAACAAATATTTTATTATTTAGAATGACATTGAATTTTGAAAATGGTTCATGTTAAATCTTGTGTAGAGTTTATTTTTGAGATGGGGCGTTGTTTTTTTTTTCCAGTATTTATGACCATTTAAATCAGTTTTCTAGTGATAGAGCTGCTTATTGTGGGTTGGTCACATATCTTTTGTTCGTCTTTTGTTTGGGCAATGATCTCCCGAAATTTGATAAAGTCCCCAAGTCATGATCAAAAATAAAATCGACATAATCCTGGCTAGGTAAACCTGTGACGGTGTATGTCACAATCACCTTTGCTACTTAACTGGAAATACATAAACTTACCAGGAATAACCCTCCCAACAAATACTTCTAGGATAACAGAATGGCACTAATTTAATAAAGATGATATTTACTTGTATCAAAATTACAATGACAATATCACAACAGAATTAATTAATTAAGTTGCATAATAGAAGAGAACCGAAAATGTCGCTCATTTTCAATCTATATAATATATGAAACTGATGATTGCCAGAGGTCTTAAACCTGCAGCCAAAAGTTTGTTTGATCTGTCCTAATAAATCCAAATGAAAAAGGAAGTAACTGAATTAACTAAACAATAGCGATCTCCCCCATCGCCCCCCCCACTTTGGATCCGCCCATGCTACCAGCTCATCTCACCTTATGTTACTTTCCAAATATTTCATTCATTTCTAAATATTGTTTTACATCTTCAGAAAGCAGCCCGTTTGTCTCTATTTTTTTCAATTTTCGGCATTATTGCGGTAACTCTAGGATATCAGGCATTCGTTCTTGAAGCAGATTAGAGGTCAGTCCTCAAAAACATATGGAAAGTCAGGTTCCTACTAAAATGAAACAACGTAACCTTCATTTAATCTGAAGATCAACTTGAAGGTTGAATAGATGGTCGAATAAAGCATTCTAGATCGATATCCAACGAAACTGTTTCAGGTATTTACAGGGGTGTCCTAACTTTAACCCCACTTGACTCCTACTTGGTGAATTTCTGAAACTTCACTAAACAATTCAATAATACATTTAAGGCTTGCTATGATATCACTGTCAAAAAGTACTAGGGGTAAAAATAGTTAAAGATCAGCGTATTCAATATAACGATACAATTGAATTATGCTGCTGCCGGGAAACTTGCAAGATGTTCTTTATTCTTCCATTTGTCCAGGCAAGCTTCTTACATACAATTTCTAAGTCTCTGAAAGCCTTAGATACTACAGCCCCGCAGCTGGATTGTAACTGTTTTTCTGAAGCTTATTTGATACACCTTCTAGTTACTTTTTGGTGTTCTTGGTTTAATTCCCAAGGGAACCAAAAAGACACTAGAAGATGCCGCAAATAAGTTTCATATAGCATATCTATTGTTTTGGAAAATAAAGTTAATGACAGAACACAGTCAATAATTATATTTGATAATTGACTTATTTTATCTAATCTGAAACAGTTTTGTTTCTAAGATTAATCCAGTTCTAGTCCAAAGTATCGCTGAGTTGCTTTTTTAAATCTATTACGGTTCTCATAATGTACAAAACATCCAATACAGTCACTTGAAAACTTTCAGAACGATTTTCCAAATCTCTTGTCCCAATCTAAGATTACACCCGACACAACCACAATTTCGTCACGTACAACTCGAGCAGTATAGTTGCGAAGAGGAGTGAAAGGGGATTATGGTTGTACACAAAACACATCGAGTTTATTTACTCCCAAACACTAACAAAATCCGACAGACCAGTCAGCTTACAGTTTCGGTCGTTTGTTTGTCAACAGTTAGACGTTCTGTGAATGTGTTTAGTGTTTACGGCTTACGATTAGTCGGCTCAAGTGTATAACTTAATGTTCTGTGATAGGTCATTCTCTAGCTACGTGGTTGATTCAATTAGAAAGGTTTCGTTCGAGGAATCGGGCAAATTGAGATGAAATGTGAGGAGAAAACGTCTGGGGAACGACGCTTTTTGCGCCTTCAAAACGAATGAAGCTATTCGGGGAAAACTGTGCGAAATGTAGTCATGGAAGTTTGAATGGTTTGGTTAACGGCCATCAGAACTGAGTGAACTTACTAATTTATGAAATCTGTCAAGTTAGCTGCTCCTTTTGATTTCATGCTCTACGGATGTTTTAAGAAAATATACAGTCGTGTTTCTGTTACGAGAATTACTGTTGTTTTAATTTTTAGGGTTCCGTATATACAATATACGGATACCCTTATAATATAACTCCGGATTTCTGCCTCTGTCACATCACAGCAATTTTCTCCTAAACTACTGGAGGGAAGAGGTTGAAATTTGGTATCAATGTATAGTTTGGTGACCCGATCAGGAGTACATATCGTAAAAGAATAAATTTTGATTTTAGGGGTACTTCTGGGGGGAAAAACTAAAAAAATCGACCGTTCCCCCCCTGATCTCCGAAACTACTGAGCCTAAAATTTTGAAAAACATAGGAAATATAGAACGTTGACCGAACTTTACAGGAAAAATAAGGAGAAACCATTAATATTAATTTTGGGGGGGGGGGGCAAATTATAGAATTAAATGAAAATTTAAAAATTAAAAAAATTTCAAACGCATCATGTTATACATCAAATGAAAGGTCCCATTCTGAGGAATACAAATATATTTTTTCCATATTAAAAAAAATAGTTAAAAAGATATTAACGAAAATATACCAAAATTTACCAATTCCCCTCATTTTCTATAAAACGTAAACTTTTGAAAAACATTAGAGGTATAGGGTCTGACCGGAAGTTTACTGGAACAATAAGGAGAAACCTCTACTTTTAATTTGGGGGGGGGGCAAATTACAGATTACAGAGAATTAATTAAATGGAAAATATAAAAATAAAATTGTTTCTTACCCATCATGTTATATATCAAATGAAAGGGCTCATTATGATGAAAACAAATATATTTTTTTTCATATTTTTAAAATAAATTTTTTAAAAGATATTAACAAAAATATATTTTTTTTTACCCATTCCTCCTCCCCCTTATCTAAGAAAACATGAGCTCGAAGATTTTGAAAAAAAAATGGAGGTATAGCCCCTAACCAGAACTTTGCTGGAAAAATAAGGAGAAACCCCTAAAATTCATTTTGGGGGGTAAATTATAGAATTAAATGGAAAATATAAAATTAAAATTGTTTCTAACCCATCATATTATATATCAAATGAAAGGGCTCATGATGACGAATACAAATATATTTTTTTAATTATTTTAAAATGAATATTTAAAAATATATTAAAAAAATATTTAAAAAAAATTACCCATTCCCCCCGTTATTCCCCAAACTATAAGACCTACATTTTTTTCTTTACAGAAAAAATATGAAGAAATCCCTAATATTAATATTGGGCGCCAAATTATAGAATTAAACGAAAAATAATAAAATATTTTTTAACGCATCATGCAATACATCAAATAAAAGGGCTCAGTATGAGGAATACAAATATATATTTTTGATATTTTTAAAATTAATTGTTTACAAGATATTAACATAAAGATATAAAAAAATTTCATTTCTCGCTTTATTTCCGAATCCATACTACCTAAAATTTTGAAAAAAATTGGGTGTACTGGGACTTACTTGACGTCTATAAGAAAAATTATTAGAAAACCCCGTAGTAATTTTAGGGGCAAATTATACAATTAAATGGAAAATAAAAATTCAATTTTCAAACGTATCTTGTAATATATCAAATAAAAGGCTCATTATGTGAATTACAAATCATATTTTGAAATCATTTGTTTAAAAGATACTAACAAAAATATTAAACATCGACTTAATTCCCACATTAGAAACTACACTATTTACATTTTGAAAAATACAGATTTAATAATTTATAATTTAAAACTTGACCTATTTTGTCCTTCCAATCTACAGAGCCTCAAAACTCAGATAGTAGATTATAAAAGGCTTCGATGAAAGTTTATTAGTAAAATAAAACTCTAATGTTAATTTTTGGGGTCCAAATTAGAAAATTAAATACATATGTATTCTGATAAAAATCAAGCGAATCCTGAAGCAGATAAAATAAAAAGTCCATGCGTGGAAAATCAAAGTGTATATTTTTTATAAATTTAAAACGCTTTATAGGTTTACTAAAACCTGTCTAAGAAATTACAATACTAATTTTTCGAGATTTTTCAATCCATTGAACGCTAGACAATATATTATTTCTCGTCGAGAACCTTCATAATATTTTATTGCGAAATGAATTCCGACATCCACTTTCATAAATAATTATTCGAGAATTCAAGCAGTTGAGGGGAGCGCCACTGATGAAGGTTCTCGACTAGAAACAATATATTGTCTCGCGTTCAATGGATTGAAAAATCTCGAAAAGCTAGTAGGGTAAATTCTTTCTGAAAGCTCAATGTTTTGCATTACTAGAAAACAAACAAAAATTATCAACTTTTTCACTTTCACAAAACTACAAATGCGGAAGGTACTGAAAAAAAAATCCGTTGAACTAAATGGAGGCAGGAGTAATGATAAGGTAAGTCTGTCAGACGCTGTCAGTATTTAAAGCTTAAAACAATTGGTTACTCCCTTAGCTGTTGTCTATTTCGTTTAAGAACCCCATATTCTCCCCTCCTTCCTCATGCCTTCAAGGGAAACCGAATAAACATTCAAAGAAGGAAGTTTCGAAGGCCAAACCCCCGAAATCGACATCAAACCACAAAAAACCTCACATAAGGAAGTGACCCAAATCTATTGTTTCATCGTGTTACCGATTAGATTTCTGCAACCTTGTAACCTGACGAATTACCATAACATAATACCTCACGAACTGACTACAAAAAAAAATCCGCACATACGATACACACAAAATAGTTAGAAGATCTTACATAACCAGCCATCTAAATTCCGTTCGTCGTGCGCTGACGATGTGTCAATTCTTACGTAATTTAAAACTCTCAAGGCGATCGAAAGAACAAAACAACTGAAGCCGAAAAAACCAAAAGAATATTAATTCGCACACTTTTTTTTGTCTACTGGTAGTTCTTCAGTTTGACCTTCGCATTGTTTCCGCTGCGGCGTGTTCTTGTATGGGAGGCAGTGGAGCAAGAACGCAGACACAACTGACGGTCGACTTGTTGTCCTTGATGGTGGATAAGTAATACAGAAACATCGCAGACTGCATGTAAGGCGACTTAAGTCACCTGGCGTTAGACAAGTTAAGGGGTTGATGTAATGAAAATATCTATTATTGTAACTCATATTATGTAGTGACTTATAATAGAAAGAATTAACGTTATTGTTTCGTTTATTGGTGACATAATAATAATCCTTAATATGATCTTCTTCTTCTTCCAACGTTGTCTCCCTTGGGAGACGAAATTGCCTTGATCTTGCGATCTTATTGATCAGCAGCTAGTATTTTTATAGTATTTATAGATATTATTTTTAATGATTGTGATAAACAATAAAAGGTGAAAAAAAAGATTTTCTCTTGAAATGAAACAAAGCAGTATGATTGCTTAGATTATGAACAAAGCTATATTTAAAAGGCCTTGAACCTCCAGTTTTTCACTAGAGCTAACACAAATAAATCACTTCATGAGCGTCTTTATCACTTTTTAAGAGTCTCTGGGGTATTTGAAATTAACTCACATCTGGCTGCCTCGCCATTTTAGTCGGAAGTGCCCTGAATTTCATCAATTTTTATTTTCAAAATGTGCTCTCTGATATGTATCTTGTATGTTCTTGTATATTTTCTGATTCATTAAAAATCACAAATTTGTAACAAAATGTTAACTAACAATATGGTCTCTAAGTGATGAGTTAAGCTTTCTAATGGAAGTTTTAGAACAAAGTTAATATTTGAGTAGTACTACTTCTTGTAAGTACACAGTTTGCCAAACATCTTCTAGAGATTAAGCATGTTTCCACTAAAACAAAGGGCATAAAAATATTCTCTATTGTAAAAAAATTTTTTTAATTCCGTTGTTAAAATCTAGCAAAGATAATTACAGTTTTTTGAAATGATGCTGTTATTCTTGTGTAAGAGAGAGTTGAATGAAACAAACAGAGTGGCTTGCTGGTAATCTGTAAGACTGCTTCAACAAGTAAACAGGATGGCAAAAAGGCAGAGCCTCCTGATAGGTCAATTACAAAACAATTTTGTAATCTTTGTTCTATAATTAATAGGATCCAAAAATTGTTTGTATTCTTAGGAATGTTGTGCCACTTGTGATTTTGTAGCTAAGTTTATTATTTATAACGCACATCAAGTCCTGAAGGCCTAGATCGTGTAATTAAATGTTTCATATATAACAATTTTCTTAATTAATTTACAACATCTGTGATTATTTCACTAAATGCCTCTATACATTTATATTAGCAGCCTGGCCTTCAACTGCTCTATGCCCATCCTCCGCAGATCTCCTACATTTTTAGTCATCTTTTCTGAGGTTGTCCTTTTCTTTTCCTTCCTGTCGCTTTTCTATGGATCATTATGTTTGGCATCTGCTCTACTTGTCTTAGCAATGGAACTTTACTAACATTTTTAATATTGTCATTAACGCCATCAAACAAATTACCAAGCCTTCTAAATTAATCCTTCCTATAAACACAACACGTAAACATAAAAACCCGCTGAATTAAAAAAGAAGAGCAATACAACAGCTATCCCAAAAATTCGATGAAAGTAAAAACACTTCGATAAGGTTCTTGAATACTCTCTGACAAATCAGAAATAATCAACGAAATCTAGTACCTTGGACTAGCTTATGAAAGCCACCTGAAAGAACTGAACAGCTGTTATTTATTTATTTATTTTATCAGAATGTTTACAATACTTATACATTAGGTATAATATAATAAACCCTGCAGAGGTAAACTCAGTTACCTGTTCGCAGGTGTGATAATCTTAACACTAACCTTAATGATAATTTCCTATAAAATCTTATTACTAATATACTACAAATTTAGTGTTGTTAAGATAATTATGTTATACTAATATATACTTTAAAGAATTAGAACTTATATCGACTTCTCCCTATATAATTTACTATCCTGCTATTTGAAATTTTAAATATTAGCCAAGATCCATGGTTTTATTTTCTTTTTGACAGTGTTAAGGTTTTTTAGAGTTTTCAAATCATTTGGTAGGCTGTTGAAAACATTAATAGCTTTAACATAACTATTTTTACTGCTTATACTTTTATTTCTTTTTGGAATCATAATACTTCTGTTTCTTGTAGAACTGTTGGATTTTATAAATTTATTTTTAAACGTGTCATAATAGTATTTAAGAGACTCAAAAGCAAAGATTTGTTTCAGATTTAGTGTTTTTTTTTTTCGATAAAATTTTGTTTTTTATATATAATTTTCAGGAGTTTATTTTGTAAACGTTGTAATAAAACTTGTTTAGTTGAATAAATCCCTCCCCAAGCTATGTTACCATAGCAGATAATACTATGAAAAAGTGCATAGTATAACATTATCACCGAGTCTCTCAACATAATTTTGGCCACTTTCCGAAATATAAAGACTAAGTATTTTGTTTTATTTATTAAATATTCAACATGCGTGTCCCATCTCATTCTATAGTCAAAACAGATTCCTACGTATTTACAACTTTCTACCCTTCTTATTTTTTTGGTATTTATCTTAATATTTATATCGCGGGGAACACTATTGCAGTAGTTTCCGAATGTCATGAAAACCGTTTTATCAACATTTAGAGACAATTTGTTTAAGGCAAGCCATTTATTTATCAAAATAAGGTAGTAATTCATTTGCGTTTCGACTGTATTCCATGTTTTTCCTGTTGATATCACAGCCGTATCATCAGCAAAAGATAATATAATTCCCTCTGGTATATCAACTAGTAGGTCATTTATATATAATATAAATAGTAGGGGACCCAAGATGGTACCTTGTGGAACACCTGTTTTAATTTCACTGAAACCACTTACAGTGTCATTTATTTTTACTCGCTGATATCTACTTGTCAAGTAGCTTGAAATTAGTTTGAACGCACTTCCTCTAATTCCATATCTGTATAATTTATCTAATAATATTGAATGGTTGACAGTATCAAAAGCTTTGGCTAGGTCAAGGAATGTAATAGCAATAGGTTCACTTTTATCAAGTTTTTCATAAATTGTATTAGTAATAAAATTTAGAGCATCTTTTGTACCAGTATTTTTCATCAAGCCATATTGCATTTTTGATTAGATTTTATTCTTTTTAATGAAATGGAGTAGTCTGTGGTAGATAATTTTTTCAAAAATTTTTGCTAGGTTTGATATTAAGGATATTGGTCTATAATTAGCGATATTGTCCCTATTATTAGCCTTATAGATTGGTGTAACATTAGCTAGTTTGAGTGCCCCAGGCCAAATTGCTTTCTGTATACTTAAATTTATGATGTGAGCAAGTGGTAGTGCTATATGTCTAGATAACACTATTAGAGTTTTTGCATCTATATTATCAACTCCACCATTTTTTAATTTCAAATTTCCTATAATATTTGTTACTTCATAATAGTTTGTGGGTGCTAAAAAAACAGTATTGGCGGTCGTTGTGGGTAATTTAATGTGCTCATTTTGTGGAATTTTGATTTCTTTGCTAAGCCTAGATCCAACTTTACAAAAATATGAATTCATGGTATTTGCTATTTCATCTGGATCTTTAATTTTACGTTTGTTTTCATCATATATGTAGGTAACGTTGTTATGTTTTTTACTACTTTTACCAAGCTTTTGGTTGACATATTTCCATAATTTTTTGGTATCATTGCTATTTTTTATAATTTGTTCACGATCATACATTAACTTAGCTTCATTTATTATTTTGTCTAATAATTTAACATAATTTTTGTATGTGACTTTTATTATTTCATTTTTTGGTTCTTTCTTATATATCAGATAAAGTGACTCTTTTGTTTTGCAAGAATTTATAATTCCAGAAGTAATCCAGTTGTTTCTTGGTGTAGATTTGTAATTAATTTTTGATTTATCTGTATTATATGTAGTTAATTCAATTCTTTATCATGTATATAAGTTCATTAGTAGCAGTATTGGGATCATCCATTGACATTATTGAAGACCAGTTTACATTTTCTGCGAATTTTCCAAGTTTGGTATAGTTTATGCTATTAAAAGGTTTATTAGATGAGGTCTTAACAATTTTATCCAATGAAATGAACAGTGGAAAATGGTCAGTAAAAAACATTGTATGTTTGAAAGTTGTAGTTGCAAGCGAATTAGTTTTGATAAAAATATTGTCAATACATGATCCTTTATTACAATCATCTATTGATGGTCTTGTGATGGTTTGGAAGCCTGGATAAAAACCTTTTTCAAGTAAACTGTTTAGATGTTCTTGGCTAATATTGTCCAGTTTCATTAGATCTATATTAAAGTCACCAATTATAAGGTGATTTTTATATTTTTTCATATTTTGAAGAAAACTTTTTAAATTTGTAATGAACTCAGTTTTAGAGAGTTCGTATGATCTATATAATGATGAAATAATCAATTTATTTGTATTATCAATTTGTATAATAGAATTAAGAATACAAACTGGCCAATATTTATAATCTCTGTAGTTTCATTAACTTCATCCCTTATATACATCACAACTCCATAAATCCTATTGATCTTACTCTTATTATAATAAATTTTGTATCCAGATAAAGCAAAGTGCATGTAATAATCAAGTATGTGAGTTTCAGCACAAATAACAATTAATGGCTTAGTCTCTAAACTCTCAATGAATACTTGTAATTTATTATAATTAGCATTTAAGCTTCGAATATTTACCTAAGCAATAAATTCATTGTGCGATGTAATATACTTATTGAGAGTATCGAGATTGTTAAATTCTTTTTCTTTTTGTACAAATTTTGCTAAATTTTTTTCTATTAGGTCTATATTTTGCTCCATGAATTTAATAAAATAATAAAGGTTCTTCCATCGTCTTCACCTATACACTTTGCCTTAATCTTGGTTGACATGTGAGGACCAATATATTTTGGTAATACTGGTTGGACAGGGTAGTCAGTATTGGCAATATATACAGAAACTTTCTTTTTAAGTATTTCACATTCTTGGACGTCACTAGCTGTATGATTCACATTATAATTTGTACCGTATTTTTGGTTTGCATATATACAATTCGCGCATGCTTTAATTATCTGATGGCACTCATCTGAGCTGTGGTCACCAGCACATAGAATACATTTTGGCTTGTTATTACATTTTTTCCTGCTGTGATTATATCTTGCACACTGTAGACATATCGACACATTTATGACATCAAACGCTCTAACACACTGGTATCCAATGTATATGTTATATTTATTATTCACAACATGAGTATAGAGATCAGCTGTAGTTCAACTATTGCTCCTTGAGTATGATTTGCACCATTAAACGTATGTAACACAGTACATTTGGTATTATATTTATAGAAGTTTCTATTATTTAAGTCATCTTCTATATCCTTTTTATCGAGATCTCTAGATATTCCTAATATTTTGATCTGTGGCTTAGTTAGTTGTTGTACTTTTACCTCATAATTATTTCCCAGCTTATTTTTGAGGATTTCACATGTTCTAGGTACATCATCAGTATGTAAACATTTTACTATAGACACACTGTTTTTGGTATTAATAACTTTCTTAAATAATACAACTATATCTTTTTGTAGTACTTTATTGAGATTTTTAACAGCTTCGTCATCACTTATTGATTTTGAGTTTTTAATTATCTTTATATCAGCTGTTTTAATTTGCTTTTTTGGCTCTTTTGAGGTTATTTGTGTATATGTCGGTCCATTATTTTTCATTATTTCAATAGTATTTTTAAGTAATTGATTTTTTTCTTTAAGTTCGTCATTGATTTGCCTCAATAGTATGTTTTCTGTAACAACTGCTGTTATATCCTTGTCGCTATTTTTCAACGATGTTAAGTTTTCTGTCTGAGTTTTCGATAAAAAATGTTCCATTTCATTACGTAATTTTTCCTCAGATTTTTTACTTTCATTTAGTTTGATCTCAGCAATTAATAGTTTCGTGTGTTCATTTAGATCTATTTCTTCTTTACTTGGGTTTATGTTCTTGTGATTATTACATATTGCAAAAGTTTGACTAATAAGCTTTATTTTATTATGTCTGTCACTTGATTGAAATATTTGTTCGCATATTAAGCACGCAACCAAATCGTTCTTAGTATTTCCCTTACTTTGGTGAGATTTGTGAGAATTTATATCAGGCGGCTCTACATCCCTGTCCATCTTTACTCATGTCATGAATTAGTGTACAATGTTATGTCCGAAGTTTATACTCACTACAATTTCACTCTATATTGTTTATTAACCTATTATTAAATATTTTTTTTACCCTGTTGCACCAGAGAAGTCAATACTTAATTTAAGTGGAGAACTGGGGGAGACACATTTGTCGTACAGATGTTGTATTTACACCCTTAACTGTTGGATTATCTTCACAATTTTATTGTCTTTTAACCGTTCCGTTTGTGGCCGACCCGACCGTAACGTCTTTACTTTCCTATTCTAAACTACTACATTACCGAATACGTTTGATTAATTAATATCTCACGATTTATTAGGTACATTAAGCTGTTTTTCCACACTTACTTTCACTTTTGATTCTTTTTTAATTTAATGATTTCGTAGCACCGTAACTTTAATTTTAACTAGGAAAATCACTACATTTTTACGAGCGTTGTAAAAACGTGACCGTCTCGACCGAACATCCGAACTATATATTGATATATACCGATATACATTTTTATTTTCTTTTTATTTGAACAGATTTGTCAATATGAGTGAACAATTTTGGTCATTACATCTACTTCTCCGATTTCTCCACAACTCTGTTTCTTATAAAAATATACTTGTTACAATTTCATGAAATAGGGTCGAATTTCGACCACTGGGCAACCACTAGTTATTTTTATTAACTATTTGAATATTTCCCTATAAAACCTTCATTGGCACATATTTTAATTTAGGAAAGCAGTTCAATCGCGTTCCAGCTGTTTAAATAATTCTTAAAAATTCATAGAAATTATTAAATCTAAGTGCGCACTGGAGTGCCAAATTTTCAAATAAAGCATGTTACAGAGAGTAAGAATTTTATTTGAAAATTTGAGAGTGTTATTCAAATAGATTAATTGACGAGTATTTAGCTTATTTTCCCAACCTTTGGTCTTTGGAAATCGTATATTGTATGTACTGAATGTACTGTATGGGAAGAAATAATTTGTGAACAAACAACATGAAAACCATAAATGGTCAACAACACTAGAAAGTAATAATTCTGAAGACGACAACAAGTAGCTGACAAATGTCTTTTTTATACGGATATTCACCGACTGATCATTTCACACTATTTCAGAACATAGTGCTGGATTTCTTTCATTTCATACATACACAAACGTCACAATATCGTTTTCTATTATTTCAAAAGGCGTGTCACATGCCATTCTCTGCTCTCGAACACTCATCCATTTCGAAATGTTACCGAGGAAAAAAGAAATGAATGTTTGTACATATGTTACGGTATCTGAGATCCATACCGTTACGACCAACTGTAATCACCTATTTCATCACCGGTGGAACTCTAAGCATCAGTATCTATTTCTTAGGCAATTACATTAAAGTAAGGTAGTTATGGATGTCACGAGATAAACGATCTGATGTACGATAGTTTCGTCTGCCCACTATGGGGCTTCGAGCACTCGAGCTATTGTTTGAGGAAATCGAAAGGACAGGTCAGGGTCTGCACATATGGTAAAGAGTTCGTCCAATACTAAAACTCTTATGTACATTCTTAATAATAATATGTAGACGTTTTAATTATGAAGCTATCATTCTCAAAAACGATATAAATATTTTTTATTTATAATCAGATAACGTTTTTAAATATATTTTTTTAATAAGAAAATTATAGACCATATATGATTTGGTAATTTTTCAACTTATAGTTATACTTGTTATAATTAATACAATATTTAAAATTAATCCAGTTTGCTGCACAATTAAAAAAAAAACAAATAAAATCTGTTGTAAATGTAAATTGTTTTATAAAGGGTGTTCCTCGGACCTATTTTAATTTTAAACGTCTTAACTTTTGAGATAGGTACAGGATTGTAAAGTTTTTAGATGCACTTCCTGATATACAAATTTTGTTACTTCTACCAGTGGCGTCCGCGGGCGTTTTGAATTGAATATTTTTTGAGGAAAAAATGTTATCCTCTTACAATTCAGATTATTTTTGAAGTCCACATTCATCTCTGAGTATATTTGAAATCTTGATTTTTTTTCATCCGATATAAGGTTTTCACAAGTCGCTAAAAATCTGATGTGGTAACTATTGTGTGTATCTACCAATATTGTAGGTTGGAGAGACAATGGCACAAATACTGCGGTGAAGGGTGACATTAGATGTATGGATGTTGGGGAACCATGTAATAGTGTTGGTACGACTTCTGATTTTTTTATGATTCTCTGATT
The DNA here is from genome assembly GCA_034190945.1 of Octodonta nipae. Classification (NCBI taxonomy): domain Eukaryota; kingdom Metazoa; phylum Arthropoda; class Insecta; order Coleoptera; family Chrysomelidae; genus Octodonta; species Octodonta nipae. Next base: position 53,710,514 of record CM067216.1, read on the forward strand.
CTAGGCACCGAAGACACCATGGTTTGTTCATTTGGTTTTTCTAGCAGTTTCGACGTAGGATTCTTCTGTAATATACCATATGTTACGGTTTTAAGTAAACCTCAATCATTCTGTAACCCTCTGTGTGCATGCCAACGATCACATTTTACATGTCTGCTGATAAAATTATTTGCTTTTTTTTTCAGTTGTCTCAATGTGGACCGATCCTGCTGTTAAACATTGTGCTTCTTGGAAAAGTGTACGGGTGTCCTCTGTAACATTCGACACTTTTTTGCAAGGTTTCGGCATAATGTTAGCGATGATGTTCTCTAGCTGTATTACTTTAGCAGTAGTCGTTAGTAGCAGTTGACTGGTACGAAGAGTATCGTCAGAGATGATATGTTTGGCCTTTGAGAGGGTTTCAGGTCTAGGGTGGGGAAATCAGAGATGTACTGTTACTATAGATAGAATGAGTGTTCAATACACCAAGTACTAACTAAAATAAAGGAAGCGTTAGTGATTGGCAAGAAACGTCTAGACATAGTTCAGCTGCCCCCTCCTGCCGCTCTTACCTGCAACGCACTTGATTGGTACCCAAGTTTATTTAGAAGTTAATTGGTCCTTTGAAAGATATACAACAGTGGTCTTAAGGTCGAGAACAAAGGTTAGTTTTGTAGATGTGTTAATGCGGTCGAGCTTCTGTTTCTTGCTTTCTGATCAGAAAGTACCATGAAAGTAGATTTTCCTCGTTCAATGCGAGTTTTCGTCGTGTTTGTTGGATACGTTCAGGTAACAATGTTCTTTCTCTTTTATTATATTATATTGTTTAGAATTGTTTTACACATAAGTTAACTAGTTTAGCATTCCCTAGAGAGTTGCTGCACAAAAACTAATTTACGATTATTCAAGAATTTGACATATTTACAATCAACACATATAATGAAACGAAACCTTTTCTTAAATTGGAGTATTTGTGCGCTCGTTTGGCTGAATATGCTACATATCCAACAAAACATCTCCTGTTAAAATATGTATCTGTAACATTTTTTTTCCTTAACAACCTGAGTGCTATTCTGTGGTGTATATACGTGAAGCGTAACTTTACCATATATGAATGATCACTGAAATTAGCGCTTTAATCTAAGCAAATTACTCTTGATTTCCATTGTTAATAACTCCTAAGACATATAATAAACTCGTTTGTTATGCGGATATAATTAATATGAATTGAGCAGTATGGTAATGTTTCATTGGATTATGTGCGGTTACTTGAAAATAATGATGCTGTGTGAGGTTATTCGGAATCGTGCGATGGTCTAGCCATTATCATCTAATGTTTATTGCAATCAGTTTAATCTGGGCGGATTGGGTCATCTTATTGGATCTTTTCACAAAAAGTGGTTTAGACCTGTTTTATGTAGACAATATATCATATGTATATGCATGTGCCCCATATCAACCATCATGAAAATTTATAAACATATAATTAATATTTTTGCTATAAACGGAAGAAAAACGTGTCTTCACAGATGTTGTTTTGGATCAAATTTGGTTTAAAGTTATTATTATGCAAAATTCGAAAATTGTCAATGATTTTTCGCAAAACTGGAATTTTTTCAAATTGAATTATTGAAATAGAGTTTGGTGCAGGATATTTAGTATCCTTAGTGAATAATATAATGCAATAGCAAAAAAAACAAATTAAATCGACTTGTACCGGCGTATTTATAATATATTGTTCATTAACTCATAGGCATAATGAAGAATATTTAAAATGCGATTTTTGGTATATTTGACATATTCGACTTTTGACATTTATGACAGTTGACTTTTATGATATTTGACATTTTTGACATGCCATTTTTTATTAAATTTGAAGACGCGAGATGTAGGACCGACATCTAGGATTTTCAAGAGAATCAGCACACAGAGATTCCGAATCTGGAGGCGTTCCGTGTAATTGCTGTTCTCCCTTAACTCCTAGGACAGAATGTCACGATAAAATTTTTCAGGTTACTTCACCTGCCAGAGATATTGAATACTCTCTTCGAGGTGTCATTCGTTTGTACGCAAGACAATATATATGTATTATATATAATATACATTGTTTCTGGTCAGGGAACCTTCATCAGTTGCGCTTCCCACAATTGATTGTCGTCTCGAACACTTCTTTATGTATTTGAAACATTTCGTTAAATTTGAAGACGCGAGATGTAAGACCGACATCTAGGATTTTCGAGAGAATCAGCACACAGAGGTTCCGAAACTGGAGCCGTTCCGTGTAATTGCTGTTCTCCCTTAACTCATAGGACAGAATGTCACGATAAAAATTTTCAGGTTACTTCACCTGTCAGAGATATTGAATACTCTCTTCGAGGTGCCATTCCTTTGTACGCATCTCGCGTCTTCAAATTTAACGAAATGTTTCAAATACATAAATAAGTGTTCGAGAGGACATTCAATTGTGGGAAGCGCAAATGATGAAGGTTCCCTGACCGATTTTTTTGGAGTAACACCACGAATACTGGAAAGTCTGTATATTTCAAATAGTTCAACCGCTTCAGTGTCTAAATCAGACCCAGTTTTCAATTGGAACAAAAAATGTATATAACTGAATAAGAAAAATTAAAATTATTTGGCTCGCAATAACAAATATAATAATTCATAATTCGATTAATGAAACTTTCGTACCAGACCAGTTGAAATATAGCGATTTTTCAGCCATTTTGGGGTTATTCAGAAAGGTATTTTTTCAGTTATCACCCATCATAAATTGAATAGTGGCAAAATAAAGAACCACGTTTCTATTCATTGTAAGACAGAAGTCAATCTGTTAATTCTCATTCAAACAATAAACACTCCAAATTGTCTAGTACTTACATTTTCACATACTGATCAAATTTAATACTAGAAAGCTGAGGAAAAGCATATATAGGTATATCACCTGCATAACTTTTTATTTCCGAGACACTGATTTTTTCCGAACTATGGCAAAAGTGTCGTGACGGTCAAAATCTTTTTTTTTGGCCAAACTCTGAGTAGTCAAGTGTTGCTCTTTATATGTTCCATTTTCACATTTCTGTGCGGGTTCTTAACTGAAATTGATTTGTATTTCTAAGTATATTCAGTTTTTTAACTTTTTTGCAGAACTGAGATGAGCAACTCAATTATACATATTTTTAATTACATTTAAAGAAATTCACAGGATCTTTGACATTTATAACATTAGTATAGGTTCAGAATACATGGTCAAATATCTTTTTGAAACACATTTATACTGAAACCAATGGTAAAAATTGACAAAATACAAAAATACCATTTCGGGTTATATAGTCACATTTCTATGTCATCATACTTATTTCTGTATCCATAAAATCCCATGTTTAGTACAGTTTTATATTTAATCCAATAAAATAATCGACATAGAATCGGTTGGAAGGTCTTCTACTCCCTAAATACCTATTAAAAGGATTTTAGTGTTTGCCAGACCACAAAAACGACACACATAATTTTCGGGATTAGTTTCCTTCCCGAATGTCCCATACGGCTAAAACACAATTAAATGTCTTCGTGTAAGTTGGGGAAATTGAAAGTTTCCATCTGCTGAAAATACTCTTTTAGAACTTGTCATCAAAGCGAATCCTCGTTTCCGAACACTGAGTCGCAAAAAGTAGGAGGAATTTTTGCTGAAACAAAAACGTCGTAAAAACCCAATTGTTGTTTTGTCCATCGTAAGGAAAGTAGTAAAGAAACACAATGGATGACATTTCTCAGCCTTACAAAACAACTGAAACTATAGACAAGTTTTTTCTGCCCGTGTTTGCTAAAAACTCATAAAATCGTCACTCGTAATTACTCTTTAACCTTTAACTGTTGGCATTCATTTTATGAGTCTAATGCTGACACTGAGTCTGAAAGACACCATAAAAGGACATGTGTTTTCTCTATAAAAATTAAAAGTATGACTTATTAAAGCAGCAAACTTTATTGCTGAAGAGAAATGTTTTTCAACAAACATTCTAATACTCTCTTCGAGGTGTTATTCTTTTGTACGCAAGACAATATATATGATTATGATATATTATTTCTGGTCGGAAACCTTCATCAGTTACGCTTCGTACAACAGAATGTCCTCTCGAACACTTATTTATGTATTTGATACATAACGGTAAATTTGTTGACGCGAGATGCAAAGACCGACATCTAGGATCTTCGGGCAAACTAGCACACAGTGGTTCCCAATCTGAAGTTATGAGAGAACAGCAATTACACGGAACATCTGTTATTAATTTTTCGACAGGTTGCAGGCTTTTGAGTGCAAGACGATATATCGTTTCTAGATGCGAACCGTTAGCAGTTGTGCGACCTAGGAAGCACATGGGAGTCTCGTTTCACTGAAAATTGTATATGGCGTTAGTCAATTCCCCTTTAAATATCTACCCATATCCATCATAAGGTTGTTATATACAGTAAAGTTTTTTGGGATTTTGGTTTTTTGAGGGTAGAGCACTTGACAGCATTAATAGAATAATTTAAGCTTTAAAGCGAATGAATTTAGTTTTTTACAAAATTCTGAAATTCTTAATTTCTGGAATAATTTAAGATTAAAAGCAACCGAATTTAGTTTTTTATAAAAATTGAAAGTTATTAATTTCTAGAACAACTTGAGATTGAATTAATATAACTCTATCCCCAGTATTAATTAATTTTAATTACTTTTTAAAGAAGAGCTTTAATGTTTTTAGTAACAGTATTTTTGATAGGATAATGGTCGAAAGAGGACAAAAAATTGGCTATTACATGCTTGCAGACGTTTCTGAGGTATGCCGAATATTTAAGATTAGGTTGAAAGTTTTAAATTCAGTCACAAAAGTATTTTCAATGTTTCAATTTCAGTTCTCAGAAAAAATTGTCATAAATGTATGTATTTAACTAATATTAAGTAATAGTATGTGGTTCGTATTTCTTTATATTTTCGATATAAAACCAAAATCGTCATGGGTTACTAGGTAGATAAGTGTGTTTTAATTCAACGAAAATATACTGAATCTTAAAATATTTCACATTTTTATATCATACTGAAAATGAATGTTTTCTGACAATTTATTTTACATTATATGGACTCATTTCTGCAAAATTCTGGTTTTTAAAACCACGTGACGTAAGTTAGTTAGTTTTAAAGATTTGTTTGAATATAAAAAATGTACCTACCCACTTATTAGGTTAAGTTGGGTATATTTATTCTATTATTTTTCATCCGACATATTTTCCCTTTGAAATTTTGCATTGCTGGCTTTAATGTTTGCAACCTAACAATATTTAAAAAAAATCAAATGCTCTACCACGCCAATAGAAACCACTGCGTAATTATACAGGGTGAGTTTTTTTTATGATCAGTATTGGGATCTCGGAAACTAGCGGAGATAGAGCAATGGTTAAATTGGGAAAGATTTGCAGTTTTACGGGCCCAATTTAATGAAGCGTTTGGATTTTTGTAAAAAGTCATGGCTTACTAGATATTTTGAAAAAACAAAATTCTGTCGATTTAGTCAAATCCCTCTAGCACCTTTATTTTTGATTTTATAAAAAAAGTGTAAATATCAAAATTGAAGGGAATTGTATCCCGAATATGATTTTCATGTCCTCGTTTGCGTGACAGCTCTCGTTTTCGAGATATGACACAAACTTATCTTTTTTTGAATGGAAACCATAGTTGGATATGACCTAAAAAAATCGGACATTTTTAGAGCTTTTCAACGATATCATACTCGATATAGTTATTCATAAAAATAACGGAGTTATGGATGCTTTTCTCTCTTATTTTCACTTTTAACGTAGGTAGCCATGAAATAGATGGATTTATTAATAACTATTCCAAAAAATATTGAACGATTTTTTCATTAGGTATATCCGATAAACGAAAAAACTAAATAAGTAGGTACTTACTAAAAACTTAAGAAATTAAAGTACATAATAATGGTTACAATTTATGTTCGAAAAGTCCACCATTGTTATTTAGGCAAAATTTGCATCTTTTTAAGATTGACATTACCGCTTTCCTCACAGTCCGCCTATCAATTTCTTCAATTGCTTGTAATACCGCCTTCCTTAGGTCACCAACTGTCTTATACTTTCTTGTGTATAGTTTGTTTTTTAGCGCACCCCATAAATTGAAGTCTATAACTGCCAAATTGGGACACCGGGGTGGTAATTCGCGTGGGCCATTTCTTCCTATCCAAGAGTTGGGATCGATATTATCTAAGTGTTGTCTTACTAATAACGAGTTGTGAGCAGGTGCTCCATCATGTTTGAACCACTCAATTTCTAAGCGAGTTCTCAAATTCAAATTATGCAACATGTCTTGAAAAGTGTATTGCAAGAAATGCACGTAGCGCTCTCCAGTAAGTGATTCGTCATAGATAAAAGGCCCCAGAATAATAGACCCTATGATACCACACCAAACATTAAAACCAAATTTTATCTGGGGTCGTCTTTCTTCTACATGGAAAGGGCTTTCTTTAGCCTAGATATGCTCATTCTGTCTATTGAACATACCGCAGTTAGTAAATCTAGTTTCATCTGACCATAACACCTTTAATGGAAACTGTGGATTGTCAAGGCACATGTCTCTAAACCATGTTCAAAACAAAATACGTCGATGTTATTCACGAGCATGCAAAGTTGGAGAAACTGAAAGTTTGTACGGGTGGAACTTGTGCGCTTTCAGTACCTTAACTACAGTTCGTTGAGATGTGCCAGCTTCTGCCGCAATCTCACGAGTTGATGTAGATGAATTTTGGTTTACTATTGCCAAAACATTTATTTGTGCTGCTTCGTTCATTTGATTACGTTCCTTTGGTAGTTTACTAAAAGATTCATATCTGCGTAAACTATCGTAGAGCCGCGTAAATGTACATAGAGCAGGTTGACGGCCATTAAAATATCTATGAAAGTAACCCTCAGCTCCACGAACTGAATTTTTATGGCATATGATATAACATTCCACCATATTCAGTTTTTGTTCATTAGAATATTCCATTTTATCACGAAAACTTGTCAATATCGACTGTCAGTTCAGCACTACTAATGCAACTACTCTCAAATGAGGAAACGTCAAAGTGAAAACAATCTTTTTCATGGCTACCTACGTTAAAAGTGAAAATAAGAGAGAAAAGCATCCATGACTCCGTTATTTTTATGAATAACTATTTCGAGTATTATATCGTTGAAAAGCTCTAAAAATGTCCGATTTTTTGAGGTCATAGCCAACTATGGTTTCCATTCAAAAAAAGAGAAGTTTGTGTCATATCTCGAAAACGAGAGCCGTCACGCAAACGAGGACATGAGAATCATATTCGGGATACAATTCCCTTCAATTTTGATATTTACACTTTTTTTTTAAATGAAAAACAAAGGAGCTAGAGGGATTTGACTAAATCGACAGAATTTCGATTGTTCAAAATATCTAGTAAGCCATGACATTTTACAAAAATCCAAAAGTGCCATTAAATTCGGCCAGTGAAACTGCAAATCTTTCCCAATTTAACCATTGCTCTATCTCCGCTAGTTGCCGAGATTCCCATACTGATCATAAAAAAAACTCACTCTATAAAAATTTGCATCTTTCGGGATTTGTCACTTACGTTCATACTGTTCATAGTTGCGTAGAAAATGAATTTATGCATTACTTTAGGAACTCAATGTATAAACCAAGTAATTTGAACCGAATACATGTTTGGAATATTGTTACAAAGTATCTATGTACCAGTTTTGTCGAAACGTAAATTATTTCAACAGCACATTTAAATTTTTGCTTCACGCGCAAATAATAAGCAATAGCAGCTGCTTGTCATCACGCCTGCTAAATACCAATTCCAAAAAAAACGGCCTTAGCTTGCAGTTCGTGCTCTTTCAGCTAAACGACTATTACTTACGTCAAAACGGATGTGCGGTCTGGTTGTACGCAAAAAAACACTGAAAGCAGGAAACTGCTATCGAAATTTTACAGTTCGTTGTTAACTAAATTTAACCCAAATCATAAAAAAGCACTTTGAAATTACTCAATTCAAGCGCACTTACTATCCAACATCATAGTAACCTTGACAAACAAACGAACGAATGAAAACAATTTGCCGGTACGATTCAAGGCTACCTTTGTATACACACGGGAATTCATACGTCTTATGTAAATTTGGTTGTATATAATTTTGTGGGAACGATCAGATTTCAGTAATAAGTGAAATTGTTTTAAACATGTCATTACAGTGTTTTTTTTGCGCAATCTTGCAAATGTCGTGCTTCAGCGTTAGCACGTGGGTGTAAAACAGTGTTTGCAGGAACAGATAGACAGAAATAGATATGACGGAGACAATTAAAGTCAATAAAATATATGTAGGTGAACGGAAGTGTGGTTTTGTGATAATTTCGCAGTTGTATAAATGATTGATATAAGGAATCTTTGCATTGTAATTTACATAATAAAACATTGTACCTTGTAGTCATTTCTTTTTGTGTCGTTGATTTCTATTGCGATAATTATCTGACTACTTAACAGCCACCATAATCTTCGGATTTATCTTCAAGCGACAGACAAAATAGGGTTTCACACATACCAAAAAGAAGATTAATTTTATAGATAAAGTTATTTCATAAATCCAAAAAACAAAGCATGACATAAATCTACAGCAAAACTCTTTGGTGATGAATATCGTTGTCAATTACGTTGTCTTCTGTTTCACCCTTTCTAGTCCAAAGCGTCTATCTTTCAGTCTTTATCTCACAATTCCTTGATTCACATCTTTTAATTTTTTTCACCTTCTATTATCGGCCTTCAACAAATAGTTCTTATTTTCCTCTGTTGCCAAACCTCTAGCTTACTCTTCCTGTACACTTTTTGTTAATTCTTACTGTTGTATATATTGGCTTTATGATCCTTGAAACTACCTGGACTAAGTGCAACTGTTTTTTCAGTTTCTTTCTTTTCATACTCTACATATTGTTGTTATTCCTAAATATTCATTCTACCCTCTAGTGTATATTTCCTATATTTTACACTGTTAATGACTAGATTAAGTGAGAGACCTATGGTAGAGCCTTAGCCATGTCCCTCATTAGTATACATTTGATTTTACTCTCATTTTCAGGAATTTTAATGACCCTAGTACTTCCCTCTTGGATTTCGCTATTAACACAATATCATCAGTAAAGGCTAGGTATTGGTTTCTGGAACAGTATTTCGAACTCTTACTGTTTAGATGAAATACCAACATAAAATGCCCAGATTAATTATTGGTTGTCTCTTAAAACTATACTATTGTAAACTTTTTGATTATTAATATTACGAAAAAAGTTATTCTTCATAAAACATTCTGCATGGCTTGAAATCTAACATTCGACCATTCAATACCATTTTTTTAATTTAATCTTAGAATTGTATTTTTCCAAACTAAATAGACCTAGACCTATTTTTATCAGATCAGATTTATCATCCAAAACCAAAATTTTATGGTAAATGGGTATAATTTCATGTTTGAGCGTACTCCAGAACTCTAATCAACCATTCTTAATTACAGTTTTCGATGTTGTCGAAAATGAAAGTACTGTACTCTTGAGCAAAATTCTACCCTTAAAAATGTGATATTGTACTGTCGAATTTTAGGTTTTAGACTGTGCAGAACTTTTTATGAAGAACTTTTTTTGTAAAATAAATAATACAAAAGTTTTCCCATTTTAGTGAACCTTACCGGTAACCCTATTTGTTTTTAGGTAAGGTCCGACCGAACATTCGGTTCGGCCACCTTCGGCCAAAAAAACACTTTCAGCATTGGCCAAACTTCAGCGGAAGCTTTGGCCGGAGGTTTTTTTCAATCTCTGATAACTCGTGTGTTGGGAAAGGTCGTAACAATATTGTAATATTAAATAACTTATTAGAGTTCAGAACATTGCACTATTTAAATTCACATGTTTTTGAATAGTTTTTCTAGAAGAACGAATCGTATAAGACGCAAGTGATTTTAACAAATTTTTATTACTTAACTAAGAAGTGTTTAAAGTTACAAATTTTTAAATCTTACAGTTTTTGTGATTTTTCAGTTACAAAATAAAAAAATTAATATCTACAATAAGTTTATAATTTTTTAATGTCTCAATTTTGAGACTTAAATAACCATAAAAAATTTAACAGTATGGCTCTGTTGTTTCCTCGCAGTTGTTATTTTTTTCAAGATCATTTCATTTTTACGTGGTATTTACATTAATCTCATTTAGTGACAATTTATTTTTTAACAATCTGAAAGAAAACAAAATACATCTACATATTTATCAAATCTTACAGTACAAAATGTCATTCACTATTTTTACTTTTTGAGATTTCATGCCTAACAATCACAATATGATCATTCATTAATCTCACAACCATGAAACTTTTTCCTAAGTTTCAAAGCTATAATATCTACAGCATACACCAGCTATCCACAGGACATTTTTTTTAGTTTTTCGCCAAAATAACTAACTAATAAACCAATAGGATCTTATTTCGTAGGTTTCAAAAATGCGTATAAAATTGACATTTAATACTAATATTTTTAATTCTGTTGCAGAAAAATTACCAAAACTGCCAAAATTACGTTTTTCGCGACATTAAACACTCCTTATCATTTACTAAGAAATAAAAATGTTTAACAACATTTAACGAATGAAAAACCCCCAGAGTATATCTAAATTTGGTTGTGTTAAATACTGATACTTTATTTTATTTCATCAAAGAAATACATACAGTCTAACTGATACTTCTTTGTTTCTACTCTCATGTATAGTACTAAATACTTCCTATAGAATTTGCAACGTTATAGTTCTGGCCAGTATTATTGAAATTATTACTAAATTAAAACCTTTGGTTTCAGTTTCGGCCGAAGGTGAAGGCTAGGGTTGAAAAATCACTTCGGCTTTGGTTATAATCTGACTTCGGGGACACTATTGTTAGGGAAATACATATTTGGAAAACCGTATAGAATATAAATTTTATTAGGAATATACTTTTTCTGTAAAATTAAATGAAGAATAATTTTATAAAAAATTTCGACCTAAAACCCAACAGCAAAAAGTTAATATACAGGGACTTGCTATTAATCACATAACTACGTAACTAGCGCCCTCTTTGAGAGTCAAATATAACAATGGAATGTTTGGATGTGCCAGCTCTAGCAAACTATTCCCAACAAATTGCATTACAATGTCGCCAGTAGTTTCCAAGTATTCTCAAAATCCTGTATCAAATAATATATAAACCCTGTATATTGAAAACAAAGGATATTTTTACTGAGTAAACCTCAGTTATCCTTTGGTTATTCTACCTGTCCTAGCAAGCAAAATTGTTTTTTTTAACACCCTGTATGTGTTTTAAATTCCTCTCTTCAGAATTTCATCTTCTACAGTTAACATTATAAGAAAATTATGGAAAACGTATGCATCTTTATTACATTGTTAGTGCACAAACCAAACCGTTGCAATACATTCAACATCTATATGCAAATTTCGTATTGCGAGAGAAAGACTCTACCCATTAATAATAATATTTTCCATTCAATTATCTCAAGATATTAGCACTAAAGAATATGAAGTATCCTTCACATAATTGAAAATGTAAATGACACCATTACACATTGAGTACTGTTAAGATTAAAAATAGCTTTAATGCAATTGTTGAGCAATCTCTGCTGGGCAAACAGATTATAATAAACAATCAACAAAATAGTAATAAATTAGCGAGTAATAAACATTTATTTCTACCTTGGCATAATCCTTTCTTGTTTTAATTACAAAGAAATGTGTGACTAATACCGACGTAAGTATATTCAAGCTAAAATATTTTCAAGAATATATGAAGTCAGTATTCCTATTGTAATTAAACATTTTTATGACATGTCTTCTTAACTGAATTTGACGATCCATTGAACGCAAGACAATATATTTTTTTCTAGTCGAGAGCCTTCATCAGTTGCGCTTCCCCCAAGTGATTTAATATCTCGATTAATTTTTTACGTATAACTAAACGTTAACACAAAATAAATTGCGACAAATAGTAATTTCAGGGAACACTAGCCCTAAAACTGTCAAAACATGATTCATGTTAGTATTCCTATTGTGATTAAAGATTTTTATGATATCTCTTCTTAACAGAATTTTGAGTTGTCCATTCATGTATTAAAAACAAATATCCAACGCATACGGTTAAATACTTGTGTCTTTCTATGATTTCGAAATAACTACTTTTTTTCTAAGATCGTATGGAATGGATATTTGCATTGTCCTAAGATTAAGTAATACTGTAACAACATGTTTGTCTTCTCAGGAATATATATTTTTTATATATTGGCGGGATAAACTATAAAACATAATTATTGGGCAATGCAATGGTTGCGGAACTATCCAGGTCAGGAAGTAATATTCAGTACAGTACAGAGAGTTGTCGAAGAAGTTGCCTAACGAAAATCAGTTTATACAAGTATGTGTTTTCTGAGGTTTAAACGATGAGTCTGGGGCTTTGAGGGTCATGAACCCCCCCCCCCCAAATCGTACAAGTGTAATTGACAAATTTTAAAAGAAATCTTCGAATTCAAAAATAATATATAATAGTAGTACCAACAATATTCAGTATCTATGACATAAAAAGAAGAAAACCTAGCATATTTCTAATTTAATTAATCTCTTTAGCCTAATTTGGTGACCATGTTATATACAGGGTTATATTTTGCGTTAAAACCGTGAACATGACGACTTCTATTTGACATAAACATAATGCAACTATTTTTGAAGATCAATTATCAGCTTAAGCCTTGCCGTAGGTTCCCGGTAAAGCAAATATACAAAATGATATTTTTATTCATAGCCTTAGTATTTACTTGTTATATATCAATTTCTACTTGGATAATAAATTGCCAGGTGTGGACACATTTGAATTTAGGCTTGCCACAGTTGATGAGGTTCAAGCTGCCATATTTAGTATTAAGTGTGAAGCAATTGGCGTCGACGGCATAGGCATTACCATGCTCTTAAATTGTTGTCCGCATATAATCCCATATGTTACTCATCTTGTTAACTATTGTATTGAAACATCAACATTTCCTGAGATATGGAAATATAGCTATATGATTCCAATTCCAAAAGTACCATGTCCAGCTTAAAGATTTACGTCCTATTAGCATCCTGCCAACCATGTCAAAGGTCATAGAAAAAGTTATGGAGAGTCAAATACGTAAACATGTTGACACATTTAATATTCTGCATACTTGGCAGTCTGGTTTTCGCAAAAATCACAACTGTGACCTTTGTTAAAAGTAACAGGTAACTAGAAGCGCAGACCCGTGGGGTTTTCACTTCCCACCAACTGCTTCTTGCCATTTTAGAGTAATGATTTAAAAAAACCGTGCAGCTTGTACCGGTACCTCCCGTGCGTAAAGGTTGTGACCAGAGGCTTTAAGTTCTGTGTGGTGTAAGGGGTCTATTCTTGGCCCTCTTTTTTTAAGTTGGCTAGGTAGTATTTATATGTCGTTTTTACAGCGAAAAGTTAAATAATGATATAAACACTCTTTTTAGAGCTTCTATGAATCACTGCCTCGACAATCCAAGAAAATGTCAGGCTCTATTATTTGGAGGTAGCCAATGTAGAGGTCAACTGGAAGGCTCTCTAAATCTAATTTTAAACAATGAGAGACTCGTGCCAATAGTGCAGAAATACGCTTCTAGATGTTAATCTGCGGTTTTCGGCTCATATAAATATGGCGGTGCTAATCTAAAACTAATATATAGATACGAATTTTAAGTGAAAGTATTAGAAAGTCTTTGTGGTCTTTAGCTTTCATTTAATTTTTGTGATACTAACCCGGCTTCACTGATAAGGCACACGGTTATTGGATTATTATTCCCGATTATTTAATAAAATAATATGTAGTAAAAACCCTAGCTATCTCTATCAAAAAATTCGACAGACATACAATGTACGGCATGTATACAATAATGCATCACACTCCCTCTAAGGCACTCTATCTACAACAAAGTTCCGGAGTGCCTTTAGTTCAGGGCTCTATTCGTCCAAATTCACTATTTTTTGAATGTAATATATGTACCCCAGATATTTTTAGATTTTTTCTTTAATGTATATAACTAATACTTATTTACTTCCAAGATATATATAAGATAATTGAAATGATCAAAAGGGTTTAGCTAGTGATTACTCAAACTTTTATATGTTAAGATAGAAAGCTTAGCTTTAACTTCGCCTTTTGTAACCCTTCTAGTTACAATAAAGACATTTTATTATTATTATTATTCCCGAGACCATACAATGTATGGCCCGTGCCTTTAGTTCACTAAACCCCAGATATACTACACATCAAAAGGGTTTAGTCGTGGGAGCCCTTGCCAGGTTATCAGGCCCGTTTCCGTGGCATTCCCCATAATTTTCTGACCGTCCGGGCTGTCCCTAACAAGACTGCTTTTTGCATTTGTTTGTACAGATGTTCGTCCAGACCGAGGTATTTTAAATTGTCTAATAGTTGTTTTGGGACTAGTCCTGTTGTTGACATAACAATTGGTACAGTTCGTGTGTTGTTCATGTTCCACTGAGTCTTTATTTGAAATTCCAAATCTCTATATTTGGTTATTTTCTCAGCCTGCTTGATATTGATATTATTGTTGTTGGGAATTGCTATGTCAATTAAAGTTGTTTTCCGAGAAACTTTATCTACCAAAACTATATCTGGTCTATTATGAGCAACAGACCGATCGGTCAGTATCGTGCGGTCCCAGTACAGCTTGTAGTTGTTATTTTCTAAAACAGATTCTGGTTTATACTTATAGTATGGTAATCTTACCGACTGTGATAATTCATGTTTCAGTGCTAGTTCCTGGTGAAGTATTTTTGCCACAGCATCGTGTCGTTCTTTGTATTCAGTTGCAGCGAACGCTTGACAACCTCCTGTGATATGCTGGATAGATTCAGATGTTTGGCAACCGTACCTGCATCTATCGTTGTTAATGGAAGGGTCTTTAACGATGTACTTTAGGTAGTTCTTAGTTGGAATTACTTGATCTTGGATTGCCAATATAAAGCCTTCCGTTTCAGGGAACATATGACCAGAGATCAACCAGTAGTTCGACGCTGCACTGTCGACATAATCTTGGTTGATGTCGTTTATATGTCTTCCATGAAGGGGCTTCTCTTTCCATTTCAGCAGTTTCTGATCTGTGGTCTGGTGGTGTAATTGGACATGTTGTTGTGTCAGTCGCAGTGGTGTTGAGTCATCAACCTGGCACATGACTCTATGTAGATCAGAAAATTCTGCGAGTTTCTGGAAATGACTACGCAAAATAGAAATTTGTTGATCTAATAGTTTACTTAGATCTGTCAATCCTCTTCCTCCTTCATACCGTGGCAAAGTTGTACGTTCGACAGAGCTCTTTGGATGGTGATTTTGAGCTTTTGTTAGTAAAACTCGAACTTTTCGTTGTAATTGTTCAATATCAGTCTTGCACCAATTAACTATACTGAAAAAGTAACAGCACTAAACACACGTAGGTGTTATAGCCTGAAACAGATTTTTACTGTTAAGCTTGGTTTTCAACAGTCGTCTTACCCTTCTATAAAACTCTGCTGTTAGGTCCTTTTTCATAGTCATGTGATCAATACGTTGAGCCTGCTTTATTCCAAGGTATTTATAAGTATGACCTTCCCCCATAGATTCAATTGAGGTGCCATCTCCCATTTCTAAGTGCCCTGCTGTATTTTGCCTTTAACTATATTAATAATTCGGCATTTGTCTAGGCCAAATTTCATATGGATGTCACTAGAGAACCCTTCTACTATTTTGAGCATATCATGCAGCTGTTGTTTCGTAGCTGCCATCAACTTTAAGTCGTCCATGTATAACAAATGGTTTATCTTTAATGCTTGTACGTTGTTGTGTTTGAGACTGAACCCAAAATTAGTTGAGTTCAGTTTGTTTGAGAGAGGGTTCATGGCAAGGCAGAACCACAGCGGGCTAAGAGAGTCTCCCTGGAATATACCCCTTCTGATTGGAATAGGGTCTGTTTGTATCGAACAGTTGGCTTCATTCAGTGAGATTTTGGTTTGCCAGGTGGCCATGGCATGTTCTAAAAAGTTAATAATACAATTATTCACTTTATAGAGTTTCAGCACCTTAATGAGCCAATCATGTGGAACTGAATCAAAGGCCTTTTTGTAGTCCACATATGCCATGTAGAGATTTCGTCGTTTGGCGTGGGCTTGATTGCAGACAACGGAATCAATTATCAGTTGTTCTTTGCAACCCATCGAATTTTTTGCGCACATCCCTTTGTTGTTGAGTAATTATGTTGTTCAGTTCACAATGTTTGAAAATGCGATGATTAATGCACGATGTTATGAGTTTGTATAAGTTTGGAAGGCAAGTGATTGGTCGGTACTTTGCTGGGTCCTGTGCACATAGGTCGTCCTTTGGTAAGAGATATGTAGCACCATGCGTAAGGAAACTAGGCATCTTGTTTGGGTGGGCAATTACGTCATTTATAAGGGCTGTTAGTGTTTCGTGGGTTGCGTACAGTTTCTTTATCCAGTAATTTTGTACACCATCTGGTCCTGGTGCTTTCCAGTTATGGAGGTTCTTCATTATGTTGGATGTATCTTCCGTTGTAAATGGTTGGTGTTGCATGGCCTCACAGTTCTGAGATGCAGCCTCCTCCTCATTAATCCAGCTGGCTCCGGAGTTATAGGAGATTGTTGTGGAAAGCTGTGTTTTCCAGAATTCCTCGATGTCTGTTTTACTGGGGTAACTAGGGGCTTCATTATTATTGTTGTTGTTAAGTTTTCTATAAAACCCTTTTTCTGATTGTCGGAATAGTGTGTTGTCTAGCTTCCGTTGGTTACTGGTTTTGTACCTTCTCAATCGACTTGTGTAGACGGAGAGCTTTTGTCGTAGGCTGTCCAGACATTGCTGAGATGTGATGTTTTCTTTATCCCACTGGGAGTGTATTCGGTTATTGTCCATGATAGTCTTGACAAGCCTTTCTATTCTGTTGTTCCTGACTCCTCGTTGGTACTCGGTCAGTCTTCCAACGTCTTTCCGAAGAGAATTGATTTTCCCTTCAAGTCTTCTTTGCCAAGGTGGTATTCGAGGGGTTTGTCTAAATTGGGGAGGGTCTTGCTTTGGTCTTACTGCGACCCCAATTATTCTGCAGATGGCAGTTGCAGCACAGTAGATGATTGTGTGTAGCGACTCTAACGTATTAGCACCTAAAACATAGGGTTGGCAAGATAAATTTGTTCATAGCCTGCAAGACGATACCCAATTTCTTAGATGATCTTAGTTTGGGAAGAGCTGGTCTAGTCAGTGGATCTGTTCCATTATACTCTCTAAGAGCTCCATCCATTCTTGCTTGGATCTTCTCAAGCAGGTCAGCGTTGGTTGGCTGTTCTTGCTGTAGTTCTTGAGTCTCGTCCGCTCTTTGTGCCAAAGGTGTTTCGGGCTCTGGATCGATTGTATTTCGACCAAATAGTTCGCGCTCCACTTCGCTCTTTATTGTGTCCAGTTGTTCAGGCGAAATAAGGCCATTTCTCAAGATGACACGATATTGATCTGCGACTCTCTGTTCAGTAACTTGAAGCTCTGGGTACTCACGACAGAACTCTTGATAGAGTATTTGGCGATATCCAGTCTTGTCCTGGCCAAGGTTCGTGATTCTGTAAAACGTGCGCATTATAAATTCATTCATGGCGCCAGTCCATTTCATGCGCTGTCTTTTCAGTCCCGCTCGAGTGAGCGCTGGCTGTTGATCCTGCGCAACACTTTCTGCGGGTGGAGTTCTCGTTCTCGTTTGACTCCGTTGGTGATGGTCACGTTGTTGTTGTGACTGTGTTGGTGAGTGTTCTTGTGGTTCTTCTGGTTCTTGGGCTGTAGCTCTTTGGACGGCAGGGGCCCGCCTCCTCAGCACCCTGCCACCGACGTCTCGCATTATTATTATTATTATTATTATTATTATTATTATTATATATTCTAAATCTGAATTTAAGCCTAAATCCCACCAACATGTCATCTATCAGTTGTAGTTCACAATAATATGAGACTATGACATTAGGAAATTAGCAATCATTAAATGGATTCAAAAACAACGGTTGATGGAAAGGAATTAGAATACGGTGATATAATTGTGTTGGAACAAGATAGGAATACGTTTCGACATTTTATTTCATAAATGAGATGACACAAATATAAATGCCATTGGAACTATTTTTTCGCAACTGATCCATGATTGGGATACCTGCTGTTCGAGAACTCAGACATATCGACATCTGGGAGTTTAAAAGCAAATTGCCCCCACGGAGGTCCCAATTGGAAGTTGTGTTGTGTGTAACGTTGTTCAATGGACCGTAAAATGTCAAAACGCTGGAAGTCACAGGGACTAACTAGCGTTTTGGCATTTTACAATCCGTTGAACGCAAGACAATATATTGTTTCTAGTCGAGAACCTTCATCAGTTGCGCTTACTCCAACTCATTGAAATTTGTATTTCATACATATAACTGAATTTAATATTTACATTCGAAGTGAATGTAATATTTATCCTGGGGAATAAACGTCAGAGAGTCCGTTGCCTTTGACATGTGTCTGTTACACATGTTACATTGTTTAGCCTGATAGGTATGATTCAGGTTTAGTATGGTATGAACCTTGAACAAAGGTTTTCATACACCGACTAATATATGTTGTTGAAAGATTTTTATGAATAAGGGCTTTTAATTTAACATACAAATATTGAAGAAAAAAATACTTCGAAAAATATCGATAATTAGGGCAAGTTTCTACAAGTCGGCCCAAAATAGATTACTTAGTAGTGAATATGTCAAACCTTATAAAAGGAAAAGCTATTTGCAGAATGCAGTTTAGCATTGATTGTAGCGCATTAATAGAATTTACCACAACAATTTTTAGGTGAAGGTTTTTCAGCGCTCGAAACCGATATTTTAATCGCTTTCCAATACGTGGAACTACAGTCATTTGAAATTTCTATAATGATGTTTCCTAGTTATAATAATAGATTAATTGCGGTCGTTTTTCAGCCAAGCGCACACACAAAATATTATTTATTTACTTCAGCCGACATATCTTACCGGAAATTTGGCATCCAGCCTAAATTAACATTGCCGTTGTGATGCGATATTGTTTTTCGATAACACTTCCTCGTTGTTGGCTATAAATATTCTGCTGTTATAAATTATTATAGGACATTAGCTTTGTTTTCTTTTGTGATACTTTGTGAAACTGGAGTTTGTTTTGAGGATTTGTAACATATCAAATTAGATTACTCTAATTGGTAAATGCCAATGTAACAAAGAGTAATTAATAAATAAATTAAATTAATCGAAAAGTTCAGTGTATTTCTTGCCTTGATCACTGTGAGAATAGTACTATCTTCATCCACTTTACAATTCCAATCACACTACGTTAATGTACTGTTGTGTTACGACTCATCTATGTCTACCTTTTGGTTAGTTCTCTTATTCCAATTTCTGTCGTCGAACTCTTTATCGCTCAAAATTTCTTCACAGAACTTTTAAAATTCTTTCACAGAAATTTTTACCGAAACATTTCCAATTTTTTAGTGTGTTTCTATCCTGGTTACACGTCTGTCACAAATTACTGGACAAATGTTCTTTTCTCTTGTCTTTCAGACTTCCTATGGCCCCACTTCTTTTAGCTACCATTCTATCACTTTCATCATCTTCTAGTCTATCACTTCTTATAAATGGCGTAGGTACTATATTCGTGAGTAATGTGACTTTTTCCCGGTAATTTGTTACATCTTTTCTTCTTTAACTGTTAGCCCAAATTGTCTACCCTGACGATTAAAAACTTATCTATTGTTCATGTTGTTTGAGCTATATTTGCAGGCTGTGTACCCAGTTTTTTGTAGTATTCTCTTATCTGATTATCATTCTATTGATAATTCACTTGCTCAAAATATTACTACCATTCACGAATTGAACAGTAGAGACAATGAAGCGCATGATTTCAGCCCTATTTTTGAATTGGAAACTATATACAAATCATATATTGAATATTTTTTGCTTACCAATTGTGACACATGTTTTAGAATTGCAGTATACAAGATGTTTTTCATCCAACAGATTTTGTAAAAACTGCTCCTTGTTTTGTTACAAATTTGGGTTTGCTTAATGCATTGTTTCTTTAAATTACACTCGTAAAAAAATTACAACTTAATTTGGATCAAAAATACCAAACGTCAAAAATCAATCTGTATTCAACTAGTTGACACAATTTTTTTTAATGTTAACCTTATATGGTCACTTCGTGCTTTTGTCAGTGAACGGCATGGTACACGGCAATGTATTTTTGAAATTTAATAATTGGTAATACAAACAGTGTTCTTACCGTAATCTAGTCAAAGCACTCCCAAACCTTTCATTAGCATTCTCGAAATGAATAGTTAGATTAAGATTAGTAGTTTTGAAAACCTCAACAAATTTCTTAAATTTTTTGTACTGATGCTTTTTAATTTTAACGTGCTTCTACCAATTGAGTCATTAGTAGAAAATATCCAAGTTAAATAGTGATGACCTGGGCAAAATGCAAATTGCCTACCAAATGTTTGATTTGAGAAAATGTTTTACGGTCTAACGGTTATCTCTCTATGGTAGAGGGTCTTGTTTCTGCGGGACCAAGCATCTAAAACATGAAAGCTATCGGAAAATGTTTCCCACGGTGTTTTGTCACAAAACTACGTCTAAAGCATACGAGCTTGCATTTAACGTCAAAAGAAAGTTCTCCTCAAATTTTTAGTATATTCGAATTGAATTTGACTTGACTAGTTCCTTGAGTTTATTAAATTTAGCTTAAATCAAAATTAAAAGTTTTGTTACGTGCTTTAAAATTTTTGGGAATTTCTCTATATGTATGCAGTGATAACCGACAGTTTTAAGAATGTTTAACAACTGGGTAAAAGTGATTTATTGTATCAAGTTTGTGGAGGGATTGGGTTGCTCTATATTTTTAGGAAACTGTTGATATAAGTCTTTTCAAATGGCCATCTCAGCCTCTTGAAATTTCCACTATACCATATGTTTCCAAAAAATGGAGACAATTAAAAAATTTCAATCAAATTGAGTCTTATCTGACTGTAATGAGCAAGTACTTAAAAAATAGAGTTAAATCTTTATCCAGAGACTTCTCCTAACATAACAGAGTAATCATATGTTTGAGATCTATACGAAATATAGGAAGTTATTCAGCTAGTTCACAATGTTTGTTGACAACAAAAATTTTGAAAAAAAAAACATTCTTCTGAAAACTTCACCAGCTGTCAATTACAAATAAATATTAGAAGTGCATCGGGTGCTTTTCCTGATATATTTATAAATTAAGTAAGTGTTCGACGGATTGTAAGTTCATTGCACCTCGTACCTGGGTTAACATGAGTGATAAGGTTTTTTAAAAGCAGGAATTAGTCAATAGATAACAATAGAGATAACTTATGTGGGAAAAATAGATAAACGTCTCAACAATTTTTAGCTAAAACTAATTCATTGAAATCCGGCAAATTTGTTATCACTGCAGCATTACTATCGAGGTAATATTCTTTGACATTTGTTTGTATATAATTATTAAGATACTTAATTTTATCTGGAATAAACTAGAAATGTTATTACAAACAGATGTGTTAAATAACGATTGCAAAATGTTGTATTTTAACTCGGAACAAAAAAATATGGAGGTGTTTGTTAATTACGAGGAAACATAAACTTGCTGTTCTCCAATATTTGGAAATGGTACAAAACAAATGACAGTAATGGTTTTCAGAAAAAATAAACGGAATAGGGAGATTCTTTTAAATATCATGAAACAAAAATTGCAGAAATATAGACTAAAATCAAAAACGTACATAAGTTAGTCAATGACTATGGATTAGAGCTAAGAAAAACATGCACAGAAAGACAATCAATCAAGAAATCACTAACAGAGAACGAGACATGTTATCTAAAATAGAACACAAGTAGTGGATGTTCCAAAATTTGCTTATTCGTCTTAGATCTTGCAATCCACCATTTCTTTTATTAATTATTGTATATTTCTGCTAATTCCAGCTTCTTTATATTAATTTTGTAACCATTTGTTTTGTATCATTTTATAATTCTTTATTTGATATTATTATCCAACATTTTTACTAATACACTGTCCACTTTTTAGTTATTGTTTCTGAACGATTCCTTATTTGGTTGCAGGTATAATCAAAATCTACTGAAATATTTATAAGCTGCCTTCCCGTCATATGTTTGTGAAATAGTTGATGTGCACTGTACAAGATAAAGGCTCTTTTAACAACTAAGTTAAAATTTTCTGAAGATATATAAATATCAGCAGTGGGTTCAAAAGGTTTCCTGTACCTTGACGACAACTAAGATAGATTTTGGTCTTCGAAACTACACCAGATGAATCCTTATAAGTATATATGTTCTTTTTACTCTTATTGTTTTAAGTAAAGGCCTCAGGTAGTAGTAATAATATTCTTCCTTGGCATATTACCGAGTAAAATTATTTTTTCTGATACCTAAATTTACCGTACTAACAGAAGGAAACGTAGGCTTATTAACGAACTGGGGTCAGTTTTGTAAAGCTAATTCAGGTAAATTAGATGCAACAGATGGTGAATACTTCAGCGATTGTATAAGTAAAATGACTTAAAACCAACTCCAAATTAATGACTTGGTAAAAAAACAACGTCAGTCATTATCAGCGTCTATAATAGTACAAAAGTTTCTTCATTGGAGAAAACATTCTTGAATATTATCGAAAAATTAAGATAATCCATTTTATCCTTTTTTATGATCTTGATTTTCATGAATTTCAACTCAATATCTTAGATCTGTGTGAAAGAGAGTTACATATTTATCTAAAATACGAAAAAACGATGTTTTAACTGCACCATCTTTTGCCTGCTAAAAGATTTTCCATAATTGGATCATAAGCCGAATAGTCAGAATGAGGGGCTGACGGATCTACTTTCTGCAGATCTTAGTGATGCAAACTTTATTTAATCAATGACTGGATAAAATTAAAAACTGCATTTTTAATAAAGCTTCCTACTTATCCCGCAGACAGAAATGCATTAATTTTTTTTAACGTTTCCCCGCCTTAAATATCTCCAGATCCGCAACTTATTTAATTACTCTTCTAAACGTAACGCCGAAAGTACAGAACAAACAATCCATTAAGGCAAGGCTTCGAAAAAAAAAGAAAATAAAAAAGAGACTGAAAAGTGAAATATTCCCAGCAGAAACTTTTAACAAACCGTTCAACTTTGCAGACGTCCGATTCGAAATTGAAAAATAAGTAGAAAAATTTCGTAACAACCGAGTTACGTCGTGTAATTAACAAACTAACAAATTGTTTGACTGATCGGTTTTAAGAGGTGTTTTTTTTTTTTGGGTGGAAAGTTAAAAAATACACGTAACGAAAAAATTAATAAGTTGTTTTATTGTGCGGTTTTATCCCTCTTGAGAAGTCGTTGCCGAAGGGGCGTTTATATTTCTTGTTTTTATTCTTAGCTCTTCCTATATCGCTGTCAGGCTGAACGTTCGTAGGAAAGTCCCTGAAATTTTTAATTTCGTCGCAAGATATTTCGCCATTGTTCGGGAAATTTATTATTTTTAATATGAAAATTTTTAGAGGCATGAAAAAGCATTTGCAGGTTTTTTTTCTCTCTTGGATGGTGGAACGTATTACAATTATTATGAGAGTTGAAAAATTTCGACAATATTTTATTGTGTCTGAAACGCTGCAGTTGTTTCTGATTAAACTTGTGAATGTGAGCAGATTTTTGTTTCAAAATTATGAAAGTAATTTGTCAAAATGCAAGTGAAAATTTGATTGAAAGAAATGCAAGACAAAATACCTTTTTTCTAATTTATGTGAGACGATTTGTTTTTCTTCTGTTACCTGTCCAATATCAGACGCATACTTACTAATGATATAAAACTGTGAGTATTGCCTGCAGTAACCTGTCAATAATTCTTGCCTCTATGCTGTACTAAAGCTTCTTCCTGTTCCATAATCATGGTTATATGAACGGTTTTGGTTTCAATTCCTTAAGCAAGTTGCTACCCTTGGCTTGAGCAAAGCCTTAGATAAAAGAATTCAGTAACCATATTTGGTCTTATATCTATACCTAGAACATCTGGATATAAAATAGGAGATATCTATTATTTTATGCTAATGCCATTTATCCAATTGTTTGTTCTGACAGCTCAAATTTGAAATGTTGATATCTCTTGCATTAAATAGCACGAGACTGGCTTTATACTTTTTTAAACTCGAAAATGTGTGGAACAGAAGTCTCCCTGAGACAAACTCTGAATGTTTAAGGAGTTGGGTGTTTAGAACAGACCGTGCTACATGCGTAAGAGTACGAGAACCTCTCGCAAGAATTTCTTTCAACAATGATGGAAAATGTCATTAGTCGGTCTCGTATGCTTATCAATTCGTGAGTATTACCTGTCCATGAATTTAGCCTTTGCCCATCATATTATCGTTTGTATCAAAGGTTCATCCATTATCGTGGTTCTTTAAACGATCATGGGTTTTAATGCTTAAGCCAGTTCCCAGCCTGTTTCGGGCAGCAGATACGCGACAAATCACTGTCAAAGAAAGCTTTTGATAAAGTAGGGTGAATTCATGCACTAGAATGCAAATAATGTAAATTTGATGGGTATCAAGTGATACCAGATGCAACATCAAGTTATAAAACAAACAGAAGGTGACTTACCAAACACCCACGGTCCTATAAAGTCTACAGAGAGCAATTGGATACAAGATGGAAGATGCCTATTTTGTGAGATATTGTTCTGATTGTTAATTCTGAGGATAGTGTACTGCTCTACAAACAATACAATTTTTATGGAAAGTGGCTGACGGCTAATTATTTGACACTTTGAAATTTGATAGTTCTGAAGGCGTGATTTAGAAGCCTCCATATACCCAAATACAAAAACTAAAAATCCTATATGTTCAGTGAAGAGCCTGCAATAGTTAAAAATTTGTTACCTCTCGCAGTACATACCAATTGGTTTTCAGTTTATTTTTTTTTTGAAACTTTGCAATTTGACAATTCTGAATGCGTGGAATGGAAGTCTTTGTGCCATAAAATCTGAAAGCCCATTAAAATTGTTTTTTCCTGCTTGAGTTGTATAGCAAGAAAGCAGCTTTCGGACTATTCCTTAAAACACTACTTTTCGATAGTGTCTATCAAAAATAACCATAAACAATAAACACTACATAGCAAGCTTAAAGTAATGATATGCTGTAGAGCGAACATGCAACTTTAAGGGGCTGTAGAGCGAAATGGATTGACTTACAGACATTGTGCCCGTTGAGACTTTTGATCTAAGAAATCAGAACTATCAAATGTCAGAGTTAAAAAATGAAGGCCACAGCTTTGCTGTAGAGCGCACGCCGGGTGTGGAAGCTTCAGCATTGAGGGATTGCCAACCGAAAACCAAAGACTTTTATACTTTACCTCAGAAATTTTTATGGACGTACACTGCTCTACCAAATACCAGTTCCCAAAGACGCATTATATTTGCATCACAACCCCATAAAAATAGAGTTATGGTATCATAGAAATCAAAGAATGCGATAACGGATTGCAGAAAGTGCTGCCAAGAGTGACATAATTTTCGGGACTTAATGAAAAAAAAAGAAATCAAATAAACATAATTCAAAAAGAGAACCAATTTTTTTCATTCATAAAAACAATACAGTCAACAAACATTGGGTGACAAATTTTGCATACATTAGTACTTCGCTAACTTATCCTCTAGTGCAGGACTTCTCAAACAGGTGGGGCCTAGAGGGATGTCAATGGGGCGTAAGACGTTTGCAGTTTTGGAAGAAAAATAAATTTTATGCGATTTAAACATCACAATATCACATTCATTAATTCTCTCGGCCACTGATTTAAAACGCGATGTCGTTTTTGACGAGTTACTATAAGGTATGTCCCTACTTGATGCATACACCTCGAATGAATACTATCGAGACATCATTTCAGAGTCACCTATCTGGCACATGACCAGAAACCTATTTGCAGTCGATGTCTTAAAATTACCAGCAGAATTTCAGAAAGAATTTCTAGAAATGAAGACTGATTATACCACGAAAGATGACTCCCATCTGTTGATATTGGAGAAATTTTGGATCAAACGCACCCTGGTTAATTGGAATAGTTATTCCTTTCTCTTCAACTTATTTACATATTTGAGACAGGTTTTTCAGCTCTGGTTCTAATTAAAACTAAGCAGCCAAATCGTCAAATCTAGAATCAACCAACTGGTTCAGAGCATGCAACCTCAATTTTCGCATTAGTACTCTAATTATTTTTTTTGACGTTAAATTCGTGTGAAGTTTTTTTATACCTAACTTACAAACAAAATCATTGAATTAAATAATGTGTGATTTTTGTAATAAAAAATGTAGCGGGGGGGCATGAAATTATTATGTAGAATATGGGGAGGCGCAACAAAAAAAAATGGTGGGAAACCCGGCTCTAGTGTGTCTGTTAAGATATTTGTTGAAATATACAGTAAATGTGATGTATTAACGTATAAAATATTGTGTTTCTTCTTCTTCTTCTTGCTCCACACTAAACAGTTTCAACATTACTTCTAGACTATGGACATTAAAAGTACGTGGGTGATAGATTTAAATAAACCTACACGAACCATTCTAGTAAACAATCGTTTTTTCCCGATAAAAAAAAAACTCGAATATGACAAAGTTCCTTTTGCATAAAGTAATAAAACAGTCATCCCGTTTCTGATGACTTCTAGCGCGAACATATCGCCATTCGAACGCGTCTATAAACAGCTGAAATATACGTGTGTACGGTGTAGTCGTTTATTCCACGGAGTTCTCTGATTGAATTTCCATTGAGTGATGTCAAATGTCAGACAGAAATCCATATTTCGAGAAGCAGGAAAACGAGCAGGCGTTCTTGGGTGACTTGTCGTTGCAAATTGAAATCTGAAATTGTGTATATGATGTCGGAATTTGATTTTCGAATTGGAAATTCAACATGAAACGAAATAGGTAAACACGAAGGTGTGACTATGTGTGTGGGTGTGTATGTTGTATTTGTACGTCTGTGTGTATTTATGGTTTTGAAGCCGACGTGTTTGGTATTGAAAGTGAGTTTTTTTCTTTGCCAGCACGCTAACGGGTACAATGGGCTCGTTTGTTGTTGCTTTGAAGGGAATTTTGTAGGCGATTATAATAGCGAAATGGACAAATATTGGAATGAAAGAGAACAAACAGAGTGAAGACATTTTAAGTTCAGGGGAAGCATTGATGACTAAAATACCAAATAAAACGAAAACTTAAAAACAAATTTAATAGATGAAACAAGAAATTTCAAACCTCAACTTAATCAGATTATTAGGAAAACCACCTGACCAGCAACTGTTATACTGCTTTACCCGACAAGGTCAACGTAGTTATAGTACATTGTCCATCAAATCCTGGACTCAGTCTGTTACGAGTATCATAGTGCTTCCTAGGCAAATTAAGGTAGGCCAAACTCAGTGGCGTTGTCTTTTTAACCGACTTCCCAAAAGGATGAGGTTATCAATTCGTCTGCAACTTTTTTTATGTATGAACAGCGATTATTCAAAAACGGCTGGGGCAATTTTGATGATTTAAACTGCATTATATTAAGGAACATTACAGAAAGGTACCATATAATTGAGATTTACGGCTTTCCAGAAAATCAGAAAAAAAAGTAAATAAGAGACTACTTTTCAGTGAATTTCAATGAATCTTCACTGTTTTCTCAAAAATTCTCAATCAATTTGAATATTATAAATTGTATTCTACAAAGTTATATTCCAGCTTACTTCCGTATATTTTTCTATAACGTAAAACCTAGCGTTTTTCTGAAAATCGTAAAATATATGCAAAAAACTGTAAACATCAGGGTAAATGTCCAATTTTCAGCATAAATATCTACTTTACATGTCAAGATATGCCATGAAAGTATATCGTACAGGGTGTTTGTAATGGTTTTCATTTTAAAGTCAGTTTCTTTTAGAGACAAAAGCTAAGTTACGGGGCTTATAGTCGTGTGAAATGACAGAAAATATTCGATTAGTTTGGTGAAACGAAATTTTGTTATGCTGGCGATCTCTTCTGTACGGTATACGTTTGTAGGTTGCGTGCGTGCATGTGATATTTGGTGGTACATAAGCAGTTGCATACAAGGATGTTTAAAATAGAAGTTGGAATTGAAATATATCTAGAGAGTGGTTAAAAAAATATTGTATTGGGTGGCACATAAGTACTTGCTTATATAAAGTCGTTGAAGGGTGGAGTAAAATTATTGTAATTCAGGGTGTATCTAAAATTTGTTATATAATCATAAGCAGTTAGCATATTTGAATTATAGGACGGGTTATGATATAGTTATAGATATGGGTTCAAGAAAATCTAGAATCAGTTGAACAGAGTGGTTGAAATAAATGGTAGAGTAAAATTATAGTCATAAAATGTGGTTCAAAAATGTGAATTTTGTTATATAGGGTCGACCATGAGCACTTCAATGGAAAACTAGACTTATGGGGCGAAGTAGAATCATAGGTATACAGGAATAATTTAAACAATAGAAAGAGTGAATAGTGTGGAGAAGATTCATACTTATATAGGGTGGTTTTAAGGGTCTTAGGAGCGTCGCAATATTGTGTGGAATTAAATTATAGTTGTACAGGGGGTTCAGAAAATGACAGACAAATAAGTTATATAGGAGTGACCAGTACACCGAAGCATATGTAGTGTGGATGCAATATTGAACGAATTAAAGTTATACTTATACTTCTAGAAAGTGGTTCAAATAATAAAACAAATAAAAAAAGTTAAAAAATAGTTGGAAAATATTGAAAAAGAATACAAATTAGAGAAAGAAAGAGAGAGAGAGCGAGAGAGAGAGGAAGATAAGAATACGCTAAAATATGCAATAGAATTCTACCTTAAATCAGATAAAAAATAATAATCAAAATAGTGATTGATTGGACACGGTTTGTTTCTCAGCTGAAGTCGGTTCTTTTCTAAATATAAATTATTTATTATTGATCCCTTCTGGATCCATTATCACCCACCATTACGTTGCATAGTTTGATTTTAAGTTCATATGACCTCCTTCCGACTCGATCTTCAGTTTAAATGAATGTCTTCATTGTATTGTATTGTAGATATATCTGACTCCGGGTTTCATCTAAGATTTCAGGACCTATTTGTCGAGATAAGGTGAACGAGCCCGAACTCCATGTAGTTGTTTTATTATTGAGAACCTACAGCCTTCTGTCCGGCTCCATCAGCAGACCAGAATGGCGTTGTTAAGAAAAATCAAACAGGCCCAGGTCTATTATCTCCATCCGGATCCATTATAACATCAGCTTAACACTTACTCATTTGATCGCTCCATATTGTTACAACCCTGGGTCGATTTTTCCTTAGGATTTTACTTTTCCAGCTCGTAGTTCTTTGTTTGCTACTGAATCACGTCCACGTCTCGCTACCGTACATCACTACTGTTCTTATAATTGTTTTATACAGATCGATCTTATCCGTTTTGAGAGTTGTTGGGATTGTATTCTATATTTCCTGCTTGTATTGTGTTGTTTATATCTTGGGATTCGTTAATGTCTTCAATTATAGTTTTGCCAAGATACTTGAATGATCTGAATTCCTCGAAGTTATAGCAACGATTTTGACATATCTCTGTATGTTTTGGCCATTTGGGCTCATCCACAGTGGAGCCCCATTTTCTCTGCTTCTTGTACCACCATGATGAAAGTGTCCTTCACTTTTATTCTACTATATCCTGCCAAGTATACCTCGTCTGCAAATGCGAACAGTAGGTTTAGTCCCTCTCGATGGAATATTGATATCAGTTCTTCAATTCATGTATCTCTGATTACATATTCCAGGGCTATCGTGAAGAATTATCGAAAAAGTGTATCCTCCTTATTTACTCCATTGTTTAGTCCCCTTCATGCACATCCTATGAGTTTGACCGGTTTTTGGGGAAGTCAAATTCATTCACAGACAGTATTAAATAACTGTTTAAGTTCTTTGATCGTCTGTTACAGTTCGCGATTGAACTACTAGCACTTTTAAAAAACATGTAGTCAGGGGTTGGACGACTCAGTTGAATCCGTTTTTTCTAGCAGGATGTTCGAAACAACTTAGATGCTATGTATGAAACTTATTCGTCGGTAGTGAATGCTCCAGCTTAATGACACCATAATATAGTAATGTTATTGACAGGATTTGATAACATACCCAAATTGATTAGACTAAAATGCTTGGGAAGATAATAGAAATATTAGAAATCAACATATATAAACAAATGTCACTAATTTCAGATATATGAAGGATGACCATCTGAAACCTGTTGATAAGTGATAATGAAGGACAAAAAATTAAAATGGCGGGTAGCACTAGATGAATCGACTTCCAAACTTTCTGGAATATAAATAAAGGACCATCTGAAAACTGTCGATGAGTGATACTGAAACAATAAAATCAACTTCCCAACTTTCGCAAATATTTAGTGCTAAAGATTTAAATGAATCAGTTTACAATACCAGTATGTTGTAAAGTTTTAAAACATTAAAGCAGTTGCAAGAAATAATGGAGTAGTAATTCCTTTTCGAATAGATCTCGACAATTCACTATAACGCTTCTATTTCTAATTATATATCAAACGCCGTTTTTTTTCTATTCTTAAATATTTAAATTCATCTTACACTGACTCATGTTCTATGGGCTTTAACCACATAAAACCTTCCCGTGTTTACCCCAATCAACATCTGGTTAATAAAAACATCACAGTTGCTTCCAACATTATGTTATTCTATATTTAACACTTGCAACCGCGCCTTGTATACCATAAACCTTATCGACTTTTTATATTCAACCAATCCCACGAACAAACAAAACCATTAACCGTTTCTCTATTGTTCTCCTGCTCGAATAGCAACAAGCTTTTCAAATATACACTGCTTGTCGTTGTAACATGATTATCTTGGAACTATTAAAAGCATAGTTCAATATTGGTTTGACATTGACTGATAACCGAGACGTAACTGACCAGCTCGCTGCACGACGTGTTGCCTGGTGAAGTGGCTGGCGTGTGAGCTCTCGTCTCTCGAATAGGTGAAAATACTTAAAAATAGATCGATGGCTGTTAAGAATAGGGCAACGCGTGTATGAAAATCTTTGATGGTGTGTGGGTTGAACGAGCTTGTGCAAGGATCTTGAATTTAGTTAGATAGGGGTATGGATGGGTCTCAATTACGAAATTGGCACCTTTGAAGTTGTCGAGAATGGAATATTTAAAAGA
The DNA here is from genome assembly GCA_034190945.1 of Octodonta nipae. NCBI lineage: Eukaryota > Metazoa > Arthropoda > Insecta > Coleoptera > Chrysomelidae > Octodonta > Octodonta nipae. The sequence continues at coordinate 53,741,951 of CM067216.1, forward strand.
GAATGTACGAGGAGAGTTTGGAATATCTACGGATTGATATTATTTTCTTTTTCGGTGAAATCCGGACAAAATTAGAATAGATGTATGAATATAAATTTGCCGAATCAATATAATTACTCCTTCGACGAGTCTGCTAACTAGTGTCCGACCAGTTTTGGTCCACCGAAACCGAAATGCCTCTTGTAGTTTCGGCCGTAATCGAAAATTCCCTTTAAAGGCAATTTGTTGGTATCTACTGTTTAGGGTTCCGTATATAAAATATACGAATACCCTTATAATATCACTCAGGATTTCTGCCTGTGTCACATCACAGCCATTTTCTCCTAAACTACTGGACGGAAGAGGTTGAAATTTGGTATCAATGTATAGTTTGGTGACCCGATCAGGAGTACATATCGTAAATGAAGAAATTTTGATTTTGATTTTAGGGGTACTTCTGGGGGGAAAAACTAAAAAAATCGTTCGTTCCCCCCCTGATCTCCGAAACTACTGAGCCTAAAATTTTGAAAAAATAGGAAATATAGAACGTTGCCCGAAGTTTACAGGAAAATTAAGGAGAAACCATTAATATTAATTTTGGGGGGCAAATTATAGAATTAAATAAAAATTTAAAAATAAAAAAATTTCAAACGCACCATGTAATATATCAAATGAAAGGTCGCATTCTGAAGAACACAATTTTTTTTTCATATTTAAAAAAATATATTTAAAAAGATATTAACGAAAATATATCAAAATTTACCCATCCCCCCCCCTTATCACCGAAACTATAAAACGTAAAGTTTTGAAAAAAATTAGCTTCTGACCTGAAGTTTGCTGAAAAAATAAGGAGAAACCTCTCCTTTTAATTTTGGGGGGCAAATTACGGAATTAAATGGAAAATATAAAATTAAAATTGTTTCTAACCCATCATGTTATATATCAAATGAATGGGTAGTAAGTACGACGATATTTTTAAAATAAATTAATTAAAAGATATTAACAAAAATATTTAAAAAATTACCCATCCCCCCCTTATCTCCGAAACCATAAGCTGGAAAATTTTGAAAAAAAATGGAGGCATAGCCCCTCACCTGAACTTTACTGGAAAAATAAGGAGAAACCCCTAATATTTATTTTGGGGGGGCAAATTATAAAATTAAATGGAAAATATAAAATTAAAATTGTTTCTAACTCATCATGTTATATATCAAATGAAAGGGCTCATTATGACGAAAACAAATATATTTTTTTCATATTTTTAAAATAAATTAAAAGATATTAACAAAAATATAAAAATTTTTACCCATCCCCCCACTATCTCCGAAATCGTAAGCTGGAAAATTTTGAAAAAAAAATGGAGGTATAGCCCCTCACCTGAACTTTACTGGAAAATAAGAAAAAAACCTAATATACATTTTGGGGGGCAAATTATAGAATTAAATGAAAAATATAAAATTAAAATTGTTTCTAATCCATCATGTTATATATCAAATGAAAGGGTTCATGATGAAGAAAACAAAGATATTAACAAAAATATAAAAAAATGTTACCCATTCCCTCGCCTCTTATCACCAAAACCATAAGCTGAAAATTTTTGAAAAAAAATTGTAGTATAGCCCCTCACCTGAACTTTACTGGAAAAATAAGGAGAAACCCCTAATATTCATTTTGGGGGGCAAATTATAGAATTAAATGGAAAATAAAAAATTATAATTGTTTCAAACGGGTCATGTAATATATAAAATCACAGGGCTCATTATGACGAATACAAATATATTTTTTTAATTTTTTTTTTTAAATGAATATTTTAAAATATATAAAAAAATATTTTAAAAAAATTACCCATTCCCCCCGTTATTCCTCAAACTATAAGACCTCAATTTTTTGTTTATAGGAAAAATATGAAAAAAAATCCATAAAACGGAAAATAAATTATTAGAAAACCCCCATAGTAATTTAGAGACAAACTATACAATTAAATGGAAAATAAAGATTCAAATTTCAAACCCATCATGTAATATATCAGTTAAAAGGCTCATTATATGAATTACAAATATATCATATTTTTAAATCATTTGTTTAAAAGATATTAATAAAAATATTAAACGTCGACATAATTCCCACTTAAGAAACTACACTATTTAAATTTTGAAAAATATATTTTATTTGTATTTTATAATAATTTGAATAACAGATTTAATAATTTATATTTTAAAACTTGACCTATTTTGCCCTTTATCTTCCAAGCTACAGAGCCTCAAAACTCAGACAGTAGATTATGAAAGACTTCTCTGAAATTTTATTAATAAAATAAAACTCTAATGTTCATTTTTGGGGGCCAAATTAGAAAATTAAATAAATATGTATTCTGATAAAAATAAAGCGAATCCTGAAGCAGATAAAAAGTCTATGTGTGGAATATCAAAGTGTATATTTTTTATAAATTTAAACGGCTTCCTTTAAGAGATATTAGGGTAAATATAAGAAATGCACTCATTCCCTACTTGTCTGAAACTGGAATATATTAGAATCTTGAAGGTGGTACGGAACCCTAAGTATGCGAGTCCAAGTCGCACTTGACCAAATTATTTAAATTAATTTTACTAATTTAATAATAATAATTACTAATTGTAGAATACCAAAACTCAATTTGACAATCTATACTCGTCTTAGTGATGAGGTTATGTTTTTTGTTTACCATAAGCCAAATTTTTACAGGATTAATAAGTAATTATCATCCAGATATGGTTTCGAACCTCAAGTGAATATCCATCAGATAACTCTTCTACGACTCTTTTCCTAGAATATTTCAGTTTGGAAAGCAGCAAGGACCCATTGTAAAAGTAAAACGGTCTTTAATTTATTGTTTGTCCTTCAATCCGATACGTCTTTAGTACAGAGCGATATTCTGTTCATACCTTACCCAACTTTGTTTGTGCGTTTTGGTCTTGATCTTTCATTGACCCTTATGTCGTGATGAGCTATATTCCTATACCGGTGGCTTTAACCAGCGCCTGAGATGGTCACTGTTAATACCGGCGATCTAATTCTCCTCAAAACAGTGAATTGAGTCGGTGCCTGTCTCGTAACTCTCGCATTGCCGTATAGTCCTGAGATGGATACTGTTCTACCAGCGACCATAGCCGACGAAGGCGTTTTAATTGTACGCAATACAGCGTTTGGGTAACTGCGTGCACGACGCACGGTACCTCCTATTAGACGTAGTCCTCGTATAGTCGTGTCGTTATTTTTGGCCGGTCGTGGGTGGGTGACGTGTATATCTAGCTGTTTCTCTAGTCTTGCGTTAAGCATGTTATTTTAATTGGTTTGAGTTTTTGGTTTAAGTCAAATTAGATAAACTAAACAATATTTAAGTGATTATTTATAGATATTACCAACCCTGCACAAGTCAAGATGAGCCACGGTTTAATGTCAAAATCTCTAATATTGGAAAATCACAATATCATTCAACCGCAAAGCTCATACAAAATACATTCATCCTACTTAATTTTGATTAACTTGACACACTTGATTTGCAAGTCACCGTCACCGATATACCAGCGAACTGAAAATAAGCTCATCACTACTTATTTATAAATAAGACCACAAATAAGTAGCGATGAGCTTTTTATCTCTGCCCATATAAGTTGTTTCTGCGGTGATGGGGCCTATAATTTGCCATGAAAACTATGTACAAAAATGTCATAATTTAATTTACCAAAATTATGACTTTTTTGAACATTTTCCTAATAACTTGGTTTCTCTTGTCTTGGATTTGCTTGACACTTGGATGTGTCAGTGAGGTGGTATATAATTTCTGATTATCCCCCATTTTATAGTTTACTTTAAATTTTGATGTTTCTAGTTTCCTTATGTGTACACTGCACTACATTTAACATTATTTATTTTTATCTCTAAATTTTTTGTGAATCATTTTCTTTTTGTGTTTTTTCAAAAGCGGAATATTATTTTATTTGGATGTTGGTCCTCAGGAATTGCTTGAGTTAAAATTCCATTATGACTCAACTCAAAATCAACATTTACAAAACGTTACTTATGCTGTCACCCTAAAAGTCCTCAATTGGCAATACTGTAGTTAATTTTTCACAATTTTGATTGATTTATTAAAGAAAAGTTTTATTGAAATTCGATGCATCAACAATAATACCAAAATGTCACTAACACAATTTCAACTGTTAATATTTACTCTTTAACTAATTAAATAAAATATTGTTACAGTGTTGGAGGTGGAGCAAATGGAATCTTCACACGACGGTTAGATTTCAGTTCTTTCAACGCCCTTCCAAAGACCAAGTTAAATTCCTATCAAATTAAGGTAAGTTTTTCGTTTTTCCTTGTTGTACTGTAATGTATTAATGTTGTGATCTTAAACCATGCGTTACATTTTAAAATAAGACTAAATAAAAGACCAATAAAGTTTTTGTTAAATTTTCTGCATATTGTATTGCTTCCAGTTATTGGCTACATTGTGAGTCTTTTCTTAAAAATTAACTTAAAAAATCTTTTTATTTTCTATTTCTGGACGCCAACTACATCTTATAATGTACACAGCATATTGTTGTCTATGAGATCGTATAATATAAAGACCGAAATTTTTTGCAAAAAATAATTGCTTTTGAACTCACCGTTATCATTTTTAAGGCATCCACCAAGGTCCAGGGATCCGAAATTGCCTCAAATAAAAAGTGAAGTACGCACCATTAAAGTATTTTCCTAATACGTTTTCGACTGTTTTTTTTTCTGAGCTTGTATACTATTCCATACCATGTATTAATGATGATGATCTCTATCTTCAATGTCTTCATTAGATTTCGAGAAGGAAAACCGACCAATGCTTTACTCTCTATTGTCGGGGAAAAAAATTAATGCCACAATAAGGCTTAACGAATTCCATGCCTACTTAAAAAAGTCATCATTTTCACGGTTTGTTTGGAAGCCAATTTGTTGGTTGCGGTTCATGTTCTTTAATAGAGAAACAATGAATAGTATTTATTGTTTTTCTCGTTATATGTTTATTGCTTTTAGCTCGGAGAACACGATTTATACGTCAAACTCCCCTCCAGGACTTCACACTGGCAAATTCTTGTATATCGTTGTTACTTTGTGACGTGATAAAGGTATTGCTGCGATTTCAATCTCTCTGACAACACCTACCTTACCTCAGTAGGTATTTGAAGCGAAAAGACTGCTACCGAATTCACATATTATATCAATAATTAGCTTTAGTTCATTGTTTTCTAACTTGAAACCGTCTCTCAGAGCCCCACATAAGATGAATCTACAATTGTGGGTGTGTTCCCATTTGGACAGTATCGGTTAGTTCTAAATCATTCATTGTGAACTGGTATATTGTTATCGAACCCTGGTGTACCTATTCTTTAAAAAGGGTTTATGCAATTGTTGCAATATCTACCTTTATTTAACGTTTAAATTTTATATTTTTCCAAATGTCATTAAATAATTCACACATAAGGGTCAGGCGTTCACTTTACCGTAATTGGTGTTTACGTATTGTATGAAAACCCTTAAGAATTGAAGAATTTCGAAATTGATACAAATTCGAAATTTCCGATTTCCTATCAATCGTTTTTCCTTTCGTTCGAACGCTTCCGACACTTCGAGCGCATTCTTTCGACCTATCCATCTCACCTGAGCGCGCGTTCAATTGAACGTGAAGGGTTGAAAAACAATTACCGACTGACTTCGATAGGCAATTGTCATTTATTTCGTCCAATCGGCATCGGTGATTAAAGAATCCCTTTTTTCCTCAATTTACGAGTTAAAGCAAATTGAAACTGTTTAGTTAACGGAGCAGAAAACGAAAAGAAGAGAGCGCTCTAGGCGTTGAAAATTGAGTTGTTTGATTAAAAATTATCCTCTTCAGTTTTCTCGTAATGGACGGATTTTAGAGGATTGGGATAACGAGCAGAAGAGGAACTGTTTGAGTTAACAGTTAGTCTGAGGAATTTTCGTCAATGGAATGATTACGTAATAGAAAAGTAAATGTTTGAGGATTTGTTTTTGTGCAAAATTATTGTAAAATGTTCGTGTGAGGTTTTTCTTAGTGGCATTTTTTTACAATTCTAATTCTATGTTTGTGGCATCTAATTTACTCGAACTGTTTTACAGTTACCACCTTTTTCTCTTTGCCTTCCATGGACATTTCTTTTTAGATACTTCCTATTCTGTAAGCAATCCGTGAAACTACAATATCAAACGGTGTTCAGTTTTATCATTTATTAGTCATTTTCTGTATTTTTCGAACTGATAGGACGTGAGATGTTTTTATCCTTCTTGGTGAGATTTTGTGAGATGTGGTACGTCCTTTCTTACGTGAAATTTTCTCTTTAAATGTTAAATTAACTATTTTTATTTGATATCTCTTAGTATTTTGTGCGTTACACTAAGTTAAGCGTTAATAATTAATACTGATCGTGGAATTGATACCCTCTTTACTTTTTGTCTGTTTAGAATACTATATATACAATAATAAAAGTTGACGTGAGTTTTTTATTGACCACCCTCTTAAAGTACTTAATGAAACAATTAATTAATCTCAGTTATACTAGGTATCAAAAGATTTTGTTTTCAGGGCCAAATGTGTTGCCATAAGTCAACGAGATTTATGTATATCCTGTGCGCCTGGGCTGTTCCTGTATAGATAGTTTTGACATCAGTTTTACAATTGTTACTCCAAACCAAAGTGATTTCAATTGTTTAATAGATTTTTGGGGATTAGTGTTATTAAGTAGAGATAAAAAATCTACTTTGATTGTTCATGTGAGTTTGCGTTCTTCAAAACCTTCTTTTAAACAAAGATAAAATAAAGATTTGGGGATCCAAGTATAGTAAGGACTATTTTTACGTTTTGTAGATTATTCGAGAGAAATGTGGTCTCTGGATTTATCAACTAGATTTCTGTATAATATTTTTGAATGTATCTTTCGATATACAGGGCTTTCATTGCAAAACTAGCCACCCAAAATATTTTTTAAAGTATGTTTAAAAGAAAAATAGAAAAAACACATAAATTTATATTTACATTTTACACGAATCTGTCACCCTGCGGTTTCAAATCCTAAGCGGGAGTGAATCTGACTTCTAAATGTTTAAATGCCAAAGGCTATCATGTGATACCTCTTTTTAAAGGTATCTTTTTTGCCAATCATTTCACACATAATTTTTTTAAATCAGATTATTTTTTACAGAGAATGAGTTAAAAATCGTAAAAAATTTAATTTTTGAATATAATTGCCAATTACACCAAAATTGATTTAAGGTGGTTTTTAGGGTCTCTCATCACAGTCATTACGAATCCGAGGTCAGATTTGCAAAATTCAAAATGGCGGATCCAATATGACGGATGAAAATTTAAAAAATCAACCGATCTACGCCAAAATTGGTATATGGGAGTTTTTGGGGTCTCTGATCATGAGTCCGGAATTTACAAAATTCAAGGTGGCGACGAAATTTTCGTCTCGTGCATTATTTTCATCGTTCATATTGGATCATCCATCTTGAATTTTGTCTACCAGATTCGTGATCAGCGAACCCAAAAAACCTTCTTATAAGATATTTGGTGCAAAAAGACTGATTTTTAAATCTTCATTCATCATCTTCGATCCGCCATTTGAATTGTGCAAATCTGACCCCGGATTCGTGATCAGAGACCCTAAAAACTGCCCTAAACTAATTTTATTATAATTGGCAATTATTTTCAAAAATTTACGGTTTCTATGCTATTTATTTACTCTATAAAAAATAGTCTGATTAAAAAAAAAATTATGTATCAAAAGATTGGCAAAAAGGGACCTTTAAAAAGAGGTACCACATTATGCCCCTTTGTAGAAGTGATATTCATCCCTTAGGGGTTGAATTCGGTTGTCTTTTTGTAATTATCAATTTGTTTAGCAATTTTGAATGATTCGTTCTTGATTGATTTTAAATTTTCCATTTAGATGTTCATTGGACAGGATGTGTTGTCATGATACATCTAACTAGAGCATGTCCCAATTTTTTCATTCTTTAACAACACAAACATTTTCTTCGGTATTTATTTTCTTAGTATGTTCTTCTTTAAGTAGAATCTTAGTCTTTTTTCAATACATTTTGGGTGTACCATTATCATCATCATCATCTTTCTTAAATTGATTTATGCTCTTTGGTATATTTTGAGATTACTTACCGATGAATTGCATTTTTGAGTAGGCATTTATTGCCAATTAGTACCCAGTGAAATTCTTTTTCTCACTTCCTGTAAATAACAGTTATGTATGTTTGACTGTTAGTTGTACTTAATTGTTTAATGTACCCCATTAAACTTTTATTTTACAATTAATGCTTATCAAAATACGAAATGAGTAAATATAAAATTGTCATTACATGTTACTAAGTGAAATAAATATCGCCTAGTTCTTCCGTATTTTTTTCTTAATCAATTCGAATACACCCACAATTGTTTTGAGCGGGAGGCATGGTTGCTATGGGCCTCAACTTGCATTTTACGAGTGCCAACCGAACGGGCGAGCTTTCGGAATAATTGGACCTACCCCATCAACGCGTGCCTTGCGATTTCCCTTTCATTTAGGCATTCGACGGACGCAGTTGTGCGTATCCCTCTTTTCAGCGACGTTGCCGCTAACTGTTACGAGACTTGGAAGTTTTTTCATGGTATTTATTCAGTCAGACAATTCCTAAATTTATAAATGTAAACACACAATTCACATTTTTTTTACATGTTGGCTTTGCTTTAATTGCAATTTACTGTTAACTCTCTCCTTAGTTGAGTTTTTACTTAACCATGACACCTACTACGAGTTATTTCGTCCCTTATTTGAACAGCTAAAAGAAAACTCGTATATATTATTGGAAATATGAATATATGGTATCAAGAAACAGAACTAAATATTAAGTTTATTCAGAAAGAAAAAGTTTATACCGAGAAATAATTTTTGTTTTGTGATCATTTTTTCTTGTTTCGTGTTCTGAAAAGAACAGTTAACCTGACATTTCGTCAAACTCGCATTTGAAATTTCAAAGGCGAAATTCTGAAACTAGAATGAAAACCTCCAATAAATTTATATATTAATCATAAATGTACTGGAGAACGATCATCAAAAACAAACAACAGAAGCCATAAACAATGAGCTGAACAAAAATTACGAAAGAGGATTAATAGATAAAGCAATAAAAACTAATAATGACACCGTACATGAAATTATTTTGGCCCTTCATTGTGATTTTCTCCCCTTACTTGTTTTCTGTAGCAGATAAGTGTTTGAAACTTGTAACGGAGACAAAGCATAGTCGTCATAGATGTTCTTAGAAAAAAAATGTCTAGAATATGATCACCCATCATTCTTTTGTATCAATAACTGTGTTTATTGCCTAGATATCTATTATAAAGAGTTTTCTACCCTTAGGTTGTGTGGTCGTGTTTCTTGAATATTCTTGTAATTATCACATAAATTTCCTTGTCACTGTCAATTTTATTTGATAAACACTGTAATGGTAAAAAACACATGCGTCATTCAATAATGAGAACAACTCGACTGGTATATAAACTGAGCGATTTACATTTCTAATTTATTTTCAATGTAGGGTCCAGTAGGATATTTATAAGATTTTTATTTGCAAAATAATTGCTAGTATAGTTCGCCAGAAGAAGTTTTCTAGCTTTTGGCAAATTTGTGTTCCAAATGAAGCCCTATTTGCCACTATGAGAAGTATATATTTATAACACGAGTATATGTTATTTATAAATGTTACTTTATACACTGGTTAGAACTGTTAGCCAAGTCTAGTTTTGCTGAAGTACCCAAACTCAATAAGATCTGAATTAAATATTTTATCCTATCCTAAGTTAAACTTTTTTGTTAATTTTTGAGCTACTGAATATAGGAATTTTAGTAACAAGAAAAAAATAAACGGACGACGTAATAAACTTACATTTTTGAACATTTATTTATTAATAGTCAACAACTGATCCTTGCAGATAAATGAATAAATAATAGTAGTTATTGAATTTACGGTATTTAAGTTGTAAGCTGAAGTAGCTTAGAAATATGGTAACAAGAAAAAGAAAGAAACCCCTGGCTTTTATCCCCATTGGGTTAAAAAAATCATAAGAAATAGGTTCGTCTCAGTGGTTTACCTAGAGACCAGCATTAGGGGAGGAGTCTCAACCGTCTGGTGGGATCTCATGCCTCGAGCGTGATCCTTATACTAAACTTACCTGGTAAGGGAGCTTCTTGATGATTTTGTGTAGTTTGTATTTTATTGGCTATTACATTAAAAATAGTCGATTTTTATTTAAGCCCACAGAAATTACTTTATTTTAGCTCGAGTGTGTACGGTAGTTCTGAACTCACCGATCTTTAAGATGGAGGGGGGGGGGGACGTGCAAAAAGCATTTTTGGCAAAAATAATAACTTAATACATCAGAGGGGCGATTTCAGACGTAAGGGAAGCGATCTTGTACCAAACTCACCTAAGTAGGAGTACTTCTTAAATGTTTTGGATATATTTCTTGAGCCATTGCATTCAAAATAGTCGATCTTTCGTTTAAGCCCATAGAAATTGGGGCAACCGACGTCATCGCCTCCTCTTTAGATCTGTCCTTGCTCGTGTACACCTTTTGTGTCTGAAAGGGATTGTAAATTATTTATATATAGTATTCATTTCATTCTTAGGCAAAAATCAGTAACTACAAAGTTACATTTTTTCTCGAAGAGGACTTAAATAATACTAAGACAGATATTGTTTTACGGGTGCACTCTTCGTTTTGAACGTTTTTTTGATCAAATATTTTTTTCATTAACTGTAATCATCAGATGAGGTAGTAATTGTCGATAGCCGTGGATATGGCAACGCGCTGACCTTGCTACGAGAGAATATTGAATTTTGTCAGTTCCCCTTTGGGCCTCGCTTGCTGTTGCTGCAAGTTGTGCAACGCAACGCGCGCCAAGGGCAAACAGGGAAACCGAATTTCAAGGATACGTTTTTCGACATCCACTTATCTTTAATCACGTTGCTCGAGGGTGGAAATACTCTCGGAAAACCAAGCTGGAAATAATTTCCTCCTAAGTTGGTTCGGCGAGAGAGTAAGAGTAAAAAAACTAGATAGAAGAAAAGTGAATTTGTGATGTTTTAAATAACTTTGTTGTAGAGGTAATCAGCGAACAAGGAGGATTTAAATAACCAGCGTTTCGAGATAAGCCAAGGAAAAGGTTAAGTTAGTTCATAAAATTAATTTAGTGTGGATATTGCCTTGAGATTTTTTAATATTTTTTTATTATTTTATATTTACTTCTATTCAGATATCAGCAATACAAATTTCTAAATTGTTTTACGTGATGCTTAATTCGGAACCATTATTTAAAGATTTTGAACCAAGATAAAAGATATTGAACTATGATAAAAATATTTTTACAAAAATCTCTACTTCTCATGAGTTATCATGACTTATCCCTTATCTACAAGTGGGGACATTCCATCTGTGATGTATTTGAATATGATTTTGATGTTAATAATTGTTAGGAAAACAATTTAATCAAGAGTAAATTTTCAAAGATTAGAGTAAGGTATTAAGTAATTTTAACATACTTTTCTAACATGGTTTGACAAGTTTAATCCCCGAATAGCTAATCATAACTATCATCATATACGGTTATTGGCAATTAATATTTCATGGCATCTTCCGTGAGGAACTAAAACGTAACAAAGATGTGAGAGCAGACCAAAAGCTTGAGGGTGAACAAATGAAAATCATTAAACTCAATCGGTCGAAACATTAAAGGAGTCAATGAGGAGAATTGAGAAGTCAAAGGTTGAAGAGCTATGCCACAAAACATAAGAAGTTCTGATGAGATGAGCTGAAAAAATAACAAAAGATCTGTAAAAGAATAGAGAAATATTGGGCAATATTGAGCTTAAATGACTGATACGAAGATAATATACAATGATTTTTTTTCCTTAAAATAGTAGTGACCATCATGATGGCAGGAGCATATCAGTTTCATAATGCTCTCTCTTTCCAGATACAGATACTGCTTAAGCTGCTCTTCTTGGATCGTGGTGGTTCTGTTGAAAACCTGGAAGCAATTAATGGTTCCTCTGAAATCCCTGGTAGACAAGAAGGCAAAGTCAGTTTTCGATATTGTGCTAATACGGAGTAATTTTTCTGCTGATCTCATAACTCATCTACCTCTCGAAGAAAATGTGTGCGAAGTCCTTGTTAGTCTGTCGCAATCAATAATTTTTTCTAAGGAATGCAATAACTTCAGGGGCAATGTAATATGCTTACTTACTGGAATGGCTGGACCGAGGCATGGATAACGAAAACGTTACCTGATATAGCTGCTACCAAGTCAGATTTTCTCAATCGCATTTATGTCATAAGATTCCGAGGTTTGCTATTTGGTTATGCCGGTGTATTTTCTCTGATTTTTTAGAAATTTTGACACATTAGATTAAAATAATCATGAATTGATTTTTTATAGAACTTTGCAAGCTTGTGTTTTTTTTTATTGCTCTACAAGAGCTGTTGAGATTATAAATTTGCAAAGTTTTTGGAGATAACATTTAATACCTAATTCAAGTTGCATCCTAAAAGAATCCAGGATAACCTGTAATGTTGAACTTTTAATGTTCTTCCTGTCATAGCAACTATGTACCTAGGACTGAAAGGACCACTAAACGACATACATATGACAAACTATATCAAACCAGTTAAACCATAACACCTGCTCCCTTAAAACCCAAATACTGCATTGGAGTAAAACTATGAGCTGTTCAGCCTTTTAGGTTCTTATAAATATACTTAGATTTTCACCATCTGATTTTACTCTAAACCTTCTTATCAGTTCAACAGTCAAAAGAAAACATCTGTTCGAATCTCATTGTCTGCAATAACATCCGACTAGAAAATCAATCATGTATTGCGAAGAAAAACAAATCCCGGTTCAGAAAATGCAGAACATTTTACTTATTGTAACCGCTGTAATAAACATTTGATATAGCCCACGGTGTATTAAAAATGTGGTTCGACGCCTATTCCATCGCAATGCTACTGTTATGACGAATAAATCGTTCCTTGCGCTAATAAACTGCAGGGGGCTCTGTGCGTCTAGCCCCACTTGCTCTCTTGTCATTAATGTTGTCGTTGGATATTTCAGATTTCAGTGTGGTTTTGGTTGCGTTGGTAAAAATATAGTTTGTAGCTCAATTTTTAAAATAGTCCAAATAAATCAACACATACTAAATTGGTATTTTTTGCTAGTTTGGATTTATTCAAAGCAGATGGATGTATTATTAGAGAATAATGCCCTTCATTCTGTATTGTCCAGAAAACTGGGAACACGTTCTATTTGTGGTATGAAATTCTAAACTAATTAATAAAATAACTACTTATAGAATTTCATATAAACTGTATTTGATATTATAATATTAAGTTTCTACATACAATTATATGTATTTCAATCTTCTGACATGTAAATACACAAATCCTTTGTTAATTTTAACATCTCACCTCAGATTTGTCATCAGGAACCTCAAAAATAATTGTTCACCGTATTCCCTCATAGCTCTCGTCGCTCGGAGCCTAATCATGCTTACCTCAAATTTGACCTTCACTGACTACCAAGGTCATGTCAAAAAAATAGCAAAGTCATATTTGGACGTTACATTTTTCGCTTTTTCATTTCCGACATAAAAAGAAATGAGGTTCCCATTTGACATTGATATGATGTTCAAGGTCATTGTCAAGGTCAAAACGGAGATGGCCGGGGAAAATATTAAAAGTTATCCATTTAACTTTTTCCTCTAAAATGCTTTCCACTGAGTAATTCAGCCGTACTCGGACTTTTTGAACACCGTGTATATTTCAATTATTAGGTATATGCATGAATTAGGGTTCACCTTTAAAATTAAATAAAAACACATATTAAATCAGCAATTAATCTCGTATATAAGCGCTGTCATCTAACGTGTAACCTCTTACAAAAATCAAGTTATGCATATGCCACCATTATTTATTATTTATTTGTAAAATAGTTTTTATACATACTACACCTTATTTACATGAAGTTATTTTCTATATCTTAATAGTGCAAACTTAAATTTATTAAGAGTTATGTAATGGTACTCGTATTTTAAGAACCGGGCCAGACAGTTAGAGGCCTCTTGCGGACCTTTAATGTACTATTACGACATTTTTGATACCTTGAATTGAGACTGTGTGAATGATCTTTTATTTGTAAAGTACCTATACGTTGAGCATTTCTGGTGACAAAATAATTCTTTACATAATTATCGAGATTTAGGGCGTTTTTGAATAACATTCATTAATTTTCTTGTCAAATAACATTAGTACACTAGTAAATTATGTAAAACAAGTCTAATGTTAAACATGCAAAACTGCAGGACCACATCCTCTTCCATAATAGCCACATCATTCCGAAACTTAATACTTTTCAATCTGCCACAATCCACAATAAAACCTCTACGAATTCCGAATTTAATGAAATTATAATTTATTCTCGTACACATTTCAGATGAACTCCTTCTAAAGCCAGATTAATTCGGTCGGCGATCCAAATTACATGACGCAATAAACTACGAACACTGTATACATATACATGCATAATACGCATACGGCAACATTATCGTTTATCATTCTCAATTAAATGAAACTTGATCATTTCGCGTAATGAAATTTATGCGTTTGCGACTGGAATTAATTTAAAATGGCTGCCAGGCAAGCAACAACAGCAGCAGCAGCGCCGCACAAGCGCGATTTACGGTGAGGGCAAACGAAACGTGAACGAGTTCTATCCATCTAGCGGCCATTAATAAAATTATGCAACCGCTCGTACATATTTTATTTATAATTCTCGTGGTAAGTTAAACTCGTATTGCACGTTATTTGCATGAAGCGGTGGAAAATGCCAGAGCAGATTAGAAGTTTAAATTCTGCTGGGTGAGTTACTTGTAAGACGGAATTCTTGTCGCTATTTGATAACAGACGTTATGATACAGTTTTAGTAGAGTTCCAACACTTAGACGTTCATGTTGATATAAGTTATTACATTTTAATGTTAATCCAGCTCAGTTTTTAATGAGATAACCAATTTTTGATAGTTATTCATTCAATATTTAAAATATAGCAGCAAGCCTGTTTGTAATAGGAAAACTTTGAAATAACATTTTTCTAGCTCATTCTATATCCTTATTACTAAAATGCACTTATTTTTAGGGTTCTGTATGTACAATATACGGATACCCTTATAATATCACTCCGGATTTCTGCCTCTGTCACATCACAGCAATTTTCTCCTAAACTACTGTACGGAAGAGGTTGAAAGTTGGTATCAATGTATAGTTTGGTGACCCGATCAGGACTACATATCGTAAAAGAAGAAATTTGGATTTTAAGGGTACTTCTGGAGGGAAAAACAAAAAATCGATCGTTCCCCTCCTGATCTCCGAAACTACTGAGCTTAAAAATTTTGAAAAAAATAGGAAATATAGAACATTGGCCGAACTTTACAGGAAAAATAAGGAGAAGCCATTAATATTAATTTTGGGGGCAAATTATAGAATTAAAATTTAAAAAAAATTCAAACGCATCATGTAATATATCAAAGAAAGGTCCCATTCTGAGGAACACAAATATATTTTTTTCATATTTAAAAATATAGTTAAAAAGACATTAACGAAAATATACCAAAATTTACCCATTTCCCCCCTATCTCCGAAACTATAAAACATGAAGTTTTGAAAAAATTGAAGGTATAGGGTCTGACCTGAGGTTTACTGGAAAAATAAGAAGAAACCTCTATTTTTAATTTTGGGGGTAAATTACAGAATTAAATGGAAAATATAAAATTGAAATTGTTTCTAACATGTCATGTTATATATCAAATGAGAGGGGTCATTATGACGAAAACAAGTATATTTTTTTCATCATAAAATAAATTATTTAAAAGATATTAACAAAAATATAAAATTTTTTACCTATCCCCCCCCTTATATCCGAAGCCACAAGCTGCAATATTTTGAAAAAATAGAGGTATAGCCCCTCACCTGAAATTTACTGAAAACAATAAGGAAAAACTCCAAATGCTGATTTTGGGGGGCATATTACACAATTAAATGAGAAATAAAAAATTAAACTTGTTTCATTATGATGAATAATTTTTTTTTGATATTTTTAAAATTAATTGTTTAGAAGATATTAACAAAAAGATATAAAAAATTCTCATTTCAATTTATTTCCGAAACCATACTACCTAAAATTTTGAAAATAATTAAGGGAACCGGGGCTCACTTGAAATTTATAAGAAAAATTAGTAGTAAACCCTCATAGTAATTTTATGGACAAATTATAGAATTAAAATAAAAATTTAATTTTCAATCATGTAATATATCAAATAAAAGGCTCATTATGTGAATTACAAATATAAAATATTTTTAAATCATTTGTTTAAATGATATTAACAAAATAACATCGACTTAATTCCCAATTTAGAAACTACACTATCTAAAATTCTGGAAACTATACTTTATTTGAATTTTTAAATAATTTGTCTAACAGTTTTAATTTTATTATTTAAATCTTGACCTATTTTCCACTTTATCTTCCAATCTCCAGAGCCTCAAAATTCAGATAATAAATTATTAAAGGCTTCCCTGAAAGTTTATTAGTAAAATAAAACTCTAATGTTAATTTTTGGGGGCCAAATAAGAAAATTAAATACATATTTTTATAAAAAGCAAGCGAATCATGAAGCAGATAAAATAAAAAGTCTATGTGTGGAAAATGAAAGTGTATATTTCTTATAAATTTAAAACGCTTCCTTTAAAAGATATTAGATATTAGGGTAAATATAAGAAAATGCACTCATTCCCTGCTTGTTTGAAACTGGAATATTAGAATCTTGAAGGTGCTACGGAACCCTCAGTATGCGAGTCCAACTCGCACTTGCCCAAATTATTTTTCAAATCCCTCCCAGTTTTTAATGACATGATGAACTTCATTTTTAACCCCCACGCAAAAAGAGCAGGACTATAATATATTGAGGTATGTATCTATCTAATCTGTCGATCTGTGTGTATGTTTGTGAGATCGTAGCTCTTAAACGAATGGACAGATTTTGATGTGGTTTCTTGTTTGAAGACGCGAGATGTAAGACCGACATCTAGGATTTTCCAGAGAATTAGCACACATAGGTTCCGAATCTGGAGCCGTTCCATGTAATTGCTGTTCTCCCTTAACTCCTAGGACAGAATGTCACGATAAAATTTTCAGGTTACTTCACCTGTCAGAAATATTGAATACTCTTTTCGAAAGGAATGACACCCCACAAAGGAATGACACCCCATGTTAGAAGAAAACCAAAAAAGATTCGTCTATATTATATTACGCCTAAAATTAAGCTTGCACTAAATCTGTGAAATATAGGTCTAGGGAAGGACTGTACAGACAAGCTTTACGATTATTAAATATACACCAAGAGTATACAAAAATTGTGATTTCAATAAAACTTTTAACATCTGGTTTGATTATTTTTGTCATAAGTTGTAAATATATCTCCGTACTTACCTCGTAATTGTTTTTCTTTGAATGATTTTTCCGCAGTCTGTTTTCGTAACCCATCTGCCAAACTAATACATCAACATTTATATTGCAGATACAATCTGATGTTCTGAAAATATCAGAAAATTCAAATTCCCCTCAAATATCCATTCCTAAAACCGATCTCAATCGACCTCGGCAATAAATTTAACCAGAGAAAGAAATGTGTATTCCAGAATCGCCATCATGTCTGGCATAGGAAAAGGATCAGAAAATATTATCGTCTGGATCCTAGTAAGCTGAAAACAATAAAACAGCGAACAAAAAGTGTGAAACAAATGAGAAACCGGTTCATTTTCTTCGTTCCGCCTAGTGAGATGTTCAAGATTTACTGGAAGGCTATTCCGTATGTGAAAAGTTGTCTATTATTTGTCAGGGAAAGGGAATTTTTCGAGGGTAAATTCAGAATCGATTCTCGGGGTCGTTTTTGTTACATTTGTAATCATTGTGGTGAATGTATTTTTGTGCAGGCTGACGGTTTGTTTTCCTCAGGCTGTGAAATATGAAATATGTGTTTTCGTTATTAGATGTCCATTTATTGGGCACGAAATTTTTTTACAACATTTGTCAAATGACGTTTATGAAGTATGACAGTTTTTGAGACGACTTTTTACGGAAGTAGATCATGGACACGTTTCTGCTTGTGACATAACTGATCTCATTTTTTTTCATGATTGTTAGCCGCTTATTCAGTTTCTGTGGTTCTTGATTGTAGGTTGTTCTTTGATCTTTTTAGTTGTCCCCCAATGGCTCTTTGCTTGCTCTTACCGATCTCATCCTATCCACATATTCTTTACTCCCATATATTGGTTGTTAATCAGTGAATGTTATGAGCGATAACATTCACTGACTAGCAAATTCAGTTCATTATTTATTTTCATTTTGTTCTTTTTGTATCTGACCTTCTCTATGGACTCCATTCTATATCCATTTCTCTTTTTTTTACTCTGTGGATTGTTTGGTTTATTATCAAGATACTATTTTTAGGTTTAAATAATTTATTAATAATCTTTGGATGTGATTTCGTTGTGCTATATCAAGACGATGAAGCAGGTTTGTTGTCCTCAGCTGCTGTTGCCACCATTGGTAGTATAATAAAGGGAGGGTCCCTGGTACTACAGTTTTTCCGAAACCTTGCTGTTCTTTGAGCATCTCTAATTTTTCTTTCATATCATTTGTTATTGCAATTAATTGTTGTTAATGTAGCAATCTTTATATTAATGAATCGGTAATTTTCTGTTTTTTTACTGTCTGCTTTTTTTAAGATACTGTCCTTCCATTCTTCTTCTTGTTAAACAAGTATATTGTTCTTCCTCTTCTTATAAGCTCATTGTTTATCAAGTCTGGGCCTGGTGCCTATCTGTTCTTTAGTTGTTCTTACGATTACTTCGACTTCTGAGATTTGTATATATTATTATTAGTTTCCTCCTCTACCTCTTCGATCATACGTTTCCTCTTCTTCCTTACAGTTCGATAGTTTCTTTTGGGAACCACAAATGTCATGCTCCATATCCTCGGTGAAAGTGTTGTAACTTGATGTTATCCATTTCTTGTTTGAATCTATTTCTCATTCTTACATATTCTTCTCTATATTCGATTGTTTCTTTTTGTAGCATAGAAATGATTTTGTCTTTGCTTTGCAAATTTTTAACTCTTACATCATACCATGGTGTTTTGTATTCTAGTTTGTTTCTGCTCACTTTTCTTTTACATAGGGCATCTGGTAATGCTTTTTGAATATTTTAATAATGATTTTCTAGCAGCGTTCTGTTGTTCATTATTGTGGCCCAAAAATGTGTCAAATTGTCTACATAATGACATTTTGGTTATATGTACCCCGGGAGCTTTATACCTCTGATAATCCTGAGCCGACGGTTTAGTAGTAGGCTTCTTCATAGTAGCCAATTGCCAACGATTCCAACGGTTTGAGAAATGCTACGCCAGTCGAGCGTTCACACAATCAACTATCGAACATCTGGTCTCAATGAACAAACATAGTAATTATTGCAGGCTAAAGGGTTTAACTAAAGAATTAAGATAAAGGAAAGGCCTTTTTACTACATTTTAGAGAAGAATTCCAATTTTTAAAACTCGGTTGATAGAAATCATCAAAATCACTTTTATCCCAAATAATCAGGAACATCTGTTTAAACCCATATTATGAAGCTACGAATCCTTCACTTTACGTTTAGATCTTTTTTTGTAAATTCCCTTTAAAACCGGAGAGGAAACAATACCCAAAGGCACATTTTAGGGGTTTAACTGTCCAAAATAAAGAGAACATAGTGATTGACTTTATCACCAACCTTTTATAATAAAATTCCATAGGTTAGACACGAATCAGTTTTTATTGGCTCGGAACTTATTCCCAGGACAAACTCTGACCAAATAATTATTTATGTTGTTTTGTTTGACACTTCATTCAACCCAATTTAATTAGCTAATTACATTTACTCAAAGAAAACAAGAAAAAAACAAAAACGGCCGTCAAAAATATAGCTGTATCCTTCTAGAGAAAAAAATCGTACAGAAAAGGCATCTAAGCTGCACAGCCATAAGGATTATTTTTAAGTTAACAAATTTATTATTAATAATTGATTATTATTAAAAAACAGTTTCAGTTTTATTTCCAATTGAGGTAACAAATCAGAACCCGACAAGGGAGCGTGACTTAATGATTCCACCGAAAGTGGAGGGAGTTGTCTGAATATTACAATACCTACTAGTCAGTATTAGACTAAAAAATCCTTACCGCAGGGCATTTCTCGATTTTAAAGAGCGACCCGCACTGACCGGTAAAAGTAAATAAAATAGAAACGTTAACCTTTAATGGGAATTTAAATATAAATTGCAGATATTCAGAACTTTGCCTAACTCACAATATTATAAATTCAATCAGCTATTGTATGGTGGTATTTAATGTATTTTCCTTGGCTTACCAAACAATGTCGACGCCATCTGCAACCCGTCTATACGAGATAGAAACAATATTCTCCAATACGTGGACGCAAACACAAAGAGAGAGTATCAAGTAGCTGGCTCTTGGAGCGACTTAGATCAACAGTAAACAGATTTGTGTTATTTGTACACTTCAAGTTACATTTTGTAGACACTGTAAGTGGCTAAAGGGCTCTTGAAAGCTTATATATGTATATACATTATATATTCGAGAAGGCAGAATCATATTTCAAGGGATTTCGAAAACGTCAATGATCGGAAAGTACAGACTGCATTAATATATATTATAACTAAACTACGAATAAAAGAAATACAAAAGGTCAACACTTAATTAATTTCGAAATCGATCTATATATTTATATAATTATGTCACGTGTTCCACAAGATTGGAATTAATGTAGATCCTGGAAAAAGTTTTCACAACTGATTTTTTGTTCAATTCGTTTCTGTATTTTGGAATAAAGATATTGAAAATATAGAAACATGTTGGACAGTTTTATAAAAAGTTTTGAAAATTTCGGTTCTGTTGATTTCCAGCAAGTGCCTGCCAAATCAATTTAGATTTTTTCTTTTAAATTTACACCAATGTTGCACACTTCTTCTTTAATATAACCAGATTCGAATTCCATCTGGCATCTGACTCGATAACCATTGAAAAAAGGTCATGATGCAATCATCATCATCATCGCTATCCATTAAGTTGATCTTATAAATGCAGGAATTTACTAGGACCTAGATCGGGACTATATGAAGCTTTGCTTGTACCATAATTCAAGCTAACTAAACGAAATTTATATTGAACATCAGAGGTGGCAACAGGCAAAATGTTGGGGAGGGTTCGGGAACTCATATGTTCAATAAATCTTTGAAAGGGTACTAGAACCGTGTCATATTTTAGAATGAAAATTATGTAAGTAACCATTCGTACATAATTTTGGTAATATTGTCCAAACAACTGTTTAATTATTCTATTGTTTCCATTAATCAACATTATTTGCTTTATTCGTAATTATTTAAAAATTCTATATTATTATATATTTTGATAAATTCATATAAAAACTGTCCTGAGAAACAGTAGGGACAACAATACCATTGGTTAGTACCAAAGAATTTTTCTTTACTGTCCCTTTTAAAGACCATGCAAGATATCTTTTAATTCTTATAGTATTGTGGTGTTTTGAACTAAACAATAAAAGAAAAGATTCGGCAAGCAGAAGACGAAAGGTAGATAACTTATAAAAAGTACTCACTAAAAAAGCACATAAGCAATCCTGGTCCTGCTTTACAAGCGAAATTGAAAATGACCTACATGGTAGACAACAAATAGCATATAAGATAAGGAAGGCACTGAATAAACAAGAAAACGAAAGAATCCAAAAATATGAGGGTAAAACATTTCCGGAAGCTATGACATAAAGATGGAAAGGAGCAGATGTAAGAGGTCTAGATGATATAGATTTAGAGGAACTAAGTGCAGCTTTTATTTAAAACTACAAAAAATAAAACATTTTAAAAAAAATATATAATTGACTTCCCCCTATAACTAAAAAGCTAAAAATAATTATAACAAAATACAACTCTAGCAAATAAAGAACACATTCAATGTTGTTAGGTACCTACCCAGGAAGTAAAAAATGTAAACATTAAAAGGTGCTCATTCTGTACAAATTAATTACCTACCAATCTAGTATATTTTTGAAGTCGTTGCCAAGCTAATCTGAAATCCCTCATTGCGTACTTATCTAGAACTTCTTCAAAGTTGATTGTTGCTTGGCACCGACTACAAAAATATACTAGATTGATAGGTAATTAATTTGTACAGAATGAGCACCTTTTAATGTTTACATTTTTTACTTCCTGGGTAGGTACCTAACAACATTGAATGTGTTATTTATTTGCTAGAGTTGTATTTTGTTATAATTATCTTTAGCTTTTTAGTTATAGGGGGAAGTCGGTCACATTTTTTTAAATGTTTTATTTTCAACTTTTTAGTTTATTTGAACTCAGGTAGTTTTCATTCTTTATTTTTTATGTTGTATGTGTACCCTTAACACAGACATTACACAATGATACATTTTCATTTAAATTGGCAGGTAAATGTTTACGAACAAAATGTACTAGTACACGTTGGCTTAATAAGCCCAAAATATATTTATGCCTTATGGACCACGCCATGTAACCTTTCTTTTTTTTTGACAACTCTGTGTACCTGTAGATAATTCCATTCCACCCTATGTAATAACCATCCTGTACATACGACTGCATAAACTGCATTAGCTGCCTTTTGTAAACTATAGGACGGAGGAGAATCCATCCCATACTTATGGAGTCAAATCCGTCCTATATTTCCACCATATTATATAACTCCTTGTGGGCTACCCCATAAATTATTTCATTTTTATCACTTTATATTATCGCCCTGTGTAACATTAATTCTTCTCCACACTTTATGCAACTTCTTATGGGCTATAAAATAAATATTTTTTTAAATCACACTGTATAAATATAATTCAACTCCAGCATATATTTCAACCATCCTGTATATGATTTGTTTACGTCCACATCATATAACAGTTTTTTAATCACCCTATATAATTTTAATTTAACATTTTTTCCAACATTTTTATACTATCAAACGTCCATTCCACCCTATATTCCAACCATCCTGTATATACGGCTGCCTATGGACCACTACGTCTTATATTTCAATCATCATATAAATGCAACTCCTTCTATCATTTTACTTTGTGATTTTGTTTGCTATAACTAAACACCTTCTGTATAAACGCACCAAACAGCAGTTTTTAGAGTGTGACATGTGTTGTCACTGAATTTTCTATTAGGCCGGGAGAATGTGATAACCAAAAGCACCATCTTCGCAAAATGGGAAAATTTTCATTTAAATAGGTATTTGCCTGGGATACAAACAAAACGAGCTTGGTACTCATGTATTTAAGGAGCCGAAAATACAGAAAAGTATATGAGATCATCTAGGGATCTTCCTTAATAGATTAAAAGCTAAAGAAATATATAAGGAGTTTTCGAAAAATCGACCAATATGTTAGGGATAATGGTCGATTTCCATGCACGCATGTGTTCATTCACAAATTTCATCACTTTACCAATAGAGTTCTTTTCCAAAATTTTAAGTTTCACCAATCCGGATATATACTCTATAAAACAATACCATAGCCATTCAAAACGGTTCACCACAGGAGAAGAAATCAGGTAACATACATAGAAAAAAAAACGCGACGAATTGATAACCTCCTCCTTTTTGGAATTCGGTTAAAAAAAAACAGAAAAGCAACAGGAAGAGATGGTGTCAACTCAGAATTGTTGAAGTACGGAGGGTTTACTGCAACTGAGACTTCTCTACCTATCTAATTAATGCTGGAAATACAATAGAACACCAGAAGAGTGGGAAAAGGAATAAAAGTACTATCAATATTTAAAACAGGGTGATAAAAAAAACGATACTAACATAGAGAGACGACAGAATCGGTAAGAGAGTATTGAACTCTAAATATAGAGACAGAAAAAGTAGTGGTAGACCAAGAAAAAGGTGGGTGCTGTAACGGGCAGAAGCGTAAAACATAAAATGGAGAAGAAGAAAAAGAAGAATATCTTCTGATGAATGCTACGGTCGCCTACTGTAATTGTGATGAAAATTATACCACGATTAAAATTTTACATTTAAATTCTTTAGATGTTTTATTGTAATTAAAGGAACTTAATTGCCGTTTAATCAACAGAGGGATAATTATTGTCGATCGAAGTGTGTACATTAACCAGGAAATTCTCGGAATTCATAATCGAATTACTGAAACCATTAAAGCTTCGAGTCGAAAAAACATCACTCCAACATTAATTCAATTAATGCGTTGATGACTTCCTTAGGCCATATGATTCATTCATTTTGGGAAAATTCATCGACACAAGAAGTGAAAAGAGAAATGAAGGAGAAAACGTATTTCAAACGAAATTGGGTCAAATTATGAACAGATTCTCATTTCCACAGGAAATCGTTTTTGGAATCGGTGTTTGTGTAGAAACACGAAACAGCGACGGTTTGTCGGTCAAAGTGACTTCCTTGATTGATTCGTAATTGGAAATTTTGGGTTATTTTGTGCGACCGATATTTTCTGTTATGTAGCCTCGTTTATGAGTACGGAACTGAACGTTTGAGTTTTGATATAGCAGTAGATAAAAACCCTTAAGGCGGATTAATTCACTGGTAAGGCTATTTAGTTTATAGCTCTGTTCACGAATTAACAAAATATAACTAATTATTGAATTATAAAAACTTCAAAAGACCTAATATTTATTTCCTTTACGTAAAGACGCTTTCTATATCAAAGTGAACATGAAGAGTAGGTCGACAATAGTTTAAGTCATGGATGATTAACTGACCAGTCTGACCAGTTGCCCAATTGGTCGATTCGATGGAAGTTTGAAACATACTCAAGAAGCAGTGTCATCTTGATATGTATCTACTATCAAAAATTTTAGAATGAAGGCTAGAGTAAAATTATAGTTATACAATGTGGGTCAAAATTGTGACAAATTTTGTTACATAGGGTAGACTGAAAAGTTGCAAATATAGGATATTTAATATTTGGGACGAAGTAGAATTATCGGTATATAGGGTGATTCAAACAATATAAAAATAGAATGGGTCTATAGGGTGGATGCGATTTATACCTATTCAGGGTAATTTTTAAAATATTAGGGCGGTTTCAACATCTTGTGAAGTTGAATTATAGTTGTACAGGGTGATTCAAAAAATGATAAAGAAATAAGTTCTATTGTCTGACTAATACACAGAAGTGGTGGTTGCAATATATTGCCTATAGGCTGAATTAAAATTACGCTTATGTAATATGTAAAAATATAGAAAAAGAATACATATTAGAGAGAGATAAGAATATACTAAAATAATTAATGTAATTCTACCTATTAAATCAGATAAAAAAGGAGATATTTGTGAAAATAGTAATTGCACACGGTTTTTAAACAGTTGAAAGTTGGTCCTTTTTAATACGCTTTTATTAGGTTGACTTGTATGTATCTATGTGACGGAAACTTTCAACGTAATTTTCACCAACTTAAAGAAGTCCGATTCAGTTGCAAATTGGCACACCTGTCAAGGGCCAATGAAAATATAATTCTTTAAGTTGAATTTTCCCCTTGTTGTCTTTTTGTCACTGTTCTTGTCAAATTCGTCTATTAACTACTGCCATCTAGTTGGCAGTAGTGGAACTTGAATATGAAGTAAAATTTTCAATTATAAATACGTCGTTATGAGACTAAAACTGAAACATACGCTTTAATAGCAAACCGAACTAAAAAGCAGAAAATAATTTTTAATTATGAATAGTTCATATTACAGCAGTAGAAAATCGAACAATCAATAATAAAATTTAGTTATTTTAAACATAATTCATGTACAGTCTCCTACACCTATCTTCAACTGTTTCGGAAATATTAAGTGTTTTCAAATTTATTACAAAAACTAACATTAAAAAAATATTTTATTTCATAAATTCGCTACATTACACTCAATAGTTAATTCCCATTTAGCTTTTGATATTAAGATAATAAGTAAAAACCATACTTGAGTTACATGCAGTGAACTTCATGAGACGACAAAACGCACACCTGCAGCTGATATCAAGTTTCATCTCATCGCAATTGTTTTCAACGTTAAATATTAAATTATGATCATTCTTGTTTGTACCTTCGCTTGCATTGTATCAGTCTGAAATAAGTTTTGTAATAATTTTTCAATAAATTTTGTTTTAAAAAAGTTATTTTGGAAGGACAACGATTTAATTGGCGCAGTCAGTAGGATCTGTGTGATTGATTCGAAATCGCATCGAGCGGTAAAAATCGAAGCCAATTTTAGTGTTTTAACACTTTAAACGCAGATCGAACATTTCTCGTGTTGAGTTCCCATCTGTGGTACCCATCCAGGAGAACATCTTCTCGTGTTGGAATCCTAACTTGGCAATCCGACCAGAAGAACACAAAGACTTTCTTCGTGAGGGAATCCTAACTTGGTAATCCATCCAGGAAAGCAGCTTTTCTCGAGACAGAATCCTAACTTGGTAATCTATCCAGGAAAGCAGTTCGTCCTTCAAGGCAGATATCAATAAAAAACCAAGCGCTACAGGGAGGTCAAACAGAGTCGGAGTTTGGAAATCACCGGTAAGTGTCAAAAAATTTCCAATCTTGCCTTTCCTTAACCCTATCGCAGGACTTTTGGAAAGATAATTTTTAAGAATTGAATTGATTTTTTGAAATATTGATGAAATAAATAATTGTGTTGAAATATTGAATATAATTGAATTGAATTGAATTGATATTGAAAAATAAATAAAGAAAATATTTTTTGAAAAAATCGTAGAATAGTTTAGTTTTAAGTTTATGAACGTAGAGGGCATATCTGCGTTGTTTGAAAACCTTCGCTTTCGCGAACGTTTATCTTCAGACTCAGATCAGTCTGATAAACTTAGCGTTTTGAATTTTGAAAAAGATTCAGACGAAATGACACCAACAGGAAGTACACCGACCATCAATTGGGATCTCTTAAAATCTAAATTACAAAATATAAAACCTTACGATGGCAACAGTAATACTTTAAATAAATTTATTAATAGGTGCGAAAATTTATTATTGTTATACAGCACGCATAATGATAATGACTTAAACAGACATATTTTTGAAAGTATTCAAGAAAAATTAGTAGGCAAAGCAGAACTCATGGTAGGTAATAGAACCGAAATTAATAACTGGCCTGACTTAAAAGACGCATTGCAACAATGTTTTTCGGATAAACGCGATTTAGATTGCTTAGTTCAAGAACTAACTAGAACTAGACCAAATAAAAATGAACATCTTTTAGATTTTGGAAGTAGGTTACAGCTCCTACGAAGCAGTGTTGTACAACGTATAAGTAATGACGTCACACTTAGCAATAACGATAAACTTTGTCAAATTAATCATTATAATAAAACAGCCCTTAATACCTTTATAGCAGGTTGCGATGGTATTTTAAAAAATAATTTGCATTTAAAGAAACCCACTACTCTTGAAGATGCACTAGCATACGTTTCAGAATTTGAAAATTTTGAAAATTTATATGGAAATTCTAATAATGTAAAGAAAAACTTTACCCCTAATAACAATGTTTTTCAAAATATTCCACGTCCTCAATTTCCACAACCGAACTTTCAGGTTAACCAAATGAACCCCTATAAATTCAATTTCCAAAACAGAAATTTCAATAATTATCCCCCGCAATTTAATCAAAATCGTTTCATGCAGAACATTCCCCCTAATTTTAATCAAAGACCTGAATTTCCGAGACAGCCAGTCTACTTACAACCGAGACCCGTTCCGCAAAGACGACTCTTCACCAACGAAGAAGTTTTTGGGAAACCAAAAAATATAAATATCTTCAAACCACACCCGAGTCATAGACAAAATTTACCAAAGCCAGAACCTATGTCGATTAATTCGAGACTCTCTTCAGGAAATAATAGACAACCACAATATCCCCAATTCCAACCCAGAAATTATAATCATTTCCAGAGTACTGGAAAACCTAATTTCACCTTCGAGGAATTACATTCTAATGATTATTTTAATGACAACCAATACCAATACTATCCTTATGATGACTATTATCCTGAATACCAATACGACTATGAAAACTCAAACATGTCTTACTATTACCCAAATGAAGAAAATTATTATGATGATAATTATCCCCCTGAAACTGAAAAATCATTTTCAGACTTTGAAAACAACCCCATGCCAAATTCCAATACTAACGACAACACCGAAACTGACGAAAATTTTCCCAAACCAGCCTCGAACAAGAGAGAGAAACCATAGAAATTAACGCCCTTTCTAGCAACACACTACCCTATATTGAAATACATCACCCGAAAATGAAATTACTAATCGATACAGGAAGCTCAAAATCAATAATCAAACCCGAGATAGTAGAACGCTTTTTTCCAAATTGTATTTTTGATTCAAACGTAACAATTAAAACTACCCTTGGTAGCAAAACCATCAGATACGAAGCTCATGTACCCGCTTTTCCTGAATTTAATTGTTTGTATTACATCGACTTTCTTCTATTTGACTTTCACGAATATTTCGATGGAGTCATTGGCCTCAACGACCTAGTAAATATGAATCTTAACATCGACTTAACTAATAAAAGACTTATAGGTAATCACGTCCAAATTCCCCTAAAATATAGAGGTGAAGACAATGAAATAAATTTTTCATTCAGTATTGAAGCAAAGGAACAATGTTTAATGAACATCCCCGTAGACATTAATGACGGAGAAATTTTAATAAATGAAATGTTTCTTAGTGAACTTTATATACCCGGAACTTTAACTTTAGCAAAAAACGATTACCTAAAAGGAAAAATTAATCAAGCGGCAGATGCATTATCAAGAAATCCGACATCGATTGATTTCAACCCAATCGAAACAGCATCCCTAGACGTGAATCTTGATGACTTAGACGAAATTATCTCGAAAGAACTTGAAACACGCAACGAACTACCCAATTTAGTCAACGAAGATATCGAAGAAATTTTAGACGGACCTGAAGAAAATTCATCAAAAATCACAGTACACTCCAAGATTTTACTGAACCCGAAAAATCCAGAAGAAGAAGAAGAAGGAGAAGAAGAACAAGAGGATCTTCAAACGGTTCACACTTCAGCCGAAAACCCAATACTGACAATTCCCATTTCCAATAAACCTATAAATACTTATAAAAATCAAATAATAATAACAACAGGAGACATACTAGATTTGACTGTAAAAAGAGAGAAAGTATTTGAGAACACCCGAATTTATGTGACATTACCAAACCGACACATAAACGAAAATATCATTAAATTAGCGAAAGAATACTTTGACCCAAAACAGACATACGCTTTATACTTTCACAGGAATTTACCCCCTGAAAATTTCGCCATAGTGATTCAAAATACATTCCGGCATTCTTCATTCAAACTAATTCACTGTCCCAAATTTCTAACTGACCTTATCAAAACAGACGTTCAAAACGAAAAAATAAAATATTATCACGTATTCAAAACTGGACACAGAGGTATTAATGAAGTAACAAATTCACTAAAAACTAAATATTATTGGCCCAAAATGTCAGAAGACATCGAAGACTTCATTAATAAATGCGAAACCTGTTTGAAAAACAAGTACGATCGAAATCCCCCTGTCATTAAATTCAATCTAACACCCACGACAACAAAACCCTTTGAACATATTCATATAGACGTTTTCCAAATGTCCAAAGAACCCTACTTAACTATTATTGACACATTTTCACGTTATGGACAAGCATACTGTTTAAAAACTACAACTGGAGTATCAGTAGTAGATGGCATATTTAACTTTATAACCCATCATGGACTACCTCTCAAAATAACGTCCGATAGTGGCTCCGAATTTAAGAACAAAGACTTAGAAAACTTTTGTCAACTACACCGCATCGAATTACATTTTACCACCGCGAAAAATAGCAACTCTAATTCACCAGTAGAACGATTTCATTCTACCCTTATCGAACACTATAGATGTATTAGAGAAACTAATAGAGAATTAACTAGCGAACAAGTTATGAAACACGCCATTTTATCTTACAACAACTCCATTCATTCGGTAACGAAACTCACCCCTTTTGAAATCATACATGGACACTTAAGTACATCGAACCCTTTTGACCTAAATGATCAATTAATTTTATCAACCTATGTCCAAAACCACAAACAAGCCACAAAACAACTTTACGAAAAAATCCGTGAAAGAAATGCTCAGCATAAAGAAAATATAATTACCAAAAGAAACCTGAAACGACAAGATCCACCGACTTATCTTAAAGACAAAGCGGCTTACGTTAAAACAAAATTCCGCGACAAAAAACTACCAAAATTCGACAAAACCCAAATACTTGATGACGACGGCATATACATAAAAACAAAAAAGGGAACTTATCATAAACAATCCCTCAGGAAACCACGTAATAATCCTAAACAATTGTTACAGGTTCAAAATGAAGACGAAGATAATGACCCTTCACCTGGTCCTTCAAATAATTAACCTAGTAGAAAGTAGTGAAAATAAAATAACCGTTACTAGTTTAGAAAGCTTATTGTTACCCTTAAAATTAGGAAACGCTAGAATCATATATAGCAAGCATAGATTTTTACATTATGTAGATTTAGAAGAAATTGTAAAGCAAACGGCAAAACTCGAAGAAAACTTCAAAATACTTTCAAATAATTTCCAAAAAGTAGAAGCAACAAACTTATTATCTTATCATGCTCTCGCTCAAAATCTCCTAAGCAGAACAGAATATTTAATTGAAACTTTGCACAAGAAATTAACAAATCTCCACCCCTTTGTTAGACAAAAAAGAGGATTAATTAATGCTCTTGGAAAAGTAAATAAATGGATTTTTGGAAATCTTGATGCTGAAGACGGTATTAGATACGATAACGCGATTAAAGTGCTTTCAGAAAATCAAAAATCGATCATTCAAGAAACTAATTTACAAACAACCTTGTTTAAAAAATTAATAAATCATTATAATAAGTCAATAACAACTTTGAGCCAAAATCAAGAAAATTTTAGTAAAAATCTAAATCGATTTCAAGTAGCAATGGATCAAAAGATCACAGATATCGGTCAATACATTAGCTTTCAAGGTGTGATTTCTTCAATAAATTTAGATTGCCAAAATCTTGTTACATTTTTAGACAACTTAGAAAGTGCCATTCTATTTTCAAAACTTAATACACTTCATAATTCAATCATCTCAGTAAAAGATATAGAGGAAATGATAAAGTACTTAGAAAAATTATATAAAGTTGATGAAATTCCTCATTTTGAGAATCCCTTGTCTTATTATCAAATTTTAGGAACTCAAGTTCATTTTTCAGGTAATAAAGTTATATTTGCTATTCATGTTCCAATTATCGATCCAAAACCCTTTGAGTTTTATCACCTTTTCCCGATTATCCAAAATCACCAAATGTTTATACCCGAATACCCATTTTTGGCACGAAACCAGAAGATATCAACCCCCGAAAAACATGAATGCCCTGCACTGGACAACATCTACTATTGCCAGCAGCACTATTTGCCCGCAGATAATTGTACAATCCAATTGATAAATGGAGGATCATCCAAAAACTGCCCACTGTTAACCGTTAACGCCCAAGAATCAATAATCGAACAAATCAGCCAAGAGGAAATAATTGTCGTGCCACTAAACACTGAGAGAATACTATCAATTTGCAATACAGATCAATACTTCGATATTTCTACGCCAAGCCTAATTAAAGTACCAGAAAACTGTGAAGTCCGCATTACTGATAAGAAATTCATAAACAATCAACAAATTAAGAAAGGCAAACCACTAATCCTGCCCAAACTAGAAATCAAAATTAATTCAAAATCAAGAGACTTCCAGGCCACCAATATCACGAAGATAGATTTCGAAAACTTATACGAAATCAACAACGTAGCCAAACAGCTGATTCCCGTACAGGAAGAAAAATCGACCACCTACACATTGCCGATATTCAGTACATTTTTAATAATCCTATCTATTGCAGTAGCCATCATATTATTTCTGAAAATTAAGAAGAAGAAGCCCTGTCCATGGTGCCCAATGTCAAAAAAGAAAACCGAAGAAAATTTGGAAGAAAACCCCGATGGCCCATCTGCGAAAACAAATTTCTCTATTTTCGCAGCTTAAGGAGGGAGGAGTTACATGCAGTGAACTTCATGAGACGACAAAACGCACACCTGCAGCTGATATCAAGTTTCATCTCATCGCAATTGTTTTCAACGTTAAATATTAAATTATGATCATTCTTGTTTGTACCTTCGCTTGCATTGTATCAGTCTGAAAGTTTTGTAATAATTTTTCAATAAATTTTGTTTTTAAAAAGTTATTTTGGAAGGACAACGATTTAATTCTTGCGTTCTTTTTTACTGTTTTGAAAAAAAAACAGTTTTGTTTATTTTCGTCAAAACTCATAGCCTTAGCACCTTGTCTGCCTGCACGGCAGTGATGATCTGTGTCAGTGCTATTGTCGTTTGAATTTCGTTAACTGTACATAATAAGATCAGAAAAATGGTTCATTTAACAGAAATGCACAAAATAAGCATTCTACAAATGATTGTTTATGGACAAATGGAGAGAAAACCCAAAAGTACAGGCAAAATAATAATATTGCTCAAAACAAATAACAAACAATATTCCTATTTATACTAAAGATTACTTTGTATATAATTTTATTTACATATGTGCTTTTATTGTAATCATAAAACCGATTTAACGCGATTACGTCTTCAAACAACCAATCAAACGTTCATTTTGAATAATTTCAATACAGTTCTGCGTTGTTTTCCACCATACCGATGTGTAAACACGATTTTATATATAGCACTCGAACTTGGCAAGGTCAAGCATAATACTGCATTACTCATGTGATTAATTAATTGGAATATCAAAATTGCGGATGACAAGCAACTTGTATAATCGAACCATTGTTGAGATTGCTGATAAACTTTTTTTAGAACAGCTGTTATCTTTGATGAGTATGGCGGTTTGGCGTTTATTTTTTCAGGCCTCATTTTTGCAATGATTATGCTTTAATCGGTATTGAATGTCAGTATACAGGACATACTGATGAGCTATATAGATCACTATTGACCACATTAAAGAATGAACTCGTTAGTTTCACTGATAAAATGTATTTGACAGTTGGTATGTGTTATGAAAGAATAATATGTTTGACATCAACGTATAAAATATGTGGTTTCGTTATTCTACCACTAATGTCCGATTGATATTTGTCTTGGTAGTTACGCCATCGATGATTGATGGATTGACTACCAGATTAAATAAAAAATATGACAAAAACTGATTATGCTACTACTAGAATAATTTTTAATTTTGAAATGTAAAGGCAAGTCAAATAAGAGCGACTCTCGTTCATATGTCAGGATTGGCTTGTGGTACCTACAGCTTCAGGTGAAAAAATTATTAAGTGGTACCCACAAAATTCAGGAAATTGTTTAGATAATTGGGACAATACCGTGAGATGGCGTAAAGGGACACCAAAAACTGAGATTCTCATTTCATACACGAATTAAGGATGTTACACACGAGAAATCGCAATGTTCAACGCTTTCAGCATATAAAGAGTCAAAGAATTTTGTTTTACCTTGTCAAATAAAACGAACAAATGCTCATAATCCTGGAGAAATATTATAAAATGACATTCTTCCAGCTAAAGATATAAGGCTCTGGATGACACTTCTGGTTGACATACGTCACGAGGCTAAATCCGGTCCACTAAATGGAGAGTCCTTTATTATATGTAAGTCAAGTATCCGCTTATCCCAGCCTGTTTCCTTCCTCAGGGCTTCATACCACCGCTCTATTCGCACAAAAAACAATACTGGCGCAGTATGGTCGGATCCACAATGAGGGGCAGGCGATTAAGGTTG
This sequence comes from Octodonta nipae, assembly GCA_034190945.1. Taxonomy (NCBI): domain Eukaryota; kingdom Metazoa; phylum Arthropoda; class Insecta; order Coleoptera; family Chrysomelidae; genus Octodonta; species Octodonta nipae. The sequence goes on from CM067216.1 coordinate 53,776,127, forward strand.
TTTACTGACGAGCATTCCTTTTCATAATAATAGACATTGTTGTAAAGAGTTCTCGATTCTGGAGCAATTGTCAATCATTCTCAATAACAATTTCCATTTTTATTAACGGAATTTGTTTTAGTTCCTGTTAGTCTTATTAATTGGCCAATTATAAATTCTTACGATAATTTTGCGCTGATCTGTTTGATGTTCCAATACGATTGTTTCTCGTCAAGTCTTGTTCATTTGTACAGTGGATTTCAGTTTGATTTTGTTTTATATCATCCTATTTTATGCCTGTCTTCGCGTGCTAGTACTAACAGAGTAATTGTGGTTTGCTCAGGTGACATTTCAAACAGTTTGGTATTATTAACTAAATCTTTCGAGGGGTCCAACAGTGTTATACATATATGTCGGCTCACAAACACAAGGTATCCTTTCTACAACAAAATTTCTGAATTTTTGGAGAGTATCTGTTAGAGAAAAATCTATCTTTTTAAACAAATGCTCCAGATTTATCTTTATATGGTAATATTTCATAATTTTATTTGGCGTTTGTATGAAGATATTTATTTTTTTCGGAGAAGAAGAGAAAATTCCAATGAAAGAACAGATCACTTATCTCCAAAAACAGTTACTCATAAATAATGTGAGTTCTTTTAATACTGTAATTTTCACAATCCAATCAGCAAAAGGGTAGTAAAACTCATCACAGTGTTTTCGGAGAGAAGATTTATTGCGACAGATAATAATATAATAATGAAGAAGTCTGAATCAGATATTCCCTTCTGATCGGGATTTAGTATTATTGTCTTGAAGAAAATTAATCATCTGCTGTCCTGAATTTCAAGTGTTTCGGGATACTAAAAATATAAAGTTGTAAATGACACTGGATAAGTTATATATGCTTTCAAGTAGCTGGTAAATAATTATTTTGGTTACTAATCTTGGTATTCACCGTTGTAGTAGATTGTCCAGTTAAATAGTTATTATCTTGTAGAACAATTAACTGAGATACAGTTTCAGTATAAATTTGTTTTCACACTAAATCTTCTATCAAAACTTGTTTCAAAAATGTGTCAATTATTTCACAAAAATTATCCTTAAATTATGCTGAAAAACTCTGAATTTTTCAACCAGCTTTAAATAACCCAAGCACTTGAAATTCTACAATATATTATTATTTAAACGATCAAAATTTTAACATTTTAATTAACAATCTAGTGATTATAAATTATCTTCATTAATAAATACTACGCCATTTGTTTTTCTAATTTAGTGTCAGTGGAGTGCTACCTTAATAAAAAGTTAATTTATTGACCTATTATAGTAAGACCTTAATTAATTCAAGGACGGGTCTATATCAACCAATAATTATGCTATAGACAGTTATCGGGGTTGTTTTAAGGACAAACAATTTTTCAAAACTTTTATTATTTCAAGCTTTGAAGTAATGCTCAAATGTGTTTTGTATTTTAATATCTACAGTAACTTACAGTTGATATATACATAAAAAAATCTACTACTTATTGCGAATACTAGAAATTATCAGTTCAATTGTTTCGTCAGTTTAGTGTATCAGATTCGGTATCTGAACCCAAGTCAGCAGGAAGAAGTAGTAACAAAATAGAAAACGCTAAAATGCTAAAATGTGCCAAGACATACATATTTCTTGAACCTAAAAGTAAGAAAATCTAGTTTAATATTGCAAATATTGGTCAAGTACGAGTTAGAACCACTTACTAAGTCTTTGACCCTTCAAGATTTCTTATAATCGACGTAAATTATAATATATTCATTAATACTGCAGTATCTGAAGGGCCTTCTTTCATCTAATAGCCAATATAAATTTTTTGTATTTTTAATTAGTTATTTAATTTTTCCCTTAAAACTGACCTTTCTTCTAAAGTTTAAGTGGGGCCCTTTATACGTGATTTTTCCAAAATTTTAAGCACATATTTTTGGGTTTTTTATATTTTTTTTTATACCTTTTAAGCAAACCATTTAAAAATATATATGTATTTGTATTTTTTATAACGACCCCGTGATTCGATACATTCCATGATTCTGTTGAAAAAAGATATATTTTTTGTTTTCATTTAATTTTTCAAATTTAACGCCTGAAATTAATTAAAATTTTTTTGCTTCATTCGTCTGTATACTTTGAATGAGGCCCTATAACGGGACCGTTCATTTAATTTTTGAATTTCCATCCTGAAATTAAACTTATGATTTTATTTAGATTTTGACTTTGGTCTCAATATTTCGATGATAGGAGGCGGGGGAGATAAGGTACTTTCATAGATATCTCCCCACCTCTTTAATTTCAATCGCAGATATCTGCCATCCGTTTCTGAACATAGGCGTCCCTTATTTCATTCCATCTACTTCTATTCTGGGCTTATTTCGTCCAGTTTAGGTTAGGTTGGTGGAAGTCCCTTTTGCTCTTTCAAATGTATAGTTTGCATAGTAGGATTATGCAATTTTCCATGTTTCATCTTTATTTCTTCCCATAGCCATGTGTTGTTCCATTTTAGAATAGTAGTGGTTTCAGTAGCATCTTTCATTTTTGTTTGTGGAATCCACGTATTTCCTTTGTTCCTTCTGAAATATGCCAATCATGTGTCTTTCCATGGCTTTTTATGTGAGAGCTATTTTTCTCAAAGTTTGTTTGGTCCTAGTCCATGACTCACATAGTCTTGTTCTTAGTTTAGGAGAATATTTTTGTTTCTAAATGGTTGTCCAAGCCTTTCGCATGCACACTAAACAAGTCTTATACTCTATTTTTGTCTGTCATACTTGTATTTGGTAACCTAGCTTTAACATTTTCAGTGTAACATTTGACTGTTATTTTTCGACCTTCCTTATAAATGACTTTGATTTTCTTTAAATTCATTTTTGATCATACTTTAGATGCTTTGTCTTCTAGTTCATCTAACATCTATTGCAAGTTTTCTGTGCAAGAATAACCATGTCATCAACAAATCTTAACTGAACTCTGTATTAGTACCATATTGAGGTTTTTCCAGTCTTATAACAGTTTATGAGATTGTGGAGCCCCAAAAATGGCGAAGGCACCTAGTGAATAATCATTGTGGTGGTAAAAGATGAAGATTGGGTCTAACAAAATTCATTTTTATTCTCCCTGTGTTTTATAAAAAAACTCTAATTTTTTCAGTCAGATTCTTAAACTAATGTTTGTTATCATGTTGAAATGAATCTAGAAAATATCTAGGTTACGTGAACCAACATCCCACACGAAGCTAATTCGATTGGTATATCTTGACAGCACTCATCCCTGATTTACGGTCTTCGCGAACAAGGAGAACGCCGAAACGTATCTTGTCCAAAAAAATCCATTCAATATTCACGAATCGCGACTGTGCATGTTATTTTTACCCGAAAGGTCATTACGTGATTGTCATTACACCAACCGACCGAAACTCAATGGGCATATTTAATCATAGCAAGCCGCGATTACCAGGCACGCCGTTTAGCGTTCCGTCCACGTATTCCGCGCATAAATCTAGCAGTTTGTGACACTCGAACGACTCGACATATTTACGAATCGAAAACATTTTCTCAAGGTGTCATGTTCTCGTACGTGACGAAACACAGATCTGGTGCGGAGAAATATCAGTTGTCGGTGATTGTTTTCAGTTTATAGTTTTTTTTGTGAGGTCTTTTGGGGTCGTATAATAAATAATAAACGTAGAAAAGTTCTTCAGTTAAGGTATGTTTACACGTAGCGATGAGATTTTTAAGATGTTACATTTCGACATGCAACTATGTTCCCTAGGATGCCGTTAGGTTTGTTTCAGACAACATACTGTAACTGCAAAAGAATTTCTCTAAATTTTAATATAAAAGCTCAATTATAAAATTCTTTCAATGATACATTTTCTAAAGAAATTCACAAAAAAGGCAAGTACTGTCGCGGAACACTTGATAGGAGCGAAGTTCATTAAAATATTTAATAGACATTAAGTTTTAAGTCAGACAACAGGTAATACAATAAATTATCAAAAATAATGTGTACTACTGCCCCTCTCCTCACCTACCTGTTCTATCTCTCTCGTTTTGTAGCTACATGCGTAACGTCTTAGAGTTCCTCTATCGTTGGGGCAGCTGACAGTATGATTGGATATCTTTAAAAATTTATTGAATTGCACATACACAATTACTAACTTTATATCTTAATCACTGAGATCTTCCCTTTCCGGCGAGCCCTTGAATTTGACCGTTTACCTGAAGCCCAATTGCCGAATAATGGAATACCTGTCAGTTGAGCCAAACATTAGGACACTAAATACACCCTACGGACTACAATTTACCATATACACTTCACTCTGTATACTAGTTCCCTGCACACATTACGCCCTGTCCTCTTTCATTCTACAGGATGGGCCACTTTAATCTATGCAAACGAATTGCTTCATTCCTAAGCATCGTATATAAAAAAAGTTTACTTATTCAAGGCGAAGGGGGACACTTTTTGGTGCAATTAATTTTGACCTTGAGCATCAGTTTCAAAGTCATTTGAAAGTCAAGGTGTTTTTTTTAATGGGAACCCCTGTTTTTAAAACCGTATTCGGGAAGAGCGGGAATTTTTACGTCTGAAGTGACATTAATACAACTTTTTGTGACCTTCAAAAGGTTATTTCAAGGTCAAAAGCTTAAAAACCCTAAATGGCCATTTTTCATATTTTGTCGACTAAATAACAGTGACACAGACACCTGAGTGATAATTATCGCATCACAGTAATAGAAAAAATATATTTTAAAATAATTTTTCTTGTTTTCTGGATAAATCATTAAGATGTTTTTACGATATGTAATAATTACTGCTGATTTCGTTTATTTCGCTTAATGGTTGCGCTAATAAGGTATTTTGTACATTGCGTAAAATTAGAAAACAATCTCTGTTCACTTATTCTACCAAAAATATTGATAAAATGTAAAAATCTATGGTTTAACATATTTCTTACATCAAGGTGATATTCTCCAAAAAAATTGTAGCTATATCACCTCAAAAGTAAAATTTTGCTGCTCTTTCCAAATTCGGTGTCAATAACACGGGTTGCCATTTAAATAAAATACTCTGATCTTCAAATGACTTTGAAAATTAAGTTCAAGGTCAAAATTAATTGCACCAAAAGGTGTCCCCCTTCGCCTTGAACAAGTTTTGCATGAAATATTTTTAATTCCATGCTTAGGAACGAAACGATTGGGGTGCATAGATTAAAATCAGGAGTTCTCGTCAGATACGCTTCCTTGAATGACAAGTTCTAAAGTGAAATACTTCGATGTTATACACATCAGTAAGACAACAGTCAGTGTATTGAACCTAATAGATGTCGGTGACATCTACCGTCTATTGATTTAAGTATATGAAGGCATACTATGCTATAACATATACCATACTCTTGACAGATGGTTCGAGTGTTTTATATAAAAACACATAAGTAAATATATATACAGATATATATCCACATATTTAGAACTATATCATTCAACGTATGACACCCGTTTCGAACCAGGAGTTCTCGTCAGATACGCTTCCTTAAATGACAAGTTCTAAAGTGAAATACTTGGATGTTATACACATCAGTAAGACAACATTCAGTGTATGAACCTAATAGATGTCGGTGACATCTACCGTCTATTGAGTAATTTAAGTATATGAAGGCATACTATGCTATAACATATACCATATTCTTGATAGATAGTTCGAGTGTTTTATATAAAAACACATAAGTAAATATATATACACATATATATCCACATATTTAGAACTATATCATTCAACGTATGACACCCGTTTCGAACCAGGAGTTCTCGTCAGATACGCTTCCTTAAATGACAAGTTCTAAAGTGAAATACTTGGATGTTATACACATCAGTAAGACAACATTCAGTGTATGAACCTAATAGATGTCGGTGACATCTACCCTCTATTGAGTAATTTAAGTATATGAAGGCATACTATGCTATAACATATACCATACTCTTGACAGATGGTTCGAGTGTTTTATATAAAAACACATAAGTAAATATATATACACATATATATCCACATATTTAGAACTATATCATTCAACGTATGACAGCCGTTTCGAACCAGGAGTTCTCGTCAGATACACTTCCTTGAATGACAAGTTCTAAAGTGAAATACTTGGATGTTATACACATCAGTAAGACAACAGTCAGTGTATTGAACCTAATAGATGTCGGTGACATTTACCGTCTATTGAGTAATTTAAGTATATGAAGGCATACTATGCTATAACATATACCATACTCTTGACAGATGGTTCGAGTGTTTTATATAAAAACACATAAGTAAATATATATGCAGATATATATCCACATATTTAGAACTATATCATTCAACGTATGACAGCCGTTTCGAACCAGGAGTTCTCGTCAGATACGCTTCCTTGAATGACAAGTTCTAAAGTGAAATACTTGGATGTTATACACATCAGTAAGACAACAGTCAGTGTATTGAACCTAATAGATGTCGGTGACATCTACCGTCTATTGAGTAATTTAAGTATATGAAGGCATACTATGCTATAACATATACCATACTCTTGACAGATGGTTCGAGTGTTTTATATAAAAACACAAGTAAATATATATACAGATATATATCCACCTATTTAGAACTATATCATTCAACGTATGACAGCCGTTTCGAACCAGGAGTTCTCGTCAGATACGCTTCCTTGAATGACAAGTTCTAAAGTGAAATACTTGGATGTTATACACTTCAGTAAGACAACAGTCATTGTATTGAACCTAATAGATGTCGGTGACATCTACCGTCTATTGAGTAATATAGCAAAATCTAGTTAAGTGTGGTTCCTTTAGAAAGATAACCAGACGCCTGTGTGGATTCAGACAGATAGAAGACAAATGTTTTACTGGTGATTACAAACCTGCGCACATAAAAATTGTGTTAATTCTTGCTGTAATGATCTTATAATAAGGACTCCTTGGATTTGGGAAACATTCAACTCCATAAATAATGTGTAGCTTTTGAAAATATCTATACTGGGGAACAAAAAAATGCAACTTCTTGTATATGAATACTTATTTAAACTCAAACTGTTTCTTTTATTTTGTCTTATCTCAAAAGAAATATTTTTTAGCAGTTGTTTACTTTTTTGGTTAAGAACAACAAAAATAAAAGAGACTAAGGCCGGCCTTGATTCACGTTGTGTTTGCTTTTGGAAACAGACAACGTCAAATGATCTACATGGCGGAGATTCTCTGAGATGACAGTTAATCAAAGATTGCTTTAAATGAAGCTAAGGCCTTACCGCTTTCTCTTGGTCCTACTTTTGACGCCATGACAAAAGGCTCGTCGCTTGGAGTGGTGAATAACGTAAAAAATCTGTTTGTGTCTTGTTCTAACTGCATTAATTGGTAAATTCTTCAGACACCATAGAACACAACATATTGTTAATAACTTTATAAATAAAACAAATATCGGCAAATTCTCTTCTGATAAACAGTGGCTGAAGGTTGTAGAATCTCAAGTTGTGACTAATTCTTGGTAATGCCGAAACCTAAAATACCTATAATTAAGTGCATTCACAAATTTTTTTTGTTATCGGGTGCCTAATCAATGGAGTATTTCTTACAGGATCTTCTCTGATTCTCAATAACCACAAAGAGACTGCTCGACAGTCTACTAAGGAATTGCCGCTGTCATCAGGTACATTTTCAACTACGTCTCTAAATTAAGGGACCCAAGTGGGACCCTTGTGGAACACCCGCTCTAGACTTTACATTGTTTAGAGCCATACTGGGTTCTGTTGGAGATATATGAACAAATTCCATACCATGCCATGCACACCGAAATTTATAAGTTTGTAACACAATCGGTGTTTCAATCCCAAATAATACTGAGCACTCACTGAATTCTGAAATATGGTAAGACGATCATAGCAAGAATTTTTTCAAAAATTTTACCCGTTAAATTTAATAAAGATACTGGCCTATAGTTATTTACAATCGAACAACTTGATTTTCCATTATCTGGAAAACAGCCGCTTGCCAGTGACTTGTTAAAGATAATCGGCTCGATAGCTCATTAGCACAGTTTTTAATAAAAACGGCTGGAATTCCGTCAGGGCCCGGACCCTTGTTAATATCTGGGTGATTTCTCTTGCAATGCCTTGAAGTACTCAGAAAAAGCTGAACATATGGTGTATTCCCTATCCTTATAATTCATTATCAAGGGCAGTACTTCGTAATTAGATTTGTTATGTTTTCCTCCAGTTGTGTAGACCAATTCTATAGTTCATACTAAAATGCTTCTTCATTAATTGAATTAAATATGATGAAAACCACCACTTTCAATAGAATAATACATAGAGATCCAGCTAGTACTCTCTCTAAATGATATTTTTCTAACGCCATGATCGTCGCTTGGAGAACAAAACTATCATATCAGTGCATTCACATATCGAATCAATGGATCTTCTCTGATAATATGCTCGACAGTCTACTAAGGAATTGCCGCTGAGGTTTTTCAGCTCTTTGTAGAACAGCATAATGCCATTCAAATGTTGGTATGGTCAAAAAAATAATGAATTCTTCACTAATTTGTCCTCATCGGTGCGTAAGGCAGAACCTGAATCTTCTCCAAGTTAAGTTTGGATTATGTAATTATGATATGACTCCAGATAGATAAACATAGAGTAGCTACTCTTTATATATTTTTTAAAATCGTTAGAAAATATTATCGATTACTACGAATAATATCATAATATATCTTTATATGATAAATAAAATTCAAAATAATTTTTACTTCTTGGTGCAATGTTTCTCCAGTGTATTTGAAAAATGACTCCAGAAGATTAAAAATGTCCAAATAATCTCTATGTTGAAAATTGGTGACCGCCCCCAAAAACGAGCCTTAATAAGTGACAATATTTTTTATAATATTAAATATTAATTGCCATATTACATAGGTTTTAATTCTAGAGGTTAACAATAAATCAATTATTAAATAAACAGTGTAGAATTTTTTAAATTAATATTGCAGATTTAAAATACGAAAATACTGAAAACGTAGGTTTTCGCGTCCAGGGTCACAGCTTCTTCCTATTTTTCCGCATTAGGACGACGTTACTTTTTCTGAATTATTTTAATTATGTATATTAACAAGCATACAGACACAATTTTCTAACGTTTCGTCCAGACTAGGCATGGGCTTTTCGAAGAAGAAATATACAAATTGTACTTACCTTGCGTCACAATGATGCACAAGATGACAAGTTTAATGTTTAATGTATGTGTTTAAGTGATATTTTTTGTGTATTGTGCTGTGAGAAAGGAAAATGCTAATATGTAACCAACGCAAAGTTTAAAAATATTTTACCAATAGATTTATTTGCAAATTTTAAAATAATTGCTATTTGTGACATAAAATACGAGAACCAAGACGATTGTGATTAAAAAGTTGAAAGGTTGGATTTTTAAATATTCAATTCTTAATCTCATGTGTATAGTTGCTATTTTCCAAAATGTCCGTAAAATAAAAATGAAAGAAGAAGCAAAGATAAGATAACAGTGTGAGGTGCAGGAGATATATAAGAGGAATAAGAAGGAAAACATTAACCAAAATAGTCAAAAACAGAATACCAAACACAATAAGTATATGTGGACCGCCACCAAGCAGATGGTATGAGGACTATCAGTCCTAAGATAACAGAGAAGAACAATATCACAATAAAGAGGTTAATATTTTTTTTTATAAAAGACTGGAAATTAAAAGATATAATTGTTTGATTATCATTCAACACCAGTCAAATCCTTACTAAGATTGTTAACCAGATTGGTGGTATTTGGCCATTATTTTTTTTTTCAAATTCAAACTCATAAAACGTAGCTTAAATTTCAATCTATATTTCCTACGAATTGCTGTTTCCTATCCAAATTGTCAGGTTTTGACTACAGTATTCTAAATTACTTTCAAAATTTCACCAGCCTCGACAACTAAAATCGTCACCTCTTATTGCATCAAATTATTTTATTAGAGTTTTCAGTGTTACGTTTCTACACCGACCCAACGAAAACCTAATGAACCGGTATTTTTATACACACAAACACGACGTTTGATATTACATAATCAACAGAAGAATGTTTGTTCTAAAAATAGAAACGTTAATCTTACATGTGCCCAACGTGAGCTATTCTTGTGACTTGTGTTATTAACAGTTAATACTACATCACGAAAGGAACTGATTCAAGAGATACACCCGATGACGAAACAAAGGAAAAACACTGATTAAAATATTTATTTCCATATAATAACCGCATTAGCGTTTGTTTCGCAATTATTGTTATAATAATATCGTTGTAGATTGGAATTCTCTTTTAATAAGATCGTGAAAAAAAAAACGTTGATTATAGTTGTTACGGTTATGGTTGTTTATTTCGAGCCATTATCGTATCTTTCGTTCTTACATGTTTAATAATTTGGTTTAACAGATCAAGGCTGTTCCAGATATAAATCTTCGTCTTACAGGTCTGTACCTTGAAAAATTTCGATACAGATATTAATCTGAAAGAATTAGCAAGTCATTTAATAAACAGAAGCAGGAATATTAATAAGTTGCGTTTAACAGTTCGAATTAATGCAATTTATTCTTCCCAATAATACAATTTAAATCATTGGTTGTCTTTAGCAAGATTAAAGTTGTCATGGCATTTCCCCCATCGTAGGAAGCAATTTAAAAAAATATACTTTTAGTTTGCGATCAGGCAGAATTGTTCCAATAATGATTTGCTTGAAAAAATCACATTTTTTTAACAAAATCTCTATTTTTTGATTTTTAATTATTTATACTAATTTTTTAATTAATCGTGGCAGTAATAAATTTTATAACTTACAACAATTTGTCTTCCTTTATTCTAAAAATAATGCTTCGTGTCCAGACTTAGAATTGGGTTAATTTCTCTATGACGTAAGAATGGAGAATATATTTATTCAGATTTATTACCTTAAAAATTCTAATTGTGTACAATTTTTTGTATAACTAGTTCAGATTTCAAAATCAGATCCTTTTACTTATAATATTTTTTATGTAGAAATTCCTAAAGGTGCACAACATTCCCTCCATTAAGCAATTGTTTTCTGCTCCAGCTTTTTCGGTATACGTCTGTGTTCCACATTTGACAGCTATTAACCATTAGTTTATTCAGCATGAAATGTAGCCTCGGTCAAAAATTTGCCACCATGTTACTGTTATTTTTACATTTATAAAAATATATCGTTTTATTTTATTTACTTTCGCGAGTCCAATAATATTGTAGGATTCTTGTTTCCATTTATTCTGTCTTCGTTTCTTATTTGAATCCACCCCGTTTTCATATTTTATAAAATTATTTTACCTTTTTGAATATTTCATAGCCGTTTAATTTCTTAACTTTTCTACCTATCCTGGTAATTATGATTTTGAAACTAATTGTTTTAGTAATTGAAACGACATACTGTATTAATTATGTTTAGAAGGCTGCATGATGATCAATTTTTTGGCACATACATTTATATTGTTTTTACTTACAGGTTCTTTCGTCTAAATCCTATTGATTTATGCATTTACTTGTACTACTTTGTGTTTAAAATTTAATTGTCTGGTCTATTATGTATTTGGATAACTTCTAAATCAGTTATTTGTATTTGAAATTCCAAATAAACGGTCCACTTCTTTTCTTGTATCATTAAGTATTTCCAGTTTTGACAACTTATATTTTTCACAGTTCTTTAGCATTAAAGTCCTACAACAAATACCTTGCAATTGTGTAAAAGCTGTGGATGTGATAGTATTTCCGCAGTTCTAGCTTGTACATACAGCATCTATTATTTATCCGATACTTTGTTGCTTTTGTATCGCCAACCGTCAATTTGGTCTAAACCATCAATATATTCCTTACGTTCCTATTCTGCTACCCCTTCCATAAACCACAGCCATATCCTTTCCTTCTTGTATGGTGTGTGCCATATCATTTTACTCATTTTTAAAGTATCACGGCCATATATGCTAGTGATACTCTTTTGCCGGTCTAGGCCTCTTTGTTGCTTATAAATCGTTTAGACATTTTTTATAGCCTTTTGTCGTTTTTCATTACAACCTTTCACAATCTGATATTTGCCAGTTTAACTTATATGCTGTTTAGGAACTTTCGTTAACTCTACCTCTCGTTGTGTAATTCCTTTGGCATTCCAGCTTACTACTTGTTCATCTTTTCATGTTCTTCTGACCAATTAATTAGACTGTCGTCATCTTATTATCTTTACTAATTCCAAGTGTTCTCTAGGTATTGCAAGTACACTAAAATATTAGAAGAACAGCTTACTAAACATTTCCTCATCCCCCTGACTAGGAGGAGGAACCAAGGAATTTCTGTTGGGAACTCTTTCGCTAACCTTGTTCCCTTGTAGTTCTAAAAAGGATTTGTTGGATGGTAATACGTTTCGCAATTAGAATGCTCTTATATCTGGTTTTTAGCTATGGAACTGTTTACCTGGAGGAAGTATAAAGATGGACTTACTTGCAACCTGGAAGAACCATAGTATGTGGTTGAAGTAAGCTGACAGGGTCTAAGTGTTTACCCCCTAAAAAAGTTAAAACCAAGATTTATGGGCTTTCGTTTTTCTATCAGGCCTATAACCGGTGACTTACTGCATTGTTATCCCTTAAGATTGCTATATTTTCTCACTGAGTACAATAGTCTAAATCAATTTTTGAACTAATTTATTGTTACCGAATGCGCAACAAATTTGAGCTAATTAATCCAAAATATTTTAACTGATATTTTAAACACCGAATAGTTGCCTGTTCATGTATTCAATAAAAATGACGGGTAGAGCTTTGACTATGTTCGCCAAAAGACATTTATTTCATGGATTTTTACATAATTGATACGGAATCTCACCTCGCACTTTCCCTTTCAACATTCGATTTATTCCAATTTACCGAGCGTAGTTAGCCATCGAAAAAATTAAAAGGATTGCAGATATCTCGCAAATTAAATTCTCCGCTTTTACTCGGAGGTTTAATTTTTGTATGGTTTCGTTTTACTACTCTGAGGCATTTAAAGAAGACCTTCAGCGAGGTGCTTTCAAGTCCGTTTCATCTCCAGACGCTGGAAGTGATAACAGAGGATAGTTACACGGGGTGAAAGTGGTAATTTTTTTTGATCATGCTCATCATCGAGTAAACGTTCCAAAATTGGCTGCATACAAGATTATGGTGCATTTGAGCAAATTCCCGAGAGGCGTCTGCCTATAGCGTTACCATCAAGCTGGCGGACAGCGGTAAACTTGTCAAAAATAGGGGTGAACTTCTTCATTAAGGTAAAATAACGCCATTTGCACCATTCTTTTGCTTAATCAAAAGAAATCATAAGGCAAAAGGACGTACAGTTAAATGACATAAATATATATATTTTTTCATACACAATTTTTTTAAATGCAAAGCTACATTTTTCATTACTGATTTGTAAAGAGTGGAAAATTTCAGGTCCGAATATGACTTTAACCATGACCTTGAACTTGACCTTCAAGGTCATTCCCAGATCAAAGTTTGTTTGTAAAATCAACCTATCAAAGCCAAATTATGTGTATGGTGGGTTTTCGACGTCGCTGATTTCGAATCTGAAATCCCAGTCCGTCAGCTCAATGGTAACGCTCTAGGCAGACGCCTCTCGAGAATTTGCTAAAATATATCACAATGTTGTTTGCAGCCAATTTTGGAACGTTTACTCGATGATGAGCATGACCAAAAAATTACCATTTTCACACCCTGTAACTATCCTCCGTTATCACTTCCACTGGCGCTTGCCTAGAAACATGATGAAGTTCAGGAATTAAACTTAATACGATATACTCAGTCCATTTTCAGGATGACGAGCAAAATCCCGCTCAATCTCTCCTACTATTATGTTACGTCTAATACGTCAAATATTTGTTTACAATGTTAAATGAACTATCAACTGTTGTAAGAAGAGTAGGGAAATAACACCACACTTGGAGAATAATGTCTATTTGACTCAGAGTGAGAAATAAGCTAAAAACGTATCCATTTTTTGCCGTTGCAGATGTTGTCCCAACAGTAACATAAATGTCTTAAGATATTCAAGGTCACAAGTCACTAAAATCATTTTTTATCTCGATGTATTGAATCACTAAAATATCTATAACTATTAATTATCAATAAATAATAAAAATTTTGTAACAATGTTTAATTGTTAAGCTGCTAAAAAGATTTTTCAAGAAAGTAATCATTTGTAAGAAAAACTACTTCTTCAAAATAAACAATTGGCCCGAAAAACCTTCATGGCTTACCGCTGGCCGTTCGCCACGCTCTATCTTAAAAACGGTTTAAAAAAAATCGAACAAAATTGTTCGCAAATTGTAGCTCTACAATTTTTATAATAGATGTTAATATCATTGGAATTATGGAAATATTTGCAAAAAAGTGATTTTTGCAACCTTTTACCTTGAATATCTTAAGACCCGGCTTGCAATTCAGTGTAACATTATTTAGAATGCTAAACTAAGGGTTAATTCAGTTTTTAGCTTATTTTGACTGTATTAAGACACGACTGAATTCTACGGGGGTAGTAGCAACACAATATTTTTTGTTTTATTTTAGTTTTGTATTGTGTTTTTCGTTGTGAAAAATTGTTGCATTTTCAAATTGTATTTATGACCTAAGTTCGCAACTTTGGATTTATAGAATTGTCGTTTCTTTGGTAATTTTGATGTTCATTGATACGTACATTTAGAGGCCAAGATGTTTGTACAATATAGTATTTATTACATTTGGACGAGATTTTGTAGAGGCATTTATTGTTTTGAATGTTGATATGACATTGATTCAGTTACCTACTTTCTGACAGACTATGAAGTTGCTTTGTAAATCATCCGCCACATTTAAATCTTACGTTTTCTAATAACTGTTTTTTAAAACAAAAGCCAAACAAGGAAACCTTCCATGAAATTCATTGCTCCATCCGTTTCCTCGAACAGACATTTTTATCTTATTTTTGAAAAGCCAAGCTCCAGCAAGACGTCAGCATTATTCTTAATAAATCCTCAGGCGAAAGGACCCCCCGACTCGCTGAACAACTTTATATCAAACCCGAAAATTTCGCAAGCCCCCGCAACCTCAGACAAAGAGCTGTCGTCTCGCTAAAAAGGACGAGAACAGGGAGTCGAGGATATCTGAAACAAATGACTGTGAAATGGCAAATGGATTTGCGGTCAAAAAGGGTTGAACCTGACACTGCACTTCCCTTCTAGACTTCGAAATTAAGTTCTGTTTTCGACGGATTTTAATTATAATTGATTCGACTCGATTTGATTGTTTGCCTACGTCTCGGTGGAATTGTCGAAACTCACTTGTTCGCTGCCGCGGATTAATATTCTTGTTTGAGAAGAGTCCCTAAAATACTTCTAATATTACTATATATATATATATATATATATATATATATATATATATATATATCTAAAAAGAATTCTTATTTTGTCTAAATATTTGCAAAATGAAATGAAATTATCATATTTTATTTTGTTGGTATGAAACATTTATTGGGCGCACCTTGGCACTAAAATCGACTGGTTTGCCGTCACTGCAAACGGCATGACGCTTGACGCTCTCATACCACCACTTACGACTCCCTTGTATGTAGGTGCGCACGTGGACTACACGCTTCGTTGCTTCTCTGTATAAGATGCCTATTTCTACCGGACTATAGTATTCTTATCACGTTTAGAGCTTGTATGCACGCTTTGTATTTCTGAATATTATTGTTTTTACAGTGCTTGCAAAAATTCCAGTCAGTGATATTATTATTGAATCGAAATATTAGTGAGTGACGATTAAATATATACGCTCAACCGCTGTTTTTTATTGGTTCATATTAATTATAAATTCTTATATTACTTTGAATGTTACACATCTACCGAGCATGCCGTGACCTCCAACTTTCTTCGTCAGTATTTATTAGTTCAAAATAAACAATTTTCATTTGTGTATGTCTTCTTGCAGCTAATTTCGAATTTTTTTAGTTAAATTATAAGTGACTTGCTATTGTTTATTATTAATCGCTATTTGTCTTCATTGCTTCATCCACTTTGTTTCTCGAGCATCTTGTTGGTGATCAGGTATCTCTGCACCCCACTACAATAGATCTTCTGATGTTCTCCTTTCATTTGAGTTTTTGTTTTCTGTTAAAGTAAGGACCACTTTTTTACGTTCATACTTTTCTAATTTTGTTTCTTCTTTTACTGTGCATTTATCAATTTAATTTAATTTAACATTAATTTATATGTTTCTCTTCTTGGTGGTTGCCGTCCAGAATTTGCAAGAATTCAAGTCTTGTTTCAGTTAATTTCTAAACCTTTGTCCTATATTTTTCCTCTAGTTTTCAAAGCATATCGATCTTCTTCATGCTGTGCGAATATCAGTTGATTATTGGCGAAGCTTAAGCTTAAGCGTTCATTTCTAATTGATATCGCCATATAATTGCCTTTACTTGCTTTGAAATTGTATATTAGCTATTTTCCCACCTTAACTGACACTGTATTGTTTTCATTTATTTCTTCTGATCCACTGGTGAGGATCGAATCTCCAATTCGGTCCAAATATTTCCTGTTAACAAAACTAAAGTGATGACTAATCTCGTCTTGGAAGTGAAATCAAAATTCGTAGACAACTAAACAGCAGAATTGTCTTGAAAAACGACCCTAGGAGGAAATGGAGGAAATGCGTTTAGTAGATTGCAGGATGTGTTCAATCTAAAGAGGAAAACCTTCAATCAGTGCATCTGCGCTGTACTGATCTACGGTGCGGAGACTTCAAACACTGGCTAAAAACGTTAATAAAAAAAGTTTATGCTGGGCATCATTTTGAAGGGTAGGATAATAAATGAAGTGCGAGGAAGTTCTACAAATCAGGATGTCATAGACCACATAAAATGACGGTGAACAAGCGAAGCTTATATAATTTTATACAAAATGGATGAATGGTATTAAAATAATATGGACAAATTGGGTAGCTGGTGTTCAGAACAGAAGAAAGTATATACATTTCGAGCAAACCTGTGCCTTTAATGAGGTTTTCCAAATTGAGTTGATTTATAGGTGTTTTTGAAGTCCACAAGCACCAGCAGTATAAATCGGTTTTTGACATCTTTTTATTCAATTAACTGTTGGTTGCACTTAAACATGGTCTGTGGCGATCTCTCTGCCGTGAATTCTGCTTGATATAATAGGGAGCAGGTGATGTAAATTTTTAAACAATTAAACTTATTAGAGAAACTGGAGAAAATATTTGGCGTTACAAACCAAAACAACTACAATACACTTAATGTAGTACTTTGTAGTTTATCTAATATTTTTACCCCACTGCGGCGTAGCCCAAAAGGAAGGTTATGTGTTTGACCTGTATGTATATATTTGTATTTATTTATTTCTTGTGAATTACAACACAACTGCTGGAAAGAGTGAATATTTCAAATCCTCCAAATCTAAATCAGACCCCCCTTTCAATGGAAATATAAAATGTACGCAATAAGGAAATTAATCATTAAGAAGTGCGTAAAGGCAAAAGAAACTGATATAACTAAGAACATTTACTGCTAATTTGATATATACATGGTAGCACTAAAAAATTCCAGATAAAATTTGAAATAAGAGAGCTTTGTTCAAATTTGAAACACCTGAAAGAGTTGTCTTCAGAATTTCATGTGGCTCTCTTAGGTACGATTTTGTTATAAAATGAGATCAAACAAATTCTGATGTTACAGAGATCTCATTAAAGTTATAAGGGAAATCCTAGGAAAAACCTTATGAAATATCCCGATACAAGGTTGTTCAAACGGACATCACCATTATTAATTTCATCCTTGATTCACAGCCCCAGAAAAAAAAAGTCTTGTGCATCGGACCGGACCTATGTAGGCTTATGTTTTTGGGGTCGCTGAATCCGAATCCGGGGTCAGGTTCAAGGTCAAGCCAAGGTCAAATCCCCAAAATCTAATCAAAAAAATGTGAAAAAATTCATATAAGTGTTTTAGGGGTCGCTGAATCCGAATCCGGGACTTTATTTTTTTTTGTGGGGCTGTGGTTGTTAACCAGCAACAGCTGAATTCTACAGAAATACTAGCAGTACAATCCTTTCATTTAATAATAATAGCTGCCTTTTGTATTGTGTTCTTCTTTGTGTGATATGGTTGAATTTTGAAACTGAATGTTATGATCCAGGTTCCAGGCATGATCACAAAATTTTTGATTTTCCAGTTGTCGTTTCTTTATATAAGTTTAGTGTTCATTTGTTGGAACATTTATAGATTTTCAAACAACTTGGTCATACGTCATTAGATTCGTCTTGATGGCGTGAGAGTCACTGGGTACATACAATTCTGAAAAAATCATGATGTCAAATTTATTACGCAGTCCGAATTTTTGATTTTTCAGATTTATTTTTCCTTGTTTATTTCTTAGTATATACAGGGTGAGTTTTTTTGATGATCAGTATGGGGATCTCGGAAACTAGCGGAGATAGAGCAATGGTTAAATTGAGAGAGATTTGCAGTTTTACTGGCCCAATTTAATGACACTTTCGAATTTTTGTAAAAATTCATGGCTTACTAGATATTTTGAAAAAACGAAATTCTGTCGATTTAGTCAAATCCCTCTATCTCCTTTGTTTTTGATTTTATAAAAAAAGTGTAAATATCAAAACTGAAGGGAATTGTATCCCGAATATGATTATCATGTCCTCGTTTGCGTGACAACTCTCATTTTTGAGATATGACACAAACTTATGTTTTTTTTTAATGGAAACCATAGTTGGCTATGACCTCAAAAAATCGGACATTTTTAGAGTTTTTCAACGATATAATACTCGATATAGTTATTCATAAAAATAACGGAGTTGTGGGTGCTTTTCTCTCTTATTTTCACTTTTAACGTAGGTAGCCATGAAAAAGGTTGTTTTTACTTTGACGTTTCCTCATTTGAGAGTAATTCTATTAGTAGTGCTGAACTGATAGTCGATATTGACAAGTTTTCGTGATAAAATGGAATATTCTAACGAAGAAAAACTGAATATGATGGAATGTTATATCATATGCCATAAAAATTCAGTTTGTGCAGCTGAGGAATACTTTCATAGATATTTTAATCGTCGTCAACCTGCTCTATGTACATTTAAGAAACTTTACGCTAGTTTACGGAGATATGGATCTTTTACTAAACCTACAAAGGAACGTAATTAAATTAACGAAGCAGCACAAATAAATGTTTTGCCAATGGTAAATCAAAATCCATCTACATTAACTCGTGAGATTGCGGCAGAAGCTGGCACATCTCAACGAACTGTAGTTAAGGTACTGAAAGCGCACAAGTTCCACACGTACTAACTTTCAGTTTCTCAAACTTTGCATGCTGGTGACGAACATCGACGTATTTTGTTTTGTACATGGTTTAGAGACATGTGCCTTGATAATCCACAGTTCCCATTAAAAGTGTTATAGTCAGATGAAACTAGATTTATTAACTGCGGTATGTTCATTAGACACAATGAGCATATCTGGTCTAAAGAAAACCCTTTCTCCTTTTAGAACAAAGACGACCCCAGATAAAATTTGATTTTAATGTTTGGTGTGGTATCATAGGGTATACTATTCTGGGGCCTTTTATCTATGACGAATCACTTACTAGGGAGCGCTACTTGCATTTCTTGCAATACACTTTTCAAGACATGTTCCATAATTTGAATTTGAGAACTCGTTTAGAAAGTGAGTGGTTCCAACATGATGGAACAACTGCTCATAACTCGTTATTAGTAAGACAACACTTAGATAATATCTATCCAAACTCCGGATAGGAAGAAATGGCCCACGCGAATAGCCACCCCGGTCTCCCGATTTGGCAGTTATAGTTAAGGGAGGCGGTATTACAAGCAATTGAAGAAATTGATAGGCGGAAGTTTGTGTCATATCTCGAAAACCAGAGCTGTCACGCAAACGAGGACATGACAATCATATTCGGGATACAATTCCCTTTAATTTTGATATTTACACTTTTTTTATATAAAATCAAAAGCAAAGGAGCTAGAGGGATTTGACTAAATCGACAGAATTTCGATTTTTCAAAATATCTAGTAAGACATGACTTTTTACAAAAATCCGAAAGTGTCATTAAATTGGGCCAGTAAAACTGCAAATCTTTCCCAATTTAACCATTGCTCTATTTCCGCTAGTTTCCGAGATCCCCATACTGATCATCAATAAAACTCACCCTTTATATAATCCCACATACTAAAATCGCTTTTTTGAACTTATTTTTTGTGATTTGTCCTTTTGTGTTTCCATGTAACTTCACGTCGATGTTTGATGAATTAGAGACAACTAGTTGTGCTCTTATAAGGCAAGTATAATCCAGATTTAGAGTGAGTGTGGGTGAAACCGTAGAGCACAGCGAGTTAATAATACATGGCAGAATTGTATAATATATGCGTTAGAATGTGCCTTGCCTCACAACAAAAGCAGAATTTTTTCATAGCAAATATTTAACACTCACACAACTCAATCTTACTGGAGTGACAGTTACAATTCAGGTAATGCATAATGTGTATTACTTATAACAAAAAATACAATGGCAGGCTACGACTCAAGTACCTAGTCATTCGCATGATGGAAACAAAATAAAAAGAAATCCCTTCCGAATGATAAGAACGTCTAACAAAGAAATCGCATGCATCCCACTGTTTGTTAAACTACTCACTCAAACCAAACTAAACATCACACAAGTACAATACACGATATTTGTTTAGCGAGAAATTAAACAGTTTCTGGTCGTCTATAAAAAGCGTCGCTCGTTTAACATCTACCAGACATCGCAGGCTATCCGTCTTTTTTTGCCTCGTTTGTGCCGATCTATATAAACACAAAGAACGAGGCCGTTTAATGGAACCAATTTGATCAATAGATGTATTTATGGTTTACAATAAAAAAAGGACGATTTGTCATCAATTAGATAATGAATGGTGGTCTGTTTTGATCGTCGGAATTTAATTGGTTTATTTATTGGGGTCTTTAATTATGTAATTGGTGAATTAGAGATTCGGGGAATGCCTAATAGACTGGGGACGGGATTAACAGTTCCCAAATTTGTAATAGAAAGGTTCTATAATGAGGAACTTTATTGTTGAAATTTGTGACCTTAATAGTGACTTTTACGAACGAGTTAAAAGCATCTCATCAGCCGGATTTATTTTAATGTTTCGCAGTGGTAATAAGCACAATAGGGAGTATTCTTACCAACTAGATTTTATGAGTACCTTTCAACTCCAACAGCGCTCTTGTTGTCTATCAGTGTATGTTTTAGTTTTGTGTTAATTTGTGGAGGTTAGCTGGGAAGCTCAATTTTCTCATTTTTCAAATAAATAAGTTTGGAAGTGATAGCTTGCCTTGTTTTTCGACCACATGATAATGAGCGTTCCGCTTTTTTGCTCGGCTAGCAGAAGCTCTTTCCAACAAGGATTCACATTTCAAGACGGAGCCCGGAGTTATTACTCGTTATGTAGCTCCTCCTTTCATCAACATTTTAGTATTGTCTCATACTGAATGCTTGGGTTGCGGGTTTACCTAACTGATGAAAGTTCTCCAGTAGAAACAATATACTGTCTTGCGTTGGATAGTAAAATCTCGTACTGATAGTTGTTTTGTTAGGTTGTAGTTAACCTACGAATTCTTCTAGTGGAACAGCGCGCGGCTTTGCTCACAGTACTATTCCCGGTTTGGGACTCAATGAACTAGTTTTCTCTGAAACTCCTAGATGTCGGTATTCATTCCGCGATGAGATCCTGGTTAGTGTTCATTAAACGATACCGATTAACTAACTTGAAATTTCATTTGTTTCGAGACGTTCGGACCGACTGACCGACACCACACACTGACTCGATCTTGAAATAACCATCCAATTCAGTTCTCTGTGTAAGAAACAGGGACCAGGGAATATATTAAGTCACTTCTTTTATAAAAAATCAATAATAACTTGGTAATAAACCAATATGTATTCGAGTAACTAGAAGCGAAAGCAGAAAGCTACGAGAATTATGCGAACCGACCTGAAGAGGGCAGATGTGACTCTGCCGAAACGTCGTCATTTTACCATCGATCCCGGCAGGGATCAGTTATCAACTACGCGGATGAATTCCCGGAAACCACCTAAAACATTTAGTGCCCGCCAAAACTTAAAAACAAATATATATATATATATATATATATATATATATATATATATATATATATATATATATATATATGAACTAAGCTAGGTTCCGGGTGAGAACCGCGTCTGAATTTATTGAATACTCGACGTTTCGACTCCTGCTTCGGAGCCATTATCAAGAGACAAAAGTGAAAAAGAGTTTCAGAGTCTAGATCGAACTCGGGGCCTCAATCTGCCTACTCCCCAAGAGTCACTAGGTAACTGAACTGTAACTGAATATATATATATATATATATATATATATATATATATATATATTGTCTTGCGTAAGAATGACACCTCGAAGACAGTACTTGACATACGTTAGAAATTAAAATGAATATCATACAAAAAGGGAACGTGTCGTTAAATTTTCATATTATAACCGAATATAGACTTATAGATGGATACACATTAAGTAAATAAAACATGTCCTTTGTTTACATCGATTTGTTATCGTAATATACCAAGTATCTTTACCACTCAATCGAGGCACTGATGTATTACATACAGCTGATACTTTTATACCCTCTAAATAACATTATTGAATAAAATATAGGTGGTCCAGAGTCTAAAGCGGACGGCTGCAAATCCAAAGTTGGCGGGTTGGAAACCGAGAAAAACTATACATTTTTTAAATATTATGTCATTATTAATTAATTTTATGTACTATTTTCAGTTCACGTAAAATGAATAAAACTCATTTTAATATAAGAACTTAAAATTTTTAAATTGTTGCTACCGTTGAATGTATAGGAATATAAATTTATTATTTTGTATACTGATACTTTTATACCCTCTAAATAACATTATTGAATTAAATATAGGTGGTCCAGATTCTAAAGCGGACGGCTGCAAATCCAAAGTTGGCGGGTTGGAAACCGAGAAAAACTATACATGTTTTAAATATTATGTCATTATTAATTAATTTTATGAACTATTTTCAGTTCACATAAAATGAATAATACTCATTTTAATATAAGAACTCAAAATTTTTAAATTGTTGCTACCGTTGAATGTATAGGAATATAAATTTATTGTTTTGTAAAAATGTTATGTGTTTATAATGATGTTAGCTCAGAATAAAACGGACTTTTTTTGACATCTTGTCTTATAATACTATTCAGATGAACAAAACTATTTACAAACACTTACTCAATATCTAAACGTATATTTCGTTGCAGATATATTTATATTAAGAATTAAAGTACGCTGAATACTTAAGTCGTAAAAAAATAGGTACAATTATTATATACTGTGAATTTAGAACATCTGGAAATCCTTAGGTCACTTAGAAAAAAAATGTAGGAACACTCTTAACTCACAATTAAACCTAAATTATACTCCGTTATACTTGGTTATGATATAGATCTCCTTTTGTTTAAATACATTGCAATTTGCTCCATCTATGATGTGACAAAAAATTTCTAATAATTTGACTTTTACTCTATGGTGCTTCTGTACATAATGTTCTGTCTATAATGACAGTTTGTCTTGTCATAACCTTCACTTTGTTACATATTTTTACACCTCGTTTATAATTTGAAGATTCAATAATCTTAGAATACTTAATGCCTGGGGGACGATCTTCGATCTTTCTTCTTATTAAATAAGTTAAATTTTCCAATCTATAGTTACAATAAACAATAATTTGGATAAATGATTTGTAGTCTTAAGTTTTTTGTACATATA
Source organism: Octodonta nipae (assembly GCA_034190945.1). Taxonomy (NCBI): domain Eukaryota; kingdom Metazoa; phylum Arthropoda; class Insecta; order Coleoptera; family Chrysomelidae; genus Octodonta; species Octodonta nipae. The sequence goes on from CM067216.1 coordinate 53,800,107, forward strand.
TGAAAGAATAATTAATATTTTATTTGATAGATTAGTGTGAACAATGTGACAAAAAATTTGTAGCTCAACTCTGAACATGGGTCATGAATAACCCTGAAACTAGTAAGTTTTGTCAACAACAAGAACATTTTTTGAGAATAAAAAAATATTTGTGAGTTTTTGGACCTATTATCTCCAGACCATTTACAATTATTATAACTCACCTGAAATTTATATCCATTACTCAGAATGACACAAAGAAAGAAACATAGAGACAGTGACATAACGAGAGGAGGGAAGTATATGTCGTAAGAAGAAATAGCTTCCATTATTCACTCTCAAATTAATGCCGCTCTTTTTTTATCTGGAACCCATTTTTTTCAGCGGGTTTTCTAATATAAATGAATGTATTAAGTTTATAATTTGTCACTATATAAGCTCTGGAGACGCAGACACCTTTTGCTAAACAAATCATTATTTCAAAGCTACCATGGTCAGAGTTCTGCAATGTATGTACACCGAGAAGTTACATAAATCACAATGTTTCAATCAACATTGATTGAAATAATAACAAAATCTTTTAAATTTTATTTCCATTTTAAGAACTGATTCAAAAATCACTGAAAATAACTTATTTTACTATAAAGCGGCCAAATTTTTAATTATTGTCACATTTTAAGTAGTTTATATAATAATGTTCAAAAAATAGCTAAAAAAATATTTGTTAAAACTATACATTAGTCAAATGTATAGTTTTATTCAGGTTAGTGATCAGGAAGCTATGCAATGTGAAAATAGGTTGAACAAAAAAGCAAAAAGCTATATGAATAATTTAATGTTAAGTTAACTAAGAAGCTTATCTATCTATCTAACATGAGATGAAGAAGAAAAGTTTTTTGTATTATCTAGGCCGAATTGAATACTATTTCAGCTTGTACTAGTACAGAATTAAAAGTATACTTATAAATTGAATTTACACCAGCAGAATTTTCAACTGAATGATAACACCTGCCGACAAATTAAAGTATCATGTCTATAAATCTTTCTAGCAATAAAAATTTGTGAAATAGACAATCTGCAATGTGAAATTGACAATCTGTAACCTATCGAGGGCTTGTTACTGTGACAATTTTGATACACAACGTGTAAGCTTTGGTACTGTTGTAGAATTCGTTAGTAAGGTGAACCAAATTAGTTATAATGAACGTAAGTTTTAATTAATAAACGGTCATTTTGCGAACTATTTTCCTTGGTCTATCGGAATTTCTTCTAACGTTTCCTCTGCAACTGTGTAGGTTCTAAATACCTTTTAGGATACTCGAGTTGAACAGGCATGTTAATCTGAAGCTGGTAGACCCTGTAACTCGTCCTTAGAAGTTTCCTTTGACTTCCATCTTCTTGAAATATTTGATCTCGCAAACAAATTCAGAATATCCCTTATATTTATACCCTTAACCGGTCATGCCTTGCCTTGTCGGTAATGCGTAGTGGCAGTGGTTCAAGAAGAGGTCTCCAAACTTTTTAACTCGGAGACTTGGCTCGCTAATTATAATTAATAATATAACCACCAGACCACAGATCAGAAACTGCTGAAATGGAAAGAGAAGCCCCTTCATGGAAGACATATAAATGACGTCAACCAAGATTATGTCGACAGTGCAGCGTCGAACTACTGGTTGATCTCTGGTGATATGTTTCCTGAAACGGAAGGCTTTATATTGGCAATCCAAGATCAAGTAATTCCAACTAAGAACTACCTAAAGTACATCGTTAAAGACCTTTCTATTAACAACGACAGATGCAGATATTGTTGTCAAACATCTGAATCTATCCAGCATATCACAGGAGCTTGTCAAGCGTTCGCTGCAACTGAATACAAAGAATGACACGATGCTGTGGCAAAAATACTTCACCAGGAACTAGCACTGAAACTTGAATTATCGCAGTCGGTAACATTACCATACTATAAATATAAACCAGAATCTGTTTTAGAAAATAACAACTACAAGCTGTACTGGGACCGCACGATACTGACCGATCGGACTGTTGCTCACAATAGACCAGATATAGTTTTGGTAGATAAAGTCTCTCGGAAAACAACTTTAATCGACATAGCAATTCCTAACAACAATAATATAAATATCAAGCAGGCTGAGAAAATAACCAAATATACAGATTTGGAATTTCAAATAAAGAATCAGTGGGACATGAACAACACACGAACTGTACCAATTGTTATGTCAACGACTGGACTAGTCCCAAAACATCTATTAAACAATTTAAAATACATCGGTCTGGACGAACATCTTTATAAACAAATGCAAAAAGCCGTCCTGTTAGCGACAGCCCGGACGGTCAGGAAATTCATGGGAGGCTGCCGCCACGACTCCCACCACGGGCCTGAAAACCTGGCAAGGGCTCCCACAGAGCTAAACCCTTTTGATATCTAGGATATCTGGGGTTTAGTGAATTTTCTCCTAAAGGCACTCATAGCGTGCCTTAGAGGGAGTGTGATGCCATACATTGTATGGACAAGTCGGGATAATTCTTGTTCTGTATGCCGTCTCTAGAATTTTCTTTTAAACCAGTGCTCTTCCTTGTGAATTACATTTGTCTGCTCCCAGTTGATGTTATGGAATGTGGAGCGGTAAGGCACTGGTCGAAAGACTGATGTTCTCACCGATGGCTTTGGTATCACGCGTCGGAGAGTGTTATACCATGATTTGTTAAGTTTTGGTCTTTCTTCTTTCTAAATATAATAGTACTTCAAGTTTGATAGCGAGTAACATAGTATCTGAAGATCAACAATATCCGATTTCATTAAAAATACGAATAGAGTAGTAGGTACAGAGAAAACGATTACTGCCAAAACTATTCTCAACAGCTCTCTCATTTTTGATGAAGTCTCCGATCTCAAAGTTCATTAATAGCACAATTAAAAATTGAAGGACCAAAGACCTCATAGTGAGTGTACCGACAAAATACCATCCCCAAATTAATCACTTTCCCATTGAATGACTGGCCAAACGAAAAATTGTAACAAAAGATACTTGATTACTCGTTTGACTAACACTGGTTACATCCTTTCTCGCATAAACTTGATCATTAATCGCGATACCCATTGTCAGAAGCTTAGTTTGCCTAAATTAATGCCGCACACAATGGACTAAAAGAATAATTAATGGACTGCCTCATCGTTTTTGAAGGACTCTTTTAGAAAATCAAAGAGAATAAATAATTGCCTTCCTCAAATACGAATGCTTGGAAACGGTTGAATGTTGTTGCGGGATTTATTCAAGTCGACTCGGACGATGTTAAGTGAAATCATGAAAATAATCTTTTGAAGTTGGCAATCTTTAGATCTGAAACGTTTTTCATGTAAATCTGTACAGCATTTATAAAGCTATTTGATTTGGTTTTTGTTTGAATTCACGGCGGAAGAAGAAGGCACGGGATACACCACCGTATTTTTTCAAACTAACACGAAATATAATTATTTAAATTCGATTTATACTCCCTTTCAGACTTTGTAACTTTCGACTGTTCTTGACACATGTTGCTCTTCAATTTTTTAATTTTAGTTTTAATTTCCTTGTAGTCCGCTTCTCATTATTTTTTTGTAGTGGCGAATGACGCTTAGACTTGTCTTTGTAAGAAGAAATGATCGTGATGTTTTTCCTCACAATACATGTGTAAAAATTGTGCTGAGTAGGTTTCATAATCATTGGGTCAGCGGTCAGAAAAACAAAAGTTTTTGACTGATTGCTCGCCCAAAGTGAAGAAGGAACTGTATCCTGTTGAACTACCTGAACTTGAGATGCTACTTAATTACCTTTCTCCGTATATCACTACACAAGAAATAAAGCTAGTTTCTTGCACATCTTCCAAATGACGCCAAAGAAAGACTTACAGAAATGAGAAAAACAGCACATGCTCATCCCGTTAAAAACGCATGACTTTCCAAGAGTAACTACGCTGAATTAGTAGTTCAGAGCAGAATACAATAAACCTTAAAAGAATTCCACAAAAGAGAAATTTCAATTACAACCAGAATTGAAAGGGAGAGGAAATGCCACTCTAGTCATATTGAAAGCGGCGAATAACATATTTTTATGGACTAGGTACCTAAGATACAGCAGTAGACAGAACTTATAGATAAAAGAAGTATCACAACTCATTTTGCTCATTATTTAAACTTTGGAGTACAGAAGATCATCTGATGTCAAGAATCTTAGACATTTTGGCAAAACATTAAATCTACGAAACTTGTAACAGAACATTGCCTAGTAAGTTTCAACGTCGAAATCTATTCTCCAGTATGCCATTAGAGTAATTTCTCTAAATAATTAAAGAGATGCCATGTCATATGGAGACGACAGATCGCCAATATCTAGCACCGGTACTGATGAACTTCGGCAAACAACCTCAGCACCGGCATTCGTGATATCATTACAGGGGTGGGGCACTATAGCGGATTCTCGTTCATCTAAACACTCATCCACTGAGTTCACAAGAGTAGCTCGTTAATTCACTAGCACTGCTATCCGTACATCAAACAATTTCAGTTGTGAGGAAATGTGGGGCCATCCCGGCAGAACACGCAATATTTCAATTTGTCTTGCTATTTTTCGTCAGCATTTGCAGATTTTTATTTTCTTGACAATTTTTCGCACTGTTAATACATTTTTCCTACCAGCGAAAAACCAGAATCTATCAATCCCTTGCATCAAATCGCCCTCTTGAAATTCCATACCTTTGGTGGATGAGACAGATTTTCAAAATTCACTTCATTAAATAATATTATTACCTAACGAAAGCAAAAACGGTAGAAATGGGATATGCTAAGTGTTTACATAGGAAACCGGTGGACTGGGGTTCCATCACTGCAACGGTTTTTGTAATATAAAAATATAAATTATTTTATATATCATTGAAATTTGGCGCGATTGAACAGATTACGTGGTGACTCTTGACCAATGAGAGCTCGGTATGGCTGAGCACGTGGTAATTAGAGCGCTTCAAGGGGTAGCTGCTTATCTATTACGTCATAACCTGTCTGTAGTACAATACATCCACTGTCACTCGTGTTTCCTACCTCTGACTCTATGGCCTACCTGTCAACTGTCAATGTTCCGTGCCATCGTTCTATGCCATACGTCAACGCCCCAACTCTACGGCCTACCTGTCATTGTTCCGTCGTTCTATGCCATACGCCCCCACACCAACGTTCCGTCGTTCTATGCCAAAGCCCCATCGTTCCGTGTCAACGCCCCTGTCAGCCGAGGTCATTGACCCCCAGGCGATTACGTAATATGACACGTGCGGATGAGCATGGGCGGTGTCATCTTGGTTCTCAAGTGGGGGACGTGACCTTCAGAATTTTCCCAGGCTCAAGTGGGGCCACCCCTGCCAATGGATCAGTAATATCGTTTATACGCGCAAAATGTGTCGGTTGCTGACAGAATAAAATGATTATATACATCATACATGCTAAAATAGGGTACGAAACCAACGTGGGTGGTCATCCGCACGAACGACGGACATGTGCAACTGCAGCCTTAAGTCTATGCTTTACCTGGATCGCTAAGGAGTGACTATTCTCCAGGATTTTCAATATAATTTAAAATTCACATAAACACATTTTTTTATTGATACATATTATTATTAGGGTGGGCAGGTGATAGAAGATTAAATTAAGAACCTCCTTCACTTAATGCCTCGTCTATAAGTTCGTCCAGAAAAATGTTTCTTTCAGGGACCAATATCAAATGAATTTAAAAATTAACAATAATGAAAACCTAACTTATATTTATCATCTTTTATTTTGTTTTCCATTAGTTACATCTTCCACACGACCGAAGCAGCAGCGTTTTATCTCAAAAAATTACACACTTCATAGCCCCATTGTTTGTCTTTTTGTCAGCCAATTCAACGTCAACGATATTAATGTACAGCTTGTCACAGTTCGTGCGAAGTCTACTTCTATCGTGAACAGACGCTTTTTTACAGGTGACAACCATAAAGTTTTTTATTTATGAAGAGCACGCCTTTACTCTGGAGCATCGTTTCGGTTACTTATATTGGAAAAGTTCTTGGAATTGAACCCCAGAAGTCGAACTTTTTCACTTTCGCATGTCGCAGGAGAACATAAAATGTAAGTTAATGGTCATGATAAAATTCATTAGAGCGAAAAAAATCGCAGTTTTAAGAAAATTATGGCTCCATGACTAACACTATGAGTCTGGTTTAAGTTGAGATGCCACTTTTAACTGTTGTCACAAAAATTGAGGAAAAATTGAAATTCATATTTTTTTAAACATCAATTTAAATGTGTTGATTTTAATCAAAACCATATGAGAATGCGTTAGATAATCCGGTTCCATACGCAACAGTGACGAGTTTGCCCTTTATTTCAAGTGATACTGTCATTTCGAAATTCCATGCGTACTGTGTACTTATCTTCAATACTATTTTTACTAATAAAAAATGTCTCACTCTGGATATTTTTTGGTATTAGTTGAAGCTAACGATTCTGTTTTCATTTAGTTGAACTACTGTGGCCTAACATACGAAGAAACTTACTGACACTTATGGTGTTTACATCACAATCTTCCTCAATATGCTGTTTATAATTTTGTTTTGTTTTTTTTAGTTACCTTCATTCGTTTAATTCAGCATTCTCACTTTTGTACACCCCTGATGGTCCTCATTTGTTGACATTAAATTTATGTTGAAATCAGCTACATGTAGTGTATCACACAATAAGCACATTTATCAACAGTTCTGAAAGGTTGTGCTGCAATATCTTTGATTTGTCGTTGTTTAACCGCAGTTTATTTCTCATCTTCATCTGTTATCCTTTTTCTTTAATGTAATTAGGGTATTGATTGCTTCTATTTTTTGTATGTAAGTCGAATTAATCATTGCCTTCATTGAACTGGTTCAAAGTATTAATAACTTTTTTCATTAAACAGTACCATAGCACTCGTTTTGTAGCCTCATTTTTCTACTTTAATTTTGACTCTTCTGTATTTCTATCCACCTTTTTAAATAAGTTCTAGTTCCAAATGAAAGCTCTCACCATACCGTACTCCTATCAGTATTGTTATTATTTCGGGGTGTCGTACAAAATTATTTCGATTGCAAATCAAACTAGTTATTTACTCACGTATCGTAGTCAACATACAATAAATTCCAAAACTACCAAACTGAACACTTCAAATGAGAACTATCTCGTCTTCACTTAACTCCACAAAACTGTTCATGCCTATTTGTTACCCCCATCTTGTTTCTGGAATTCATTCGATGCATTCACCTCCTTTCTATTTCACCTATTGCATTTTTCACAGAACTATCGACAATCTGTTTTGTGCCAGTCTGCTATTGCTTGTCTGATCAATTTTTGCTGTTTTAGCTACATGAATGGTATAGTGTAGAGCATGTATTAATCGCCGACACCTTTCTAAATAGGCCGCGTTAAAAATGAACTTTGTAACGAAGTTAAATGCAATGGTTTTCAAACCTATTTTTGCTAATTTACGATGAGGTGCCAATATATTATCAGATAATTACCACTCAGATAATTTTAACAATTCTCTTTTACAATTTTCCGGATGTGGTGTTTCCCGGAGTTTCTTACCCTGTTTCACATAAGCAATGGTTTCAGTATGGAAATTCTAAACTTTTGATAAATGCCTATACATTTGTTTCGTTCGGTGCAATATAGCAACACTTTGTTTCCAATCATCTTTTGCTTCTGACAATTTATCTTTAAGACGCATCGTTCTTCCTGTCTTTTGTTCTTTATTATTTTCTTATTTTCTTATATATATATATGTACTCGTGTATTCAATCCACTTTCTGTGTTCTAGAACCATACTTCATTACAATTGTTATTATTATAAAACCTTTTATTTCATCAAATACAACAACGAGTGACCGTAGAAATTCAAGTTACAACGTCTACAAGTACATTAAATCTTAACACTCATTCACAAGAGGAAAAGTAAGAAAGAAGATAGATCAGGTAGTAAAACAGGCCACTGCAGATGGTTCTTCCAATAAGGGGGACGACAATACCTCTTGCCTCTAGATATACAATCACCAATCAACAGAAAGATAACTTCAATATTCCGTGTAACTTAAGGCATTGCTCTGAGGGAATTTATTGGAATAAGTTTGGTTGTAGCATCGTTTGCGACCAGCAAGAATACAGGCTTGTAATGATAAAGAAAGTCGGCGTCCATCTTCACCATAGTCACATACATCTCACATAGGTAAACTTCATATAAACACTCGTTTTTCGTGAACGTTATTAACCAAAAATTTAATTATGCAGGAAAACTTAGACAAACAATACATTTAAGCTCTGCAGGCAAAACTAAGCAACGCTATTCATGAGCTTTGAAATATATCAGTTACAGCAAGAAGTCATAATTAAATGAACAGTCATTTATTTCGACTAAAAAGTGTAGCCGAGAAATGAAATGCGACAGTCATTTAGTAAATTCAGATGCGATGGAAAATTAATCTCGAAAATTGGAAGATGAAAGCTACAGAGCTTTTGCAAACTGCTGTCGATCCATTGTAACTCCACTTTAATATTACTCTAGGATTTTGCTGTGAAAGTCTTTTCGCACCATAAAGATTATGAAAGATATAAAACCGCCAAAATTACCTCGCGCTAATTTAGAATACAATTAAAGTTAATCTTCCAAGGATTGTACCGAAGTTCCTCACACAGTCTTTTGTCTTTATACCTCCAGACTAATTTCGTTGATGGATGTTTTGTGGGAATTGTGGAGATGGAAATGCTTCGTAAAAACGTCAGAACGTGGTTTTAATACCACTTTGAATTTTCTCCTGTTGGTTAAGTACAATGAATTGAGAAATTACAACTTTTTTTTCAACTTTTTCATTTATACGAGGCAATAAATATCAAGTGGCAGACTAAGGGATGATTTGGACACTAAACGGGATTTTTTATCAGTCTTGTGCATTGCTAGACTGTATTTGTGCTTAGTGGAAGAGGTTGTTAAAAAATTCACTGGTTTGACACACAGACTTGACCACTTCTCATCTGTTCTGTGAATAAGTACATTTATTTGCCAGTTATTTTGTGTTCCATGATACAAACCTGTGCAGCGGTTAGAACTTAATACTTTTTGGAGCCCAGCATTCGCGCGAGGGTTTTTATTTTGGACGACAAGATTAATTTATTTGTCTTCTAAACGTTGTTTGTGGCATATTCTTGATTACTTTTATGTTTTTTGGGCAATAACACCACAATAGAAATAAAACGACGTATATAGCAGGAATACCAAACGTGGCTTTATATTTATTGATGTAGATAAATATAAAGCCATTGACAACGAAGTCAGAATAGACTTTGAAACGTTTGGTATTCCTGCAATATACGTCGTTTTATTTCTATTGTGGTGATATTGCCCAAAAAACATAAAAGTAATCAGGATTAATTTATATTATATTTATCATAATAATATAATCTTCGAAATTTTCAAATTGTCTAAATTATCACGAAATCATTTACCATTAAGCCATTTTTCATATTTGGAAACAGAAAATCTCCTATGAAGGCAAATCTGACGAACATAGTGCTAGAGCAAACAATTCGAAACTTATCTCATTGATTTTGACTGTCTTTTTCTTGTAGTAGATTTTTCTTTCTTTCAGAAAATAAGAAACGAAAATAATTTAACAGGTATGCCTGCCTGGCGACTGCCACTGGAGCTGATTGTCCACTTAGGATCAAATCTTTTGACTGTTGCTTCATCTAAGGTATCAAGTGCTTTACCTATATTTCACTTATTATTAAGAATCATGGAAGAGTTGTCACTCAATATACGGCCTATTCTGGCGAGCTCATCTTATTTGGTCAGCGATTGCAATATTCATCTTAACAGCTCGTTTGGCAACAAGCATATATTTTACGATTGTAAACGAAATAGACTGGTTCTTCTAAAGTAGAATTTAGCTCCACTATTCAGTATTGATTACTGCTTAACATACTAAACAACTTAGCTTCTTCCAACTAAACTTTTTGGAGCTTAGTACTTTATACCGTAAGTATAAGCAAGCTTCTTACAACTAGGTTTATAAGCTTAGTACTTTTTACCATAACTCTAAAGCAACATCTGTGTTTTTGCACCTCTTACACTAGGCTCGTTGCTTATTTATTTGCAACTAATTGTTTTCGAAACAAAACATACAGTATAATATCGACCACATGTTCATTATGTATTGAAATGAGAAATAATACAAGGTATAAAGCAGTCTCGTTTCATTAAAAAGACTACCCTAGAAAACGCTGATAGATCTGCTGTAACAATACACTTTAGCACATGTAAACAGTTCATCATAATTGTTTTTATACATTAAAGGCTAGTAGTAGTAATGATGCTAGAGTTGTCAGATATTGACCTTTACAATGCAAAATGAGCTCACACTGCAGAAAAATATATGACCCGGCAGAAGACCCAGCTACTGGACAATACCGCATAAGAAGAAACGCTGAACTAAAATTGTACCACAATAAAAACTCAGCTCCTGAGGTGGGCAGGAGACGTCCAAAGATATCCGGACCGCTTCCAGATTAATATGACGTAGAATCAGAATCCAATAGGAACAAGGCCACTTGGATGGACCAAAACTCAAGTGAAAACTTAAAGGTCTACAGCACATAAATGTCAACAACTGCAAGGACGCCATGATTAATAGAACAGGAGGGTAGCGGGTCGTCCATGCAGCTAAAACCCACTTAGGGTTGTATTGCTACATAAACAAGAAATAGTAATAATGAAGTATTTAAGATACAAATTTTTCAGTAGAATATTGTTGACTAAGTATAATATCCTAGACTTTTACAGTCTTTCTGGTAGCATTATTTTTCTAATACGCGAAGAATTATGGCCTTACCAACGGTTAATAAATTGCAGTATTGCTTATTCGTCATCCGCAGCCTCAATCGAAATAGTTATCTTGCGGAATCTCGAACGACAATTATAAGTTGCAAGTTGAATTGCGTGAAATACGAGTGCTTCCAGTTTTATGATGGTCTCTGCGTCGCGCAAACGAGTTTCTGAACTATACGCATGTTTATGTTTCGAGGAATTTATTTATAATTATGTAGAATTACCAGTCGACGACTCTCCGGGCTTACGATTGCATAATGGCTTTGATTAATTGACGAATGACATGAAAACTTTTGCAAGGGAAAAGTTGTTACGAGAGAGTCTGGACGATATTTAACAGTTCGCATGTGAACTGAGAATAAATTACCTAAAAACTAGCTATCAGAAATGGCGCGAAGCAGTCTAGTCCTTTAAGTTTATTATAATGTCCATCAGGTCGAATAGTTGGTTAAAAACAGTGGTTCGAAATAAGGGACTCTACAGTTTGGGATATTATGTCAAAATCAAACACCTTGAACATAGGGTGACATTGGCCGCTGAAAATGGCACTTTGAATATCTATAACTGACTGTGATTGAGTTCTAATTGTTTCATGATTACTTGACAAATATGCATGATCAGTTATTTTGTAGAACCACGCACGATTCCCTTCGACACCACACGATGGTACATATATGCTTGAACAAGAATCAGTTTGCGCCGTAAATGTTTAGGTTGCTTTGACTGTTTTTTGCCTTGTCCAGAAGATCACAACATGCAAAAGGCCCGTGATGTATGGTGTAAAGAGTGGCACATGAACAGAAAAAAGGTCTCATATTTCTTGATGTGCCGAAAAATCAAACAAGTGGTGGTAGTACGACAGCGAAGGTGTCTATATAAGTGACGAAATGCTTCAACGTTTTTCTTTCCTATATTTGATTCTGAATGAATACATGTTCTTAATAACTGTGTTGTTGTCGGTACCTACTTATTTAATAATATATTGTACGCTGCATCTTTTTTCATCCTGTCATGACACACTGATGATTTAAATGCTCAAAGGCACGACTGAATATGCACGAATAAAATCGTCCGGCAATTCTCGGTTCGCCTTCAGATCGGAAGACAGCATCAAACAGCTTGCACAGTTGAAATGGTTCTGCAAATTTGTCCTACTGACGCTACAATTCGCTTGTACAAAAAGATTGATTATGTATGCTTTTTAAGCTTGCACTCACGTTTGCAGCCAACTTTAGTGTCTGAGGGACCAGTGACTTATGGCCTTTGTGACTGAGTGAATAAAAGACAGTGACTGATTGAACGACTGAGTGTGCCACTGACTGATCGAGTTGTCAAGTTACTGATTGACTAAATCATAAAATGACTGAATTCGGGAGTTAATGGGTGACTGAGGAATTAATTGAATGACTGAATAACAGAATGATTGAGTCAGATGTATTATACTGTAGAGCAAATGAAGTAGCGAATTCATGTAATAGCAATAGAAAGAGAGAGAGAATAAGAGGCTCGTTCGTGATTGGTCAGGGTCAGTGGTGACGCCTACTTTTGGTAGGGTAGAACATAGCAAGCGCACCCAGATATTGTCTTTCTCTTTCTATTGTTATTACACTGCCATTTACAGTAGCGCCCACACCTAATTCACTATACAGTATAATACCTTGATGGATTGAGTACATGTAAATGTGGGACTGTCTAAATGACTGAGTCAGGGACTGAACGACTGAGATATGAGTGTATGATTAACAAAAATGAATGAGAGAGTAATTGACCAAGTTACTTATTGTGCCTCCATTAGAATTTGTACTTACATCTAATTTTGCCCAAGTTCTTCGATAGATGATTTCCACTAGCTTTCGAATTATGACATTCACCAACTGTAACTGCGTAGATGAGTTGATTTACCGTGGTATAGGTTTTTATTAAATTTGGAATTGGGATGAGCCAACACGAGATGTCCTAGGCATTGTTGGTAGCTCGTTTCTGACTGACGTCTTTTTGAGGCGACACTCCGAACATACAAGTATAAAATCTCGTTTTACCTTAAGCGTGCGTTCTATTTATGTATCCGCAATGTCACAACCCTATCTTATATCCGGTGTTTCTTTCCTACAATAAATGTTTTTCTATATAATATGCGTGAAATCTCACAAATTCATACGACTTGATTTCTCACAGTTTATCCTGCGACTTCCATAAGAAGGCAACTCGTGGTCCGAACAATTTCTACAAATTCACCTTACTACACATTGATTTTCGCTTATTTACCTTATTTGTTTGTCAGAAATAGCTGTAAAAAGAGGAAACACAAATGAACAACCAAATTAGATCTTTCCCTCCACATCATATTTTTATACACTAACGAATTGTTGTGGTGGTGATTGGTTTTTGATCGAGTGCATATATTTTAGCTGGTTTGTTCCATGTAGGATTACAATTTTAGCATGTTTTCCTATTTCTGTCAATCTCTTTCTGTACCTTGGTGTTTTTTCTGTGATTTCTTCTCTTTTCTAGGTTAGTATTATTTTCTAGGGTTCTTAGAAATCGTTCAGTTTATTGTCGGTATATTCTAATAAAGATGCGAAGACATAAGAAGCCATACGAACATCGCAAGAGCATTAATAGAAAACATCGAAAAGCAACGTGAGACGAATGGCCGTAGAACGACTCCCTAATCGGGAATCGAAAAATCGACTTACACCAGTTACAACATGGATACAGGAGAAACCAAAGGAATCTAGCCTAAAATAAATGGCAGGATAGACATTCATGGCATTGAATAGGGACCCCAAGACCTACCCTATAAAATGTATTAAAAAATATTTTACTCCTTGGATGTATTTTATCTTTTTCAGTTAACGGCATTTGTTTGGTTGTATTCCTGCAGTTGCCCTTGTGGCTTCTCGTATACTATTATATACACGAATATTCAGGCTCGATCTACTATTAAGGAAATTTCTTGACATAATTAACTGTTGTAGTATTACAAAATTTGATCAAAATTTCGAAAAACATAATATTATTTTTGCTTTGTATTTCTATGTATTCAGGTAACTAATTTCTTCACTTCTTTTTCAGGTAAGTGTTGATAATTTGGCATCTATAGAGTTAGGTAAGTGGTTGTTGACAATGCAAAAATTTAATTTACTTACTACGGAATAACAATATCGACGGCGCCGACTCTCCAATACATGCGTGTTGATCTTTTTCGGGAGGCGAATACTTGTCAATCTGCGATTTTAATTTCAATATTTTGTCATATCCTGTTTTGGAAAGTATTAATATCTATAGTCATCCTTGTGTGCTAGAAAAAAAAGCTAAAAAAATGAAATCTCGTCCGAACTTTACATCAACAGCAGGTTACAGTCCGGGAGCCAGTGACATTTTGAGGTCAATCAGTTCCTCTCGGCCAATACTTTGTGAACAGCTTTATTTAGTTAAGTTGGATCATGGGAGCGCCCCAATCCCGTAAAAAAATGTTTTAATTGATTTCCTTCCGGCTGAAAATTTGTCAAATAACAGTTGGAACAATACTGTAACGAAAGAAAAAAAAAACGTAAGCTGGCTGTAACATGGTGAATTCCACGTCAGCAACTGATACGAACGTGATCAAATAAAAAAAAATCATGTCCTCTCACTTAATTTTTTTTTGGTGATTGTCTATATTATTTTTTAAACAAAAAAAACGTCAGCTGGCCATATGTCGGGGAAAGTCGTCAGCGGGATTGGGGCGCTTTCATGCCCCAATCCACCCAAGGTACTCAAGCTGACATTCACGGTGCTCATAGGATAGCTAAAGAAAGCATTCCACGAAGTATTGAACGAGAGGAAATTTTCGTTTAATTCTGTCACTGGCTCCTGAACTATCAGACCCACAATAATGCAAACGCAACAACGCTAAGTGCACTTATGTACTGATTGTTATACATTAGCGGCCATACAAAGTTCGCTTTGTTTATGTTTGGATTTGAGAATAATTTTAATTTTCGTATTATTTAGCGTGATTTTGGTGTTGAAATCAGTGATTATCTAGTGTACGTATAAAAAAACTGTAAGACAATTGTACTTCAGAGCTATATATGCAGGAAAACTTGTTTTTGTACCTTTAATTTAATGCAGATTAACGCTACTATTAGAGCCGGAATATTTGTAAACAAATATATCTGTGTCTCTCTCTATTTTTGTCTCATGTTTCAACCCATGTTTCGTTTGTTCGTATATGAAGGTGACGGGTCCATCTATATTAGTAGTCATTAAGTACAACACTAAACTAATGATAATTTGTAGATTAATTCATATAATAATAGCGAGGAGTATAAAATATCACTGAACATCATTTTTCACAACAGTTCAAAACTATAGATTGGCTTGTTCACCAGCAGTTTTCTATATTTCTAGTTAATTATATATTGGCCAACAGCATGTTTTCCTTTTAAGTGAAAAATGTTGTAAACGATTTCGGTAATAAAATTACTAATTAAAAATTAATCTTCGACGATTATCATCGGTGCAGGTGCCGCCTCTGTCCCCATACGATTTTCAATTTCACGTACGATTCAAATAACACGTTTCTAAATTTTCGTGGAAACCGCACTTTCCGCACAGAAATTGCAAACTCTCGAATTCTGCAGGCACTACTCTGCATTATGTGTGGTCGTTCTTCCACTTTCAAAAAGCTCGAGCATCGGAAATGACATAAAACAAATGCCGCGTGAGTGCACTTTATGACCTTTGAGGTAATTGCCTTGTTACTCTTGAAATTACTTTTCGGGGAATCGATTCTGAAAGAGGGCGTCGTACCAGAAACTTGGTGTACAGGTGTGGGTTGTTCAAAGCAATCTGTAAGTGATACTGTCTAGGTGAAGAAACGTTGATGAAATTAATTTTCAATCAACTTTTACAGAAATATCGTTTTCTGAGAAAGGTCATCAGTGTTTTTCTGTAATAAATTAATTTCTATATCTTTCATTAATCAAAATATGAAAGAAGGCATGGGGTAAGCAATATCAAGCTATCCAAAAACTGAAATAACTGTTCCGACTTATTTTAATAGTATCAGTACCTGATAGCAAATCAAGAAGAATTAGGTGGTGGTAGATTTGACGTTTCTATACCTACTGCAGATAATTGGCAGAGGTATGTAATAAAATCTACTAAGCGTAAAAAAATTGCTTGGTGGAGATTTTGCTAGTAGAAGAATGTATTAACTAATAGATGAGCTTAAGAAAAACGAGTGATACTCACTTAACTGGTTATAGTTATCCAGGATTATAGAAGCTGCTGAAAAAGCTAATTAGCACTAGTAAATTCTATGTAAAGAGAAATAAACGTGCTTCATCTTGCTGCATATTATTGTTATTCTAAGCATTTGCGTATAAAATCAATTCAAACTAAGCTTCAGATTTAGTTTATCTACTAATAGAGACTACTTTCAATATATGAATAGTTAGAGTGTGAATGAATTCCTGCGAAAAATCGCAGTTCATGAATAAATTGAGTCTTGATATTTCTTGAACATTGGAGGACTTTGAAGGGAGGGGGGACGGTTTAATTGGAGGAAAGAAACTTACTAATCTCCGATATGCCTACGACATGACTCTTCTGACGAAAGCAGAAACTCCATAAATGCCAGATTTGGTGAGAGAAGAAGTCGATACTTGAGATTAGAAATACATCTAAGTAAGAATGATAGTAGACAGAGGCAATACTCAACAAAAATTTGCAGATGAATTAAAAGTTATAGAATTTACGTACTTACAAATATGCAATCAGGGAAAATGAGAATTGCAACTGACGAATAGCAATATCTCGATCGTTCTAAACGGTGTAGAATCTTTAACAAACAAAGAAGCGTACAAAAAACTATGAGGTCTTCCAGATGTGGTGCTGATATCGGATGCTGCATATTTCCTGGACAGACGCACTAACATGTCTACACTGAGAAAGCTCGAGACCAAAAACAGACTTTCCACTATTTGCCGGGGACGATTCCTATACTATTTTTGGGTACATAATCAGAAGAGATGGGGATAATTTAGAAAAACTAATAGCTCGAAGAAGAGTAGAAATTCGACAAATATGTACTGATAGTAAAATATGTAAGTACTGATGTGGAGTCCTAAAAAATTACTTTTTGCAAAAAATTTAGGTTTTCATGAGTAAAATAAAATTTAGTGCTCTTTGGTAATACTAGATATATTATTAGTATATGTTTCATATCGACAAAAATGTGATGGACATATCAATAAAAATGTATGCAGGATTTACGCTCACATTAGAGGCAAATTGGCTTATGCACATTATACATGAGTTTAAAGTATTTTTTTTACTACCGAGGAAAAATGTGGGGTGTTATAAGTTCAAGGTGTGTATCTGTGTGTCTGTCAGTGGCATCGTAGCCCCTAAACGATTCGACCGATTTTGATGCAGTTTTTTGTGTTTATAATTTGAAGATTTGAAGATTTGTTCAGTCGATTGACAAAAGGACATGATTATCAATTTTTTGAACTGGTCCTAAACAACTAGACTGATTTTGCTGGAACTGTGTGTGTGTGTGTGTGTGTGTGTATTTGTATGTGTTTGAATGAGTCTCTTGGTGGTTAAATTCACAGTTTTGTTTTATTTTGATGAATTTTTTTGTATGTTCATGTCTGGGTCTCTGGATTGAACAGATACATAACTGGGCCTGCTAGGTGGCGCTACGATCCGTTTCTAGAACTACCTAGTATTTGAAAATCTAAACGGTTGGAACTAGGTTGATGAAATGTTCTGTAGGTGTTTAGAGTGGATCCGTCGTAGAGGTGGTGGCACCAAAATACTGGTCCTGCTACAGTGGAGCAGGTATGCAAATATGAGTACTAGTCTCAGCTATGAAATATTTAGGCTTTTTGTGTAGGGGTTAATTAAATTTTTATTTTATCTTGCAATTTATATACATATAGCAAGAGTATCGAATTTCCAAACGGTATTCAGCTTTATGGTGTACTTCAGATTCTTGAAAAATGCATTATACACATTTTCAAAATTTGCATCAATAATATTGATGCTTTTGGGTGTACCAGGTTTAGATGTATTAACGAATTGATAGATACTACAAGGGTTCTCTCAGACTCTACGATCCTTATTATTCAAAAACGAAAAATCTACCATACTGCAGTATAGTCCGTGGGTTCAATTTAAAATTATAAAACTAATATTCACTTTCACTTTTCTAGAACTTTATTTACATTAAAACAGCTGATTCAAATATCACAATAATATTCCCATATTATACGCTAGTGGTCGCGGTATGACTGAACTGCGATCGTGGCGTGCTTCCTTTATAAAACAGCGTCGAATTCTCCAGTAAAAATCATCATCACTCCTACAGGTGCCCCCCCCTTTAATTCTGATCGTCCCGATCAGAAACATCCCCTCCATGGTAGGGAGCGAGTCGATCTAAATGAACCACCTTCAATTTAGCCTTGGGGTTTCGACGGATCCGGTAGACGAAGTCATTAAGCCTCTTGACCACCTCGAATGGACCATCCCAGGCGGGTGTAAGCTTTGGGGATTTACCCTTGCTCCGTTGGGGGTTGTACAGCCAGACTTTGTCCCTCTCCTGTAACCCGACTGAATTGGCCTTTAGGTCGTATCGCGTCTTCATCCGGTCACTGGTGGCCAACATCTGCGTTCGGGCTAATTCGTGCATTGCCAGCATGTTATGTGGGAGCTGGTCGGCATAATCGTCGATGTCTTGGGGAGGTTCTTCGGGGGAGCCAAATGCCAAATCGCAGGGTAATCGCAGAGGTATTTGTGGAAATGGTTTGCAGCCCTTATTATTGCAAGAAGTTCTTTCCTGGTGACGCAATAATTTCTTTCTGGTTTCGAGAATCCACGGCTGTAATACTCGATCACCCCCTCTTCACCATCTTGCACCGGGGATAGGACGGCCCCCAAGCCGGTGTTGCTGGCGTCGGTGTCTAAGATGAACTTGCCGAACTGTGTAGGAAAGGCTAGGATTGGGCTGGAACATAGTGCTGCCTTCAGTCGCCTGAATGATGTTTCGCAATCCAACGGAAGGTCTCTTTCTCAGTAGCCGATGTAGAGGCGCGGCAATGGTGGCAAATCCCTCAACAAATCGCCTGTGTAGGAACAGAGGCCCAAGAAGCTTCGCAGTTCATGCTTGTCTCTCGGGACTGGCCAATCACGGATCGCTTCTATCTTGTCCTCGTTGGTGCGGATTCCCGACTCGGAAACGACGTGGCCCAAAAACTCTACTTCTTTTTGGAACAAGGAACACTTCTTCGGGTTGAGTCTCAGGTTGGCGTTATTAATTCTGGAGAATACTTCGCCCAGGTTCTTCAGATGGTCGTTGAATGTCTGGCCCATGACTAGAATGTCGTTGAGGTATACTAAGCACGTCCTCCATGTTAACCCGCTCAGTACATACTCCATTAGCCTCTCAAATGTAGCGGGTGCATTACATAACCCAAAGGGCATGACCGTGAACTGAAACAGCCCTTTACTGGTGGAGAACGCTGTCTTCTCTCTGTCGTTTGCGTGTAGACCAACCTGCCAATATCCACTTTTTAGGTCTAGTGTGGAGAACCAACGGGAGCCTGCTAGTGTGGTCAAAGTGTCATCGATTCGGGGTAGTGGATAGCTGTCTTTCTTCGTGACATCATTCAACTTTCTGTAATCCACACAAAATCGGATGGTTCCATCCTTCTTTTTAACTAGCACGACGGGAGCAGACCATGGGCTGATGGATGGCTCAATAACTCCACTCTGTAACATGGACTCGATGTTCTCCTCGACTGCCTGTTGTTGCTCCAATGGTAGTCGTCTAGGTGGTATTCTGATGGGTTGAGCCTTTCCGGTATCTATTCGATGGTGTATAATGTTGGTCCGGCCGGTGGTTCCATCTTGACTGTTAAAAATTTGCCAGTGCTTTGTGATAAATTGCTTGGCTTTCTTCTGGTTCTCTGGTGTCAGGTGTGTCAAATGGTCAACAAACTGTTGTAGGAACTCTTTACTGGGCCCTGTCTCCTTCACTCTTCTTCGCAATTGATGATGGTCTCTACTGGCTCGAAACAAGCTATCTCTTGACCATTGGCAATTCTGATGTCGTTGTTGGACAAATTCAGGACTCTGATTGGTATATCTCGTCCGGTTTTAACTATAGCCCGTCCAACTAAGTAGTCACGAGTTGAGTGTACGGGCTCCACCATTCCAACGCAACTCCCAGGATTGCTGTCTAGCTGCCCATGAATAATCTGTTCCGTTCGACCGGGAATTCTAGCTGAAGACTTTGCCACAATTTTTATGGAGGTGACTGAACTGTTGACGGGTCGTGTCAATACAAATTCCTCATTTAGGAACCGAAGAACATCATATCTCGGGTCCAACATTAATCCATGCTGGCTAATTAGGTCCATTCCCAGTATAAAATCGTCCTCAATATTGGCTACCAGGACCCTATGCCGGATCATGTTGTTCCCTATCTGTAGCACGACATCTGGCTCACCCTGTATTGACATGGACTCGCCGGTGACTGTTCTGAGCTGGATGTTATTCGTAACTGGCTGAATTTCTGATGTTCTCAAAACCCTGGACTTGGCAATGGACACAGCGGCGCCGGTATCGATGGTGATGGTAACTGCTCGCCCATTGATGGTGCCTCTGATGACAACGCTGCCGCTATCTCGGCAAAATCCCCGGATGGATACTGTCCTGGGGGCTGGTGGAAGGTGAGTCAGCATTCGCCCCCTTATGCTGACTGGTTGGTAAGGTCGGTTTGTTGGCGACCCCTGGTTGGTGATCGTTCCGGTAGCCTTACTCGGCAGTCACGTTGGAAGTGTCCTGTCCTTCCGCAGCGGTAACATGCCACTCTGGTGCCAGTTCTTTGTGACCGTTCTAATATTTTGTTCAAGCCAACCAGCAGCGCTTGAAATGGTGACTGACTCTTAGTCTTAGATTTCGCTGTACTTCCACATCTCTGATGCCGTTTATGAAACTCTGTGTGACCAACTGGTCTTTTGTTTCCTCTGGCAGGTCTGGGTAGGACAATTGAACTAACCGTCTAATCTCTGCTTCGAATTCTTGGAGGCTTTCACCGGATTTTTGCGTTTTCCCACTCAGTTGTACTTGGTATACCTGGCTCAAGGATTGATTGTCGTATCGTTTGTCTAGGATCGCGATGATCTTGTCGAAATTGCCTTGTTCATCGACTGGAATGCTTTGGAGGAGGTCTAGGGCCGTACCTCTTAACGAGACGTGGATTTTTCTTGGTTATCCCATCTATTAGCTGTAACCACGGCTTCAAATTGCCGTTTATACATGGCCCAAGATGAGCTGCCATCAAATGTGGGTGGTTTGCTAACGGAACCTTTGGTACTCATGGTGTGCTGGTATTTTCCTCGCTGTAAGTCCTCTTGCATTTTTTTGATTTCTGTTTCTACCTTGTTTTGGATGGCACTGATTTTATCTTGTACTTCACTTACTTCACTTTGTACCGTGTTTTTAATGGAACTGATTTCAAATTTCACCTGGCTCTGGATGGAATCGATGTCATCTACTTTGATTTCAAGAGTCTCCACATTACTTTTTAGGATTTTTATGTCGTCGTTTTTTTGTTTTATGTCCGATTCAACTACTTGCATTCTTTCATTAACTGTTTCATTAACTTGCGATACTATTTGCATTAGTTGTTCAAATTGCAGTTGTCTTTTCTCTTCCGTTTTGCATTGTTTTTCTTCAGATATTTTAAAATCATTTTGTCTCTGTTCATCCAATTTCGAGAATAATCCCTCAATTAAATTTTGTTGTTCATTTTTCATCGTAGTGACAAGATTTTCTAATTCTATTTTACTTTTTTCATCAAAAGATTTTACTAACCTTTGTTGAATTTCTTCTTGATGTTGTTTCCTGTGCAAACCTAGGACCGCATGTAAGAAATTGTTGTAATGACCTTAGTCGGTAGGTCTTTGTTAATTCAGTTAAGGTCCAGTATTTTTTTATTAAGACCTCTTTAAGTTTTTTAAATTTTGTAATAATTGAAATTTCAGCACACAATTCATTAGGAAAATGTTTTTTTTTTGTTATTTTGTCATTCGTCATCGTTTGGTCAATATTGGTCCATTAGTTTCACCTTAATATTAAGATATTTGAATCCGCAGAGCTATGTTGTTAATATTATTAAATTTCTTAGTAATTACGATTCTCTGATATACGAATTTTCATACAAATGAGGATCAATTGATTTCTAAAATACAAAATCACAGCTGATTATCTGACCATTGGCTTAGGTATGCAACTAAATGTACTAACTAGTAGACATAATAAGTTCATGGGCTGATTATTTAGTTTTCATGAATATTAAAATGAAATGAAGAATAATGAATAAGAAATGATAAAAAAGCTGTTTCTTAATAAACTGGATGAATATTTTAGTTCAACATTGAATATATAAAAAACTGTAGGTGAACAAAAAATAGCTAAATCTTAACCGACCTAAGAAAAACATGTGGATTACGGTCATTACCACTTACCATTTCTCCTCGTGACAAGTTCTACAGTTTCTCATACATAATCCAAATAAACATTATACTTATTGCAACATTGGCGATAAACAGTTGATTTAATTAAAGCATATCAACTCTTTAATTTAAAACAACACAACCGAGAAACCTACTGAAGATTATTAATGTACCCCATAATCGCTACAATGTCTATCATAGCATTAAGAACTGCATCCATATAATGTGCGCCTTGCATTGAATCCAACCATCCGTTAACTTTCTATGGAAGTCTCTCACTGTGTATGAGCAACCACACCTATATTTTCGAGAAACCGGTCGCAAAGGCATCGCTAGGTCACGGCCAACTCTTCGGTCTGTGGGCCGAATCGCGGTGTGCTTCGCTTGTCGCGAAACAATCGCCGACGACGAAGAAACAATCGATGCACGATAAGAATAAAAAAATGAACAAATGAATCGTGTAGTTACAAAATTCGAACAACGAAATGGTAAGTCACGATTCTGGAGAGTACGTGGTACCAAAAAAAAGAAACATTACCGAAACTGGTGTGGTTGAAATGTACGTTTTTCGCCAAGTGGTTTTCGGTTTCACTTTTTAAGGGAACCGGTCTCTCTCTTGAGAGAGAGATTTATTGAAAGATATGTTTTCGGTACACGATTTTTATGTAATTATTTTGATATATATGCTTTACATTTCCAGGGAACCAAATGTAAGAATTACCATGGGCAACCTTAAGATGCGTAATGCGATTTTGTTTTACGCGTATTGAAACAATAGTACTAGCAAAATATCGTTGTTTTTGTCAGGAATATTCTTACTTATTTCACATATCCACACCTTATACCAAAAATATCATATATTAATTAAATAGGATTGAATTAGTACTTAAACACTGCCATTAAAGCACATTTTGCTTTTTTAATATACAATACGAGGTAATACGAAATGAATGAATCAAAATATTGAAAATACTGCGGAAATTTGTTTTCAATGCCCTTGAAGCGAGTTTAATACTTGAAACAAATTGAGACTACACACTGGTCAAAAGTAAAGTCAAAATCTTTGTGTATTGTGTTATCACCCTGACAAAGATAATTTTGAAGTTTTTTTCTTTATATATGGATGGATTTGGATTTATTAAGTCTACTAAATAAATCATGTCATGTATCGTGTTAAAACCACCAAAAATGGTTTTGAAAAATGTGGAAAATCTTATAATTTCAACTTGTATAGGGAAAGATTCTGAGTTCAGCTGTGCCTACACATAGACTACTGAATATATTTTTTGTAAATTCAGCTATATGTGCTATCGTCACTGGTTTTCATCAGGGTATTAAGGGTCTTTGCATTCCTTCTTTGAACAGGTATATCCATATATTTTTTTTTCATTATTTTCTTCCAAAGATGCTTTAATCGCAGTATAACTATAATTCTACTCCACCATTTATTTCAACCATTTTGTATATACAGCTGCCAATATAACATTTGTCTGTGTGACCTGCATATGCAACTGTTCATGGGCCACCCAATATAATATTTTTTCACACACTTAACTATAACTTTTCTCCACCCTATATTTCAACTGTCATATCTGTGCAACTTCTTATGAGCTACGCCATTTCATTTTCTCTCTATCCTATATTTAAACCACCCTTTATCTGCAACTTTGTCTGATATTGTTTGAATGACACGGTATAACTATAATTTTACATTGTTTCAGGTATTCCATTTATGCAACTGCTCATGTTCTACCCTATATAACAACTTTTTTTCTACCATATTTTGTGTCACCCTGTATAACTATAATTCCACACCACCCTATATTTCACCCACCGTGTATATCCAACTACTAATTATATACACATATATTTTTGTACAGCCCGGTATACTTATAATTCTAGCCCACCCTATATTTCAACCATCTTGTATAAATAACTAACAGCTGCGTATGCTGCTTCACCCTTATCTCAACTACATTGTACATATGCAGCTGCTTATGGCCCACACAATATAACTTTTTAAAGATTTTTAAACCCATGAAATTCTACTCCGCTTTATTTTTCAACTATCCTATATTGCGCTTGTCATATCATTTGATTTTTTTTTAAATCGCAACATTTTAAATTCGCTTATTACGAATTTTTTATAAAAGCTAATCTACTACATGTCTCTAATATTAGTTGAGTGTGGTGTAACTAACAGACTAAATGTGTGTTACCCAACATTGTAGTTTTTTTTCTATATCTACAGTTTCTGTCAATTTAGCGAGATATATACCAGATTTTAAGTCTAATAGGCTTTCCAATAAAAAGATTCATCTGTTAAGTAGTTCTTACTTGATGCCTGAAGAAACAAAAAAACAGACAACTACAATATTATAATAGTATTGAAGATGATCATCAATCAATTTAGGCCATTATAATAAAATTTATTAGTAAATTTGAAATCAGCTGCCCAGAAAACAATTATTTCGATATCAAACAATAACACTTTATAAAAAATGGTACTTCAATCAAATTTAGAGAGGGACACGATGGGGTTCTATACAAAATTTGATTGTTTGAATACGAACTGGAAATCAGCAGCCTAAAAAACGTCCATACCAATACTAACATCAATTTTTATTTGAAAAAAGTTTTGTCCACCAAGAATCACGATCGTCTAGAATCACTGTGCGCTGTAAATAACCCAGGAGCGTAGCGTAGTTATCAACAGTTCAGGCATGGTATAGCATCTGTGAGGTTTATTGTGCCAGAGAAGCCACTTAAAAAACACACATCTGAACCGTAATTTGTTCTTATTTTGTTGTTAAAAAAGCATTTCTAACACCATTAAGCTATAGAGACCATAACTGTAAACATATTAGCCCGAGAGATATTTAAAATCTGAATGCAGTAAATTGTAGTTATTTTGTTGCTTTTCATAGGGCAAAAAATTTTTTTAGCTCCCGTCGATGCCGACAAAGAATGACCTACAGGGGCAACAGAATTTGCATATGTTTTGTTGCTAATTTGTTTCGCTAAACCCAATTTTGTAGCTTTGGGCGATTCGAATAAATACCCTGTATCTTATATGTACGCTACAGAAACACAGCTATAAATTTCCAACCAGCAGAGAAATCAATTTTTCGGAAGCTGCAGATGGTGTAGCTAATTAGTTTGCTAATTAAATTTTGTAGTTTTATCGATTCCGGGAAATAGTGGTTTCTGTTTGCGCTGCAGAGGCCATAGCTTTAACTTTTTACCAGAAGGGTTATCAAAATTCTGAATTTGTTGCTTATTACAGTAAAAAGACTTTGTAAGTCATGCTGATTACCAAAAACAGTGAATTATGTAGTACTTTTAAGCTACAAAAGTGGCAGAGTTTACAGCTAGTTTGTTGCAAATTTGTAACTCTATAAACAATTTTGTAGCACTTACCGATTCGAATCAACAACGACATTTGTTAATTTGTCTAAAGTTACAGAAACCACAGCTGCAGCTTTCTAACCAATAGAAACATGAAGTTCTTGAGCAGCTTATTTTGTAGCGATTTTGTTTCTATTTTTTTAATATAAAAGTAATTTTATAGCTCTTATCGATTCAAAGAAACATTGACCTCTATAAAATGTTCAAGATAATCGAAATGTAAAAATTCTAAACGCCCAGACTTTGTAGGTATTTTGTTGCTCAGCTGTTTGTTTTTCGCGTATCAATTTTGCAAGAAATAACACCGTCAGTAGGTACTTTTCCTGCTCATATAAAGAAGAACGCAATAAAAATATACAATTTATCAAATGAACAAATTTTTAAGACTTGTCTAAAACATTTACGGTTCCTTATACTATATCTTTTTTATCATTTTCAAATTTACTCATAGACCCGCAAAAACGTCTCATCCATTCATGCTCAACCGTTTTTTCTCTTCCCATTCTAAATAATCTCGTTTTCTAGAAAGCGCCCTCGACATTGACGGCAATAAAACGATGGATAGAAACATGGAACAAAAAAAACAACATCACAAAACGAGTGGGAACTGTTTAACGGTAACAACTCCTGCCAGCTGCAATTTTTTCGAACGTTAAGAGAGACACATAGCAGGCAGCTATGACCGTGGCTGGTGTGCCCCGACTGGCCTTATAAGAAGTGAAAATAGACATAACGAGACTGGACAACTTACGAGTTTACCGGCAGGAGAACAGTTACGTTGGAAATTATGTTGAGAACGATGTTCAACTACTGTAAGGTTAGATTTGTGTACGTTCGAATGAAATCGAATAAGTTGGGCAGGGAATATTTAATGAATGGATATATATGGGTCCTCCAAAAATAATATTATCATAGGTAGAAAATTCATGCTTCTTTTCTTTATGACGAGCGTATCAGCCGCACTGCTCAAAGTGTCTGCTCTGCGTCTAGAGTTTCTGCTCTATTTGTTATTGTTGTATTAAGCATTTAGTTCTAAAAACGTTTCTTTCACAAAAAAATCATACTTCGAGATCTTACAAGCCATTGAACGCAAGACAATATGTTCCTAGTCTGGAAACTTTATCAGGTGGGCTTGCCTCAACTAAATGAAATCTCTAATAATTATTTAGGTATTGATGTATTTCGCACATTCAACTGATTTTTAAAACGAAAAGGTATACCTGTGTTACTATTTGTTTTATGATGCTTCAACTGATATGAATACAGAGGCAAGCGCTCCACGGTTTTCGTCTTAAATTTTGTTAGGTTATAAAAAATCACTCTCAGAAATATTCAGGACAATCTGTGTGGGGTTAGAAAGCTTTATGAGGTTATAAAGCTGTATGTAGCTAGGAGAAATTATTTTATACTTGTAGTCCTTTTATAAAACTTGATATATTTTTTATTTTCATTTCATAAGTACTTAGACTCTACAATTAAATTAAAAATATAGGTACATACCAGATATAAGTCATTGTGATCATAAGTGTTCCAATATGCGTCCGTTCTAATGCACTTAGAATATACTTACACTTATATTTTCGTTGTTATCCTATTCTTCCCTTTCGTCCATTAGTAGAAGCTTTTATTTAGCTTAACCTTTCCCTTTTGTGTTATCAAATCTTGTAAATACCATTTGAATTACCTCGCACTGTGTACAATTAAACTGACTGTTTTCATGCGTACCTATTCAATGTTACAGAGAGCTGAAATTGGACCCGTCAAGTAGCCCTAATGCAAATTAGAATAACAATTCAATTTAGTTTGTCTATATTTCATTTGTTTTAAAAATTATTCTTCGTAGAGTCTGAAGAACGGAACTAAAAAATGACCTTAGAGAATAAAAAAAACAGTAAAAAATAGCAAGAGAAAAAAACAGCTTTTATTTGACACCATACAATACTATAGCCAATAATAACACGTAAAAAATATTTAAAGACTCACAAACAGTCCTAGTTCAACTAGGAACTCCAATATATTTTTTGAAAACAAATTGCTTATTTTTTTCTTAAATTCAGCCTATGAAAATGAAATTCAAGCTGTTATGAAATCTGTTTGATAACTATTCTTAAACAGTTCGCGAAATGTGAAATCTTGAAACAAAAGGTTATTGAATTCTGCTAATGCATTCCATTATCTAATCGCTTTTCCAAATTAGGGCCCAAAATTCGCGCACATATATTGATACCAAAACGGTGTTTGATGCGTAGATGTTTTGTATTGTCACGGATTTTCTATGGACCACTAGATATTTATTATATTTATCAACACAAAATAAAGTTTTAATGAAAAATTCTAATTATTTTGAAATATTCAAGTTTTCCGTTTTTAAAATTACCGTCGTTTTACATCTTGGTGCTATTTGAAAACAACATTTTCTTAAATCAATAAAATTAAAGTTTATTCTAACATTTTCTTCATTTTACATTTGTACTTTTGTCAGGTTACTCTGTTCAGGCATTTGTATTAAATTTTTTATGCAGTCCAATACTGTCCATATATTTTCGAATTTTTATCTTCGTATGTGGTCGAATTGAACAAGTAGTATGCCGCAGATTGCAAATAATTTAAGGCTATATCCACATATTTAGGGTGTGTGTTGGTCACGCACACCAAAATTTATATGATTTACGTAATGTATGAAAATACGTTAATTTTCTTGCTAATTTTAAAATGATTTTACAGTATACTGTTATTTTAAAAACACAACAATATTTTTTACCTTGGTGGCGAAATCTTATTTTAAAATAAACAACAGTTGCATTGCAAACTTTCGATATGGACCTGCCATTCGTATTTGATGCTGGTAACCTAATCTCCAACATTTTTAGCAGTGTTTGTTCTAACAAAATTATAATTTTTTATTTCAGAACTTTTCAAATTTTGATAACTCTGCAGCGCATGATCTGTTCCTTTTCAGGGTTGTATTTGTTTGAATAAATTGCTGTGTATAAGCGGTTTAACTTACTTCTTGCTCAAGTTATACAAGCAAAAACAAAAAGTAATTAACCCTCTGTTGCGTTTGGGCTATACCAAATTTATTGTAAAAACATCTCAAAGTGGGAAATTTTTTCGATAGGAATTGTTACAAACAACAAATGCCAATCAATTTATTCTCCGGTATGTCTGAAAAGTTCCAGAACAGCACAATAACTCTTTAGCACAAGTTTTATATAAGAGTTATATGACGTATTGTCTACATAAGGGTATAAACAAACATGACCTTGAAGGATATTAAGCGGTCAAAGTAGTTTTTTAATAGAAACCCCAATTTTTAACCCAAAGAGCAGAAAATTTTACATTTATTTACCACCTTAACCGTAGCCGTGACCAAGGACCCTCACATCATATCATGTTTATGTTACTTTTTAAAAGGTAAACCCATATTCTTTGATCCCGAAATTGACTTGTTTTATGCTTAATGTCCATTTTCGTTGAATTTTGGCTTAAATAATTCGAACTGACTACGAAGCTCTTCAGTGTAAGTGATGGGATCGGGAACAAAATTGGGGGTTCTAATTAAAATGTATATATATTTCACCTTCAAGTATCCTTCAAAATCAAGGACCAAGTGATGGTCATTTATTCCAATAGGTAGCCGGGACAATTTTATTAAAACTGCTTACTTCCCTTATTTAGTTCAGCCCAAATTTTGCACACGTATGTTCGTCTAATAGCAATGTAATATGATGGTTGCATCGGGCTGGCCATATGATGAAGCTAGAAAGTGGCTTTGAAAATCAGAAAAACTCTTTTTTGATTTAACAATAGTAATCAAGTTTGTGGCATCTCTGGTTTTTATTTACAAAATGAACAAGAATATTAAAAAATAAATGTATTCACAATGACAAATATTGTAATCACAACTTGACATTAATTTTTGACAATTGTCAATTAATGTGAAATTGTGATTACGATATTTGACATTGCGAATTTTTTAATTTCTCGTTTATTTTGTGTAATACCATTGAAAACGGGGTCTGATTTTAGACCTTGAAACTTTTCTACTTTTGAAATAGAGACATTCAAGTTTATGTGGTGTTATTCCCAAAGAATAGTAATCAAATTTCCGAATTTGGTTTATTTACCAGTTGTGAATCACCCTACATAAAAATACTTTTTCTAATTTAGTAGCAGTAATTTTACTAATGTCAATGATGTCTTTAGATTTAATTCAGTGCACTAACGGTACAACTGCTTTCAATCAAGATCACGTCTACTCTGTTTTTATTTGAACGAAACTATTCTCATCACGACGAGAAATATTAAATTATTCACAAATTAACGTCTATTATCCCGTTTTTGAGTGCTTACCCTATAATGAACCTAAACAAAAATAAAAGACCGTCTTCAACCCAAACAAATGAAGAGTTCACTGTCTGCCAAGACAATGAAACTGTCATTAATCAAAATTAAAGATAATGAAGTCTGAGAATATTCATATTAAAGTAGTTTATAGAAAAAGAAATAGAAAATTTCGTGAACTTGAATGCTTCACGAGAGTTTCTTTCCGTTCAGATAAAAAGTTCGTTGTTCGGATGGTAGTCTAACAACGTGTTTCTGTTTGCATTGTAGCGTTTTATAAATTATGTTGACTTAAACCTTCAACCGAATTCTAAAATTACATCGGCATTTAACATAACTTTTCACTTAAGCCATTAAGTTTTAATTAAATAAATACCATTTACTATCGAACTTTGTCACTCTGGCCTTTATTATCCATATTACGTTAGTGGTCTATATTAAATTCCTTTACTCTATGTTTCGAAGTGGGCCTAATCATTTTTCATCGAATTTCGTAATACTTAATTTAGCTCTTAACTAACTTTTAAGTAGGTACCATAGGTATAGTGGGCAAAACTGCCAATTGAGGTAGACAAAATAAGATTTTTATTTTCATATTTAAACGGTAATACTTCATTCCGATTTTCATTCGATTAGGAAGGCCTGTGCTTTACACTCAACGCATCTGAGGAGTGCCAGGCAGCGCGAGTGCTAAGTACAGGAGGATATGAATTGTTTACGTACTCATGCTACCAACTTTCCGGCTCACTTCGGCATAATGTAAACAGGGCATAAGAATCAATATGTGACTGTTGTTAACTTTAACTGTCAACCGAATTCTAAAATTATATCAAATTTAAACATAACTTTTCACTTAACCATTAATGGATAAATTTTAAAGGTATAAACTTTTAATAATAATTTCAATTAAATAAATTCCATTTATT
Source organism: Octodonta nipae (assembly GCA_034190945.1). Lineage (NCBI taxonomy): Eukaryota > Metazoa > Arthropoda > Insecta > Coleoptera > Chrysomelidae > Octodonta > Octodonta nipae. The sequence goes on from CM067216.1 coordinate 53,831,211, forward strand.
TTTAGAATGCAACCAACATTTCCTATCGAACTTTGTCACTCAGGCTACTATTATTAGTATACTGTTAGGGGTCTACATTAAGCTCCTTTACTATATGTTTAGAAGTATGCCTGATCTTTTTTCATCGACTTTCGTAATACTTGATATAGAGCTATAACTTTCCTATTACGAAAATTAGTGCAAATTGTTAAAAACCAGCCAGTGAACAAAATAGCCAGTTTTATTTTCATTTTAAATGGACATACTTCACTCCGATTTCTATTGTATTAATTTTGTTCAAATTGAGAGTTCAGATGATTGTCGATGCGATTAAAAAAGTCAGCGCTTCACACACAAAGCATTTGGGGAGTGTCAGGCAGCGCGAGTAGCCCGGCAACAGCATAAGAAGTATTAACATACTCCCTCTATGACTTCGATTCTCACTTCAGCATAATGTAAACGAGGCATTAGGACCAAGTGAAAATATGTGTGAAGTGACTGCAATGCACCTCCAAACAGTGTCCAAGTATGTCAACATATTCTTAAGTGGAAATCTGGGAATAAATTATCAAATACATGATAACCAAATAAAAAAACACTTAACACAAAAGAAATGATAATGACAAGTGGTATTGGTGATGGGATTAGAACTCACGCAGACGTTTGTGATTTGTTTAATATCTTACATCCAGATCATAATCCTTTATCTCGCTTTTGTTGTTGGTAAAGTATATTGATTAATAATATCTGAAAAAATGAACTGCCGAAAACTATTAAAAGTGGAAAAATCCTCCTCAATGTTTCACAACATGACTCATTATAACCAATATGAATAAACTGATGAATTTCTCCTACATTGTAATGTTTTCATACGTCATAATTGTAGGTCTTCGTCAGAAATTAACCTTTAATGGATCCTGGAAGCCCATACGGAGCACACTCAGATAATATAAATATGTGCTGGACTTTTTGGGGCTGCTTATTGGATAATTCTTCATAGACTGTATGTTAACGGGGCAAACCTGGTTTGAACTGCAAACAAATTGTTTCTGCTCTTCAACAGAGAGAACTGGCATTGAAAATTTAGTTTCAGCTTGACGAAATTATGAACAAAAATTTCTCAATTTCCAATCATGCGACCGAACCGCTTGATATTAACTACTTGGATTTTTTTGGCTTGGGTTATCTAAAATCGTTTATTTACACAGCGGTTCAACAATATGGAGATATATTTGGGTGGATACAGACTTTTGCCCGACCCGGTATATTAAATAACCTCTATCAGTTTTTACAGAAGCTTGAACGTTTTCTTCGAGCTTTTTAATTTTTTTTGTTCATACACAGTTTGATGAAGCTGCTATATTCTATAGAACAGTTAAATAGAGATAGAACTTGTTCATAAATTCTCTATTTTTTTTTTAAATGAACATATTTCAAGTCGTATTGTTTCTCTATCAAATGTTTGATCTTATCTCGCTTGGCAACTTTTTACAAGTTTGTTTAATCATTTAATTTCCATTACTAACTGCGACTTTTAAAAATGATGTTTACGACCGAAAGTACAAATTTTTCTGTCACAAACACGCTAATGTCTAATTTAAACTTTTGATTTTATTGTATTTGATTTGGCTTGTAATTTTAATTTACATTGAAACAAGTTTTTTATGCTCAAGTGTTAATTCAACTAATTTCTTAAAATATACAATCGAGCAAACAAAGCTACCAGATTTTCAAGACCCATTCCTAAATGATAAACATTTTATTTGACTTTGTACTTAGGAGAGAAAAAAATGCATTAATAATAAATCGTTTTAGTTAAACACTACCGAAGTTAAATTGCTGTTAATATGACTTATCAAGTGAGCTCTGATAAATTCACGTTTGTATGTCACCTATCGTTTTTAGAAGTAATATCTGATTAAGCGACTTCAGTATCAATCCAAAGCTATTCCAACGGATTTCGGTATATTCCTAATTTCACCTCCTATTTGTACTATTGTAAGACCTTATAATATTTTCTCAAAATATATAAAAAATATTTTAAAATTAAAGTTGATAGTGTAACGGGAATTCATCCGATAATTCGTAGAAGCGGCATTCATCCGATATTTCAGCGAACCCGAAATGTTGTTCGTCGCGCGCATCGAGGTCGGCGGATTGCTTTGATGAAGTTCTCGAAGCAGTCTGGTCTATGAAAGAAATCTCTCGGCTGGTCTTTGATGTTCTGGCGAATTACTAGAAGTAATATATAAATATGGAGAGCCAACGGAAACATGCATATTGTGGAATGAAAGCAGAATGGATAAATAAATTTGAAGAAAATACTAATGTCGAAAAAACATATTATAGATGTTTATTCACTATATTAATAGTCGCAATATAGGGAGAAACCAAAATATTGTAAGACGTATTTTATTAAACTTTAACTTTTGGGGCTCGCTTGCTGATGTGTAATAATTTTTATTTATTTTGTCAAAATGTTATCTTGCGATCTTATGTAACAATTGGCAAAGCCAACTTTGTTTAAAAACGATGCATGGAGTCGCTCATTTAATTTCGGGTATTAATTCAGAGAAATGTTTGTTATTTTTTCACGCGAATGCCTTGCGTCGGACGAAAGAAAAACAAGACATTTGCTCAGAAGTGAATGACGACTACAAAAATTATTTTCATTACGAGAAAAAGCGGTGACGTAACACATTTTTCTTTCTTCTTTTCACTGAAGGAAATGAAACGATGGAATCAAAAAAAGATCTCTAAACTGAAGACGTCTAGGACAAAACGTTCATATGAAGTTTTTTTTCTCACGAGTATCGAGAAAAATTCTTTATAGTAAATAAGAAACTGTTTAAAAACCGACTTTTTTCACACGTTATTTCTACTAAACTTTTTGTTTAAAATTTTACTCAAAATAATTTCTACCTCAATTTATCAGGTCTAAAAGTTCTTCTTACTACATTACTTTTTTTCTACCATCATATATTTCGGTTAAAGCTTATAATTTTGATTTACATTTAAAAAAATGGTATGCTTTTAGATTCAACTAATTTCCTCAAATTTACAGTCAAACAAACAAATCCACCGCTTTTCCAAGAATGTTCCCAGATAATAAACAATCTGTCTGACGTTATACATAAGAGAAAAAAAAACTGCATTAATAATAAATCGTTGTAGTTAAACATTTTCAAAGTTAAATTGCTTTTCACATCAAAGGACGTATCAAGCGTGCGCTGGTAAATTGACATTTCAGAAATAAACTCATATACACACACATACACAAACGTAGACGTTCTTTATTCTTTATTGTGTCTCGTGTTTTCGCAGTATCGATACCATGTTTCTGATATCAAAAACTTTTTGTCACTGACATCCAATATTATCATTTTTCTTTTCGACGTATACGCGTTTCATATACAGAAGCACTAAAAGAAAAAAAAACTTAATTTAAATTTAAACAACTTTTCTAAAAATATCATCTCTCGAATTCGATTGCTTTTTCACATGGAGGAAAAGTTAAATCAGTTTACCGGCAAAAAAACGCACCAGCTAGTTTTCAACTCTGGCTGGAGTCGTGTGGATGTTTTTTTCTTTCGGTGAAGGTGAAAATTGCTTACATATTCAAAAGTTTTTCGTTTCCCGGGCTTCAAAGGAGAAAACGTACCTAAGGTGTGAGTTTTCCGAGGTGTTCGAATTAATTCAGGCAATTTGGGAAAGTTTTGTAAGAATCTTCGAAGTGAATTAACGCATCATTGAGGGCATTAATGGAATAGGACCTTATATAAATTTTTACACCTTTATTTTTGCTACGAACATATTTTTTATGTATAGATGTACTATTTCTTTACCGACATAAATATACTGTCCTATCTTTTCGAGTTTTTAGAATCCATTGAATGTAAGACAATATATTGTTTCTTGTCCAGAACTGTTTGAAATTAAATATTTCGTAGGTTAGCTAAAACATATCGAGGCACTTATGGTACTATCTTCGAGATTTTTCCAGATAACTATTCGAGAATACAATCAGTTGAGGGAAGCGCAACTGAAGATGGTTCACAACTAGAAACAGTATATTGCTTTGCATTCTGTCGTTTGTAAAATCTTGAAAAGGTAGTATTCCAATTGCTTTAATAGGCGCGTGAGTTGTTCGATTATGACATGAATAATGTCATAATCATAACATGACCCCCGATTGGGGATTTCTGAGCGATAGTTTTCCATGAAACTCCCTAGATGTCGATACTCATTTCACGTTAAAATTTTTTATTGTTTAATAGTCCCCATAGCCCTAACGTATATTGTATTCTTAAAGTTTGACCAAAAAGTATTGTTTGTGGCGTTGAGATGCAAAATTTTATAATATCTTTTCATACAAGTCCCGGTCTTCCATTTCATCATCACGTGACCAGGACTAACTGTCTAATATAAACAACTCTAGGGCAACATAAAACAATGAATGGCTTCTTTCTTAAAGAAAAGAATAATTCGACATGTTTACCTTATTATACTTTATATTATTTATCTTATCGCAACAGAAAAAATACTGTTTACATATTTTTTAGGATATTTATATGTTCATTTGTTATCACATGTTATCATGATCAGCAATAAACAAAGTAGTTAAAAATAATTTAAAAAAATAGCTATTAGTGTCAGCATATGTTTTATATTCCAATTAGGTACTGTTCTCATTATGTAAAATAATTGACATTACAATCTTATCGCTTCGCTTTAAGACTTCTAATAATAACTTCTTGACAGAAAACACTCCAAATTAACTGATTAGAACATTTAAGTATAAAATATATGTATAATGACTAAATTAATAGACAACATTTTTTTAACACAAATATGCTTAACTATACAATTTTGGTTGTTTTACGACACTGTGTTCAACATTTGTAATGAGAGAAATTAAATACACATAATAATATTATTCAAGTACATGATTATACAAATAAAATGTCAACATAAAAAAATCATAATTAATATAACAGTTCTATATCATAATCTCTAAAACAATTCATTTGACATTTTTATGTATACTAAAATTATTAAACAATAATGGAGTACTTAAGACCGGTATTGAAAAACTGCAAGTGTAGCAGTTTATCGTATTTTCATATTTAACTCAGTCTCTAAGTTCTGTACGATTTAACATAATACGGCATCTGTAAAATGAGCGTATAGCATGGATAAGAAGAATATCTGGAACAGAACCCAGTTAAAATCGATCAACATAAGAAACATAACCTAACATTTAATCATAATAATTTTGAGGCAAATATAATGAAAATCTGAAACTCTAACTGCTTTAAAGTGGAGATACAATTAATAATAAATATACACATATATAACACCTACGCGTGTTCAGTACTCAGTTACTCATTCGGAATAGTTAAATGGTGTAAGACTGGCATTGAACAACTACAACGGAAAGTTCGAGTTCTACTAACAAAAGCTCAAAATCACCATCCAAGGAGTTCTGTCGAACGTAAAACGTTGCCACGGTATGAACGAGGAACAGGATTGGCAGATATAGGCAAGTTACGTGATCAACAAATTTCTAATTTGCGTAATCATTTCCAGAAACTCGCAGAATTTTCTGATCTACAGAGTCATATGTCAGGTTGATAATTCAACAACTCTGCGACTAACAGAACAACAAGTTCAAGTATACCACCAGACAACTGATCAGAAACTGCTCAAATGGAAAGACAAGTCGCTTCATGGGAGACATATAAATGACGTCAACCAAGATTATGTCGACAGTTTAGCGCAGAACTACTGATTGATCTCTGGTCATATGTTTCCTGAAACGGAAGGCTTTATATTTGGCAATCCAAGATCAAGTAATTCCAACTAAGAACTATCTAAAGTACATCGTTAAAGACCGTTCTATCAACAACGACCGATGCAGATATGGTTGCCAAACATCTGAATATATTCAGCATATCACAAGAGGTTGCCAAGCGTTCGCTGCAACTGAATACAAAGAACGACACGATGCTGTGGCAAAAATACTGCACCAGGAACTAGCGCTTAAACAGGAGTAGTCCCAAAACATCTATTAAGGAATTTGAAATACTTCAGTCTGGACGAACATCTTTACCAACTGATGCAAAAAGCCGTCCTGTTAGGAACAGCCCGGACGGTAAGAAAATTAATGGGTAACTGAGAGGAGAGTGTGATGCCATACATTGTATGGTCAAGTCGGGAAGAATATATTTTATGGTTATAGATATATAACCAATTACATGTTAGTTAAGCTTCCGATGTAATATCGTTGACTAAGGAGGGACATTTTATGGAATTCGATGACATCTGTTCTGAATATATATATTTATAGCTAACCGTATCGTTACTGATTACTGATATAATATGTATAAGTGATTACGACACTTGTTCAATTTTTCAACAACATTAAGCCACAACTAACGAGACAGTTTGTTATTCCTTGAACGACGCTTAAATATGTTTGTGTCTGCTTAAGTGTTATTTTTAAAAATATATTCAACTAGAAGTTGAAACTTGTGTCCTTCAGAATGTAATTTTCCCATGAATATGTTTGCTTCGCCTGACCAAGCATATTCCTCAATATCACGCTAGTAACATTCACAGAAACGAAAAACAATGAAAAAACTGCTTATCTAAGTACTTTTCCAAATTCAATAAGGCCACTCTTTATCTGGACAAGAGCTCGAACTTCTTCACAATTGTATCTCTGTGTATTCCCTCCATTTGTATTTCCCAAGTTTTCCGTTTGTTTGTCTACCTTCCAATTCATTCCGTAAAGGGTTTTACGGGAATGAAAACAGTCGGGATAACGAAAAAAAAAAAAAACGGTTGACATGACATGATCTCTGTTCGACGCTGAATGGTCGCCAGACAGAGTCAGACCCCGGGCGATTTTGTGTACTTGTTTTGATGTATCTAATGAAAGAATTGTTCTGTAAACTTCGAGAATGGAGGAAACGTTTCATGGAGAAACCGTTCGAGAATGTTGGGCGAATAATTTGTTTTAATTCAATATATGAGTACGTTTCAAGAATTCTAAGGATAGAAAATATTTCCGTGGGTCGTATGTTCCCAGTACCTATGTAGTTTTATTTCTTAACAAATAATAGCAATAATAATGTACACATCGTAGAAAAGAAAAATATTAACTGATTGGCCTGATCAAAATTAGGAAAGATCAGATATCGAATGTGAAGAGTATCATAAAATAACAAGGTTTATGCTAATCATCGCAGACTAAGTGATAAATTCAAGGTATTGGATTTATAAAAATCCACTACCAATATGAACAGATACCAGTGCAGCCAAAGTAGATTAAAATAAACTGAAATAATCCTCAGTTATGTCCACCACACTGAAAGACTACTTGAAAAGCATACATCTTGATCCTAAACTGCAAATTAAAGCAATTATCCTAAATGTTTGCCATCATATCAGGAAATGAAAAGATTTTGAAGAAATTTACATCATCTATAAATAAAATTAGACAAGAATCGAATTATAGAAGACCATTATCTACAATCTGGTATATATTAGGAGGCATATTATTAAAATACTAGTGGTCGCCCAGTTGTCGAAATTCGAACCTATTTCATGAAATTGTAAAAAGTATATTTTTATAAGAAACAGAGTTGTGGAGAAATCGGAGAAGTAAATTTAATGACCAAAATTGTTCACTCATATTGACAAATCTATTGAAATAAAAAGAAAATAAAAATGTAATCAAATATCGGTATTCGAAATATTTTTGAATGAATGAATGACCCCCCAAATTTTTGGCTTGAACCGCTCCTGGCAAAATATTCGATATAATAATTGGAAGATTGTTCTTTACAACCTAAAAGTTTTCCTCATTTGCCATTTCAATCAAGTTCAGGAATATTAAAGAAAAGAGAGGACCAACAACTTTAGGAGTATTAAATATTTATTTAATAGATTTACTATTGTCCGCTGTCTGACAATTTTTTACACAACACCTTCGGGAACGTTATGGTAATAATATATTAATAAAATAATTAAATTCACATTAAAAACCTATTATTATTAGTATGAAAGTTACTGCAACGCGTCCGAAAAATCAATACTGACCTACTGCATTGACTATTTTACCACTTAACAATAACAACGCTTGCATGCCACTTTCAGAAGTATATGCTCTAAGAATATAACAGCATCTAACGATAACGATCGCTCGTTATATAATTACTCAATGTTTTGAGTTTTGACCGTCTGGCGGCGGCGGCACTGTCAGTTGTTTAGCGTTGACAGTATGGACCTAAATAATTAATTTTTATTATATTTTATTTAATGAATGAACCATTATAAATTAATATTAGCATTCTGCACTGACGGTCCTCAGTAACTACTAAACAAAACAAAAATGAAGAAAATCGGTTAAGAGACAGAGGAGACAATGGTACCTAATCGTTTTGTCTTTGCCTATTTATATATAGATTTTAAGTGAACCAGGTGACAGTAAATGTAAATTGACCATATAACCAACATTGTTGTGATGGTATTACACCCTCATTATCCGACTTTACAAGTAGCTACAACATATTGTAATGTTTTTATTTTCACACTCGGGTTCAGTTCAGTTCGTGGATTTATTTAAAAATACAGTCTAACTCACTCTAATTTATTTCCACCACTTTTACACAAATTTATATTCACAGAAACTATTATTTACATTTTATCTTAACTGTACAAACGACCGACGAAAACTGAATGCCACCTATCGCCAGCTGGTCCTTTTATACATTTATCTTGGAATTGTCTGGTACGTCCACGAACCATCGGGAAATTCCATCATGTTCTGGAAGTTTTAAGGGAATTCCCAGTAACGGCAGCGGTCCGCCGGTTGAGAGACAAACATTTCGGGTTCCACGAATTTATCGGAATAATGTCCCTTCCATGAATTGGTTGAGGGCCGATTGCACCAGCTGTCGGATGAATTCTCGTAACATTGCCCCCTCCTTAAGGCCATTTCGCCCCGGAATGTCCCAGAATCCTTCCTGGTATGACGATATTTGCAGGACTCTCCATTTCGACAACGAGAAGTTTGGTAGAAGTAACAGTCAACGGTCTTCGAATCTGGACTGCGAGTACTGAGACAGCATACCAGGATGTCGACGCCACTGAATCGATTGTTTCCATCATACTTCTCACCACGCTCCAATTCAGCCCATCCAACCCGCAGGCTATCTTTGGGACCGCCAATTTCATCAAATTTTTCTCCATCATCACATTCCTCAATTCTACCAGAGTCTACCAAATAAAAGATGTCTCTGGTACCCACTGGTTGTTTATCTTCGAGATGAAGGACCTTCCCTACCACTGGATCTTGTTCCCGTAGCTTCTGGAACTGGCCGTAATTCTTGGCAAACACCTTGGCTCTTCCTCTGGACATCCGGAGATCTCGAGCCACACAATGAGCCAGGGCATATTCTATGGGCACCTCAAACAGGTCTCGGGGTTCCTCTGTGGTCACGTCGTGATCCACTTTCTGCCCATTAGAGTACCGTGCCATAAACTATTCGAAGGTCATCTCGTCATCGGGTGGTTGGATGCTGCGGACTTGGGCTTGGTCATCTTCGCTGTCATGACTTCCGGCATAAGGGGCTAACCTGTTGTAATGTACGACCTTTGGTTTTCCCCGAGGTAGCTTCTTTATTCACAATTTGGTACGGCCCCTCCCAAGATCTCTGTAGCTTGGGCAAATATCCACGACGACGTTGCGGGTTATACAACCAAACAAGATCATCAACTTGGGATTCTCCGCTCTCGGCTTTGATGTCGTAGGCTTCCTTCATTCGGGCACTGGCATTCTCGATATTTGACCGGACTCGTTGGTGTATGTCGTCCATCTTTCGACGTAACTGGCTGACATAGTCTTCACCTGCAGTCTCTTCTCCTGGGGGACATCCAAACTTCAAATCGCATGGTAGTCTTAATTCTCGTCCCATGATAATACTGGCCGGGGTCTGACCCGTGGACTCGTGTACAGATGAATGACATGCCATTAGAAACAAGTGCAGATACTGGTCCCAGTCTCTTTGGTGGTCAGAGACTACCTTTGACAAATGGCGGTTAATGGTTCTATTCATCCGTTCTACCATTCCATCGGATTGCGGGTGTAATGCCATCGTCCGTGTTTTATTGATCTTCAAGAGTTTGCAGACGTTTTGGAAAAGAGTAGACTCGAAGTTTCTACCTTGGTCTGAGTGCAACTCCAAGGGAACACCAAAACGACTGATCCATTCCTTGACAAGGACATCAGCAACGGTCAAGGCTTCTTGATTCGGCAAGGCATACGCTTCGGCCCATTTACTATTCAGGAAATGGGCCGGCAACATCAATGGCTACTCTTTCGAATGGGCTGCATACGTTATATTGCTTCATGGGAGCTTTTGGACGCTTCTGAGGCCCATTACTTGCTGCACAAACAGTACATTTCCGGCACCAGTCCTTGACATCCACTTGGCAGTTTACCCAATAGAAACGTTCTCTCAACTTCCCCAGGGTTTTGGTTACTCCCAGATGTCCTCCAGTTGTACCATCATGTAGTTCTCGTAAAACATCTGGTCTCCTATTTCTGGGAACTACAATCTGTTTTCTGTCGTTTCCCTCCTCTGGGGTTTCTAGGAGAAGTCCATTTTCCAGGATGAGGGAGTTCCACTGAGCCCAGTACGACTTTATGGTTGGTGAGTATCGGGAAATCTCCTGCCACGTAGGTTTGCGGTCTTCTTCCTTCCACCGGATAACCTCTTTCAAATCTGGATCTAATTTCTGGTCTCTTTGGATCTCCGCAGATTGCCAATGGTCATCGATGGCGGTAGTTCTGCAGAGAACAGCCCCTTTTTCTTCTGCTCGCTGACAATGTTTGCAATCACCAGGGCATGGTCTCCTCGATAGGGCATCAGCATTCTTATGGCTTGTTCCAGCTCGATGTTCAGTCTCGAAGTCGAATTCTTGCAATCGCTCAATCCACCTTGCCTCCTGTCCTTCAGGATTTTTAAACTGCAGAAGCCACTTCAGTGCTGCATGATCAGTCCTCAGGAGGAATCTTTTACCACAGAGGTACTTGTAGAAATGTTCTACCCCCTTTACTACAGCCAGGAGTTCTCTGCGAGTAACGCAGTAATTCCGTTCAGGCTTGCTCAAGGTCTTGCTGAAGTATCCGATGACTCTCTCCTGGCCCTCCTGGATCTGCGAAAGCACAGCACCAATTCCGACATTGCTTGCGTCGGTATCCAATACGAAGTTTCCATCTGGCAAAGGATAACTTAGTATGGGAGCACTCGTCAAAGCTCTTTTCAATGTCTCGAATGATCGCTGACATTCCTCGTCCCATTGGTACTGCACCTTCCCTTCTGTTAGTCTAGTAAGTGGCTTGGCGTTGTTGGCAAATCCGGCTACGTACCGACGATAGTACGTGCATAAGCCCAGGAAACTTCTTAACTGGTGGATATCTTTAGGTATCGGCCATTCCTGGACAGCTTTGATTTTCTGTTTATCAACAGCTACTCCCTCTGCGGAAACAACATGTCCAAGATATTGCACGTCTTCTTGGAACAGCTGGCACTTCTTCGGGCTTAACTTTAGTCCGGAACTTCGAAGTCGCCGAAACACCTCCTCCAGGTTCTTGACGTGGTCTTCAAATGATCTTCCAACCACGATAATTTCATCAAGATACACCAGGCATGTTTTCCACGAAAGCCCTTTTAGCACTGTTTCCATCAATTTTCAAAAGTTGCTGGCGCATTACACAGTCCAAACGGCATCACCGTGAATTGATTAAGTCCTGCGCCGATGGTAAAAGCAGTCTTTTCTCGGTCTTCTTTAGCAATTTCCACCTGCCAATAACCGCTCTTCAGGTCCAGGGTGGAAAACATCTTCGATCCAGCCAATGTATCTAGCGTATCGTCTATTCTTGGAAGGGGATAGCTGTCTTTCTTTGTAGCGTGGTTTAATTGCCGATAGTCCACGCAAAATCGGGTCGAACCATCTTTCTTTTTAACCAAGACAACTGGAGAAGCCCAAGGGCTATTGGATGGTTCAATAACACCTTTTTCCTCCATCTCGCGGACTATCCTGTCGGCTTCTTCTCTTTTAGCTAGAAGTAGTCTTCTCGCCGACTGTCGAATAGGTTGAACGTCCCCAGTATTAATTTTATGTTTCACCAGATCAGTCCTCTTTTGCCATTCCCTACATCGAAGATATCCTGGTAGTTTCTAACGATGTCCCTCAATTTTGCTCTCTGGTTTGGTTTCAAATTCTTAGATGAATCGGTGATGAGTCTTTCCAGTTCCTCAGATAGTTTACCTGGTGGTATTTCTGCATGCTGTGTGCTTCTGACTACAGAGGAAACTGTTGAACAATGGCCCAAAGTTGTGCCTTTCTTTAGCACAACCGAGTAATGATTCAGGTTCATTACTCTTACTGGAACAATCTCCCTGGCACGAAACAGAGTTTTCCCCAGTGCGACTCCTCTGCCTACATTTCCGTCATTAAGTTCGGGATCAAACATCATTACTGTTCCAGCTTGCGCTTTCCCATCTGAGCAAGCATCTATAATGATTTCAGCTCTTTCCGGAACATTGACATCCTCTGCTAAGAAGAAGCATTATGTCATCTTTTCCATGAAGCACCACTTCTTCGTCATTCACTCGCAGAATTCCATCTTTGAAGTTTAACTGGAATCCCTTGGAGCTCATGACATCCATTCCAATGATTACTTCGTCTTCGATGTCTGCCACTAATGCACGATGTAGAAAGGTTGTGTTTCCCAAGGTCATTTCAACCTCTCTTTCACCGTGGACTTTCGCTTCTCCTGTCGCTGTTCGCAGTTGCCATTTTGTTGGTTTTATCATTGTCTCTAAAACAATGTTGGGCCTTATTACTGTTTTCGTCGCACCAGTATCCAGCAGCATTGTAAATTGCTTTCTATTAATAAGACCATCTACAAAGGTACTGTTAACGTGGTTGCGTAGCGAAGCGACATATGCGTTGGTTTTCGCAGCCTCGAATTCTAGAGCTTGAGCCAGTGCATCCACTAATTGAGTCGGTCGAGCGAGGGTCAATGCTTGTCTGGCTTCGTGGTCCCGAAGTCCATCCAAAAATGCTTGCACTGCTAACCTTTCAATTACATTTTCCGGTGTGGCTGGATAGGCAAGGCGAACCAGGCGGGCAATATCGGCTTCAAACTCTTGTAGCGATTCATTAGATTTCTGATGACGATTTTTTAGTTGGGAGTGGTACACGTGCTCCAAATGGGTCTGTCCATACCTCAGCTCTAAGTGCTTAACTAGTTGTTCGTAGTTTTCTTGCTCCGAGGTATTCAATGTTTGCAAAATATCTGTAGCATCCCCTCTTAGGGCGAGGGTTAATGCTATTGCTTTTTCCTCTGCTGACCATCCGTTTAGCTTTGCTGCAGCCTCGAATTGACGCCGATAGTTAGTCCATGGCGATTTTCCATCAAATTGTGGAGGTTTCATTTTGTGTCTTGTTCCCTCGAGTCCAATTTTCGAATCCACTACTTCCGAACTGTTTCTGCTTTCGACCTTTGGTGGAGTTTCTTTCCTTTGTAGCGAGACTACTTGTTCTTTTATTTTGCTGATCTCACCCTCCATTATATGCTTTAGCTCTTCTATCCGCGTTTCACTTTTGAGTGACTCTTCGACCATTGTTTGCCTTAGCTCTACCATCTGAGCCTCATTCTCGAATATTTTCTCTTCCAGCATTTCTGAGTTTTTCTGTACCATGCTTTTCAAATTTTCTTCTAGGGATTTAGAATTTTCTGCCAATTTATCTTCTAATGTCTCTTTCAAGTTTTTAGAATTTTCTAGTAATTTGTCTTCCAAGGTTTCTAGGGTTTTCGAATTTTCTAGTAATTTATCTTCTAAAGTCTTAGAATTTTCCATTAATTTATCTTTTAACGACTCTTTCAAGTTTTTAGAATCTTCTTGTAATGTTTGTAACTTATCCTCTAAAGACCTCTACCAATTATTTTGCAATTTTTCCTCTAGCGTTTTAGAGTTTTCTTGTAATGTTTCTTTTAAATTTTCTTCAATTTTTTTCAATAGCATACTCATGTCCCCGTTGCCAGAAACTTCGAACAAATAAGTATCGGGGTCGTTACCTTCATTTATTAGGGCATCTCGTAGCCGTTGTATTAATTCACTTTTCTGATTTCTAAATCCCTTTCCTCAAGTTCTTTTTTCAAGTCCGTCACTTTCAATTGGTCCAAACTCACGTTTTTAAACATTGTCCGTTAATTTATTTTTCACTTTTAAAGTTCCACAAATTCACTTCACACCTGACACCACTGTAATGTTTTTATTTTCACACTCGGGTTCAGTTCAGTTCTTGGATTATTTAAAAATACACTCTAACTCAATCTAATTTATTTCCACTACTTTTACACGAATTTATATTCACAGAAACTATTATTTACATTTTATCTTAACTGTACAAACGACCGACAAAAACTGAATGCCTCCTATCGCCAGCTGGTCCTTTTATACATTTATCTTGGAATTGTCTGGTACGTCCACGAACCATCGGGAAATTCCATCATGTTCTGGAAGTTTTAAGGGAATTCCCAGTAACGGCAGCGGTCCGCCGGTTGAGAGACAAACATTTCGGGTTCCACGAATTTATCGGAATAATTTCCCTTCCATGAATTGGTTGAGGGCCCATGGCACCAGCTGTCGGATGAATTCTCGTAACAATATGCACATATGAAGTAGGAAGTTTTAGTTCCACAAATACTATAAATAATGTGGTAAAAAACATTTACGGGTTGAACTGTCATGTGAAAAGTCCCAATAATAATAGATAGAACCATCCCTGATTGTGTTAGATATAGATGTACCAGGTGATTTGGGCAACTAACAAAAGATACCGATGGTCTCAGTACATAGCTAAGACCCGCAAATCGGAATACGTTAGATATGGAGTTGTAATACCAGGATTAGGAAGATTGTATAACACAAAAAACGGCTGCAATGAAACCCTTTAAAAAATACGGGCTCATCCAACAGAGCCAGCTAGCATTATATCGTCATTTGATGTCTCAGATCTTTAAATGCGACATACATATTTGGCCTAACCCAGCAGTTCACCAACAGTTTTGTGATCACAACAACTCGAGAATAACAGTATTGATAGTTACCTGCATCTACCGATAATAACGTTTTCTAGAAATTGCAAACCTAAGAAATTATTATTTTCATAATGTTGAGGTTATGATAGAACACTGACAGAGCGTGTAAAGTAAACCGATTTAAATGGCACAAAGAAATAAGAATGATCAATACGCAAAGCTGATAATCACTGGAATTATACTGCACATTCGGATTCTAGAAAGATAATGTATTTCTAACAGATAGATGATCATTCATAAGCAACATTCGTAAATCGATATTTAGATAATTCATGGAAACAAACCATCAGCGGCTCTAAAAAGAGAGTCGTGCTGGGAGAAACGTTGTCACTCTGTGATTCACAGGCAAAATGTAATTAACTAAAGCTGTTTAAATTCATATTTAATCAATAAATAAGTGGCTCTTGATTACTTAATTAGACATCTCATTTTTCTGAATCACCGGGATCCTTAAGTATTTGTTGTATTAATGCTTGAAAAATAGTTTCTTATAGAGAATTCCTGAAAAGGCGAATATTACATGGTTCGAGAGTTTTATGACAAACGGTTTACATTTTAATAAACTTATTAACGAGGACAACTGTTTGTTGTACCTGGCCGTAAACTCAACTATCTCTTAGAATATATCCATGTAGAGGACATGGAACAAAACTAAATTAAATGTTACAGTTTATTATATAAATGTCAGGACACTAATATGTTTTTAAACACAAAAACTATAATAATAATAAAAGTGAGTACGGAAATTAGTTTCAAGGGAGACTATCTAATAAATTAAGTTTTAGATGTTTAGTCTTCTAAATGACGTACATAACTAGATTCATGATCTTATGAGTGATCTTTTATGCTCTTCTATTCTAATGGAATATTTGCTAAATGTTTTACCGATAAACATTTTGTAGCAATACTGACATTTAATCTTATGTACACAAGATTTACCTTTTTATCTACTTTTGATTTAATTTTAATATACATATTTTGATAATATAATTTATCTCACAAAACAAACATTTATGTTTTGTTGTACTTAAAGATATATTCTCCAAGAATGTATTAGTGTTTAACGATTCGTAAGATTTATTAATAGGTACTTCTTTTTCAGTAAGTCATTAACAGTCTGATTTTCAATGCCATAATTGGATGTACTATATGTTTTCGGGCTATTTTGCCGTGGTCTATTGGAATGTCTTCCGAACGTTTCCTCTGCAACTGCGGCAGACATCTTAAGCGGCGCGGGCGTAGTTGATACCTCTTTGGATTCTCGAAGCAAATAGCACCCAATGATTCTGTTAACACTAATTTATTTATATTATAATGGGGTTCCCCCGTAACGAACTAAGAAATCTTTTTGCCAAGTCTTAGTTTATTACATTTTCTGGTTGCCGTTACTTACTCTGCATAGGAATAGTGTTAACCCTAGACGGTTATTCATATTTTTTGAACGTAGGTGCTGTTCATTAGTCATTTAATAAATTTCCTGAAGCCTGGAAAGTAGCAAAGGTTTGCCCCATTTTTAAGGATGGTGAGAAAAATATATTAGAGAACTACAGACCTATATCTATTGTGTCAAACTTCTCAAAGTTTTTTGAAATCATACTGCATAATCGCATATTTCCACTAGTACGCAATCAACTATCTCCATATCAGCACGGATTTATTGGTAAAAGGTCTACAACAACCAACATAGTAGCAATTACTCAATATATCTCAGAAGCACTGGACACCAACACACAAGTCGACGTGATCTATACAGATTTCAGTAAGGCATTCGACAGAATTGATCATAGAATTCTGTTAAACAAGCTATCAGGATTCGTATTTTCTATCCAAGCAGTAAATTTCCTCAAGTCTTACTTATCAGACAGATACATTTACGTGACTTATAATGGCTTCAAATCGGACTGATACTTAGCAAAATCAGGAGTTCCTCAAGGGTCGAATTAGCAAAATCAGGAGTTCCTCAAGGGTCGAATTTAGGACCTCTGCTATTTCTTTTGTTTATTAACGATTTATATCGACAGAAAAGTTGTGCTTTGCTGATGACTTCAAGATCTTTTCTACAATAGAAGGTCTAAAATGATTGTCATAATATTCAGTGCCAATTAGTATCTATAGAAAATTGGTGCAATAGAAATAATCTAAATCGAAATGCGAAAAAATGCAAAGTTGTGACATATACACGGAAAACGTCAGCCATCAAATTTCCTTATTTAAGTCAATATACAAAGTTGAATATGCAAGTATGATTTAGCATCCATATTATGATATTCACAGCAAACGTGTCGAAAAGGGCCAAAGAAAATTCCATGAAATATTTGGTTCTCAAAAGTGATGGATTATATCCAGAAAGGAATATGTGAACGTTTTCATCTGCCTTCTTTGCAATTAAGGAGGACTTGTGCATCTGTTGTATACTTGTTTAAATTAGTAAATAATATGGTAGACTGTTCCGAATTGTTAAATCAAATTAATTTGTATGTACCTACGTTTCACTCAAGGAAACACCTAGCGCTAAGGCCACGAAGAGCCAGAACAAACATTTTGGTGAAATCACCAGTTTATGTTATGTGCAACATATGCAATTATTGTGATATTTTTACATATACCCTAAATCAAATAGTTAGTACAACAAAAGGAACATATTCGGCCCTGTTTTCGTCACATATACTTTCCAGGCATTGTGACTGCACTGTGACTTTGTCATACCATGTTTTTTGCAAGGTCAAAAAGCACAGAGTTACTTATTTTTCAAATCTTGACTCTTGAAGCTCTACCATATCTTTTGAACTGCTTGCTTTGATTTCTTCTATATCTTCCCTTATTTTTCTCTTCAAAATATGTAATTCTTGCATATTTTTTGAACATAGCTGGATTCACAGTATGACGGCAGAAGAACCAAAGATGAATAGATTGAAAGGAAGGGAAACAAATGTATGCTATGATAGCCGAAATGACTAACAGTAGCCGTCCATGGTTAAATAACAAAAACATTTTCATACTCTCAATTGTGTATCGACTTTAGGCTGGAATGCAACAAAGACTCAAAAATTTCGTAAAAGGACAACTCTTTATTGCGCCAGAAATCACAAGATCCTGAGTTTCACTATAAAGACTCCTATGTTTTATTAAAAGTAAACTGCCCTCTATATATAAGAAATAAAATACTGCTGTAAGAAGTCTGCTTTCGTCAGTTTAAGAATTGATCTGTTCTTTCAAGAATTCTACCTACTACCTTTACTGACGAACAAAATGTAGTTTCTTTATTTCCAAATTCTTGTAAACCATAAATCGTGCTTGAATTCCAAAACAACTTAATTCGCACCGCAAGCCCAAGCGATAGTTCGAACACATTCAGAGCCTTCGCTCTGCTATGTTTGCAATCAAGAAACAATGTTACCAACTCAAATAGTTCAGTTGGCAATGTCAAAGATAGCCCGACGATGTTATGAACGGTTTGCAGAACAAGACCAATCGTGAAATTTCGTAGAGAGATAAACTGCTACGCCAGATCTCGACGCCATGCAAAAGTGAAGGTAATGCCAAACTGACTGCCAAGACTGAAAAGTTTGCCTCACCAAGTTGTTCCTACGCCAGCAGAATTGTTGGAAATTAACCTCGGGATTTAATTATCTGAAAAGTCTTTACGCTTTCATAACTGAGTTAACTAATTTCGGAACTTGTTATAATGTCTTGTTATATCCTGATGTTTCTTAAATCTTAAATTGCTCGGGAAAGTTCGTTGTTGCCAATGTGGCTTTGGAAAAAAACTTTGCGTCTAAATGGAAAAATATCGAGCTTGTAATTGTTTTGGAAAAGTTTCGTTAAAGAGAGGTAGTCGCTGCGATCTTAGAAGAAATGTTAATTAGTATTTTGGTCTGAAGCGGTAAATCAAATCCAGAACAATTGGTTTTTGTATCTAAGAAAGGCTAAGAGAACATAATTTTTAATTACAAAAAGGATTATTCAATGAAATATGTAGTTAATTTAAATTCGTGCTGTCCTAGTGTCCATTTTCTGACAGTATGTCAAACAATTTTTTATATACTTTCGGTTGGGATAGTGAGCTAAGTGACGTCATTCTATATCCAGTATGGTGGATTCCCAAAAATGGCGGATCAGTCATTCTTCATACACCCCCATAATATAGGTATCAAATGAAAAGGTTTACTGGAAGAGAACGAAAAATAAAATCACACACTCTACGTTTACTTTCTTTTATGCCCCATGTTAAGGGTATGAAATGAAAGGATTGGCTGAAAGGAATATGAAAAACAAAATGACGCCTCTATAAATTCAAAATGGCTCCCCAAGATGGCGGACGAATTTTTTTTATCAATCCCACAGTATGGGTGTCAAATAGTTGTGTGGCATTATTAGCTTGGCTGCTTTTTTAACTGTTATTTACTCGACAACAATAACAAATGTTATTGTCCGGTTAAAATAACAGCAAACAGATATACGTTTACTGCAAAAGCACCTAATCTCAACTGCTTTTACGAGCACAAAACCAAACGACTGATAAAAAGCTAGAACCATTGCTTTTTGTCAGTCGTTTGGATGATAATACTAGTGCAGGGTATAGTAGGGCATTCGTTTGCAAAATTGTCTTAATTTATAATTTTTTTAAATGTCTGGGAGGTCTTCCTGATTATAAAAGTGTAAGATTACACTTGATATCTTTTGACGGTATTGTTTAAACAACGAAAAACTATATAGCTTAGAAAAAATGCATTTTTGGCAATTAATTAATTTTTTTTATATTCTTTACAATATTTCGAATGAAAACATTCCTTACACCCATCATCGTATCTCCAACCCATTAACTGTTAGGAATTTTTTTAAATTGGAAATCACCGAAATTCCTAATTTCCTTGAATTAAATAATATACCTTAAAAATAGAAATGCTATAATTTTTATTTTTCTATCAAAAATTTCAACTATATTAAACAAAATAGATTTTAAAAATTTTCTTTATTTTATTTTTTATAACAATATGCTTCCAACGCGCATGCACTTTTGAGGGAGGAGTACCTTTATCTCACTCTCATATCGACATGTAAGATGAGTAAGAGAACAACAGACGAAGCACTTGTAAAAATTTTTCGCGGTTTTCAGCGTTAATACATTAAAAAAAAAACATTACAGTTTTTCATATAAACTTATTAATTTTTCCAGTTAATAGTTTTATGTAATGAAATTTTTATTCATTTTTTCGATAACTGTTTCCTTCGTTGAAGTGGATACAAATATTTTGGTCTACAAAAAACCCTTGTCAGAATTTCTATAAAAAAATAAACGTTTTTCAATATAGTAAAAAAAGACAAATATACCTGTTGTGATCCAGGAAGAATTTCTACCTATTACGAGATGAGCATATGTTAGATGAGCATAGTTAGTTTACCTCTTTTTTATTTTAAATCGGATAAATTGTAAATTACTTAAATGCTTGTGAGTTCTATTTTTAGGTTATATATATTATTCATTAATATAAAATTTTTACATTAAATTACCGTTTGCACAGGTAATTAATTTAAATGCGAGATTGATTTTGGCAACATTCAATTGAACATCGCTATACACGTAAAGTTCAATTTACGACATAAAAATATTCAAAATTATCGAAAAAATGAATAAAAATCTCATTACATTAAACTATTAATTGGAAGAATTAATAAATTTATATGAGAAAACATTTTACAAGTGCGTCTTCTGTCTTTCTCTTACTCATCTTGTACATCCAGATGACAGTGAAATAAAACATTCTCCTCTCCCAAGAGTGCATGAGATGAGCGTAGGAGGCATATTGTTAAAATGTAAAAAAAAAACATAAAACTAAAAGAAATTTTTAAATTCTATTTAAGCTATTTTGTTTAATATAGTTGAAATTTTTGATAAAAAATTAAAAATTATAGCATTTCAATTTTTAAGGTGTATTATTTAATTCAAGAAAATTAGGAATTTTAAAAAAATCATAACAATTAATGGGTTGGAGATACGATGATGGGTGTGGGGACTTTTTTCATTCGAAATATTGTAGAGAATATAAAAAAAATAATTAATTGCAAAAAATGCGTTTTTTTTAGGCTATTTAGGTTTTCGTTGTTTGAACAATACCGTCAAAAGATTTCTAGTGTCATCTTACACTTTTATAATCCGGAAGACCTTCCTGACATTTAAAAAAAATTATAAATTAACACAATTTTGCAAACGAATGCCCTACTATGCTCTGGTCTATACAAATAGCAGTTCGTGGTTGTCGTTGTAAAACATGTCATATGCTGAATAACAGGCGCTGTTAACTTAATAGAATGAATGAGGGCCAAGCAGAAAACCATTATTAAATAAATAATTTGGTCAAGTGCGAGTTGGACTCGCATACTTAGGGTTCCGTACCACCTTCAAGATTCGAATATTCCAGTTTCAGACAAGCAGGGAATGAGTGCATTTTCTTATACTTACCCTTATATCTTTTAAAGGAAGCGTTTTCAATTTATAAAAAATATACACTTTGATTTTCCACACATAGACTTTTTATTTTATCTGCTTTAGGATTCGCTTGATTTTTATCACAATACATATGTATTTAATTTTCTAATTTGGCCCCAAAAAGTAACATTAGAGTTTTATTTTACTAATAAACTTTCAGAAATGCCTTTTATAATCTACTGTCTGAGTTTTGAGGCTCTGTAGATTGGAAGAAAAACGGCAAAATAGGTCAAAGTTTAAATTATAAATTATTAAATCTGTTATTCAAATTATTTAAAAATGTAAATAAAATATATTTTTCAAATTTTAAATAGTGTAGTTTCTAAAGTGGGAATTATGTCGATGTTTAATATTTTTAATATCTTTTATACAAATGATTTAAAAATATGATATATTTGTAATTCACATAATGAGCCTTTTATCTGATATATTACATGATGCGTTTGAAAATTGAATCTTTATTTTCCATTTAATTGTATAATTTGTCCCTAAAATTACTATGGGGGTTTTCTAGTAATTTATTTTCCGTTTAATTCTATTATTTGGAGGCCAAATAATAGAATTAGGTATTTTTTTCATATTTTTCCTATAAACAAAAAAAAAGAGGTCTTAGAGGAATAACGGGGAGAATGGGTAATTTTTTTAAAATATTTTTTTATATATTTTAAAATATATTAAAAATTAAAAAAATATATTTGTACCTATTCGTCCTAATGAGCCGTGGGATTTGATATATTATGAGCCGTTAGAAACAATTATATTTTTTTATTTTCCATTTAATTATATAAATTGCCCCCCAAAAAAGGGGTTTCTTCTTATTTTTCCAGTAAAGTTCAGGTGAGGGGCTATACTTCCAGTTTTTCAAAATTTTTGAGCTTATGGTTTCGGAGATAAGGGGGGGAATGGGTAAAATTTTTTATATTTTTGTTAATATCTTTTAATTAATTTATTTTATAAATATGGAAAAAATATATTTGTTTTCTTCATCATGAGCCCTTTTATTTGATATATAACATGGGTTAGAAACAATTTTAATTTTATATTTTTGATTTAATTCTATAATTTGCCCCCAAAAAAAATATTAGGGGTTTTTCCTTATTTTTCCAGTAAAGTTCAGGTGAGGGGCTATACCTCCATTGTTTTTTCAAAATTTTCCAGCTTATGGTTTTGGAGATAGGGGGGGATGTGTACAATTTTGTATATTTTTGTTAATATCTTTTAATTAATTTATTTTAAAAATATAAAAAAAATATATTTGTTTTCGTCATAATGAGCCCTTGCATTTGATATATAACATGATGGGTTAGAAACAATTTTAATTTCAATTTTCTATTTAGTTCTATAATTTGCCACCCCAAAATAAATATTAGGGGTTTCTCCTTAATTTTCCAGTAAAGTTCAGGTGAGGGGCTATATCTCCATTTTTTTTCAAAATTTTCCAGCTTATGGTTTCGGAGATAAGGGGGTTAGAAACAATTTTAATTTTATATTTTCCATTTAATTCTGTAATTGGCCCCCCAAAATTAAAAGTAGTGATTTCTCCTTATTTTTCCAGTAAACTTCAGTTCAGAAGCTATAAATCTATTTTTTTTTTCAAAACTTTACGTTTTATAGTTTCGGAGATAAGGGGGGGGGAATGGGTAAATTTTGGTATATTTTCGTTAATATCTTTTTAAATATATTTTTTTTAAATATGAAAAAAATATATTTGTGTTCCTCAGAATGAGACCTTTCATTTGATATATTACATGATGCGTTTGAAAAAATTTTTATTTTTAAATTTTTATTTAATTCTATAATTTGCCCCCCAAAATTAACTTTAATGGTTTCTCCTTAATTTTCCTGTAAAGTTCGGGCAACGTTCTATATTCTCTATTTTTTTCAAAATTTTAGACTCAGTAGTTTCGGAGATAAGGGGGGGAATGGGTAAATTTTGGTATATTTTCGTTAATATCTTTTTAAATAATTATTTTTTAAATATCAAAAAAATATATTTGTCTTCCTCAGAATGAGACCTTTCATTTGATATATTACATGATGCGTTTGAAAATTTTTTTATTTTTATTTAATTCTATAATTTTCCCCCCAAAATTAAGATTAATGGTTTCTCCTTAATTTTCCTGTAAAGTTCGGGCAACGCTCTATATTTCCTATTTTTTTTCAAAATTTTAGGCTCAGTAGTTTCGGTGATCAGGGGGGGAACGGTCGATTTTTTTAGTTTTTCCCGCAGAAGTACTCCTACAATCAAAATTTTTTCTTTTACGATATGTACTCCTGATCGGGTCACCAAACTATACATTGATACCAAATTTCAACCTCTTCCGTCCAGTAGTTTAGGAGAAAATGGCTGTGATGTGACAGAGGCAGAAATCCTGAGTGATATTATAAGGATATCCGTATATTGTATATACGGAACCCTAAAAATCGCAGTAGTTTGTTTGATAAAGTAAATAAATAATGTATCTTATTTTCGTTCATCGTTGTCATTGTTGAAATCTTAACGACTTAATTATAAATGAGTGAATATGTAATTGATAATCATGAATATGTATGAGAAACTATATTATATATATTATTGTAAACATTATTTAAATGGTTTCTACAATATTAAAATACTCTACTGAATTAGTTCTTTAAATGTCTATTATAAATATTTATTAGCATATATGCAAAATAAAATTGAATTGAAAAATATATTAATAGAACACGTATATTAACATGAGACATAAATAGGAGAATTATTTAATAAAATATATTAAATATATTGATCACTGCACGAAAATAAAATACACATAGCTATACTTATCAGAATTTAAAATTTTATTAGACTATGATTCAAAAACATATTTTTTTGTACTTTATCAGCATATATTCATTCGACTTCTGCCTTTTCCTTAATGTTCAAAATTATGCACATTGAGTCTCAAAAATCGTTTTTATTTTATTTTACGTGAATACGACCCCTGAAAATGAGGTTGATGCTTCGCTGCTCCTACAATTTTCGTATGTGTATTAAAAAACTGCTTCGTCATTAGTGTTGCCACATTTTTTTGAAGAATATAGTATATACATTTTTTAGGAAAAAAATAGTACACATTTCAAAATCAAGCAGCAAAAAATAACGACGGGCAGTTGACGTTTAAATGCTACGACAAGTTGACAACTGGCAAACCACAAAGCATAGTGAATTCAGTGTAAATACATCTACTCAAAGAGTGAATTATTTGTGTGGTAAACGTGAAATATAAGAGGTTATTGTTAATTTCGCTCTGATGGGTTCCAACTTAGAGTTCTCATAAAAAAACGCGACATTTAAATTAGCTATTAGCAATGAAAAATATAGTAAATTTTGTACTATATTATTTTTCTGTATAATATAGTACAGTCGGGTAAAATGTATTAAGATACTATATATTATAGTACGAGTGGCAACCATATTTGTCGTGTATCATAGACAATAGTTGGTTGTGGTTGTTTCGTGATTATATTATTTTTTTGTATTATATAAAAATTTACCATTGATACATACTGTGCATAATTATGCACACATTTTTTCTATAATAAAACAACAAAATTAACCCTATGTAACTTAATAATATTGATAATGTGGTCATTCTTGAATAAAATATATCAATCAATATTTTTTTCTTCTCTTAAAAAAAAGAGGTCTCAAGGGTTTAATCTGAAATATACATTGCTCTACAAATATATTCTACATAATACTTAATACGAAGATCTCTACCTAATTAGTACCTTCTCAGTAATTATAAAGTGATCATATTGTTGTTTCTCCCCGAGACATGGCGATAGCAGTTTTGACAGTTAAAAAATATAGCTGTTACCTATTATTTTCAGGTGTTATATGCAAATAACAATAAAACTGTTTACTATCTTCGAGGTGTCATTCCCCGAACATCCTAGATGTCAGTCTTTACATCTCGCGTCTTCAAATAAAACTGTTGTTTAAAAATAGCAGTCCTGTGCATCTCTAGTATATTCATTTTAGTACAACTGAGATATTCAATACAGGTTTTTTTAATTAAAAATTTTATTTTCAAATTTTGTCCCTGTCTATATATTTCTAATATATAAATATCACAAGGTGTTTTGTTAGTTTAGGGCTATCTAATTATTCAAGATGGAGAAATTTTACATATTTAAATTTGCTAAAGCAATATAAGCTGGCACAACAACGAATAGTTTTGGTCCTAAATATAGCACAGTATAACCGACTCTGTTGCCTTGCATCTTATGCACAGTAAAAGCCTGAAAATGTTGATTTCTTCTGTTAATTTTTTGATATAATATCCCCAAAAAGAACCTGCTTGATCACAATGACTGCAATGTCTAAGTGCTTCTTGGGAAATAACACCACAGTTTAAAGAAAATTGCTGTATATTCCAAACGTTTCGGGGTTTAGATCAGACCACGTTGTCAATGGTTAAGAAACTACCGATTAAAAAGGCACAATTCTAAGATGTAAATTAAAATATTTGACAATGTGTATTATTTGATTTTTGACGTAACTAAGAGAATTTTATTTGTAATATACAGGGTAGTACAGAAATTTCTAAAGATCATATAATCATAAAGTTCCTTTCAAATTGGAAGAATTTGAAAGGGAGATCTTCAGAATTTTGTGTGGCGCTCCTAGGTGCGACTTTGTTATAAGATAGGGCATTCGCCAAAAATGCGACCAAAAAACTCTTTTGACTCAGTGATCCCATTAAAATCATAAGGGAAAACCTAGGAAAAACCTTACGAACTATCTCGATATTGGGTTGTTCACAAGGACATGACCATTAGCAATTTCTTCCTTAATCATCGGCAACCAGGAACGACTGAATTCTACGGAGGTAGTAGCGATACAATTGTTTTCATTTAACAAAATTAAAGCAGACTCTTTTAGTTTTCTTTTGGTGTTGTGTTGTTCTTTGTGTAATATAACTGAATTTTGAAACTGTATTTTATGATCAAGGTCCCAAGTGTGTTCATAAATTTTGGATTTTTCAAATTGTCGTTTTTTATGTTAATTTTTTGTTCGTTTATTCGAACATTCAGAGGTCTAGAGGTTTCTCCAATATAGAATTTATTACATTCACACGGGATTTTATAAATGCAATTTTTTGTATTTTGAGTTGTGTTATTTGGTTTGGTTTTTGATATAAGTGATTTTAGTGTATTTCTTGTTTTAAATGATGTTTTGATATTATATCTGTTTCCCACTCTTTTTAGTCTTTCTGATAGACCCTGTATGTATGGTATAGTTATTGTATTAATGTGATTATCTTGGGAGTCAGTGTTGCTTGGTGAAGTTTGATATTGGTTGTTAGGGATTGTTTGGTATTCCATTTTGTTTAACTCGTTATTAATAAATTTATTTGGGTAATGATTGGCAGAAAGTATATAATGATACCTTTTTTTCCTGAACTTGGATGATTAGAGTTAAAGTAGAGATACCTGTTACTATGAGTTGGTTTTCTGTAAACTTCTCTTTCAAATGTCGATTGTGTTTTGGTTATTAAAATGTCTAAGAATGGTAATTTGTTATTCTGTTCAAGCTCTAGTGTAAACTGAATAGTTGGTTCTGTGTTGTTTATGTCGTTAAGTAATGCATGTAAATCCTCAAGATTATGTTCCCAAATAACGAATATGTCATGAACGAATAACGCCACCAAACCAAAGGTTTAATCTGTTTTGAGAAAATTGTTTGTTCTTCAAATTTTTCCATAAAAATGTTGCTTAAAGCGGGAGACAAACAGGAACCCATTGCCATGCCAAAATCTAGTTGGTAGAAGTCATCATTAAGTTGAAAATATGTTTCTTAACCATTGACAACGGGGTCTCATCTAGACCCCGAAACGTTTGGAATATACAGCAATTTTCTTTAAACTGTGGTGTTATTTCCCAAGAAGCACTTAGACATTGAAAAATATGCCACAAGTATCATTCAGAAAACAACAATGACTGCAAGTTTTAGATTGAACCTACGCAAATTGTTATTACCGAGCTGTTGTGTTTTCCAAAGAACTTATCTTGTATGTCAGTGTTATATATTTTATGAACCAGTACGCCACCTCACTCTCACATAAACAATACAATCATGGCGAACACTTTTCTCGAATATTTCATGGCAGGTATATATTTCATATTTTGCCAACTGACTTGCATCACATCCACTTAAACTTCATCGTAAGGTAATTAGCGTACTGGGTGGTCTACTTCATCTGTTTTCTCTTGAAAGTTATTGACTCTCTCGGTATGTTGCGTCACATTATATTGACTGAAGTTGCCTCACCAATAAATCATGATTTTTAATATTTTCATACACCAAGTCAGTTAAGATATGCAATTAAGTCACATTAAATACGTTCGCATGACAGCTGAGCAATTTACACACCGACAAACGGTCTACTAACAACCGAGCTACCTCGTACATGGAGTTTAACCAAACATAATTTTTCAGCAGCTCAAAAATCACGCGTGCACACCTCTGTTCTCGCTAAAGCACCGCAGAAAAGGAAATTTGTTAGTATTTAAGTGTTGTTTATGCGCGAGAATTACATGACCTGGCATTTGGTTTATTACGCTATGGTTTATTGGATATGTCTTCATTATCTTATTCGGATTTATCGATATTGGTAGGTAGCGTATGGCAGTTTGGGGTCAGAGTGAGATTGGAATTGATTATGCACTCTTTGGATTTTTCTTATTGGTGGTGATACACATCTATTTAGTCCAGCAGTAGGTGCTTTGAGCATTGACACTATAGAAGAGTAAATTAACAAGGTTTGTTGAACGTTAATCAAAATTAGAATCAGGTTGCTTTTGCTGAAAGAACGTAAAAAAGTGTTAAAATATATATAATCTCAACAGAAACAATCTTGAGCAGAAATTTTCGCAGGTGATAGTACTGGTCAGTTGAACTAAAAATTCTCACGCAAGACGTATCTATTTTGTATAGTTAAGGACCTATTCTATTATTAAGTTTTTGGAAGTTTTAATTCATCTGGCAACGGTGGTCTACGTATGACTTTATGGAACGAAGAGTATACTGAAAAGTGAAATGTATTTATGTTTCAAATCTGTATAACATAAACAAAATATCAGTGTATGTACCCAAAACTATCATATTCAACACTACCAGCTTTGCACTGAGCAATTTTACAAATAACTTGAATTTGCAATGTCATAAAAACTCACCAATAATTCAGTTGCTTTTTATTTCACGCTTAGCATGTCCGCACTCATATTTCGTAAACATAATCAAAAAATTCACAATTGCGAAAAACAGCTATAGAAAATATTTTAATTTGATATATATATATAAATAGGCAAAGACAAAACGATTAGGTACCATTTTGTCCTCTGTCTCTCAACCGATTTTCTTCAATTTGTTTTGTTAAGTAGCTACTGACGACCTTCAGTGCAGAATGCTAGAATTTATTTATAATATTGGTTCATTCATTAAATAAAATATAATAAAAATTCAATATTTACGTCCATAATGTCAACGCCAAACAACTGAATGTACTGCCGCCGTCAGATTCAAAACATTGAATAATTATATATAGAGGGACCAATGCTGTTATATACTTAGAGCATGTACTTCTGGAAGTGGCATGCAAGCGTTGTTATTGTTTAGTGGTAAAGTAATCGTTGTATATTATAATTATACAGGGCGATTCCAGATATGTTAGAAATCATTTTTTCGTGAGGGGCACATAAGCAGTTGTATATATAGGGTGTTTAAAATATAGAGTAGAGTACAATTATAACTAATAAAATAATTATATAGGTAAGCCATTAGCGGTTGAATTTACAGGGTTTTTGGAATAGAAGGTGCAGTAGAATTACAGTTATACATGGTGGTGCAAAAAATATTATACAGAGATGTATATACAGGGTGACGGAAATGGAAATACAACATTTCGTAACCCAAAAGCAGTTTTATATATAGGGAAGCTGAAATATAGGGTGAGAGGAATTATAGATATACAGGATGATGATAAAAAATGTTAGAAAAGGAAATGATTTATAGAGTCGCCCACGAAGAGCTCCATATATATGATGATTGAAATATAGGTCGTAGTAGAATTATAGTTACAGAAGATAGTTAAAAATTTCATAAACAAAAAGAGTAAATACGGTGGCTCATAGGCAATGGCATATACAGAATGGTTTACCGGATAGTTCAAAAATGTTAAAAAATATTATGCGTGGTCCATGAGCAGTTGCATATACAGGGTGGTGGAAATATATAATGAGATGGAATTATTATAATTAGGATTTTTAATAAATTGAGTGCAATTATAGTTATACAGGGAGGTTAGAAAAAATAAATATGTAGGGTAGGCCATTAGCGATTGAATTGTTCTCATATTAAATTAAGAATTACGAATTTGAACACAAATAAAGTCTTATGAATTTTATCTGAAAAAAACTTGAATTTCGTTACGTATTTCTAGAAGCGAGATGTAAGACCGACATCTTGGATTTTCGAGGAAACTATCACGCAGAGATAAAATCCTAGAATAAAATGTCACGATAAAATTTTCAGGTTACTTAACCTGCCCGAGATATTGACACAATCGAATTTCTATCACTGGGCGACAGCTAGTTGAAATAAAATTAACTCTCTTAGCTCAACCAACCATGTCAAAATATTACATTCAAAACAAATAAATATCACATTATTTTTGCAATACCGAACCCGAATCTTTGTCAATAATGAACGAGAATAAGTTTAATCCAATTTTGCCATGATTTCTGTTTAACTAAATCTGTTGAAAATACAAATTATTGTTGCTTTAAATATCTCTTCAATTAATAAGAATAATAAATTTTGTTTATTGTACTGTATAGTTGATAATTTTTTTGCAAATAAATGCTTAAACCTACACGTAATGGCTTTCTTTTGTTTACAAATTTCATTAAATTCCTCGTAAAACATAAACTTTTTGACATAAGTATATAAGAATTTTTTATTTATAGTGATCAGTTCTAAGATCTACCAAACTATCCGCACGACGCGTGTTACACCCTGTATATTAACTTATTTTATATGTTCTCTAATAGAAGGTTCGAATTAATTTCAAAATAACTGAGCCATCATTGGCATACAACAGTATGAAAAATAGTCTTTTCCATTACAATGACAAGAATTAAAAATGATTTCTATACTAGCTGAAATTAACGATATCAATGATCCTGAAATAAAAATCTTTAATGACATATTAGACCTTGTTTTTAGTAAATTTAACTAAATTGAAATATCATCTTGCTTTTGTGATTGCATACCGAAGATATTCTGAAGTATACTCGCAGACAGAATAATTTCTTAAACTTGATTTTTGGCAACAGAAGGACTGTATTTCAAGCATAATATGATATCAATTTCAATGTTTTAGCTTTGATTGTTATTTTATCAATCAAAATATTATCTCGTAGTGTTTGTGAAGACTCTTTTTTTATGACAGCAGACTAATACAGATATTTTTAATTACTGGGATTAATTGTAATAACCTACCTAAAATCCTAGTCTCCTCCCACTCGATCTCCGCTGACCAATCAGAACACTATACACTCTTCCGGCCACCAATAAATACCAGTGCTCCACCGTTGGAGAGTCTCAGTTAACTAGATATCACCCAGTCTGCGCCGCTGAATATGTCTGCCACTAGTAGCAGATAAAACGTTCAGAAGTAATTTCAATGGACCGTGGGAGAATAGACCGGAAAACCACAGTTTATATAATATTAGAAACAAGTGCATACAAAGGGAGGTTAAAATATAGAGCAAGAAGAATTACACTATACAGAGTTGTTTAAGAAATTTCAAGGTAGCTGCAATATATTGTGGAATTGAATTATAGTTATACAAGGTATTTCAGAAAAATATAAAAACATAAGTTTTACTGGGTGACCAATATACACCAGCACAGTGCGGTTGCAATATAAGGTGAATTAGAGTTAATTTTTCAATACTTATATTTATAAAAATTGTAGAAAGGGTTTTTGATTGTTCTGTCTGTCAGTTAAGATTTTCATCAGTTTTTTCCTGCAAGATAAGTTGTTGAAATTGTCAAAGGAGTCTACCTGGAAGTGTTTTAGCAAATTCCCCACAACATGATCAACCAGTAGTCCTGTATTTTATATAGTATAGTGTTTTGTATTTTGTGTGATACTAACCTATGTTTTAAGATGCTGCAGCAATCTGGGCTCGTTATCAATCGCTATGTGTTTCAATTCTGAAATTCTAGCTTTGTTATAGTGATATATTTGTAATGTTTTTTTTCTTCAGAAATTAGGATATTCAAGGCATCGCCAGATATACACAATTCTCTTATGACATATATTTTTTCATTTAGACTTTAGTTATAGACTTTTCAATGGAAATGCAAGTTTTAAGCTTTTACTATTCTTATACCAGTAATTAACCTCATCATCATTTCCCGTTATATCAGATCACACCCACATGCAGGAAATTATTGAATCGCGTCATTTAAAAAAACCAAACAAACCTTACACCGTTTTCGAAACTGAAATAACATATATCATCTGCTTTAAATGAATGGACGTTATTGTACTGTTGCAATTTTTATTTGATACAAACCACCAATCTGTAACATCGCTTGCTTTTCAATCGTGATAAATGGATACGATTTCGACATTTAATATGAAATTATGCAGCACATTTATTCAAAATGAAACGGCAGTGTTTTTTATGTTTTATCGTTGACCGAAAAAACGAATTGTTGCGGAAACGGTAATGACATTAAATGCATCGCTACAGATAAATGTTAACGCAAATTGCAGTTTTGCGTTCCACATACCGGATAAGTCAAACAATAAAAATATATGTCGAGTTTGTTGTACTTGATCGGTACCAGTAAAAGAGTCGTTATGATTTATATACTCATATTGTATGCTGTTGAATTATCTCAAAAACAAAAGAATTTTATGTTTATGCACTTAAAGTCATAAGATGCATATCATCTAAGCTCCATTATTAATAATAAGTTAACAATACGATATTTTTTGTTTATTTTTTTAAAGTCACATCAAGTAAATGTTCTATTAATGTACATTGCACGCTACCTCCAGAAGTATATGGTCCACACGGCCATACTAAGTAATTATAAAAGTCCAAAGTCACTTTTCCTCCTTGTTGAATTACCGCTGGCGCCATCTATTAAGGAAAGGTAATACAAATACAACAATATTAATTCATCAATACACTTTTATATTCTTTGGGCAATAACACCACAATAGAAATAAAACGACGTATATTGCAGGAATACCAAACGTTTCAAAGTCTATTCTGACTTCGTTGTCAATGACTTTATATTTATTGATGTAGATTGCAAAATGAAAATTCAATACACATCTTTGAACTTTTACATGTTAAGCTTTCCCACTCAATAAATTTCAATAATTGTTCAGAAGTCTTCCTGTAAAATGTTTACTTTGTAATATGAAGCTAGTCAGTACATAAATTTGATGGCAAGTTTAATGGTGTTCTTCCTGACTTCTGAAGTATATTAAGTTTGTAATTTAATATATCACAAAGAGAAAATTAGAATTTTTATTAGAACGAACAGTAAATATTGTGCAGGTATTGTGTATATTAATTGGATGTTGTATAAGTTTATTTCCTATATAATATTGATGTTCTATATAAGAAGAGTCTGTTAATATATTACCTGGTCCCCGTTAAGAAAGTGTCGCTTCCACAAAAATCAATAACCAAGTCTAAAAATATTTCGATACTTGTAAGGAGAGAACAAAAGGTGTAACCCCTGTTCAATGTCAATTGATAATTGACACCTCAGAATCCAGCCTATGCCTATGATTCCTATACAGGAAAACCAATAAGCCTGATGCATCATAAATGAAACAGCACTAGTTTAACGAAATCTAATAATTTAGTCTATTGAGTTGTAATATCTGTTTATGACTTACCAGAGTCGTGCTACAGGTCTTTCCAATGCGGTACGTGAGTATTCTATAAATGAAGTATTTCAATTAAAATGACGAATTATATGATAATGAACGAAAAATGATAAAAGTGCATACATTTTTTTTAACAGTTACTGGTGGGTCGTTGTCGCCTTTACAGTCAACGAAACGGGACCGTTTATCGTCGATGATAAACTAGTTTATAAAACAATTTAATTTTCCACTAGTTTCGACCGTCAACGGAAAAACGTTCACCGATGATCTTTTACAGCTGAACTAGACCAGTTTATTCGTAAATTTATAGGTTTCCCTCAAGCAGAATAGAGAGAAAACACTGTAGAAGTCACCCGTACTACTTGACTGATCGAATTTCAGTACTAGTTAAAATGAGACGACGTTAATGTATGCACATTGCGGGAAATATTCGATTTTTTTCGTGTGTTCATCAGTTTATCTCTTCAACAGTCGGGTTGTGACGGTGCACAAATATCTTTCACGAGTAAAATAGTTTATCGGTAATCTATAAACTTGTTTATCACTTGAAACGAAATAAACAGTTTAAAAAAACCGTTCGTTCATTCAACGCCCATCACTAACTCCAACCGCCCTCTTTGTATTTGCAGAGACACAAGAGCATGCAAATAATTTTAAATGTGAACTGAAGAAAGAATAAAAAACGAAACCTTATTAAGCACAAGATAATATAAAGACGAGAAATTCCCGTGAACAATTGTGTGGAATGAAATAATACACCTAAACAAGTAAACTAGAGCAGCAATGTGACAATACCTAGAAGATCACCAAAATTGTTATGGATCCTATAATTCGAAAGCTTTGGCTTCATACATGTGGAAATAGTAACCATTATTTGTTGAATTATGTATTCTTTTTTACTTTGCTTCCATTCTGGCTTAAAACACATTTTGTTTCCGATAGACAGATCTATCTGATAATAAATGTCGATATCGGTTTAAGAAGGATATTCAAAATTGTTACTATACACAGTGCCTGAAAAGAAGAATAAAATATCTAAAAAAAATCAATAGGGGATAAATAACAAGAAATTCTAAGAATGATAAGAAAACCAGAAATTGTAAATAAAACAACAAATTTTGATCAAAGTTCAAGGAGCACGATTTCTGGACTATCCCAGTTAGTTTATGGGCTAAATAATGAAATTCAATTAATAATACGTCATGTTCAAACCAAATTTACCTGTGTGGAAGACAGAATTGATAATGTTGAACACATAACCCTTGTATGGGAATACAAATGGGAGTGAAAGTAATATTCAGACAGTAAAAAGTTCAGAAGAGAGATTAAGATTATGTAAATACAAGTACAAGATAAAATCAAAAAGTTTCGAAAAGAGTCCCTGAGAAAATAATCACATTTCAACACACCCTTTAACAATTAAGAGGAATAATTTATTTTATGACTGATTTCCATATCAATATTTTTTGCTGCTTTGATGTTCGCATAAACCCGAATTCTGTAATAACATTTTAGTTCGGAAACATGCAAACCTTTGGTGCGGCATCTTCCAGAAATTACCTTCAACTCTGACTTGCCGAAGTTTCCTTATTTCGTTCGCGAAACGTTTCAGGATATTAACAAACTTTGAAGTATATTACGCTTGAAAGGACACGCCGTGTGTGTTTTTATAGTCTTTAACCGCCTTATGCTAAGACAGCGAAATTGTTTCACTTGTTCTAAAGATTGCTTCTCAAAGTATTTGTTATGTAAACGTATTCAACGAATAGCTCCGTAGCAATTCCAAATATTTTATTTATTTGAAAAGAAGTAACTTTAGTTATTTTGTTAGTTTCTAGCTTAGCCGCTCCCAGCTTGACATTTTTGTTTTCAATTTTTTTTTCTTTCGATATTTTTCACATTAACATTTTTTTGATTTTTCTGTCATTTTTGACAGTTCTGAGAATTTTTACATTTCTGCCATTTTTAACGTTTTTGACAGTTTTCACATTTTTGACATAATTAATATTTTTGACATTTACGAGTTTTTGCCCTTTTTAATTTTTTCTACAATTTTATCTTTTTATTAAACTGTCTTGTTTCAAAACTCTGAATGCGTTAAATGTTTCCAAGGATACAACCTTCGATTTTTTTAACAATTTTGACATTTCTTAAACCTGTCATATTTGACATTTTTATAATTTTTGAAATTTATTACTCTTGTGACATCTGTAATAGTTTGGCTTTTTTACTATTTTTGACATTATTGACTTTTTGCTTGTTTTACTTTTTGACTGTTCACTTTGTTGGCATATTTACATTTGATATTTACGTTATGTTGAAATTTCTTCACATATCTTATTTTTGCATTTTTGATGTTTTGTGTATTTTGGCATTTGTGGCATTTTAGATTTTCGTCACATTTTTGTCATTTGGCATTTTTGATTTTTTTGACATTTTCCTTTTGACATTTATATCATTTGAAATATTTTTATATTTTCTTAATCTTATGAAGTTTATGACTTGCGATTACTTAGATAGTAAAATCATAAATTTAATAATCCCTTAGTGCGGATCACGTGTCTATTAACTAAGAAGAAAGAAGTAAAGCTATCAATTCTCATGCAATGGATTTTAATAGAAAAAAGATCTATCTTTTTACGAGTGGTATATTTTGAAAACGGTTTAGCATAAAACTTGTAAGGTTTCAAGAGGGTCATTATTGGCCTATATTATGACTTCGGGTCTGGATAGCAAATGAACTTTTCTGACCGTATTTGTGGTATGGAGGTACCCAATTTTTACGGCGAATTTCCTAAGAAAAGTGTAAAAGAAAAACTTTTTATGATTGTCAGTCTTTCGATTTGACCCATATTTTAGACTTTAGGGTTATTTTTCATTTGTCTTTCGGTAAACTTGAGTATTGTTATTAAAAAACATATGTGCTATTTGATGGCTGAACGACATCCGAAAAGTTATATGTGAAACATTTTTCGAAGTAATAGACTCCACTCGAGATATTTCCTAGTCTTAAAACAAAACACTCATAACAATTTACCATAAATTTCTGACCAAAATATGGATCGAATTTGAAAAACTAACACGAACAAATAGTATTTGTTTATATTTTTCATTTGAAATCGACCGTAAAAATTGCGTACAAACTCCTATAAAACATATTTCTGGTCGAAAAAAGTCATTTCATATCACCTTGTCTCAAGACCTTAGTATGTAACGTCAACTAAAAACAGAAACTTCCCAGAGTTCAACATTAGTGATTGAAGGAAATGTCCAGTGAATAATTTTTGTGATAGCTAATAAAACAATTTGAACCCTCCACCATATATAGTATGTGACAAACTAAATCCTGAACAAACACCTTTATCTGTATTAGTCTTCCAACCCTGCAGTTCACTTACGTATTATGTTACTTACTCCCCGCTAGTCATATATAGTCCAGTCAATGAAGGCAGAATACGGTAATACTGGTAACTTGTCCAAGCAGCACTGATTTTCCAAAAAGTTGACATTTAATTTCTACTTACCCTCAACTTCAAATTTGACCCTGTGCTTTTTTTCCCTTCTAGGGTGTGAAAATATTATATGAAAAAAAGTCCGCTACTGAATAAATTAACTAATTATAAGTATCGATTTTTCAACCAAATAAGACATATTTTCATACGGTTTTTCGTAAATAACTTAAAAAATATGCACTTTAAGAAAAAAATCATTTGGATCAAAAAATGTAGCTTATAAAAAAAGAAAAAACGTTGGGTTTGTGAATTCTCTAGAACTTGTACAAACGGGAGTTATAGGTTGTTAAAATTTTGTTTTTATTTGTCAAAACAAAAAATGAAAGGTTTATCGTGAAATAAAGGAAAAACAATGCATAAATTAAAAACTATAAGATTTTTAAGTTATTTTGAGAAAAAGAAATTTTTTTGCAAAATTACAAAAATTCAAGATTCTCTTGAGGCTCAAATTTTTTCAAAACCACTTACTTTAAACTGGTCAAACTTTCTGAGCCTATTTGAAATAAGTAAGTCAAGTGACTTGTGAAGTGGTAGCAATTAATTTCAACTGGGGTGATATTTAGGACTTTTATAAAAAAACAAATTAAAGTGTTTTTTTAAGCACTTTATTTTGTTATTTAATAAACTGTTCCCGAAAAATGCATTGTTTTTCTCAGTTATTTCACGATAAACTTTCAATTTTTATTTTGACAAATAAAAACAAAATTTCACCAAGCTATAACCCGTTTGTATTGGTTCTACAGAAACCACAAACATAATTTTTTTTGTTTTTTTATAAGCTAGTTTTTTGATCCAAATGATTTTTTCTTAAATTACATATTTTTTAAGTTTTTTACAAAAAACTGTATGAAAACATTTTTTTTTTGAAAAATTGACACTCACTTGCGAGTAAAGAATTTACTTTCAGAAACAACTTTATAGAACAAAAGTTGCTGCTCAAAATTAGTTAATTTATTCATTCCAGGAGTTTTTTTCATATATTATTTTCACACCCGAGAAAAGATAGCTTCCCCTCCCCCCGGGAAAAAAGCAGCGTCCGGCACAGAGTCAACTCAAATCCAAAATTTTTAGAAAAATCCGTGCTGCCCGTTTGTAGTGGTTCTACCGAAACCACAAACATATTTTTTTTTGTTTTTTTTATAAGCTACTTTTTTGATCCAAATGATTTTTTCTTCAATTGCATATTTTTTAAGTTTTTTACAAAAAACTGTATGAAAACATTTTTTTTGTTGAAAAATTGACACTCACTTGCGAGTAAAGAATTTACTTTCAGAAACAACTTTATAGAACAAAAGTTGCTGCTCAAAATTAGTTAATTTATTCATTCCAGGAGTTTTTTTCATATATTATTTTCACACCCGAGAAAAGATAGCTTCCCCTCCCCCCGGGAAAAAAGCAGCGTCCGGCACAGAGTCAACTCAAATCCAAAGTTTTTAGGAAAATCGGTGCTGCCCGTTTGTATTGGTTCTACAGAAACCACAAACATAATTTTTTTTTTGTTTTTTTTTATAAGCTACTTTTTTGATCCAAATGATTTTTTCTTAAATTGCATATTTTTTAAGTTTTTTACAAAAAACTGTATGAAAACATTTTTTTTGTTGAAAAATTGACACTCACTTGCGAGTAAAGAATTTACTTTCAGAAACAACTTTATAGAACAAAAGTTGCTCAAAATTAGTTAATTTATTCATTCCAGGAGTTTTTTTCATATATTATTTTCACACCCGAGAAAAGATAGCTTCCCCTCTCCCCGGGAAAAAAGGAGCGTCCGGCACAGAGTCAACTCAAATCCAAAGTTTTTAGGAAAATCGGTGCTGCTTGGGCAAATTACCCGGGAAAATCGCCATTTGCTGGACTAATATAGCAATTTCTATATAAAAAAAACCTGGCAGATAGCCTAATCTAATGCAACCTGACCAAAGTGATTAACAATTTCCTTAGATAAGAAACATATCTATCCAGAATTCTTAATATACATGAGTAATCTGGAACGATATGATTCATATTTATAAAGTTTCAAGTTTGAAAATAAATCAATGACTTTTAGTCACCTCATGACTCATTCGAAATTTTAAAGTAGAGCAAACCAACTCACGCAAGGAATCGAATACCTCCAGAGTACGTGCCATGTAGTCATCCGCAAAAACAATTACATCTCTCGAATAGCTCTTCTGACTAACGGTTATTCCAGAGCCACCTCATCCATAACAACTTTAACCCAGTCCAGCGTGCTCTTTTCCTCTCTGATCTCTTCGATTACGACATCAGCCAGCATGACTCACAGCCTACTCCAAATCGAAATATGACGATTACAGCTCGCACAGTCATAGCAGGCGGTTGGACGGCATCCGCAGGGGTGAGTGGTGCAACAGAAAACTCTGTGACGCATCGGTTAGGAACGGGATGCCGTATTGATTCGCAACGGCGTAGGGACTCCCCCCAAGTGCGTTTTCCCTTCGAAGCCCTAACCATCGACACAATGATCCACATTGAGGAGAGCGAAGGGGATAAACGGTCCGTTGTTGGCTGTGTCGTAAGCCGATAGCAACAGAGGGAGTTGTTACACTACGAAAAAGTTTTCTGCTTCACACTGAATTTGTTTTTTGGAGATGTTTGTTATTAGCTTTAGAATCTTCTACAATTAGCAAACTATAAAGTCTGTAATTTGTTTGGGAGCTTTTAGGTTAGGGATTTGTTTTACATACATAAGGAATATAAGAAAATAAGAAATTTTAGAAACAAATTTTTTTATACTGAACTGTTGTGGCTGATACTTGATGTAAATCCATGATGAGAAGACAACAAAAACGAAAAATAAACTTCGAGATTTACACTTTATTTTGATAGAACGACACGTGTTTCGGCATACAATGCCTTTATCAAGTTTCACAAAATACTAAAACTATTTTTCTAAACACACCAATATATATACATTATATTTTACCAAACTGATTATACAGAGCTATTAAAAAGATTTAAAAGCGGAGATGGATTAAGGTCTAACTGGTTGTTGTTTTTTTTTACAGTTTCATGTCTTTATTGTCAGAGTTAAATTTCTACAAATTTCTTACTCCTAGTCCATATATTTATACTTACTTCCCTAATTTGTTTTCCATGTTTCATATACTTTTCCCTACGCTGTTTACAATATTTTCCCTACGCTATTCCTTAAGATATTTTATTCACTAAGATATTTCATTCCTTAAGATATTCAAGTTACCTGTTACTTCCTCTTCTGTCTGCAGTAGCGCCATCCTGGGTCTCTTCGTCCTGTGTTTCTTGCTTTCGTCGTAGTTTGTGGCCTCTCGTAGTAGTGGGTTCCTGTGGTTGTTTAATAGTCTACCTGAGTATTTATATCTGTTAATTTCTAGGGATTCTAGTTAATTGATTTTACTGGGATTACTTTCTAAATGTAAAATTTTCATGTTATCGTTAAAATGATGATTATCATCTACTAAATGACGGGCATAATTAGATTTATTATCCTGTGTGTAATAACTTCTTTTGTGCTCTCTAATACGGGTATTAAAATTTCTAAATGTCCTACCTATATAGAGCTTATCACAATTGCCACAATTAATTCTGTATACCCCGGAATTACAATTACTATCTACTCTTGATTTATTATTTTTAATATATTTAGATAAATTATTTGCTGTTTTATAACTAATATTTATGTCTTGTTTTTCTAAAAATGATTTAATTTTATTACTTGTTTCGCCCAGGTAAGTTAAAGTTTTGAAGAAATCATAGGATTTTTTATCCATAGGATAAATTAAATTTAGCGGCTTTTGGAACATTTTCTTTTTTACTAAGTTATCGATTAGCTTGTGTTCAAAACCGTTGTTAACTGATATTTGTTTAATGATGTTTAATTCTTTTTCGAAATTTAACTGCGTCAAAGGTACATTGATTAATCTATGGATCATACTGTAATATGCGGACATTTTTTGCTGATAAGGATGATAAGAACTACTATGAATGACTGTCCGAATATGTAGGCTTGTGATAAATTGAAAATGTATGTTTGTTGTTTATTCTGGTAATTGTCAAGTCTAAAAAAATAATTTCGTTATTTGTTTCTATTTCCGTCGTAAATTCAATATTTAATTTAGTCTAAAATTGTGCTCAATTGCCTATTAGTTCCTGTAAAACCCACAAGAATGTCATCTACATATCTATACCAGTAAGTAAATTGTTTTGATAATGGGTGTTGAAAAATTTTATCATCTATATCACTCATGAATATTTCTGCTAGTAGCGGACTTAATGGCTTACCCATAGTTAATACTTCATTACTTTTATATAAAATACTATTAAAATA
The DNA here is from genome assembly GCA_034190945.1 of Octodonta nipae. Classification (NCBI taxonomy): domain Eukaryota; kingdom Metazoa; phylum Arthropoda; class Insecta; order Coleoptera; family Chrysomelidae; genus Octodonta; species Octodonta nipae. The sequence continues at coordinate 53,872,651 of CM067216.1, forward strand.
ATTTTGGTCTACCAAACGTTTCAAAGTCTATTCTGACTTTGAAACGTTTGGTATTCCTGCAATATACGTCGTTTTAATTCTATTGTGGTGTTATTGCCCAAAAAAACATAAAAGTAATCAAGAATATGCCACAAACAACAACGTTTAGAAGACAGCAAATAATTTATCCAAATATATTAAAAATAATAAATCAAGAGTGGATAGTAATTGTAAATCCGGGGTATACAGAATTAACTGCGGCAATTGTGATAAGCTCTATATCCGTAGGACATTTAGAAATTTTAATACCCGTATTAGAGAGCACAAAAGAAGTTATTTCACACAGGATAATAAATCTAATTATGCCCGTCATTTAGTACAGGATAATCATCATTTTAACGATAACATGATAACATTTAGCAAAGTAATCCCAGTAAAATCAATTTACTAGAATGCCTAGAAATTAACAGATATAAATACTCAGGTAGACTATTAAACAACCAGTTAGACCTTAATCCATCTCCGCTTTTAAATCTTTTTAATGGCTCTGTATAATCAGTTTGGTAAAATATAATGTATATATATATTGGTGTATTTAGAATAACAGTTTTAGTATTTTGTGAAACTTGATAAAGGCATTGTATGCCGAAACACGTGTCGTTCTATCAAAATAAAGTGTAAATCTCTAATTTTTTTTATGTTTAATATTTGATGGATGAGAAGTGATAATTTTAGAATCCTTAACATCCAAGCACGAAAATCTGCCAATGCAACAGTGATCAAAAAATTACCAATTAATTATACATCTATTATTTGTTTTATTTTAAGTGAATAGTGGTATTTTTGGTTTTATTAGAGTCTATTAATAAATAAAAAGAATTTCTTCTACTTAACACAAACATTTTGATCATAATTTAATATATTTTCTTTATTTTTTATTGATTTTTTTTTCAGGGCGCTATTAGAGATAAGTAGAAAAATATATAATAACGAGACATGTTGTTATTCTAATTTGAGGAAGGTTGTTTTATATAATTTTAAGAAATTTATATATTTTTTTGCAGTTATCATGTTTTCATTTACTTTTCTTATATCTATCAAGTAGTTCACGTTCACGTTAAAATCAATTTTGTCCCCGCATTTTCAGTTGTTTATATTCTATCAAGTCCGATCATTTTCTTCAGTTTCCAATAATCACTGTTTTTTTTTTCACTTAACAATGTTTGACATTTTCATTTGTTCAACTATCAAATATAAACATTTTGCAAATTTATATTTTTGTCTTTGATATTTTAATTATTTTATTTTCTCAGAGTTTTGATAATTTGTTTATACTAAATATTAGTTTTGTTGCGAGGGAATGCAAAAAGTGTTTTTTAAGGTTTTTCTAGAATTATGACCATACTGCAAATGTTATTTTTGATTGTTTCAATGTGCATTCATTACATTCAATTAGTGTGGAAATAATATGTATTACAATTTACTATCTTTTTATTATGTTTGGTTATTTCGTTCTGTTTATATTAAGTATTATAAAAATTCATTTTGTGATTTTCTTCACTACTTAATTTAGGCTTCTACCATTCTATTTTCTGTATTGCTGATTGGTTTACCATTTTAGATTTCATATGTTTGCTCCTTTTTGTTGTAAAGGATTTCAAAATCTTTGTACTATTATATTTTTGTTAATTCAAATGTTTTTATGTTATTATTTCAAAAAATTTAAAGCTATTTACATTGCGTATCATTGTGTATCACGTAATCTGTAGTCAATTAAGCTCGTTCTCACATATCTATATCATATGTTTTTATTTTTATTACAATGTACAAGATTTTCAGGTGCAAGAACTCTATATATATTTTTACCAGCTTAGTAGCTTTTAACCGAGTTAGTAGCAAAGATTAACTTATTCCGGTTTTAGTATTTTGCTTTTTTTATTTTTCTCACTTTCATTAGTTTAAAATTGGCATAGCTTTACCATTTTAGTATCGAAATTCAGGTGCTAACAGATTTTGGTCCCGGCGAAATTGACGGGAGAACCACTTGGCTAACAATAGAACAAATCTTTTTCCATTTTCCGACAAAACAGATATTTTGATCTGATTTTCTCGCTACTACCATGTGGACTATATGAATAGATGATGCGACGAAGTATCAAAATCCGTTCGGCAGGTTGGGCTAGGTGTTGCTTATGGCCAAAGGTTGAGATAAGGGCGTGACCCTGTAAGGAAACCTAACAATATTGCCACGATTATTTTGCTTCTGCCAAGTGGAAGGATGAATGTAGATTTTACGAGAGGAGTTCACATTAAAATTGACATAAGGATTGTCAAAGTCATATTAAGGACAGGAATCGTTCAAGTTTCCACAATGCTTTCTGTTCCTTAATCTTACTTGGCCATTCGTAACCCTTATGCCAGTTTTTTGGACTACTTTCGATATCAACTATCATACTTCCGCTTTTTCAGAAGCAAAGAAAACCGTGGTCATATTGATATGTTTCCCTACAAGAACACATCCTTACCTTAAGCCTGTTATTTTGATGCTTGGTTGCATCATAGAAAACATTTAAGCAACATGGCAGAGGCAAGAAAATCGCTCCAAAACATCTTCTTTCAGAAAATGGGAAACAAGTTTTTCCTATGTTAGCCACACAGTTCTCTCGTAAATTTCGCCTAATTGTACTCAACAATAACACATTTTTCAACCCCCTTCGAGGCGAGGACAAGGTGGTACAAAATGTGTTAACTGGTGTTTGTCTGTTACCGTTTGACTTGGTTTGCCCTATTTTTCATTTAGACACATTTTTCTCTGTTTTGTAGTTAATTACGTTTTTGCTTTTTGTACCCAGCATCTTAATATTTATATTAGTTGTGGATTTTTTTGCAATTTTGCTCATTGTTCCACTAAATGTAAAAACAATGTCACCTACTGTTGTTCTCTGTGTAGAAAAAGTCCTTACTTGGAATTCGTTGAGTAAGCACGTTACATAAGAATGGAATGTCGAGCACAAAAAACTGGGGAACTAGGAGATTTATGAGATTTCTCCTGCGGCATCGGTGATGAGTGTCAGTAGGAGAAATGATGAAGATTATAACAAGGGTGGGTGACAAACTGCGAGTAGTGCGGTTTGAAGTATTGTAAGCTGGCATTGTTAGCCGATGCTCTCTGCAATTTCCCTGTCGGCAAGGGGAAATCATTAGGATTGCCAGGGGAGAATAAAAAGTATGGTAATGCCATTGTAATCAACGAAATTGGGGAAAGTTTTCTCGAATGCTATACATGTTCTTGATGAAAATTGATGAAATCTCTTTTAATCACTGTTAAAATCCTTAATACGTATTGTGGATATCTACCACTTTCATTTACGTATTTTTCCTTTATTTTTTTTATTCTTTTTTTTCTGTCAGTTTTGATTAATTTAAAGCTTCATTATGGTTTGTCAACAAAAAATAAGTTGACATATTTGATAGATTTCGACATCTCCATTGGTAAAATCCAGCCATGCAATGTAAAAGACAAAATCTATAGAGAATACTTCAATGTTTGCAAAATTACAATCCTGTCCATGTATTAGTATATAAACAATTGAAATTTTTTTCCGTATGCCCAATTTTTAGAAAAAAAACATGTTATCTTGATCTATGTAATAGATTCTTCCAGATATATGTACTTATACTTTCCGACACGAATGGATGAATTGCAGAATCATTTATTGATCTCGTTTTTACTTATGAATAATCATGAACCTCAAAATAGCTGCCTGGTATTTTCAGTTATAACACATTAAGTATAGTGATAATTTATCAAATGTTCGCTGCTCTATTGTAACTTTAAGACTCAATCTATAGCCAAAGAACACATTTATTTATGATTAATATAAAACTGATAGTGAATGTTTATACAACAAGAAACATTTACAGGAAACAGACAAAGTTGTACCTCTGAGCTAGTTTGTTATGTCAACAGGCCAGTTGTGATGGTATAATTAGCTACAAAAATTTCCTAACGCGTCAAGTGTATGATTTTTAAAAATCTAGAATCAACAAAGGGCTATTTTAAAAAAGCTAGCACATGTTGCAATTGTTTAATATCAGCCTTACATTCAAATATGTCCAGATTTTGTAGTTTTTTCATTATTTTCTGGTTTTAGTGGATATAAAAGAATGTTGTTCAATTCAGTTTGCTCTTTAAAGGGATAACGTTAAGTCATTGCAGGCGCAATTCTAAGGCTTCTAGCCGTCAATCATTCTGTCCCAGTCCATAATATATATTATATCATTACAATCTAACTGAATGTATTTGAAACTTGTTAAAATCCAAGTTTTTATTCAAATCAGCTGGATTATGGGTGATTTTGCAAATTACTAAATGTCCAGACCAAGCGCGGATCCAGACACTTGCTTCTGGAGGGGGGGGGCTATTCCATGCTTCAGGGGGATCCTGTACTAGATTTACCTAAACAAAATTTTAGATCCAGATTTCTTGGGTTATTACATTAAACAGAGTCATTCCGAAGTTTAAACCCATAGAAGTTACCTTTCTTCTAGGCTCTTGGCTCTTGGAATTAGGATTACCTCGTTTTAAAATTAAATTTACTAACTTTGAGGCTCTCGCCCACCTGGATCCGCCCATGTCCAGGACAATGTCAGTTTCTCAAAATTTGTTTGGAACACTAATGGTTACATTAATGGTTACATTAGAACACAGAATATATTATCAAATAACCCACTCAATCGCTATTAAGAAAAATTGGGTATGGTTTTAATTATTGCTAGGATTTTCGCTTGATCTGTATTTGCAATTCAGCACCTACCGTTTTTTTGCAAGCAATAAACATTTAAAATATTGATAGGTTTTCTACCTGCCTGTTGTTTATTGTAAATCCAGTTTCTAATAATTTACAGGCAAAATTAAAATTAAAATATCTTATTGTAGTCATGAGCAGGGGCACTCGTGCCCTGAACCACCAAATGTAATAAGCTTTTAATAAGGTCAAAAATCAACACAAAATAATTAATAAATATCATTTCAATAACAACGAATTTTTAAAAAAACAATTTAAGCTCTAATCCAAACTTATATTAAGACTCATATTCACTTGAAAGAATATTTCACAGTGCACTTCGGCTAGCGCACGGTGAAGCTTCTATGAGGTACGATAGATACGATATAACACGCTTAGCGCGTGAGATAGAAGATAGTTAATGCAAACTATAAGGAGTAATGGACTGAGACATGGAGTTCTGCTGATATTGACCGGACTTATCCGAACGTTTCAATAATTCAAATTTTTGTTTACGTGATTTAATTAGTGGTTGCTTGTTTTTTGTCCTCGTAGTCTATGAAAGAATATTTAATATACATAGTGTGTGTGTGTGTTTACATAACTGTGAAAATGAATATCAACTTTAACATTGACTATATTAAAAACAATAATAAATCATTTCAAAACAAATTAGATATAAAATTGGCTGGTCCACCTAGGCCATATCTTAATTGAAAACAAGAGTGCAAAAAGAAAAATAAAGTATTCACACGAAGTTTTAAAAGTGAAATTTATAATAAAAAGAAATGGTTGTGTGGATGTGATCTCATCGATAAATTATTTTGTTTTCCTTGCATTATTTATGGCGGGGAATCAATTTGGACGGAAACTGGAGTAAAGAATTAAACCATCTCTTAGAAATACGATGTCTCAGGATTGGCAAAATGCTCTTTCCGTGCTTATCATTGAATATTCAGCTTTCGAAAAAAGAAGACGAATATTTTAATTAATAAAAAATAAATGCAGTATTAACAAAGCTATGGTTTGTTTTGTTGCATCTTTGAATCCCAATAGTTGACCAGTAAAGGGCACTACTAGTTTCATAACCCACCAGCCGCCACTGGTCATGAGCACTCCAATTTTTGTAAAAGCTTCAGATGCCCCTACTAATTCACGGTTCTGAAACCAAAAATAATCAATACGGTACCATATTCAATTAGCGTAATCACCTCTTTTATTTATATTTATTTTATATTTGATGAAGTGCAAATTCGACTGACAAAATTAATAAAATTTCAAGTTTTTGCGTACGGTTTATCCCCGTATCATTTCCACCATCGTAATTCCATCCATGATAAAACTCGTCTGTTGTTCAGAGAATATGCCATTAAGGTCCCCGGGACCTTTTTTTGTTAATTTTCGTTATTAAATAAACTGTAGAAAAACGACGGACGCAATTATACTGCGGCTTATGGTAGCGCCCGGCGAAACGGCTGCACCCATTTAAATATCAGACAAATAAATTAATTACGTACAATAAAAGCATAACAAATTACAGTGCAAACAACACAATGGATTTACCACCGCACCTATTATATATATATATATATATATATATATATATATATATATATATATATATATATATATATATATATATATACGTTCATATTTGTAGATAGACACTTAGCGGGCTTGCTTTTGTATAGTACGAAGTGCGATGATCTTATGTCTTTCTGTTTGCTGTCACGGCACGGTGTGTAATGACTAATCACAGGACAGCGAAATCTTGATATAATAATCTTTTGTTTTAACGGTTGAATTTAATGATTATTGTTATCAATTAAAAATATAGCATATAGCAGTATTAAGTTAGCTTTGTACCGATCTAAAATATAGGTGAAGTTAGTGAATTTGTGAAGATGAACATATTTACATCATTTTTATCTAACTATAACTGGACTACCCCTTTATGTTACATAAATTTCGCAAAATTCCAGGGAAAACTGTTAAATTCAGTTCCAAATACATAAATAATTGTTCGAGATTTCAACCAGTTGAGGGAAGCCAGACTTCGGTAGGTTCTTGGCTAGAAACAATATATTGTCTTTCGTTCAATGGCTTGTAAAGTCTCGAAAATGTTATTTGGCAAAATGTCTTATACGCCCATATACGGTGATTTGGAACAAGAATATTTGAATAGAAACAAAAGAAGTGATATTGAAATCCAAAGCACAGAATAATCAAACCCAAACGCGAAACTCTCCGTTGCCACCAGATAAAATTTCTTTGCGCCTGTTCGACATTACTTTGAGAGTAGGTTCAATGCACCACAGAATTATGAAGTATTATAATATTATTTTGAAGTTAACAAATGTACCCTATCCTCAAAGTAAAAGCAACAAAATTAATCCTATTATTCACAAAGAATCTGTTAAATACATGTTACTTACATATACACAATATTCAACTACATATCAATTATCAAACATAACCTAACTATGAAGTGAAATTTATCGTGTTTAAAACAAGTCCAAGGATCGCCTTACTAGCACTAAATATTATAAGATTTATAGATTTATTTATTATTCTCAATTGTATCAGAACGAGGTATACAAGTAAGGTCAGTGTGTCAAAAAATTAAAATATACTTTAAAAAAGATTGTGAGTTGGACCTATTACTTCCATACCATTTGAAGTGGGACTTTTATATCACAGATATAGAAACACAAACCTTTATTTTCACACTACTTCTGATTTTTTTATACAAATGCCTCTAAAACTTCCATTTTTCAAATACGTTGTTCCTGTTTTAATACGAATTCGTCCTTGTATTTAATTTAAAGTTACCGCCCGGATATTGTTATACTATCGAAGTAATGGCGGAATATATTCAAGGTCACGGAATCTTGACCCCCAAAACATCAAAGGTTCGGACAAGAGTTTCGCTTCTGATTATTCTGTGTCCTTAGCTCAAAATATTATGGCCTACGCAGCTTAGATGTGGAAATGAACATAAAGAACACCAGGGAAAATCCTAGTAATAGAAATGGAATACTGAAAATGAGTTTGCTGTCTTACAAAAACGTAGTGTAATGAAAGTGGAGATACGATGAAGGTAGAAACTGATATCATTGAAGATACGAGGCTTTTTTGGTATGAACATCTTAGAAGAGCAGACAACTAAAAGATGAATAAGTTAACGGAATGGAGTGCGAGGGACAGTAGAAAATCACATAGATCATGGAGCGATGAAGTGGATGAGTCTATGGGAACAAGAGGGCTGATTGATTGAAATGATTGGAAGAGTAGGAAAAAATGGAGATCCCAGTTGAACGAACTCAGGCGACTTCAGTCGTAGAAACCCTGTATACAATATACACGTCCACATATACAATTGGAGACAAATGAGTCTATTTACAACTAGATGGAGGCCAGTAATAATCAGGTACATGGTTACAGTTTAAGATACGGTTTATTTGGCAATACCTCACTGTCGTATTTACAAAATCCAAAATTCTGTAGATAGTTAGAATGCCACCACAGAAAAATTTGGTATGTTGGTCCAAAGAAGAACACAACTGCAATCAACATCGAGTATTAACAGAGTGTATAATTTGTTAATATATTGTAATAAGTTCGATGTTGGAACCAAACACAATATTTTGCTGCATTTTGGAAAGTGTACTATTGACCCGGGCATTTTGTAGAACAAACGTCTTCATTTGGGCCTATAAATTAGCCCATAACCATGATCATATGTTGGAGCTTTCACTATTAAAATGGCTTACTGCTTATATTTTAGCCTTGGACGGTTAACACCTAACGCTACTAATGTTAACATAGTGTTGACAAAAATGCACATCTCATTTTAGGTAAGCCGTGCTTTAACAACAGGAAGGTTCACCCTTATTTAAGTGGTACTACTGAATTACAACATGATTTTGAAAAAAAGTATGGCAACGGTTGAAAACTAAATTTAACGGTAAAAACCAGTTTCCAGCTATTAGCAATATATATGCTTGGTACAATTAGACATTCCGTATAATTAATTACTAAACTGACATCCACATGGTCAGTCAACAGAAGAACTTACTAGATAACTTAACTTAACTGGAAAGAGAAGCTTCTGCATGGAAAAAATACAAACTACTGGTTAGTCTCTTGTCAGATGTTTCTGTAAAAACAAGGACCTTTACTGGCAATTCCAAAAACGTATTAAGCAATTTAAAACACCTTGGTTTGAACTAGCGTCACTATAAACCAGTGTAAAAATTGGTCGATTGAGGAATGTACATGGGCAATTCTCGGAATGAAAACTTGGCAAGAGCTCCTACATGGCTATTGATAACCAGTATTAGTGACTTCCCCTAAGAGGCAGCAAAGTTGAGAACGCCTACAAAAAAATGACAATAATCCATTTTAACGTTTGCACTTTATACACATAAACTGTGACTGCAAGAGGGGTGCCGCGTTTCCTGTCGATTAAAACCATTATCATGCCTGTTTGCACTGGGTCAATAAGAAGCATGCCAAAGTTTTCGAAGGACGTAAGCTGAATGCAGTCTAATAGGCAGTGTGAAGACGTTTTTCCCTAAATTTTGTAATATTAGAGTCGTGGTACTACTGAATTACGTAAATAAGGATAAAACAAAAATGTTAGTTACTGGTGTTAAACAACCGAGTTTAATAGAAATAAATTATCGTACCACCCACCAATGAATTTGGTTGATAATATCATTCACAAAAATTGATTTAATTTTAATTTAAAATGTAGTATGTCACATTATTATTATTTAATACAGTTTAACCTAACATGTCCCTAATTTTCACAAAATGTTGTCAACGACTCATTCTCTGAGGACGCCATATCGAAGATATCATGTGCGACACGTTTTAATTACATATTAAAAAATCCCGTTCATAATTATTGTAATGAGTATAAATTACGACTGTTTTGAATAACATTTCCTGTACAACTGCAATCCTACACACAATTTAAACACAACGTCATTTCGAATCGGTATCATAGATTAATGTTATACGTCGCGGTATGCATATTTTCTCGTAGGCGGCCTCGTATATAACAGAAATCGATATGCGTTCGATATATAAGGTCGGATCGTAAATTTTAGATGCATCCGTCTAGACTAATAGACGAATTAGTTCTTAGTTTATTACCGGTGTGTTCCGTTTTATTGAAGTACAATGCTTTTAACATAAATTACATCATTTGTCTAGATAAGATTAATTTATTGATGGCTTTAACATATTAATTGAAGCTGTGATATTTTAAATATTTTTTATATGAACAGAACATATGGTTTGTCCAATTATTCCAATATGGTCAGATTGGTACCAAAATAATAGAGTGATCATTTTCTAGCAATATCTTCTAAAAGCCCGGTAATTAAACATAAGAATTATATAGTGATGGGCAAATGTGTGGAACCAAGTAAATATCTCTGGAATTATTGGAGATATCAAAATGAAATTTGGAAGGTGGATACTGCAGTAGATTGCCTATTTGTTTCCAATTTTTTTTACAATTTTGAACTTCCTGTTTTACCGGAAGTAATGTCGATTTTAAAATTTGCAATGAAACACCCTGTATAGTCTTTTATTTTCGGATGAAACATTTTATTGCGAATGCAAAAATATCGGGTTTGATATTGTTTACTTCAATACCTAACGAGATGTTAACAGAAAAGTAACTAAGGAAAGGTAAAATTCGATGGTAGCTAAACTCGGTTCAGATTTCATTTACGCCCGATATAAACAAACCGCTCGGTAACGATTTGTATTTCTACTGGCCAATCGGTGGCATTATACCGTCACAGCCAACAGCACTGCTTGTTCCATAGTCGAATACATGTGCGTTTGTTTAAATCAGGCGCAAATTAAATCTGAATCAAGTTTAGTAGTCCATGAAATTCATTGCAGAAGTGACAGTAGTTGTCAAAATAAGTTATTAGTTTTTTTTTATTTGAACGTAAAAAGATTGTGTTGTTTTAATTTGATCGTAAACTTTAAACGGAGATAGGTATTTACAGCTCTTGGAGACAAGTTATTCCGCCATTGGAGGTAAATGGACAATTACCAAATAATATCTGGTTTCAGCAGGATGGAGCACCATCCCATTACGCTCGCATTGCGCGAGATCATTTAGCTAGGACATTTCATCACAGATGGATTGGAAGAAGGGGTACTTATGAATGGCCTGCACGAACTCCCGACCTTAATCCACTATACTATTTTCTGTGGGGTTGCTTAAAGTCTAAGGTTTATGTTGATAGACCAAATAAATTGCAAGAATTAGCTGCAAGAATAACTCAAGACATCCAGAGAATTACACCAGAAGTAATAGCTAATGTTATTAGAGAATTTAAAAACCGACTTGCTTATTGTCAAGAAGTAAACGGTGCTCAGTTTGAACATCTAGTACATTAAGTTTAGTTAAGTTTCAATGTTTTGAAAATCATTTTGAATTAGTTAATAATTATGATTATTATAAATTTCTTTAATGGATATTAGATTTTTCCTTTCCTTAATTACTTTTCTGTTAATATCTCGGTAGGTATTGAAGTAAACAATATCAAACCCGATATTTTTGTATTCGCAATAAAATGTTTCATCAGAAACTAAAACACTATACAGGGTGTTTCATTGTAAATTTTAAAATCGACATTACCTCCGGTAAAACAGGTTCAAAATTGTAAAAAAATTTGGAAACAAATACTGCAGTATCCACCTTCCAAATTTCATTTTGATATCTCTAATACTTCCAGAGATATTTGGTTGGTTCCACACATTTGCCCATGACTGTATAATCTAGATAATGAACCCATAAGTTTTACTGCCTTTGAGCTGCTTATTTTATAAAATTATTATTTACAAGTGAGTAGAAAGAAGAAAAAATATTATTAGCAATAAAGAACAGATGTAAATGACTAATGAGTTGCTCCTAACTATTAGGCAGGCAAGAGTAACTGAAACTGAAGAAGTTTTGCTTTAAGTGGTAGACCTTGCCAACCAGTTTTATTGTCACAAATTTGATTCTACCCCCTCCCCCCTTTCAAGTCAGATCTAGATTGGCTCCTGACATTCCTATCATTAAATTGAATTGAAAGACAAAGAATTTCATCGAATATAACAAGGCAAAGGATTATTGCATCATTGGTTTGATTTTCCTGTAAGTACTACCAGTTGTATTTCTTCATAACTCGAGAACTGACTTTAATTTCGATCGTTTGCTGGCGAGTTGAATCAGCAGACAAGGAAACAGTTTAGCGTATATTCCACATTATATGCGAATTCCCGTTTGCATTATACTTAAAAATCATAATATTTTGCATTTTTTCTATTTCGATATTTTCTTTAATTTTCAATATTCGTATGGTATTTGTTTAGCTGTCTTAAACAATAGTTTCGCTTTACTTGAAAAATAGTCGTTTTATCAGTCAATTCCATGTGCACTTTTTTTACTTTTAATCGTGGGCAAAATTTTCCCTAGAAATTTGTTGCACTGATGCCGACACTAAATTGGTTATATTTTTCAATTTTATGATTAGTTTTTCCTACATTGATTTGACTATTCCAACATTGTGGTTTACAATAAAGTCAACAGAAGATTATATATATATATATATATATATATATATATATATATATATATATATATGTATTAGCTGGTTTCCGGGAATTCATCCGCGTAGTTGATAACTGATCCCTGCCGGGATCGATGGTAAAATGATGACGTTTCGGCAGAGTCACATCTGCTCTCTTCAGGTCGGTTCGCATAATTCTCGTAGCCTTCTGCTTTCGCTTCTAGTTACTCGAATACTGTATTCGAATACCAACAACTGGTATGTGGAAGAAATTTTAACTTATGTTAAAAATCCGACATGACGATATATGAGAATCACTTTTCGATTACCTACAACGAACTATTACAGCAGAAAGCTATTAGAGATTTGTACCAAAGGTGTCTGTCTCTATTTGTTGCATTTGTTATAATTACGCTGTCCTGTATCCACAACTGTTTGAAATTCTTTCTCCATCAATCACAACCAAAGATGCGCCTTGATGTGTTATGTTGCCCGAAGAACTGACAGCGTCCAATGAGGACCTGATGCAACGTCCATACCAGCAATCTCAAACAGTGATCTACGACGGCAAAAAATCTATAGCCGTCAGGGAAAATTGCGACGACAACCCAATGGTTAACATGGCAACAACTTATAGAGCGTTAATATTAACTCGCCTCATCAGCACATATAGTTAGAACGACACTTCTCAGGCTTCAAGACATTAGCTTTCTGTCTGGTAAATTACTCGGTCTGCCGTATTTATTTAGTACCAATTTCAACTTTATTCTTGGCAATAATGGGCTTCAAAGTGAGCTAGACCTGTCTTTGTTATACTTCTCCAATTTATAGAAAATAGGTAAATGATATAAGCGAAGTGGCAACAAAAACAATACGGAAAAACACCAAAGATCTAAGGAACTATAAAGATATAACAAGGAAAGGAACAGACGATTGGAGCTCATCTATAAATACACCGCTCAATATCTGAGAGGTACACAACAAATTTAAGGCTTGTTTTCAAGAAACCAAGAAAAAACATATTTCATATACTAAACGAGATATTCGATATGTTAAAGGACAGAAATACAAAAAAATTAAATGAAGAACAAAATCAACAACGTAATCTTAGGACAGGCACACACCAAATCTGTACCGTAAGAATATTCAGTAATTATAAGTGCAATAAACATAAGGCCACAGCATTGGAAATGGAATTTGGGAAAAAGAGTTTCCGGGTCACGGGAACATGTCGAAAAAGGATTATGATATCCATAGAATGGTCAAGGACAACAAAAGATTTATTGACATTTTTAGAGTGGAATTACCAGTAAGATGGAACAGACCAATACTCTTCTAGGAAGAAGCGCCCGCAGTAATGCAGTAATGGACAAAAATTGGAGAGACATGGATATACAGAGTGTAACATAATGCAGAACAAATATTTTGGTAGGTGATAGGATTGTTCATTATAAATAAAAAGTCTTATATGTTGTATATCAAAAAGTTTATGGTTTGTGAAAAAAGTCGTTAACTAGAATAATCACTGGGCAATTTTATCAACTCAATTGAAAAATAAAAAAAACCCACCATTCCTATTAATAATTTATTTCTACAGAGCTAATGACACAGAAAACATGGCAACATTGGTTAAACTGCGAAACGAGATACATGTTTTAAATTTTTTAGTTTGATGTGGTTTGGAATAACTATGAAAAATACTTTCATTTTATTGTTAAACCGAACAATTTTGTGTTATTGTGCGAAGTGATATTATGTTTATGTGATGGAATTATACACAAATCAGGAATGCTGTCATATACTTTCAATGTATGTATTTAGATCCTCTTTCATATTACGATTTGCATGAATATGCAAATTCCACTTTTTTCTAGCGGTATGCTAGTTTTATAATACTTTCCATTTAGAAAAATATTGAAATTTTTAGTCTAATATTTTTGTACGGTACATGTACAAGGTTGCCAGATGTATTGAAATCTCATGAAACTTTCTAATCAAATAGGTCTTTACCTATATAAGATAGGTACATAATTCTTAAGACTTGTTAGTTCATATTGACCAGTACTATCAACTGCTAAAATATATATCGACTACATGATGTAGGGCACGTTTCATCCATCGGTATAGGGTTACAAAGAACAAAATTGGGTTTGGGATTGGAATGTCTTCGATGGCACATTCCATAGAGAATATCCAAAAAAATGTATGAATTAGATGTTGCGGTTTTAGTTCAATGCTGGTTCAATGCAAGTATATAATTGACGAAGGACCTTTAGCGGAACAATCAATAAACACGTGCCGTCACCTTAATTAATTCACCAAATAAAGTTAGTCACTAACCTTTTTACGTCGAAGCTCTGTGGTGTTTTCTTGGTTCTTCTTTCTTCGGAGGCTAGCCCCGTAACAGCAGGAACAGGTTTTTAGAGCTTCGTCAGGACAACACGTTACACAAAAAATAGTGACGTAATGTTCATTGATTGAGCAAACAAAAATGCGGCTTTAACAATAAGTGATGCGCTTTTGTAAACACAAAAGAAACAAAATGAAAGCGGTTTAGCGGTCTTTACGAACGGAGCTAAGAACTCGCGGACTCGTAACACTATAACAACAATAAGCGCCGTCTCTTCAGACGGGATCAAAGCCACCGAAAAGTTCGGAGTACATTACACGACACTCCCAAGCGTCCTAACAGCTAGGGATCCGAAACACGAATGTCAATACTGTCTATATTTTACACGCAAAAAACATTTAAAATTACCATTAGCGCGACGGAAAGTTTTAGAAAAGGTGCAGAAGTTTAAAAATCAATGAAGTAATTCAATCAAATTGAAAACAATACACTAAACAAATTGCGGGAACGCACCAGGGATCAATATAGGATTTTTTCAGTTATAGCGAGAATTATAAAAAACATTTACTCCAATCAATTCCCTTACATAAATGATATATCAACTCATCAAAATCCTACTTCATACTAACCCATCAAAATAAAAAAACATCCTTGTACACCAAGTCTTTGCACTAGGCGACCGAAATATTTAGATCTAAACATTGAAAACGCTTTTAAACATTGACAATATAATAACGGCTGAAGCAAACAACCTACACCAAGGCGATTCGTTAATTTAGTTTCAAAGGGAATCATTCATCCTTTAAGATCTTCTCGTAACAAAACTTCTCCTTCAGTATCTATTGACAAAGAGTACGCTCTCCAGAGAGTGTGCGAGATAATTAAATCGACTTCAGTCTGTCTGGTACAGTTACTCTATAAGGCAATCGACGAGCCCACACAGGCAACTCGACGATGTATCATATTCTGAAGAGGCATTCCGTGTACCTATCAATTTACAGATACAGCGAAGTATGAAAAACTTGATGACAGAAGTTTATGAAAATAGTTAAGCGTTTGTTAGATATACGCGTAGTCATAAATAATCTAACAGGAATGTTCGAGAACTCGTTGGAGTTATCACGTGGTGCAGAGTTAGTTTTTGTGAATTTCTATTAAAGTGTAAATGAGCTCCATTATTTTATTCATAAATTGTGTACATATTTTGTATGTTATAAAAGTATATAGCTTTTGTATCACATTTTAAACTAAATGTGAGGCTTACACAATATTTAGGGACGGCTTTATTGAAGTGAGTTACACACATAGCCTAGTAAAAAAACTATTCTGTCACATATGGAGTCGTGACGCTTACGTAATTTGTAACAGATTTGATCTTATTTATCATTTAGTACGATGTTATTATTATTAATTGAGAATATTTGACCCATGCACCCCTAGAATTTGAGTATATTGCAAAAATACACTAAAAATGGCAAAAACTCGTTAACAATTGCAGTTATGCACACGAAAAAAAATTTTTTTTAAACTAAATCAAGTATATTTCTTATTTATTTCGATGTTCTGAATTCGAATCCGGCTCGCTAACCCCCCAAATTCAAAGTAAATTGCAAAATAGCGCCGAAAATCGCTTAAAATCCTAAAATTTGCCGTAATGCAAATAAAAAAAATGAACTAGATCCGGTATATGTATTATATAAATTTGGATCCACTGAATTTTAAGTTCAAGTTAATTCAACTGGCAAACCGTCCAAGTTTGGAGTAGATCGCGGAAGATCGTTTCAAATCGCTCGAGAAAATTAAGACCTAATTTATTTATTTATTTAGCAATTTAGGGCAGCAAACAGGCCGTAGTCCCAATACAGCATCCACAACTTACTCTAGTACAATTACAATGGTTGCATATTATAAAAAATATAAAGTTTATACAAGATTTATAATCACAAAGAAAAATAATACAAACTTGATAATTAGAAATTGTTAATTTGAGCGAATTTCTTTAATTTGTTTTTTAAAGGACGTGAAAGTGGTGTTAAATATATCAATATTTTTACAAAAGGTATTGTATAACATACAAATTCTGATAAGGTTAATTAAAACCTACATTTGTTCTAGAAAATTCGACAATGAACAAATTGTTATTTCTTATAGTTTTTTGAGGTATATAAAAAGACAATGATGATAACAGTACTGGACAGTCAATAATATTAAGAACTACTTTGTAGAGAATTAGTAGGCCAGATTGTATTCTTTTACTCACTAAAGATGTAATATTATTTATATTTCTGACAGCCTCTATATCCTCGATGTTATAAATGCCCTCAGTTTTAAGAGTTCGCTACTGATTATACCATCATTTAAAAATGTTTCAGTTAAAAAGTATAAATCCGCATCGATGTTGTTTAAGTTGACTTTAACTTCACTAGTTTTAGTTTACATTTTGGTAATAGACAGTTAAACTCATATAAAAAATAAATAAACAGTAAAAAGGCACTTACCATTATAGCTTATATAGGTTATATGGATAACCAGCAGTATTTCGATGCTATACATTTTTGAAACAATATGAAAGTTTCAAAAAACACTTCTTATGTCAGAGTGAAAAAATTTACTCTGAATCTATCTGGGATCGGTTAAATGTGTCTGGTGAAGTGAATGAGAACTAGTAGTTCAATCATGTACATTTTGTTATGTTTACAAGGGATTATTTTACACATAGAACATAAAGTTTTTAAGATGTATGAATTGATCTTGCATCCTAGATCCCTAGCGCGAATATACTTATTGTTCCTTTATCGCTGGGGTATGGCAGGCCAAACCTTGCGAGTTTTGAAGAGACGTGAGACGAAGAGGTTACCTAGTATGATACTGGTAGTACCCCACATTTACATTCTAAAAGATAGAGTAAATCATTTCACAGGATACTAGGTCGGTGGATTTAGAAAGCTCATGAGTATATTGGATGATTGTTTAAAATTTTATTGAAAATATGAATGGCTCTAAACAATATAATTAAAGGATTCATAATCTCATTCTTGAAAAGGGTGGTTAAACGACTATGATCAAATATACTGATTCGAAGATTATCGGTGAGTGTCTTATCTTTGGATTAAATACTTCAAATTTCATTGAATGATGTGCCTTGTGGTTTACAGACTTTTTAGTTTCAGAGTGTCACATTTTACACTCACATATATCTATATGTGAGTATAACTTTAAAACGGCTGAGTATAGATTTACACAATTAATATCCTTGTTAACTATATTTTTCAGTAAAACATGTTTATGTTCACTATAAATGCAGTTTATCTCTGTTCATTGCAGGAGGTCTGACATCTCGATAACAACATTTAGTTAAAGTATGCCTTTTTATTAGTTTTTTATTCAAATAATTCATATATTGGTTGTGTCTATAAACTATTAATTCCCTTAAAAACAGAAATACTAACTTGACTATTCATTAAATGCAAACATTTTCAAACAACTTCTTGGGGCCATTCAAAAATAATTTCAAAATAATCCCACCTCTCGTTTTTATGAACGTATTCATTTCAAATCTAATTAATTTCTGTGGAAAGCACTCTACCTTGATTTCGGTAATCCCTGAAAACAACATCTCAAGGCACAGGCCAATCTTTCTCTTTCGTTCCTATTGAATTACGAATTTTAATTACTAGAATTCCATCAAACGAACCGTTTTCTCTAAACAACGCGAAGCAAAAAAATAACCAGAGCAACATAAATTTCGCGGAGGGATAATATTCTGTTAATCTCTATCCTTCTCTCTCACTGCTGTTCACTTTAATTGCCAGAACGTCTGCAAGGTAGATAAAATAATTTGGAGTGTCTTTTACAAACAGAAATATACTAACCAAACATCTCTTGGAAGATACTCGGTTTGCGTGTTTTGTTTGTTCTTTTGCAGAAATGATCCGAATGTACATGAAAAGCACCGAGATTTTCGAGTAAAAAACGTTATATTTGAAATTATATAATTCTCAAATATTACCAGGATTTTATTGTTTCAGATATCTAATAATTCTCGAACCACTTTACTTACTCACAGACAATACCCAGAACAAGTTTAAATGTAATATTGTTTTGGTAAAACATAGATGCTATATTAAAGGAGTAATGATTAAAATTTTGATTAAAACTTTCCAAGGAGTTTAATTTTTTATTTCCCGACTTGACCATACAATGTATGGGAGCACACTCTCTCTAAGGCACGCATAGCATACCTTTAGGGGTAAATTCACTAAATTCCAGATATACTACATATCAAAAGGGTTTACCTCTGTGGGAGCCCTTTCCAGGTTATCAGGCCCTTGGTTGGCTGTAGTTTCCCATGAATTTTCGGACCGTCCGGGCTGTTCCTAACAGAACGGCTTTTTGCATCAGTTGGTAAAGATGTTCGTCTAGACCGAGGTATTTCAAATTGTTTAATAGATGTTTTGGGATTACTCCTGTTCTTGATATAACAATTGGTACCGTTCCAGTATTGTTCATGTCCCATTGTTTCTGTATTTGAAATTCTAAATCCCTATATTTGGCTATTTTTTCAGCCTGCTTAATATTTATATTATTGTTGTTAGGGATTGCTATGTCAATTAAGGTTGTTTTTCTAGAGACTTTATCTACCAAAACTATATCTGGTCTATTGTGAGCAACAGTCCGATCGGTCAATATCGTCCGGTCTCAGTATAACTTGTAGTTGTTATTTTCTAAAATAGGTTCTGGTTTGTATATATAGTAGGGTGTTCTTACCGACTGTAATAGCTCAAGTTTAAGCGCTAGTTCCTTGTGCAGTATTTTTGCCACAGCATCGTATCGTTCTTTGTATTCAGTTGCAGCGAACGCTTGGCAACCTCTTGTGATATGCTGGATAGATTCATATGTTTGGCAACCATATCTGCATCGGTCGTTGTTGATAGAAGGGTCTTTAACGATGTCCTTTAGATAGTTCTTACTTGGAATTACTTGATCTTGGATTGCCAACATAAAGCCTTCCGTTTCAGGAAACATATGACCAGAGATCAACCAGTAGTTCGACGCTGCACTGTCGACAATCTTGGTTAACGTCATTTATATGTCTTCCATGGAGCGGCTTCTCTTTCCATTTGAGCAGTTTCTGATCAGTTGTCTGGTCGTATACTTGAACTTGTTGTTGTTCAGTCGCAGAGGTGTTGAGTCATCAACCTGACATATGACTCTGTGTAGATCAGAAAAGTCTGCGAGTCTCTGGAAATGATTACGCAAATTAGAAATTTGTTTATCAGGTAACTTTCCTATATCTGCCAATCCTCTTCCTCCTTCACACCGGGGCAATGTTGTATGTTCGACACAGCTCTTTGGCTGGTGATTTTGAGCTTTTGTAAATAGTACTCGAACTTTCCGTTGTATTTGTTCAATGTCGGTCTTGCACCAGTTAACTATACCGAAAGAGTAACTAAGCACTGAACACGCGTAGGCATTTATAGCCTGAAACATCTACTGTTAAGTTTGGTCTTTAGCAGTCGTCTTATCCTTCTATAAAACTCTTTTCTTAGGTCCTTTTTCATGGCGGTGTGATCAATTCGTTGAGCCTGCTTTATTCCAAGGTATTTGTAAGTATGGCCTTCCTCCATGGATTCAATTGAGGTGCCATTTCCCATTTCATAGGGCCCCTGCTGTATTTTGCCTTTAACTATATTAATAATTCGGCATTTGTCTAAGCCAAATTGCATATAGATGTCACTACAGAACCCTTCTACTATTTTAAGCATATCATGCAGCTGTTGTTTCGTAGCTGCTATCAACTTTAAGTCGTCCATATATAACAAATGGTTTATCTTTAATGCTTGTACGTTGTTGTGCTTGAGACTGAACCCAAAGTGAGAGTTCAGTTTGTGTGAGAGTGGGTTCATGGCAAGGCAGAACCACAGCGGGCTAAGAGAGCCTCCTGGAATATACCTCTTCTGATAGGGATAGAGTCGGTTTGTATCGAACAGTCGGCTTCATTCAGAAAGATGTTGGTTTGCCAGGTAGTCATGACGTATTCTAAAAAGTTAACAATATGATTATTTACTTTATAGAGTTTCAGCACCTGAATGAGCCAATTTTTTATTATTATTAATTTTTCAATAATGTCTTTGTCTTTATCTATACACTCCCCAACACGTCTTGCCATTGATTTAATAATGTGTTCTATTTCTTCTTTTGGAATACTATGCCAACCTACTTGTATTTCAATTTTTTAGTACGTCCAAAGTCCGTGGGGGCTGGGGCAAATTTCCGAGCTGTCTACGGATCATATCCCAAACATGTTCTATGTGCGAAAGATCGGTACAGCATTATCTGGTTGAAATATGGGATCCATGAGCCGATTAAGGTAAGGGAGTACAAATGGCTCCAATAGTTACTAAAGATCGCCTTGCCCTGTCATGTTGCCTTGAACAAAGGATAATGGCGTGTGTACACGGTGCGAGGAAACCTGCAGGAAATCTCTTGCGTGAGAAGCATTCGTGACTCGCATCTGAAAAATTATGTGGGTGAAGTATCGACACGGTTCGATGTATCTCTTGGTTTCATTTGTAAAGATAGTTTGTGTTATTAGTGAAATGTTCGTGATATTAATAACAAGAAAACTGCATATAAATAGAATAGTGTGGGTACAAAGCTGGATAACCAGGCGGGCAACATTTAGTGTATTTTTTTCAAAGCTACAACGTTCTCGTAGGAAACTCGCATACCAACTAATTAGCATGCAGATTTGAACACTCGCGTGGTGGCATTCGAGCACACGGGTGAATAGTATACACGATGGGAGCTGGCAACTCTTATTCGAGACCTTCTCGTTCGTAATTTCTCGCACCGTGTACATGAAACATAATGGTTACCTAATTCCATGTGTAATAGCACTCCATACCATCACGCCTACTGTTTGATTTACATGTTGCTTAACATTAAATTCAAGTTGACATCTTTCCCCAAACATCGTCTAACTCTTCTCCGGCCATCGTGTCCACCCAAGCATAGTCGGGATTCATCAGAGAAGACGATCTGATGCCAATGCACATTCCAATGTTGTTGTTCTCTGCACCACTGTAATCGTTGTCGTCGATGTGCAGCGGTCAGAGGTAGCACAAGATGGTGAAGAAAATGCTGCAGACCAAAAGACCTTATACGGCGGTAAACCGTTTAGACACTTACAAGATGGCATTGTTCTCCTAACCACTCATCAGCCAATTTTGAATTCACTCTTCGAGGTGTCATTCCTTTGTACGCAAGACAATATACATTATATATAATATATTTTGTTTCTGCTCAGGAGACCTTTATCAGTTGCGCGTTGTTCTTTATGTACTTGATACATTTCGTTAAATTTGAATTGCCGAAAATCGGTCTCTAAAGCCCAAAAGTCTCTGACTTCGATCTTGAACTTCATTTGGGCCCTTTGACGTCTGGTGCCTACTCTTCTTCGATTTTGGGTATTATCAAACCACGCTTTATAACATCTCATAACAGTAGCTGGATTTCTGTTCGTATGGTTAGCGATTTCCGAAATGAAAACCCTCCCGTAAACAAATAATTCGTCCTCTTTCAAATTCACTTAGCTGGCGATACATTCGGCGTACACGTACTTCAGGCATTTTAACATTACTAAACAAAGATTTTGGATTCTATCAAACAGTTTGTTTTTTGGTAAATTAAACAAATACAAAAAACGACTAATATATTAATAGATAAAAAACTTTCACCAATCATTACGCAGGTTTAGTTATTTACTCCTTACTATAGCATGTATGTTTTACCAATAAAAATTTAATCAACTCCTGGATGTTGCGATTTCTTTGTCAGTGAGTATATTTAATTATGCTTTTAATTCAAAATCAAATCATATTATTTTCAATTTGTTTCATCTATTTGTTTTTTAATCTATATTCATTTAAATGTGAAAGCATCATTAATTTTAACTCTATATTTATCAATAAACGCAACGTTAAGGTACGGTAGCTGTTCACCTGGTGAACATTACCCATGGATTCATTATACTTGTGGACTTTACTCGGGCCCCACACAATTATTATACCAGTTTTTGTTGAGTTGAAGTCAGTACTGTCAGAACCATTGTGTTAGTGTCAAATCAGTACTTACATTATGCAACTAAACTTACCGTTATGGAACCGAAGAATTTAACAGAAGTCTTATTGTAATATGTTAATATTTGATAAGGAATATACTCCTAGATTACAAAATTTCAAACTATATAAACGATAATAAAGAGTAACTTGATCTTCACATAAACTCAATTAATTTGTCATTCAAAATAAAAGAAAAGTAATAGTTCTAATAGTACGGCCATTTGTTTGGTTAAAAGAAATTACAACCAGTTGTCCCAAACCTACAGAAAAAGCAGTAGGTATTTTGTCTGTTTTCTAATACAATGTTGGATATAGGTATAAATTATCCATAAGTTTAGTAGTTAATTAAACATTAAACGATTATAAGTTAAATGAGTTATTGAAATTTGGAGTTTCCTGGTCAGGTATTAAAAATAATTGTCAGTTACCATCTTTTTGCTTTGCATCACAACGAAATTACAGTTACGAAAAATTACGCTCTTTCAGCACTAGTAGTCCGGTAGTAACCTAGATTACTTAATTCGTGTTCATATAATATGTAAAATTAGTTATAGAAATGTTTCGTTTGTAGAAATAAAAAAGGCGTTATCAATTGCTTAACAGATCGGTTGGACTAGTCGTATTGTTGGCATATTAAATGGTAAAGTTCGTGTACTGGTAATAATTTGAGTATTTATCATTACAGATATTTGATTGCCGTGTTTACATTTACTTTATTTTGTTAGAGATACTGCTACATCAACTAAAGTTGTATTTCTGGAGACCGTTTACTAGTTTACTAAAACAATGTTTAGACTATCTTGATATCCCAAAACACCTTGTATTGTGGTTTTCTAAAGGAGAGTCTGAATAGTTGTTAATACACTAAGGTGTTCTTACGGGCTACGAAGTTCCTGGTGCAATATCTCAATCAGCATGCAGTATCTCCATAGACACCGATGAATAAGAGCATCATACAGAGGATTATCTCACAAACTGGACATAGATGGATAAACTGAATTGTGATATTTGATAAACCCAAACTTGCCTATTGCTTTTGAAAGTTTTTTTAACGATGTACTTCAGCTAGTTCTTAGTTTGTTATTACTTGATCTTTAATTGTCAATAAGAATCATTTCCATTGTTGCATTATCTATCTGTTCTTGGCGGACTTCATTTCTGTGACTTCCGTTAAAATGTTGTTCTTTCCTCATCTGTATTTTTTGATTAGATGGCGTAATTGAACTTGTTAAATTCGCATAATTGTTGTATCAAATGATCTTATGACTCTTGATAGATCATAAAATTCCTGGAGTTTCTGGAAAATAATATTCAAATTATCTTTATCGGTCTATCCTCTTTCTCCTTCACTTCATTCCAGTATTTTCCGTTCTATAGAGATCTTTAGAAGTGATCTAGATAGAGCTTTTGATAATACATCAGAATGAGGATGCATAGGTATTAAAAGCGTGAAACAGGTTTTCATTAAAGTTTGATCTTCAAGAGTTATTTGACCCTTTGGTAATATTATGTTAGGTTCATCCTTGTTGTATAACATTTTCATTGACTTTACTTAATTTCATCGAATTGCCATTTATCATTAACTTGTTCTCTAGTTGCATTATTTTTTAACTATATTAACAATCTGGCACTTGACTAGACCAAATTGTATTTGAATGTCATACGAAACTGTTATATAGACTAGAGCATATCATTCAGTTGTTAGATTGTAGCTCCATAAACTTGCATGTCGTCCGTATACAATAAATGGTTTTTCATTAATGCGTTTACGTTGTTGCACTTGAGGTTAAACCCAAAATTAATGGAGTTTAGTTTATGTGAGACAGTGCCAAACCAAAGCGGGCTCAGAGAGTCTCCTTGGAGCATATACCTTCTTTCAAAAAAATTCTGCTTCATCCATTTAACTTAATCGAAAGTCTAATTGTAGTGGAAATTTCTTTATTTGACATGAGCTTTATAGCAGATATCAGAAACAAATCGGAATTATTCTTTGAATTCCATCAAATTCCTTGCCTATCATTCTAGTTATTGAATGATTACATTGGCTTACTCACATTATCTGAAAAAGCGATGATTAATGCACAAGTCTTACGTTTGTGTAGGTTATAAAACCTAACCATGAAAGTCTGTCATATAATTTTATCTGCCATAACACGAACTCGACATCTTTCTATAACAAAATATTGAAAATTTACTCATTTTCGATTATATACGGGCCTTATCGCGCAATATACCATTAAATTTACGAGGAGAAAGTTGGACACTTATAACCTTCTTCCATAATATTATAAACATTATCGCAATCTCACATCGGTACCTCAGAGAGCCGCTAAATAATAATAAACGCTCGCGAGGGGTCATTGACAAGACCAGGTGCAGCGCCCAACGTAAACATTAATTAATATAATTTTGTTAAAATATTATTGGTCGAAAAATAACGGTGGCTATAAACGGAGTGATGACTTTGTTAGTTTCGACAGTTCACAGTAATGTAATGTTTACATTAAACAAAGTTTAGATGGAGTCAAAGCAGATGTGAAGATCGAATTCCAAGATAGTTCGCTTCGTTCCGGAAATGCTAATAAACCGAGATGTTTTATGTATAGCTGGAGATGTAATTTTCAAATTTAGCGTACAGGTGCTAAAGAGAGTTTTTATTGTGTTGATTATACAGTGCGTGATTAGAATGGTGCCGACTTCTAGCATCTTTGCTAGCCATCAACTCAAAATTTTTATTATTATTATTTTTTTTTTCTATCACTGAGATATATTTAACACTTTATGTGCCATTTTCAAATCTGTACGAATAATAAATAAATTAAGGAGAAAACAGTAATAATGGGTCTTTTGACAGTCATTTTATATTTCGCGTCATTTTTAGAGTTCAGTACATTGAGTCACAGTCTATTTTCTCCAAACCCAATAGAGAGAAATCGCATAAGTTTCTTATCCTGAATTTTAGGGTTGTACTTCTAGGTAGATTTTACAAAAATCCCCTAATCTTTTAAAATACCGAGTCTACATTTTAAAACATTTTATAAAACTTTTGCAGGAAAATGAAATGAAAATCCTAGTGTTAAGTTTGGGGATCAATTTATAAAGATAAATAAAAAATTAAATTTTTTTAAGCAATTCAAGCGCATCTTTTAATATATCAAATGAGAGAAGTTGTTATGAAGACGACAAACATTTTTTATATACCATTCTTCTTTTATCTCCGAAACAACTGGGCCCAAATTTTGAAACTTAAAAAAATAAAGCGAGTTTCCCAATAAAGTAAAAAATAAAATGAGAATTAAAAACTTTTTTTCAACCGCATCATTAAACATACCGAATGAAACTGAAACTGATTATATATATATACATATTTTAAATTATTTAGATATACAAAATAACTTAGCTTAAGTTGTATAAGGCACACTCAGTGTTTACAGGAAAATTAAAGTCCAAATATTAATTTTGGGGAGCAGAAAATTATAAAAGTATATGAAAAATTAAAATTAAATTGTTTTAAAGCGTATCATATAATATACCAAATTAAAGGGCTCTTTATAACTCAGAATAGCAAAAATATTTTGTACCAATTAAAAATAAATTGATTAGATGCTATTAGGGAAAATATACAAAAGTCGACTCATACAAAATTAATCAAAAAATTTAAGGAAAAATAAAACAAATTCTTTTGAAAAAGGCTCCGAAACTACTCAAGTCGAAAATTAGAAAAACAAAATAGTATAGTACCTCAGTTTACTGACAAATAAAAAACGATAATCTTAACCTTAATTTTGGGAAGCAAATTAGAGTTATATAAACAATTGAATACATCTAGTGCATCATGTAGCAAATCAACTGAAAACGTGCATTGCGAAAATTAAAAGTGTATATTTTATATTATTTTGAAATTCATAGTGTAAAAAAATATTAATGAAAATATAAAAAATCGTCTGATTCCCTAATTATTTTAGAAAAGTTGTGCCTAAGATTTTTGAAACACTACAGTACTATGGTACTGAACCGTAGTACGCGAGTCCAACTCTCACTTGACCAACTTTAAAAATACTACTCTCTTCGAGGTTTCATTCCTTTGTACGCAAGACAATATATATTATATATCACATATATTGTTTCTTGTCAGGGAACCCTCATCAGTTGCGCTTCCCACAATTGAATGTCCTCTCGAACACTTCTTTATGTATTTGATATATTTCGTTAAATTTGAAGACGCGAGATGTAAGACCGACATCTAGGATTTTCGAGAGAATTAGCACACAGAGGTTTCGAATCTGGAGCCGTTCCGTGTAATTGCTGTTCTCCCTTAACTCCTAGGACAGAATGTCAAGATAAAATTTTCAGGTTACTTCACCTCTCAGAGATATTGAATACTCTCTTAGAGGTGTCATTCCTTTGTACGCAAGACAATATATATTATATATAACATATATTGTTTCTGGTCAGGGAACCTTCATCAGTTGCGCTTCCCACAATTGAATGTCCTCTCAAACACTTCTTTATGTATTTGATACATTTTGTTATATTAGAAGACGCGAGATATAAGACCGACATCTAAGATTTTCGAGAGAATTAGCACACAGAGGTTCCGAATCTGGAGCCGTTCGTGTAATTGCTGTTCTCCCTTAACTCCTAGGACAGAATGTCAAGATAAAATTTTCAGGTTACTTCACCTGTCAGAGATATTGAAAACTCTGTTTCTTTGCGTACAAAGGAATGACACCTCGAAGAGTTTATTCAATATCTCTGACAGGTGAAGTAACCTGAAAATGTTATCTTGACATTCTGTCCTAGGAGTTAAGGGAGAACAGCAATTACACGGAACGGCTCCAAATTCGGAACCTTTGTGTGCTAATTCTCTCGAAAATCCTAGATGTCGGTCTTACATCTCGCGTCTTCAAATTTAAAAATACTAGTTGTATCATTGAATTTTTTTAAATGATTATCATTAAGTTTTGTCGTATAAACAATATGTGTTAAATTGATTTTATTTGTTGAGAATTATGTTTATTGCACATTTCTTATATTAACCAAATAAAACTGTAATAACTGTTTTTACCCTGGATACTGATTTTTATTTTAGTACACCGTTGAGTTTGAATTCTACCATATGATTTCTTTTGTAGAGCAAATTTTTCGTTTGAGAAGGCGAGTAAATTTTGATTCTTATTTCGGAGATAATCGCAATCAATGAGAGGTATGTGACAAGTTGATAAGAGTCCATGTATTATTGTGGCTATTTTAGTGGGGCAGAGTTAAACTGAATTCCATTTTGCCACGATATCGACGTAGTAAAGGATATTGCAATAAACTCC
The DNA here is from genome assembly GCA_034190945.1 of Octodonta nipae. NCBI lineage: Eukaryota > Metazoa > Arthropoda > Insecta > Coleoptera > Chrysomelidae > Octodonta > Octodonta nipae. The sequence goes on from CM067216.1 coordinate 53,900,803, forward strand.
GTGGGTTCAAAATTAATTAATTAAAAAAATGATATTCACTTCACTTTCTAGAACTTTTATTCACACGTAAACATCTAATATTTTCAACAGCTGATTCTAATACAATAACATCGAAATCATAACAATAGGTAAGCTCTACTAATCAACTACTGAAACTAATATCACCTTATATAGCGTACGTCGACTTTTTTTGTCGTTCTACCTTTGTTCGCGCAGTTCAGTTCAGTTAAACAGTTTTTGCCCCATTTGGACCTTCTAGTTAATTTTTTTACTATCCTAGCGATTGATGTGTTAATTGGGATGAATAATGGTTTACGTTGCTTTAGTCAGGAACGGCGTAGATAAATTTTATAACAATATATTATGGATGTTTGCAATTTTTAGAGCTCAAAATGAACACATTTTGTGAACCTTTAAGGTGGAGCCTAAATCCTGTAGTTTTGTTTTATATGGGATTAGGTACAGTAAAGTATTACTTAAAATTTTAAGTTGGCGTATTACTTTGTGATCTTGTTCATATTAACATCTGGGAATTTCTCTGCAATTTAATTTGCGGTTCAGTCTCAGCATTATAAGATTTTTTCTTTTAAACTAGTTTCCTATTCATTTACAATTTATATGTTTCTGTAGTTCATTGTTTTTATTTGATTCATTTATTACACCAAACTTAAACTTAAATCACTTACTACGAATAAATATATCTAACAAAGCGTTAATTCTCTGTATTTTTTTACTTTCAGGTAAGCAGAAAGTGAAACCTGCAGTCATGTTTAACAATGTGAGTACTCAGTTCTTTTTGTCTCGTGCCAAAAAGCATCTTAGTTTTTAATATTATAGAATACTATAGTAGCTATTAAATAGCAACGAAATGGCGTTAGTAAAATATGGCTAACGAATATTCGTTTTAAAATACACGATTTATTAAAGAGTCTCAACATGAGGATGAATGAAATTATTATCTCTCTCATTCATGTAATAAACGTCAACTTGCTTGACGTTTAGCAAAAAATTGTAGCGAGTTTCGCAAAGAAACGAACGAACAGACAGAAGTTGGCGTAATTGAAATCAGACAGCTAGGCCGACTCGGAATAGATATGAAACGTCTACTTGCGAGCACACCTTTTCGTTGCCATGAAATTTCATTTTCTAATGTCTAATTGTGTTTGAGAAAATACGTTGCCAGACGTTAATATGACTTTGCATTAGATGAACTTAAATGTCCATGTAAATGTTTCACCGTTAGGGTAATGTTTGTAAGAGCTCGTATGCTAGTATTTAGTTATGTATAAAGAGCTTTTATGCAAAGTAATTTTCTTATTATTTCAAATCCTATTGCCTTGGAACAAGTGCAAAAAAACAACTTGTTAACAAAATTAATAGTTACAAAAAGCTTTATACACCAAATCTACTGGTGAAATCTTGTTTGCTATTATGAACAATTACACATGTACAAAGATACATAGTGGTGAAACCGATGACCCCCTCAATATGTGACCCATGATACATGAACAAACTTCAAAAACTGAATTCCAGATATTATAATAAACTACCGAACACAAGAAGACAGAAATAACTTCTATATCCATTGACTTTCACTGCTCTTTCATATCCATAATTAAAAAAGGCTTGACAAGAGGAGTTTTATTCTAATATATAAAGATATATGAATCTTTAATCTTATCTTGAACAAATCTTTCAAATTTGCCTTCAGGATATGCACAAGTTAATTCTGAAAACTAATAATTCCAGTTCCATTTTCAACATCAATCTTTATTTTTTGGTTTGTACAGGTGATACCATTTTGCTGTTATGAACAATTAGATATGTAAAAAAAGTATATATTGGAGAAACCGATGACCCGTCCAACATGCAGCTAATAATACATCAACATTATTTCAAGAACCTTGAGTTCCAGATACTATAAACTGCCAAACAGATAGTCAGAAATAGTTGTATATCTGTTGACGTTATTTAATGCTCTTTCAAATCCATTATTAAGAAAGGTTTTACCAGATCACCTTTATTCTGATCAATAAACATTCTTGAATCTTTAATTTCACTCCAGGATAGCCACAGATTAATTCTGGAAATAACTCTTTCCAGGTCGTCTAACATTTTCAACACCATCATTATTTTTTGCTTGGTACACAAATTCTACAAGTGAAGTCGTGTTTGCTATTATGATAGAAATGCTGTGGAACACCAAACTAGTTTGGTTTACTCCTTGATGATGACAATTTTGAGTTGTTGAAACAGGAGTTAGGCTACAAAACTGTGTTTTTCAATTCGCTATTTTTAACTACTATGAACAATTAGATGGATAAAAAGTACGTATTGGAGAAACCTGTGACCCCTCAAAAGGCGACTAATAGCACATCAACATAACTTCAAGAACCTTGCGTTCCAGTAACTATAAACTACCAAACAGAAGACATTAGGAATAGTTCTTATATTTTGTTTTAATTAGTCTTTCATGTCCATGATTAAGGAAGTTTTACAAGTTTTAATCTGATCAATTAAGATATTTGAATCTTAATCTTTCCAGTTCGTCAAATATTTTCAAAACCAAGCGTAATTTTTTGCTTTCTACTCAAAATCAACAAGTGAAACCATGTTTGCTATTATGAAGAATAATTAGAGATGTAAAAAAATATATATTGGTGAAATCGATGACCCCCTCAATATATGACATCAACATATCTTCAAGGACTTTGAGAGAGATATGATAAACTACCAAACCGAAGAAATCAGAAATAGCTTCTATATCCATTGAGTCTAATTGCTTTTTTCACATCCATGATTAATAAATGTTTTACCAGACCCTTTTTTATTTTGATCACTAAAAATGCTTAAATATTTAATCTTTTCTTAGACAAAACCTTTAATGTGTCTTCAGGATAGCTACATATTAATTTTGAAAAACACTGTTTCCAGTTCTTCATGTATGTGTTATCAATCTTCAATCTTGCTTAATCATTTCTATTGAGACTGGACCCTGATTAAAACCTTCAATTTGGGTCTATTTTATTATATTTCAATGTTATTACTAAGAAATTTTACCGTAATATTCTATAATATCAGACTGATAACGAAGTATTTGATATAGAACTAGTTTTAAATTTAGAACTAAACTATGCATAGATCGTTGGATATCCTAGAAACAACAAAGCTCTTAATAGAAACAAACTGTGTTTCACAATGTACTAATTTCAAATAAATATCTCTAAATATTCTTTTACAGAACATAAAACACTGAACTAAATGTCAATGCAAGTACTCATAAATCTAGTAAATAAACCATTTAAATGGTTAATAAAACATGTCCTATTCCGACACCTGTGTCGATATTTTTTTCCCATACGTATCGCGAAAAACTTGCGTTATCCATTCCGGATACAAACATTATCAAAATATGCCATAAAAACATACCATTAGTGTTTGTTACCTCATAAAACGCATTATTCATAAATATTCATAACCCGAACCTATTATATTTATGTTATAATTCGCTCATGGAATTCTTGAAATATTTGTAATATGTGAAGCGGAAAATGACTCTTATCGTTGTATGTTATATTAAATGTAAAAATAAATAAGGCTTTAAATAGCTTGTAATCTCAGTCCCTCTAGCCGTTATTAACCTTTGAATGCTAGATAAGATAGTGTTCTGGGCCCTCAACCTTTAATGATTTCTAACCAGGAAATCAGGGAATAAGGTATTAATTTAAAAGATTAAATGGGAAAGACTGCAAGTTGGCTAATATAATCAAGTGATTTATTTAACTTTTGCTGTAGCTACCATTTGAATGAATAGTTTTAATGAAACAAAGAATTTGTTTCAAATTGTAATCTGTCGAATTCGTGGCATTACAAACAATTCCAATACGTGAAATGGATATGAAATTGACTAGGTGACCCACAACATATATTTGGCTACAATATATTTTGTCTTGTGTAGGCTAATTTATAGTGGTATCTATTCCAATCTACCGTCTTTGTTTCAAATGTTTCATTCTGCTCTTCGTTTTGCGCAGCTGTTGCTAAAAATAATCAAGGTGTGTCAGAAATGACAATCTAAGTGGACAATCCAAGCTTACGATTTTAAAGAATTCCATCTAAAACACTATCGTCGAATGCTGACGATAAAAAGTTAAAATTGTACCACGTTGCCCATGCAAGGGTTTTGCTGTTTGGCCTATCTTGAAATACGAATATGACTCTCGTTAGTCAAAATTATTTCTTGATTAAAATCCTAATACCTTTCACTTTTTCAATGCCATTTGAACAAATTCTCGACACACAGTAATAATCACAGTACCTAATTTTTGGTTTAGCCGACTTTTTCAATGTTCAAGGGCAATTATATTCTCATAGCGCCCTGTATCTAGATAGTTACTACGAACACCAATATGACGTTTTGCACACTACCATAAATAATTTTCACAAAAGAGCGATATTATTTGCTCAAAATAAGGACCAAACCCCATCTTTTTCTTATTCAGAACAACTAATTGTTTAATAAATTAGTAACAAGACATATTGCGCTCTATATAAGTTACACTAATTTATATAACGGTCACTACTGTGCGACAAAAAGCTTTTTATAGAGGGTGTTTTAATGAGGAAGATAAGCATTTCAACAAAAGTCTTATATACCAATTTTTTATGCAGTGTAGACACGGAAAAATAGATTAGTATATTTAATTAAAATAAGTCTCATTAATGAGTATTTTGCATCTATCGAATTGTTATTGGTTGCTGATAACCCCAATTTGCTGATTAACGTCTACTTTTTGTTTTCAATAGTTAAAATTTTGATGTTGGCGTCCTCTGTTCTGAATTGTTATACGAACGCCGAGACGACTGACAGGAATTTCTTATCTGAACATGCTGATGGCAATTAATTGCAATATAGGCGATTTTACATTGACTGATTTCGTGTACTTTATTGAAAAAATAAGGTAATCATGGAATTGTTTGAAAAAAAAATCGTAGGGACTAATTGTTTACATACAACGAGTTCAGGTGCTTGTTCCTACTAATTTCCTCCAACTATTACAAACAGCCAATGGCTTACACATCCAAATTCTTCAACTGATGAATGTTCACAACAACCAGGTATGGAATGAAGAAAATTCAGATGTGTTATTTGCAGACCATTATAAACATCCTTCTCCTTGAAAGTAATGCGGTTTATGCCCGATAGTACACCAACGCATTTTAGTTTGGACGATTCAGCAGGCTATACCTGCTGAATCTCTAGACCTAAACCCTCTGGATTATTTCCTGAGGGCCCATATGAAATCATGAGTATACATTACACTGTTTGAAAATAGAATATTTGAGGAATGGTATAATAGATGTGTGCACCTTTTGAAAGAATTCAGTGGGTAATGAGAGGATTAGATGCTTGAGTGTTAGCTTGGGATAGTCATTTTCAATAATTCTTGTGGGTTAAGAAGCTCCTCTTGAAATTTTTGCTAACAAAATTTTCTTGAAAGCATTATCAAAAGACAATACATTCTCAGTAGTGATGGGTGACATTCCTCTACCGGTGACTTTGACCGGTGATTGAGATGGTCGTTGATATTACCGGCGACCTAGATCTTCGCGAAGCAGTGAATTGAGTCGCTGCCTGAACGCCGCACGGTACCTTGTAATCCTCGTATAGTCTTATTGTCCTGGGATTTGATTGTTCTACCGGCGACTACAGGCGGCGACCTAATTCTACGCAAAGCAGTGAATTGGATAACTGCGTGCCTGCCGCACGGTGGCTCTTGTAGTCGTATCGTCGTCGTCGTGTGAGGTCTTTGTCTAGTTTTGCATTAAATATTTTTTCGAAAAATTTCTTATAAAACAACAAATTCTAGCATGAAGAAGCACATGAAAACTAGTCATCATACCGTTTCTATAATTATTAATTTATTAAAAAATCGTAAAACGGCAACTCTTATTCGACCTAATATCATCCATCCTATTTGATTTTATTAACTTAAAATGTCACACCAACACAGGCATTGAAACAGCGACGTCAGTCACTGTTTAAAGAAACGGAGACTTGTATACCGGTGTTCTAAAAATCCCTGATAGGCTCATCTCTAATTCTCAAGAGAAACCTGAATTTTTACTAAATGACTATGAAAAAGCCTGTATATGAAGGTGTCAATTCCAAGAAATCACTAACACCCCAAGCTGACTAACACAAACTAAGAATTACAAAAACAAATGCATTTCGCATTAACAAATCTACTACACTCTAACTGTAACTCTAAAAGGAAAGACTACAAACAAGGCCCTCGATAACAAATCTTAACAACGCGATCAATAACCTATAACTAATTCACAATTCACCTGCGGTGTCCCACTAATCGAATAACTCGTAAAGGTTACCCAATAGCCCAGCTAGAAATAAACAGTCAACGGCCTATGTCATAATACGCTCACTCTCAACGTTTATGCCCAAACACTTCGGGCCGTTGCGTAAAACAAATCAATCAAAAAATCTTTATGCATTATTGCTTTGTTTTCGACGGCATTACACGCTAAACGCGGGGTACGGCTTGAAGAAAAAATTTGTAGAGGCGTAATTGTGTTATGCTACACAAGCCAAAACACTTTTTCATGTCTACTGACAAGTACTACTAGTTTTTTTTTTCGCTGTAGACCGTATTAATTATTTGTAACGGTAGCTTTATTTAAATTAGGTTACACAATACAAACAAGGTGTGCATTTAAATAAGTTCTGAAATATGTCCCATGGTTTGTTAAAATATTCAGCTTGTCTTTCCGTTCTTGAAAAGTGGCTTCCCGAAAATTTCTAAACTGTTGATATGGAGATATTATGATTTATAGAAAGACCCGGTGTGTTAATGTATGTTGTTACTAAAATCTTAGATGGTTGAGATGGTATTTTCTAAAGAAGCACTTTAGAAAATAATTCACAATTTCTTCTTGTCCCTAAATTGTTCCTCAGAAAATGCATCATCGCGAAATGAATAGTGACACCTGTGTCTGAGTGGCCCTCTAAATATACTCAAGGCATAGGACCTTCTGTTTGTTCGCTTGGTCTCGCTAAGTCTGAACCCTAGTGCCACTTTAAATGTGAGAACTGCGATCGTTCATTACTAAAAATCTGATGAACATTTTAATAGAAAATGAATTACATTATTTATAGTATGGTGGTATCAGTCTAGTATGTAAGCAAGAGCTACTTGATTCAACTTCCTTTTCCATCAAAGTTCCTCTTGACAATTTAAGTTCAGTCTCACTGCCAAACTTTTTGTTAACATATAAAATGCGAATGTAAAGAATAGGGAGTAGATTAGTATGCATATCTAAATCCCACTGGAAATACCATGACTCAAGAACTTATTATACTGGTTATTGTGTCCCTTTCCTTTCTGAAAGAGTCAGTTCCATCAAAGCTCTAGTTAAATATATTCGTAAGTCTTACCATCCAACTTTTATATCCGAAATTTATATAGAAAATGTTTTTTTGTCCCATTTTTGTGGGCTCCTTCCTCAATGCGACCGGAGACGCACTTCGAGAGGTCCATCTTACGTTGAATTAAGTACCTACTTATTTTATTTTATTTATTTTACAAGTAAAAGTCATTCTACAATATTAAAATTCATTGATCTTACATATGAATAAGTAAATGTCATATTTTCTTACAGTTTTTTCTAAACTTGAAATAACACCTATTTTTATCTGTTTGCAAATATAAATGTGCTTATAGACTCAGCATTATTCATCATGTGTAGAAATTATAACAGTATATCTACAAACTGTGATATTAACTATGACAATTTTGGAACAATCGCTAAAGCATAAACAACAAATGACAGGTCAACTCTGGTTCAGTTAGTAGCAAATGTCTCTTGTCCATTGTCTTAGTCTCAATATTGTTTAAAACTTATTATTTAATATATTTTATTTATTCTCTCTTCTTTTTTTGTAACATTTAAAATATCTTAGATTATTTGTAAGTATTTTTCATTATTTTATATATTTGTCCTGTTAATTGGATTCATTTCTGTTGGGTAATAAACTAAATTAAACTAAACTAAATAAGCTAAAATAGGAGCTATTTTTGCACCCATAAGGTCGCAAATCTTCCGGTGTATTGTAGTGTTATAAAGTCTTTTTTATGTGTCGTCATAAAAACTAGAAAATGGTCTAAAAGACCAACCAATACATACCGAGAGATATCTGCACGCTCGGTCCCATCATCATCCATCTCAGAAACGGTCAGTCGTAAACTTCCTGGTGCATCGAGCTATATCTATTTCCGAACCCAAAAGTTTGAGAAGGGAATTAGCTTGGGTAGCCTACTGAACAACGGCTACAGTAAACGAGAGATTCGCAAATGCATTTCCCCTTCCTAAGAAAGAATATTACCTAGTAAATCAGAAGCCAAATATCAGCAAGGTCACGGATAGGACTGGGAAGCTTCTCCATAAGCACGAGGTGAAAACAGCCTACAAACCACTATCCAAAGTTTCACAAATGTTACCCTCTCCAAAGGATAAACAAATCTAAAAGACGTAGATAGGATGATCCAGTGACCACTCAATGGTTTCACCTTTTCATAGAAGTCAGCAATCTGAAATCGTTTCGTTTAAATAATCCGTATATTTCGCGTATATACAGAGAGGACCACCGTCCTGTTGGAATATCAACCCTCTTCATTGTATGTAAGGTCGTTCTCGATGATATCATTTTACGCCATTGTGTTCCATCTTCTGTATCTACCGTGTACAATTGCCTGCCAGCCATCGACTCTTCTACGTCTTGTAACAATGTGCCAGAGGTCTTCCCCTTCTACGTTTTCCCGGTGGAGTCCACTACCAAATGTTCTTAGGCCATCAGATCATGTGAAAACTTTTTTTCTCCAGCCTGTCTGGTATGACCTTACCTTGGTCAAAATTCAGTTTTTGTTTAATGATCTCATTAGAAATATCTTGGTGTCGAGTTGTCCCGCAACTCCCTCGAAGAGCTTCTGTTTGCAGGGCTTGTAGTTTCAGAGCCATATAGTGCAATACATTCTACTATAGTTTGGTAAGTTCTTAATTTTCTGCAGTTCCTTATTTCCTTTGACTACCATCTGCCATTCAGCGTTGTGTTGCCTTACGGCCTCCATTTATTCTGTTAATTATGTTCCTCTCGCAGTTTGGATTTTAACTGAATAATGTCCCAAGGGACAACTTATTAGTTTGTACTTCCATATTTGATCATTTGGTTGTCCAGTATTTCAATGCCATTGACACGTATCATATCTAGTAGACATGATACCGGCCAAAATTTTAAGAGGAAATAAAGTAAAATATTACTTACTCCTTGATTGCTCAGTTATGATATTGCAAACTTTGGTTCGAGCAATAGGTGAATCTTTAATTAATAAAATTTGGGCATTTACCATCATTTCCACTCTTTCATAAATAGTGTATACAATAGTTTAGGACTTTTGAAGGTTTGCTGTCATAACACCTCAACATACAATTCAGATTGTTTTCTGAACGATAATTGTGGCATCTCTGGTTTTTATTTTTTCTCTGGGAATAACACCAACTATACTTGAAAGTCTGTATATTTCAAAAAAAGTCCAGACGTGTTCAAGGTCTACATCAGAACCCCTTTTCAATTGTATTAACAAAAATGAACAAGAACAAAGAACCAACTATATAATTCACATTACAAGTTGAACTAAATAACACACTACATTTCTTAGACATTATAACAAAAACATAATCATCATTTGGTACAAAAGTCTACAGAAAGTCGACTCACACTACCAGATATCTCAATTTTAACTCTAGTCACCCAACTACCGTAAAAAGGACATCATTAAATCTTTATATGATGGAGCAAATACCAACTGTTCTGATATGGATAAATTTAATAAAGAAAAAATATTTATACAAAATCTATTATCTGCTAACAATTATCCTAAAAAGTTCATCAATAAAGAGTTAGATAAAATTGAACACAAAACAATAACTAACATTCAACACCAAGCTACTCCAAACAATACCCTTGATAACCGCATTACTACAACAACCATATCATACATACAGGGTGAAAAAGACTGAAATGAGTGTAAAACAGATTTAATATTAAAACAACTTTCAAAACAAGAAATACAATGAAACAAATTTTATCAAAAACTAAACCAAATAGCGTTACACAAAACTCAATAAATTTATAAGATTCATTGCGAATGTAACAAATTTTATATTGGAGAATCTTCTAGACCTATAAATGTTCGAATAAATGAACACAAAAATTATATAAAGAAATACAATTCGAAAAGTTAAAAATTTGTGAACATGCCTGGAACCTTGGTCATAACATACAATTTCAAAATTCAACAATATTACACATAGAAGAACAAAACACAAAACGAAAGCTGAAAGAGGCTGCTTTAATTTTATTAAATGAAAGAGATTGTATAGCTAGTACTTCTATAGAATTCAGCCGTCCCTGGTTACCAATAATAAAGGATGAAATTAATAATGGTAATGTCCTTTTGAAATACCCTATATCGGGATAGTTCGTAAGGTTTTTCCTAGGTTTTCCCTTATGAATTTAATGAGATCTCTGGAACATCAGAATCTCTTTGGTCTCATTTTTGGCAAGGAATCCTATCTTATAACAAAGTCGTTCGTACCTGGGAACGCCACATGAAATTCTAAAGATAACTCTTTAAAATTCTTCCAATTTGTTATTTCTACGATAGTTAAATTTTTAGTGCTACCCTATAAATATGCAGGGTGAATTTTTTTTATAATCAGTATGGGGATCTCGGAAACTAGCGGAGATAGAGCAATGGTTAAATTGGGAAAGATTTGCAGTTTTACTGCCCCAATTTAATGACACTTTCGGATTTTTGTAAAAAACCATGGCTTACTAGATATTTTGAAAAAAAGGAAATTATGTCGATTTAGTCTAATCCCTGTAGCTCTCCCTTGACTCTGATTTTATAAAAAAAGTGTAAATATCAAAGTTGAAGGGAATTGTATCCCGAATATGATTGTCATGTCCTCGTTTGCGTGACAGCTCTCGTTTTCGAGATATCACACAAACCTATCTTTTTTTGAATGGAAGCCATTGTTGGCTATGACTTTAAAAAATCGGACATTTTTAGAGCTTTTCAACGATATAATACTCGATATAGTTATTCATAAAAATAACGAAGTTATGGATTCTTTTCTCTCTTATTTTCACTTTTAACGTAGGTAGCCATGAAAAAGATTGTTTTCACTTTGACGTTTCCTCTTTTGAGAGTAATTCCATTAGTAGTGCTGAACTGACAGTCGACATTGACAAGTTTTCGTGATAAAATGGAATATTCTAACGAAGAAAAACTGAATATGGTGGAATGTTATATCATATGCCATAAAAAATCAGTTCGTGCAGTTGAGGAATACTTTCATAGATGTGTACATTTAAGAGGCTTTACGATAGTTTACGCAGATATGGATCTTTTACTAAATCACCAAAGGAACGTAATCAATTTAACGAAACAGCACAAATAAATGTTTTGGCAATGGTAAATCAAAATCCATCTACATCAACTCGTGAGATTGCGGCAGAAGCTGGCACATCTCAACGAACTGTAGTTAAGGTACTGAAAGCACACAACTTCAACCCGTACAAACTTTCAGTTTCTCAAACTTTGCATGCTGGTGACGAACATCGACGTATTTTGTTTTGTACATGGTTTAGAGACTTGTGCCTTGACAATCCACAGTTTCCATTAAAGGTGTTATGGTCAGATGAAACTAGATTTACTAACTGCGGTATATTTAATAGACACAATGAGCATATCTGGGCTAAAGAACCCCCTTTCCATATAGAACAAAGACGACCCCAGATAAAATTTGGTTTTAATGTTTGGTGTGATATCATTGAGTCTACTATTTTGGGGCCTTTTATCTATGACGAATCACTTACTGGGGAACGCTACTTGCATTTCTTGCAATACACTTCTCAAGACATCTTGCATAATTTGAATTTGAGAACTCGTTTAGAAATTAAGTGGTTCCAACATGATGTAGCACCTGCTCATACTCGTTATTAGTAAGACAACACTTAGATAATATCTATCCAAACTCTTGGATAGGAAGAAATGGCCGACGCGAATGGCCACCCCGGTCTCTCGATTTGGCAGTTATACACTTATATTTATGGGGTGCGCTAAAAAACAAAGTATACAAAAGAAAGTATGAGACAACTGGTGACCTAAGGGAAGCGGTATTAAAAGCAATTGAAGAAATTGATAGGCGGTCTGTGAGAAAAGCGGTAATGTCAATATTAAAAAGATGCAATTTTTGTCTAAATATCAATGGTGGACTTTTCGAACATAAATTGTAACCATTATTATGTACTTTAATTTCTTAAATTTTTAGTAAGTTCCTTCTCATTTAGTTTTTTCGTTATATCTGATATACCTAATAAAAATATCGTTCAATGTTTTTTGGAATAGTTATTAATAAATCAATCTATTTCATGGCTAACTACGTTAAAAGTGAAAATAAGAAAGAAAAGCATATATAACTCCGTTATTTTTATGAATAACTATATCGAGTATTATATCGTTAAAAAGCTCTAAAAATGTCCGATTTTTTGAGGTCATAGCCAACTATGGTTTCCATTCAAAAAAAGATAAGTTTGTGTCATATCTCGAAAATGAGAGCTTTCACGCAAACGATGACATGACAATCATATTAGGGAAACAATTCCCTTTAATTTTGATGTTTACACTTTTTTATAAAATCAAAAACAAAGGAGCTAGAGGGATTTGACTAAATCCACAGAATTTCGTTTTTTTTCAAAATATCTAGTAAGTCATAATCTCCGCTAGTTTCCGAGATCCTCATACTGATCATCAAAAAAACTCACCCTGTATATATCAAATTTGCCGTAAATTCGCTTAGTTACATCAGTTTTATTGTCAAACATTAATGTTAATAATGTTTAATGTTAAATGAGTTAATTAATGTTACCTGTAATATAATTAATGATACCTACTAAATATATCTAGTAGCGACTGAGCTTATCTAGAACCTACAGTTTCAAAAGATGTTCTACTCGCAATAAAAATGTATGTGTTTTGATGTTTGTTTCGACATATTCATACATTCCTGGTCAATTTCAGTGATCCACCTTGTACACACTGACAGCCGCGTTCTTTATTTCTGTTATTATAAACTCAACTTTTAAATTCACTTCGTCTACTTGGCATTTCAGCCCCTTTCCTTCCATTGTATACGCGTCCCCCCAATTAGCAACATTAGTATGCGTCATCGAAAAACAATTGAATCATGAAAAAAATGCAAAATCCTCCGGTACACCCCACGAACTTTATGCAAAATACCATTCCATTTATCGACCGACCATGAAATTATGACTTAATTGCTAAAAAAATTGTATTACCCTCTTGCTGTTTGATCTGATGAATGCAAATGAGGTGTTGCTGGCGGCTATTACATAATTATGCAAAACGATTGGCCGGTCCAGAGGGAGGTTACGTAATCAGGAATTACAAACTAAATGGTTACCGGGCCACGGAGTAATTCATTCGTGAGAGATGATGTTTTTTTCGGCGAATATTTATGGGTTTCCAGGTAATAAAATAAAACGAAACAGGTTATGAAAACATAACAAAAGAAGAATAACAAAGTGCTTATTCAATATGCAGATAAGTTTGTGTTGTTCTATGTGAATATTGAGGTCTGGCCGTTAAAATATTGGGAAATATATTTCTTTTGTTGTTTGCATTTAGGCTTAAGTTACGACACGAATGAATTCCACTTGAATATTTAATTCGCCATTATGCTAATATATAGCAAATATATAGCTTTGATTATCCACGGATTCTAAAAATAATTAAAAGCCAACCAATTTAGTTTTTACCGACTTCAAACAAGAACGGAGGTATTATACTCCGCAAGTATGTGTCTAGTTATGAATATTCAAGCAATTTCTGAAAATCGTGTTAAGTAGTAAAAGAATTTCTCAACAATTGTAATCCGAACATGCATGGGAAAGTGTCCAATTTTCAATTACCTAATTGTTGCTCCAAAAAATAGAATTATATTTGCTTTTGTATTCTTTATTCATTTACTTCATTCATTACTTCAATTTTGTTACAAGATATATAAACTCCCTTCTCTAAGCATGTCCTCTTTATGACAACCCTTAAATAAACTATAATTTTCAAACCCTTCTTGAAACTGACCATGGAGCAGTAATTTATTATATTTGATAACCGTTCTTTGAACCCAACAAGGTTTATTAGAAACTCTAAGTACCCAAAAGTACGACAAGGTAATTATAAGAAGACATATAAATGACGTCAACCAAGATTATGTCGACAGTTCAGCGTCGAACTACTGGTTGATCTCTGGTTATATGTTTCCTGAAACGGAAGGCTTTATATTGGCAATCCAAGATCAAGTAATTCCAACTAAGAACTATCTAAAGTACATCATCAAAGACCCTTCTATAAACAACGACAGATGCAGATATGGTTGGCAAAAATCTGAATCTATTCAGCAATCACAGGAGGTTGCCAAGCATTTGCTGCAACTGAATACAAAGAACGACACGATGCTGTGGCAAAAATACTGCACCAGGAACTAGCGCTGAAACTTGAGCTATCCCAGTTGGTAACAATACCCTACAATATATACAAACCAGAATCTATTTTAGAAAATAAAAACTACAAACTGTACTGGGACCGGACGATATTGACCGATAGGACTGTTGCTCACAATATACCAGATATACTTTTGGTAGATAATATCACTAGAAAAACAACCTGAATTGACATAGCAATCCCCAACAACAATAATTTAAATATTAAGCAGGATGAAAAAATAGCCCAATATAGGGATTTAGAATTTCAAATACAGAGACAATGGGACATGAACAACACTCGAACGGTACCAATTGTTATGTTAACAATTGGAGTGGTACCCAAAACATCTATTAACCAATTTGAAATATCTCGGTCTGGACTAACATGTTAACCAACTAATGTTAGGAAGAGCCCGGACAATCCGAAAATTCATGGAAAACTGCAGCCACGACGCCAACCACTTGCCTGATATCCTGGCAAGGGCTCCCACAGAGCTAAACCCTTTTGATATGTAGTATATATATATATATTTAGTGAATTTTCCCCTAAAGGTACGCCATGGGTGCCTTAGAGGGAGTGTGCTGCCATACATTGTATAGCCAGGTTGGGGTAAATAATCAAGCGTCTTTATTGTTTCATCCATGTAATACATATATCTATGCAGCATGCACATACATAAATCTATACAGTATACACATACATAGCAAAACAAAAGGCGGAGTTTAGCCTAAGGCTATTTATTCTTCCACCAATTATGCCACCATTATCACCCTGGGCAGTTATCCCTTCTTATTAGCATTCCGTATTTTCATTTGTATATCTTCCTCTAACTAGACTCGCCCATTTTTCTATATTTTCGGAAAAAAGTAACTGAAAGAATTTGAGATCGAAACCAAGGTTCGGACGAGCAACTACTACTTCAAGCTCCGGCCTTGTGCGACTCCGCTAAGTGTAACATTGTCGCGTTAATTCACATCTTACCTTTGTTGTTTTGTATTAATAATCTCTTTTTGTAATTTCACTTAACTCAACTTGTTTACAATAGGATCAATAAACCTATTTTAACATAAGACGTTCACAGAACTTAACAACACACCAAGTTCATACACGTAGGTGTATAAAGACGCAACAAATGGGGTTAACCGATTTGAACAATTTAAAATGTTTAAGCACTTTTTTGGGAATTAACACCACAATTCACCATATTACTGTAGATTTCCAAACGATTCGGGATCTAGGTTAGACCCCGTTGTCAATGGCAAAGAAACTCAAAAAAACTGGTGCCTATCCCTAGTTTCTATGCCATTGAAAATTGTCTGATACCCCAAAACTTTTGGAAATATACAGTAATTTCGTGTATTGTAGTGTTATTTCCCAAAAAAGTGCTTAAACATAAAAAATATGCCAAAATTATCCGCCAGGAGATGGTCTTATATGTTTTTGTTTATAGTCACCGATTTCACGCAAACAGCTCAACCGAATTCGATAGTTTAACATATATTCTGTTAAGGAATGACTTGGTAGTCTAGTATATTTTTCTATGGAAATCGGCCTTAAATCCTACATCTAAACCTCAAGGTATTGAAGTGCCCAAAATTTTTGTAAAATAGCAACTGACTGCTTCATGGATTAACATTATTTGCAATTAATTAGACAGTCAAACAATTATAAGTCCATCATATAATTTGCTATAAATGAATTAATAGAAATATGTTTATGAAATGAAGTATTTTGTTAATATTAATGTTAAGTTATTGAAAATTGTAGGTAAATTTAGTTTTGTTTTATTCAAAGAAGATGACACCTTCGCGATTGAAACGGTGTTAAATGTAAAATATAAAGGTTTTGTAGAGAATTCTGTGTTTATACATCTGTATCACACAAAATGTTCCAATACTTTTCCAATTTTGTACTAGTTAACTGTACCAACTAAGTTACTAATTACAAACTTACACTTTATTTAAAAATTGTGATAATCGTTTCGCGTCCGATGGAGCTTATTCATACAATTATTTTTATATACAGTGTAAGTTTGTAATCAATTGTATTACTCAAGTCATGATGAATTTCAACTTCCACAAAGTAACAGCCAACTCAATCCAACCCCTCTTACCTTTTAGTAAAATTTTGTCAGGTAATTTTTTTGTTGTTGGAATTTATAGCTGATGCTTTCCTGAGCTGATTCAAACTACCTTTGATCCCTCTTTCCATTTGTTTGATAGTACAGGACTTTTCTGCAAACCATCATCTCTCTTTCCATCTGGATGATACTAGAGAACTTTCTTGCAAACTCTTAACATACACTGTAACTATGTTTTGTAGCTGCTATTAACTTTAAGTAGTCGATATACTACAAGTAGTGTATCTTTAATGTGTTTACGCTGTAGTGAAGCAAGGAGACTACTGACATGTTTAGTTGGTTTCATTTTATATAAAAGGGGCTCTTAGCAAAGTAAAAACCCCTTATGATCGGTAGAACAGTCAGTTGCCTTCAGAGAAATTTTGGGCCGGGTTAACATATTATGTTGAAAAAATGTAGCAACACAGTTATTCATTTTAAAAAGTTTGGATATCTGTATTAATGAATCACAATGAACTGAATCATCATGAGTATTCGTGTAATTCTTTTATGCCATCTATTCTTAGCTGTTCCTTACATCCCAACAAAATCCTTGCGCATGTCGATGCCTGTAAAGACTGGTAATATGTAGGGTATTAATGTTTTGTGTCTGATTTACAGGTTCTCTATCCAGTAATTTTACACAATGTCAGATTCTGGAGCTTTGCAGTTATGATGATCCTTTATAATACTGACAGTTTCTTTCTTTGTTGCGACTCAAGGTAATTCCGAAATGAGAGCTCAAGGGGCGGGATTCCTCATTAATTTAAGTAACTCTTGGACTTATTATTTCGGTAAGGTTATAAGTTTCAGCATGGTAAAAATAAACTCCCTATAACACGACAGAACCACGACGTTCATTATAATTTTAAAAGAGACCCCCAATTTTGTAATCAAGCATACATTAAGCTACCAAAATTATAATATCTTTATTGTGTACTTTTACGAATGGATTTCATTGTATTTCATTTATGTGAATATTAAAAAAGCAAACTTTCCGTCTTTTGAGGGACTTAGACATCCAATTCAAAATTGCCTAACTTCAGTGTCTAAGTGCTTCTTGGGAAATAACACCATAGTTTAAAGAAAATTGCTGTATATTCCAAACGTTTCGGGGTCTAGATCAAACCCCGTTGTCAATGGTTAAGAAACTACGGATTTAAAAGGCACAATTCTAAGATGCAAATTAAAATATTTGACAATTATTTGATTTTTGACGTAACTAAGAGAATTTTATTGGTAATATACAGGGTAGCACAGAAATTTCTAAAGATCATATAATCATAAAGTTCTTCTAATTTGAAAGGGAGATCTTCAGAATTTTATGTGGCGCTCCTAGGTGCGACTTTGTTATAAGATAATGCATTCGCCAAAAATGCGACCAAAGAACTTTGTTGATTCAGTGATCCCATTAAAATCATAAGGGAAAACCTAAGAAAAACCTTATGAACTATCCCGATATTGGGTTGTTCACAAGGACATGACCATTAGCAATTTCTTCCTTAATCATCGGCAACAAGGAACGACTTAATTCTACGGAGGTAGTAGCGATACAATCGTTTTCATTTAACAGAATTAAACTAGACTCTTGTAGTTTTCTTTTGGTGTTGTGTTGTTCTTTGTGTAATATAACTGAATTTTGAAACTGTATTTTATAACCAAGGTCCCAAGCATGTTCACAAATTTTGGATTTTTCAAATTGTCGTTTTTTTATGTAATTTTTGTGTTCGTTTATTCGAACATTCAGAGGTCTAGAGGTTTCTCCAATATAGAATTTATTACATTCACACGGGATTTTATAAATGCAGTTTTTTGTATTTTGAGTTGTGTTATTTGGTTTGGTTTTTGATATAATTGATTTTAGTGTATTTCTTGTTTTAAATGATGTTTTGATATTATATCTGTTTCCTACTCTTTTTAGTCTTTCTGATAGACCCTGTATGTATGGTATAGTTATTGTATTAATGTGATTATCTTGGGAGTCAGTGTTGCTTGGTGAAATTTGAAGTTGGTTGTTAGGGATTGTTTGGTATTCCATTTTGTTTAACTCATTATTAATTAATTTATTTGGGTAATGATTGGCAGAAAGTACATTTTTTATAAACGTTTTTTCTTCATTGAATTTATTGATATTAGAACAGTTGGTTTTGCTCTGTCATATAGAGATTTGATGATACCTCTTTTTACTGAACTTGGATGATTAGAGTTAAAGTTGAGATACCTGTTATTATGAGTTGGTTTCCTGTAAACTTCTGTTTCAAATATCGATTGTGTTTTGGTTATTAAAATGTCGAAGAATGGTAATTTGTTATTCTGTTCAAGCTCTAGTGTAAACTAAATAGTTGGTTCTGTGTTGTGTATGTCGTTAAGTAATAAATGTCAATCCTCAAGATTATGTTCCCAAATAACGAATATGTCATCAACATAACTCCACCAAACCAAATGTTTAATCTGTTTTGAGAAAATTATTTGTTCTTCAAATTTTTCCATAAAAATGTTGCTTAAAGCGGGAGACAAACAGGAACCCATTGCCATGCCAAAATCTTTTTGTTAGAAGTCATCATTAAGTTGAAAATATGTTGTCTTTGTACAAAATGTTAGTAGTTACATTATTGTATTAATGGACAATTGAGTACGTTGATTTAGTAAAGAATCTTGTTCTAATCGTTCTTTTACTATGGGAAGTGTCAAAACTTGCTAGTGTGAAAGTATTTTTGTATTGTATATGTGATAATTTTTCTAAGAAATGTGCGCTGTTTTTAAGATGAGAATTAGACTTACCAGTAAGTGGTGAAATAATTATTAAAAGGAATTTTAAGAGCTCACTGCATGGAGAATTTATGGAGCTGACAATTGGTCTTAATGGAATGTTGGGTTTATGAATTTTAGGTAACCCATATAAATGGGACGGTTTAGAATAAATAGTGTGGAGTAAGATGTTTACGTCGTTGTTCTGTAAATTCATGTTTGTGATTGTAAAGTAAGCGGTATGTTTTGTTTTCTAGAGAAGTTGTTGGATCTTTGTTTAATTTTGTATATTGTCCTTGGTTTATTATGTTTTGAATTTTGGATACGTAGTCAATTTTATTTAAAATAACCGTAGCATTGCCTTTATCTGCAGGTAAAATCTTAGTAGTGCTGTCATTTTTTTAAACTTTAATTGAATGTAATTCATTTTTCCAAAGGTTATTTTTTGTATGCATAGGTTTTTCTAGTTCAATTTTTGCTCTTATTCGATACTCTTGAGCTTCACTATTGTTTAATTTGTTTGCAGTGTGCACTGATGATATCAAATGTTGGAATAATTTTTGGGGAAATTGCAAAATTAAGGCCCTTTTGTAGAATTGAGGTTTTAGAATCGTTTAACTGTTTGTCTGGAAAATTACATGCATTACTTAACGACATAAACAACACAGAACCAACTATTCAGTTTAAACTAGAGCTTGAACAGAATAACAAATTACCATTCTTAGACATTTTAATAACCAAAACACAATCGACATTTGAAACAGAAGTTTACAGAAAACCAACTCATACTAACAGGTATCTCAACTTTAACTCTAATCATCGAAGTTCAGTAAAAAGAGGTATCATTAAATATCTATATGACAGAGCAAAAACCAACTGTTCTAATATCAATAAATTCAATGAACAAAAAACGTTTTTAAAAAATGTACTTTCTGCCAATCATTACCCAAATAAATTAATTAATAATGAGTTAAACAAAATGGAATACCAAACAATCCCTAACAACCAACATCAAACTTCACCAGGCAACACCGACTCCCAAGATAATCACATTAATACTATAAGTATACCATACATACAGGGTCTATCAGAAAGACTAAAAAGAGTGGGAAACAGATATAATATCAAGACATCATTTCAAACAAGACATACACTAAAATCAATTATATCAAAAACCAAACCAAATAACACAACTCAAAATACAAAAAATTGCATTTATAAAATCCCGTGTGAATGTAATAAATTCTATATTGGAGAAACCTCTAGACCTCTGAATGTTCGAATAAACGAACACAAAAATTACATAAAAAACGACAATTTGAAAAATCCAAAATTTGTGACCTTGGTCATAAAATAGTTTCAAAGTTCAGTTATATTACACAAAGAAGAACACAACACCAAAAGAAAACTAAAAGAGTCTGCTTTAATTTTGTTAAATGAAAACGATTGTATGGCTACTACCTCCATAGAATTCAGTCGTTCCTCATTGCCGATGATTAAAGAAGAAATTGCTAATGGTCATGTCCTTGTGAACAACTCAATATCGGGATAGTTCATAAGGTTTTTCCTAGGTTTTCCCTTATGATTTTAATGGGATCACTGAATCAACAAAGTTCTTTGGTCGCATTTTTGGCGAATGCACTATCTTATAACAAAGTCGCACCTAGGAGCGCCACATAAAATTCTGACGATCTCCCTTTCAAATTCTTCCAATTTGAAAGGAACTCTATGATTATATGATCTTTAGAAATTTCTGTGCTACCCTGTATATTACAACTAAACTTCTCTTAGTTACGTCAAAAATCATATAATACACATTGTCAAATATTTTAATTTGCATCTTAGAATTGTGCCTTTTTAATCCGTAGTTTCTTAACCATTGACAACGGGGTCTGATCTAGACTCCGAAACGTTTGGAATATACGGCAACTTTCTTTAAACTGTTTTGTTATTTCCCAAGAAGCACTTAGACATTGAAAAATATGCCACAAGTATCATTCAGAAAACAATTGCCTAACTTGTCACCATCGAGAATACAGAATATTTTCTAATCATTTAAGTTACAGAAAGAACACCCTGTTAGTAGAGACGCACTGCAGAGTAACACGTAAGCCCCTTCTAATACGATTCCCGGCATTTTTACATCTTCATTACATTCTTAAATCCGAAACTCATCCATTTAAAAGTAAAATATCTCATTTAGACACTCAACTTCATTAAGTATGTACGAGTAAGTATATTACGACTTGTGCCAGACTAATCTTTTATCTTCCCAATCCTTTTCTCATTCATAATTTACTTCATCTAATAGCTTTTGAGCTCGCACTAACGATTAAGCAAAGACTTTCAGAAGCACCAGTAGGTCTTCAAGCGGAGCAAAGAGACATTCTACTTTGAATAAGTCTGAATTATGCGCACTAGAAATGCAACGCGTATTCAACGATGCCTCGAGATTTTAAATCCCCTGTGGAATTAACATTAAGTTTGTTTTTTGTCCTTTTATTTTGTTATGAATGTCGGTTTTTTCGAGTTTTTAAAAGGCTCGAGAGCGCGTTATCTTGTATGGGTAACATGCGTTTTTTAATATCATAACAATGGTTCTTGTGTGACAGGACAAGAGCTTTTATATGTTTTAACGTTTTTCTTTTTTGTGTTTCTGGTAAACACTTTCAGAATTGTTCTGTTGAATTTTCATATTTAATAATTCAACTGTTTTGTTTCTGAAAATATGTTGCACTTATTTTAGAGACGTCAAAAAACGTGTATAAAGAACGTGGGTAAAAGTCAGTGATGGGTCTAGAAGTATCTTCAACAAGAGTGATTGACAATATAAAAATTGGTTGGCAAATAAATAGCAAAATATTGTGGTATAATTATTAATGCCGGATGGGCAATATATAATTGACTAATTTAAATATTTTTTCGGCCGTAGTAGGTGTCAAATTGATCACTGGATATTTTCTGAATGATACTTGTGGCATATTTTTCAATGTCTAAGTGCTTCTTAGGAAACAACACCACAGGTCAAAGAAAACTGCTGCACACTCCAAACGTTTCGGGGTCCAGACCAGACCCCGCTGTCAATGGTCAAGAAACTACGGACCAAAACGGCACAACTTTAAGATGTAAACCAAAATACCTGGTCCGTAGTTTCTTGACCATTGACAGCGGGGTTTGGTCTGGACCCCGAAACGTTTGGAGTGTGCAGCAGTTTTCTTTGAACTGTGGTGTTGTTTCCCAAGAAGCACTTAGACATTGATCACTGGATATTGGATACTAGACCATTCTACAACTCGTCCGTATTGTTAAAAAAGTTTATTTAAAGAATGAATCAAACAATTATGGTAAATGTACTTAATCTACATTATGAAAACTTGAACAGGTCAGGTCGGTTTCTAGATATTGGAGACTCTAAAAATATTGACAAAATTCGTGAAACTTTAAAGGTACATGCTGATGCACTTCTGATTCTGATGATATCAGATCTCATTGTTAGCAACTGCGCCCATCCGTACATATATTTACCCAAAAGCTGCAGCTTAAAAACAACGATGAAGCAGCTTTTTTTACTTTAACAATTTAACCTGCAAAACTGTGGTTCCAAAAAAACTTCTCATGGTGCTAGGAAAGCAATAACCGTTTGTGAAAATGATTCCGGGACATTTAAACTCTCGTTTTTATCTGTCGTCCAAAGTGACCATATTTAACGGCTCCAGACTTCTGAAGAACAAACCAAATACGGTTACAGCAACTGAAAAACATTTCTGGAAGTTGTTCAAAATAATCCGTAAACTTACCACATAATGGTGGAATATTTACAGAAATCTTTTGGCATTTATAAAATTACGATAAGAACTATTTTGACTTGCGACTCCTTAGTCAGTGCTCCAATCCGATGAAGTTATATGGAACTGCTAGATCTTCATTCCACGCGCTTTCCTATATATTTCTGACTTTTCTATATTTATATCGGAGGCAGTAATGTGGAGCAATCCGTTTTTGTGAAAAATTTTGAAAACTATTGAAAAAGCGGAAATACCAGCCGCTTAAAAACATTTTTCCTAGTATACCTCAAGCAGTATGTTTTTGAGGTCACTGTAACATTCCTAAAAAGATTTGAATTCATTAGTCCTGAGTCAAAACCATTTTTTGGTCATTTTCAGATTGAAGTGAATTCAATTGTCATTGTTTCTCTAAATCTCTTTTGACCTTGAATCTTATGCAATATATTCAAATGAAATTCAGATTTAGCGGTCACAAAAACCTGTAATTCTGATATATGTTCCACCATTAGACCTTTCATCTCATTTGAACCTTGGAATGATTGTTTTTTTGTTAATGATTAGCATACTTCGCATTCTCAGAGGGTTTTAGGTACTTTTTGAAAAACAGAAAAAAATTGAATATTGAGGAAAGAGCTTTTAAAAAACATTTGGCTACTACATAAATTTTCTTCAAATTGGAGCAGTGATTTTTCGCATCATAAGGATTTTCAGAACCTGTCAGAAAACTAACAATATGTTCATGTTCAACATGTCAATAAACATGTGATAATAAGTATTTTTGTAAATAAAAAATGTGTGTGTTCCACTATAATTTCTAATTTAGAGAAGACTTCTTTTCATCACTTTAATCAAGACGTTAAAAAATAAAAATATACCCACCGATGCAGCTCCCTTCTGGGATATTAAAATTGGAGCGCGAAATGTTGGACACAACAGAGAAAAAAATATCTACAATATGATCAACAGGTCTAGAAGTGTGAGTTTTGTATATTGTTTAGAATTATATCTAATGCAAGCGCTTCAGCTCCAAACCTGAAGTCGTTATCAACCTCTGTATGTTTTAGATTTGCGTTAATTTCTTGGGTGTTCGCTGTGAATTACCATTTTTGCGTTTGTCAAATAAATAAACTTGGCAGTGACATTTTTTGACTATTACTTGATATTAAGGCTTCCTGTTTGTGCTCAGGTAGCATTAGCTCATTCCAACAATGATCCACATCTGTACACAGAGCTCGGCACCGTGATCATCATGCAGCTTGCCCTCTTAAGCTTTCTGTTTTCGAATTTTCTTCTTTCATCCAGATTTTAATATTATTCCATTCTACACCCATACGCCATTTTCCGGAGATTCCTAGACAAATCAAAATTAACCAGCTACGTATTGACCATCGCTGGCAGCCATAGAATATACTGTGTCTTAAGGTATGGCTATAGATCAAAGGATATGCAAGAAAGAGAGAAAGAGCAAATCCTTTTTCGTCAAAAATATTTCCACAATTTTTTTCTTAGTGTCACTTTCGGCGAATTCACTAACACCAGTTCTATTAATAAACAGGGCCGTATTCAGATATTTATCCACAAATTAGACAAATTGAGTATAGATATTAAACGACATAACACGCAAAAAATTATTGGTTGTCGTTACATACTAATGCGGTTTTCACCCACAGTTAACCAATTTTCGCAATAGGCGACGGTTTACATATAGAATTCCGACCTGTCATAAATAGTACCAAATTATGAAGTTCTCACCACGCCCTCTAGATAAGATTTCCTACTTTGCCGTACAATTAGATGGAGTCGGTGTTACAGTTAATTCTAAATTTTTCAAACGATAACTCCAATTATGGCGTACAACGTATTACAGTCCCGAGCACTAGTAGCGGAGAGCGATGAAATAAACATCTATCGTACCTCATTTTAATTGGCCGCGATTAGATATAATCATCGCATTAAAGGCGTGGCACGCTGCGATGAAGAAATCCACGTTTATTGATTTATTGGATACTGGAAGCGAATATCAGGAATTTTAGACTTATTACGGCATCTTGTAGAATCTCGATAATTCTTTTTTTTTTCCAGTGCCACTTCGTCGATAGATTTATTTATATGGAATAGTTGAAAAATTGTCGAAGTTTTTTATTGTTTCAACTGTAGAGATTTTTTTATTATCGATCTCCTTCGTCGAAAATTCGTGTTCAATAAAATGGTATAAAGAAGTCGTCAAATGTCGCAGAACAAAGAAACATTATTCATGTGTCTTGTAACTTTTGTGCGAATAAGGAGATGACAGCTTTTACTTACAAGGTGGCATTGAAATTTGCATTTACCATTTTTGTAAATTTAGTAAGTCAATAGAAGTGCGAGCGTTCGACCATAGGATTATTGTTCATTCCCTTTTACATATTATACGGACTGTTCTATTAAATTATAGAAACATTATTTAAGTATACATTTCAAAATGTCCAAACATCTTCAAAAAATAGATGTTTACACAAATATATATTAAAAGAAGTTCTATTTTAGAACAAACCTGTGGAATTCGTAATATCACCAATTTAGCTATATGTAAACGTATTTTTCCTTAGATTATCTTTACAATATAAATGAGAATGTTTGTCTGCATGTCCTTTATGGAATCCTAAACGGCTGAACCGATTTTGTTAAAAAAAATTGTGTATGTTTGGGTGGGTCACTGGATGTTTTTTTTTTGTGCAAAACGTTGAAGGAGAGATATCGGTGTTAAGTAATTTTAACAAATTATTTAAAAATGGCAGAAACCTTGCAACTAAAGGGGGCCCTATTGGGGCACAACGGTTGGCTAACACAAATTGCCACGAATCCCAAATATCCTGATATGATTTTGTCGTCTTCGAGAGACAAAACATTGATTGTATGGAAACTGACTCGTGACGAAAGCGAATATGGAGTACCACAAAAACGTCTCTACGGACACTCGCATTTCATTTCTGACGTCGTTCTATCTAGCGATGGTAACTACGCTCTTTCGACCCGATAGGTGGCACTAAGATCGGGTTCTGACGTCTTATAAACGACTGCACGGATTTTTTTTCTGTATGTTTGGGTGGGTCTTTGGACGGTTTACACTATTCACAATTAAACCTGGTAGGTGGCACTAAGATCAGGTTCTAACTCCTCCTAAATGGCTGGAACGATTTTAATGATTTTTTTTGTGTATGTTTGGGTGGGTCCCTGGATGGTTTAGATTCACAATTGAACCCGGTAGGTGGCACTAAGATCAGGTTCTAACGCATCCTAAATGGCTGGAACGATTTAAATGAACTTTTTTGTGTATGTTTGGGTGGGTCCCTGGACGGTTTAGATTCAGAATTGAACCCGACAGGTGGCACTAATATCGGGTACTAACTCCTCCTAAATCGCTGGAACAATTTTAATGAATTTTGTTGTGTATGTTTGTGTGGGTCCCTGGGTGGTTTAGATTCACAATTGGACCAGATAGGTGGGACTAAGATCGGGTTCTAACTCCTCCTAAACGGCTCGAACGATTTTAATAAATTTTTTTGTGTATGTTTGGGTGGGCCCTGGATGGTTTAGATTTTCTATTGAAACCGGTAGGTGGCACTAAGATCAGGTTCTAACTCTCCTAAATGGCTGGAACGATTTTTAATGAACTCTTTTGTGTATGTTTAGGTCCCTTTATGGATTAGATTCACAATTGGACCCGGTAGGTGGCACAATGATTGGATTCTAGGAATTCATTTTATTTTTGACGATTTTTTTTTCACACATTATTATAAAATTTATCGCATTCTTATATCGAAAAACAGTTGCTTAACCCGGTAATAGCCCCAAGCAGTTTTTTGATGAAAATAGATTTTGAAGACGCGAAATGTAAAGACCGACATCTAGGATCTTCGAAGTGTCATTCTTTTGTACGCAAGACAATATATATAATATACATTGTTTCTGGTTAGGGATCCTTCATCAGATTCGGAACCTCTATGTGCTAGTTTTCCCGAAAAATCCTATATGTCGGTCTTTACATCTAGCACATAGAGGTTCCGAATCTGGAGCTGTTCCATGTAATTACTGTTATCCGTAATTCCTAGGTTAGAATGTCACAATGAAATTTTCAGGTTAATTTCACCTGTCAGAGATATTGAATAGTCTCTTCGAGGTACCATTTTTTTGCGTACAAAAGTAGTTGTAAATGTAATAAACTGACAGAAATGGTATAGAGGTCAGTCCCGTGCTGAAGCCAATAAGACTATAAATGTGGCCCTGATGTGCGGTAGGCACGATATCCACGAGAGAACATTCCTACTAACGTCTTATACTATTAAAGATGTCGTCTTCAGGTGGTAGGTACTTCCTTTCTTAAACTCAATTCAAGAGAACCTAAAATATTCTTTATTCTTTAGCTTTGAAGAACTTTCTTTGTATAATTTCTTCTACAGTTTAAAGTCCCTATTGTACTACCTCTACTACATTTTTTTAATATTATCTATAGTTGAATCCAGGGATAATATATTTTATTATTTCCCTACTTCTGTATATAAGAAATAAATTTAGAAAAATCAAATTTGAGTCCCGCCGATCCTCTTATATTCAAGTTTTCAACGGCATAACATAAACATGCCTTTCATCATTTGATCCATTTTATCTTTCAAGTGAATCACTTTGATCTCCCTCCATGTCGAATTTTATTTTCATTTCATGGAAAAGGAGGTTGTTTCTTTTCTCGAATGGATAGCATGCGAGCACCGTTAGTTGGTGATACGGGTATTGAGACGGCAAAAAGTTTGACAAAAAAGGTAACACGAGTTTATCTTTTCTATGTACAAGACAAACTACTTGGAAATAATACGGGATCGGATGACTGAGCTTCGGAAGTGGATAATTGTGCGACGATACGGGTCAAAAGCGCAGCAGACGTAGTTCATGCAAAATTAGCATAAATATGCTATGAACGACGTGGAATATTCACTATCTCTACATAATGGTTCATTAGTTATGCAGAGAAGAAGAAGCACAGAGATTACTAACTTTTTTTAAGTATCTACCTAAAGTTACACTAACCATTAACAAACCGTCGACCGAAATTATAGTGACAATGTTTGATATATCTTCTTCTTTAAGTC
The DNA here is from genome assembly GCA_034190945.1 of Octodonta nipae. Classification (NCBI taxonomy): domain Eukaryota; kingdom Metazoa; phylum Arthropoda; class Insecta; order Coleoptera; family Chrysomelidae; genus Octodonta; species Octodonta nipae. The sequence goes on from CM067216.1 coordinate 53,929,223, forward strand.
TCAGTTAAGAAGGTTGTCTTTTATGTTTGATGTTGCAACTGAAATGAATGGAAGTGTACTTGTACCACTTTCTGAACATGTTTAAGCATGACTTATTACTAGGTTTTTCTTTTCTTGTATTTTAGATTGAATAATTGTTTGCAGTAATCATCTTTCTCTCCTCTCATCACCTAAATAATGCAAGTTCTATCTTCCAATACGTTTTAATGCATCACTTCTATCTTGTTCATACAGTTGATCTTTTGATCTCATGTATGCTCATAACCTTATAATTCTCGGTTGTTGGATATTGTTAAAAGTTTCACATTTTCTGTTGGCCTATTTTTATCTTTTTTTTAATGTTTCTCTCATTAATTGTTCAAATTTATTTATATAGCTATTCTAACTGTTATTTTTTCGTTTTTGTTTGTCTGGTGCCTTCAGGGATCTTATCATAAATTTCCATTTGTATTTCGTTACCTACAGTGAGACAAACCAGAGTGCTGTCTTGTTGACAAAAAACACGACACTAAACCTGGTGATGCTGCTCAGTTTGTTGAGGAGAACTTGAAACACTAATATAGTCATTCCCAAAGTGGGCGCTACCGCCCCCTGGGGGCGCTTTAAGAAACCAGGGGGGCGGTGAAAGCATAAAAGAAAAAAATAAATAAATAGAAAAATGCTAACACTTATAACACATTTATAAATAAAATAAAATAATGCGAGTTTAGTTAAGGTTTATGAATGTGTTCATTTGTTAACATGGTCTTGGTGTTATTTTTTCTTCTTTTAATTTATTTTAACTTATTCTAACTTAACCAGTTTATAAATCGACCTATATATATATGGTAGTAATAATATAAAGCAAAACAGAAAAATTTAATACGTAAAAAATACATGTTGCGTTTGAAGACTAGATGACTAAATTATAAAATATAAAATTGTAAATTAAATATTATTTTCATAAATTTATATATGAAAGAAGATATCACAACTTTGAAATAAACCAAAATCTGTTCTTTCTGTATTTATGACAAAACTTCTTGTGTACAAGCGAAATTTCGGACGAGGGGAATTCAGCCAGTTTCCAAATTTATCAGGAACAGAAAAAAAAAGATGGCGACATACTTTCTTATTGTAAGCACTTGGATGCACTCCATTCAGATTTTAATAAACGATGATATACTCAAAATTAATATACCTGATTGGATTTTGGATCCTTTTTAAGTGCAAATACAGAAGATTCTCCAGAAAGAAAAATTGATTCAAGTAACTACAAATGAAAAATTGAAATTTAAATTCAAAAGTGGCTACCAACAATTCTGCCTGCAAAAGGAGCTCCCTACGGCTTATCCACAATTTTGGGCTGTCATTCAAAAATTGTTGATTGCATTTCCGTCATCATACTTAGTGGAACGTGGATTTAGTGCGGTAACCAATTTATTAACAAAAAAAAAGAAACCGATTGCAAATAGTCGATCGCGGTAATTTAAGATTACTGCTGACCAACGTAGAACCGAAAATTGCTAAATTGGTAGCAGCACACCAGGTTCATCCTTCACATTAAAATTAAGATACTTTTTTGTATCATCTTTATTCTGAATTTAATAAATAGTTTCATAATTTCAAACTTCAAACAATGTTCTTAATTTAGAACTTTCTTTACTATATTTTACGAAAAACGTACATACAATAATGATGTAAAATAATTTAACAGTCTTGCATATAAAGTGAAGACTGAAGAGGAATTAACGAGTAAAAGACTAATTTTGATAATGATCATTATTTTAATAAATAAGTCATCAAACGTTACGGGAAAAAACCTTCCCATCATCATTGATATACTAATTGCGACGACCCCAAGTCAGCATATCGAATTTTACAGACATATTTTATTACAAATATAATATGATTGTAAAATTCAATACACTGATTTTCGGTCCTAGAAAATTAGTTCACCACTGATTATGTAAATATTTTTTCCCGAAACGTTTTATGATTTATTAAAATAGTGCACTCCATCAAAATTGGTTTCTTACTCGTTAATTCCGCTTCTCACAGATACAATAATATGTAATTAAGAATTTAATTATTTACAATGAACAACATCATTAACACACAGCAAGGTTACATTTTTTTAAGAATATCTTTACTACTATCCTATTGCCTGCATTAATTCCTGCTGCAAAAATATAGTTTTTGAATGTAACCAGTTCTTTACGTGGCAAACAAATCAATGTTTCTTCGTTTTGTTTTTTCCCATTTGTAGTTTGCCCATTTTTGTTCGGAAAATATTACCCTTTTACTCAACACCTATTGCAGAATAAATATATTTAGAGGACGAGACTATAATTTTTTGCATTGATTGCATTTTCATACATAACCAATTTTTTGCTAAACATTTTTGTACATTTTGACGATACTCAACATTATGGTAACCATCCAATTTGAAACCCAATTAAATCCCCTCAGTGCATTTGGAATAAAGATCTGATAATGGGAGCGCGCTACACTTTAATAACGCTTCTAGCCTCTACCATCAATTGCAAAAGATTGTTATCGAGATTTGACATTCGTCACTGACTATGATCAACTAGAAACCAGATATTCCTGAAACTCCTGGATGTCCGAATACATTTGGAGAAAATAAATACAAACCCGGGTTTTGACTAGAAATTATAAGGGGCAATCAGTAAAAGTTCTAAGCGGATTGCGAACCGGAGGTGGTAGCCAAATCCATGGAATAAATAATTTGATGAGTTCCGATTTAAATTTGAATTGTGTAGTGCGGGTTGCGGCGGTAAAGTAAATGATGGTTGGCAGCCATGGAATGAATTAGTTAAGCGGTGGCTACCTATATTTTGGGGTAGACATTTGCATTTATGAATATATGTTAAACAGTTAAAACACTGTTGAGTATAGTAGCTTACTCACAATCAAATAGCTTATCCTCGCAAGCAATATGCTTTTTTGGTTAATTAACACGATTGACAGTTTATGGCGCCACCATTTATTTAAATCGATCTCCAACTGTCTGCGTGCCTTAGCAACCCGCAGTACACCATTCAAATTGGTTAACATTAACATATTTCTCTCAGCATTTCTGCTGTCGTTTCGATTCTAGAATTCGCTTTAGCTCTTCTTCTGGAGTGGAATCCCAAAGCTATGAAACACAAACTCTAAGCAACATATAGCAAGGTCGTGCATCATTATTTTCCATTATCTTATTTTCTAAATGACACCGTCATCTCTAACTTGTTCAAATTGTTCATCATTGGCAATTTGGCAACGGTTTATTCAATGATCTTCTGCATCAACCAAATTTTGATTCAGTTGGGGAGTCACGGTATTCGCAACTAATTTCTGAATCGTTCCATCAAATTCTGCAAAGTTTCTGGCCCTCGATGTAAAATCCGTCCTTTAAATAGCTCCAGTGGGGCCAATTCTGGAAATCTTTATGGCCACTCAATTGGTCCCCGTTTACCAGACCATCTTCTTCTACAGTCGGATCCCAAAACCATGACGCCCATACTCTAAGTAACACATTGGAAGGACGTGCATCATTATTTTCCATTATGTTATTTTCTAAATGACACCGTCATCCCTATCTTGTTCACATTGTTCACCATTTGCAATTTGGCAACGACTCATTCGATGATATTCTGCATTAACCGAATTTTGATTCATTTTGGAGTCACGGTATTCGCATCTAATGTCTGAATTGTTCCATCAAATTCTGCAAAGTTTCTGGCCCTCGCCGTAAAATCAGTCCTTTAAATAGCTCCAGTAGGGCCAATTCTGGAAATATTTGTGGCCACTCAATTGGTCAACGTCTACCAGACCATCTTCTTCTACAGTCGGATCCCAAAAACCATCACGCCCATACTCTAAGCAACATATTGGAAGGATGTGCATCATTATTTTCCATTAACTGATTTTCCAAACGACACCGTCCATAAAGACTCTGAAGTTCCACCAAACTTCCCAAATAAACCGACAACTTATACTCAAACCCCCATATTAAGAAATTAGCAATCTCGAGTATTCCGAACAGCCGTGTAAAGCCTAATGAACACCGATAATATCTCAGCGAAGAGCAAACCGTACTAAAACACGCAGAATATGAGGGGGTTGTCGTTGTATATGTGCTCCACAGCCGAGAAGGATATTACACAACACACCCAAAAAGAAAAAGGAGAACATACACGCGCTGGAGAACATACCCATTCTCCTTTATTATTATTAGGCAAAGTTGCGGTCTTAATAGTCGCTATTTACGATATTTATCGTCAAACACCTGCAAAGTATCCCCTTGAGGAACGCCAGCCGCGTTTACGCCGTTATTAATCATAGTTAGATATGATGAAGAGGTTCGAATGTTGGGTGGAGACGACGACGTTCGCAAGGAATCTCGCAACGGGATGAATGGATTGTTAATGGGAACTGTTTTCACCAATTCGAATAATCTTCGGGTAAATTGATGGCATATCGTTTAAATGTGTACCATTATTTGTTTGAACACTTAGGAGATATTACGTAATATACTGTTTCAGATTTTCTGATGAACACCATTGTTATAGAACGCGAAACGTTCGGAATTTATGTTCATCGTGATATGGAACGGGATTTTTTTTTGTTGGAGAACGACTATTGCATTGAAAGTATTCGAAGCACTCTACAGAATGTCTCGTTTTTGTTAAATCTACCTAATGGTTTACTTATTTATTTTTTATTGAAAATGATTATAAAAGGAAAGCAGTTACATGTAGCTAGAAAAGGAAGAGACTTTCAGTTCGTCTCAATATATAGTGTGGAACAGCCAAATAGAAGAAATTCGATAACGAATAAATGCGCATTTTTTCAACAAAAAAATATATAGGGTGTGTCATGTGACAGTGGCCAATACCAACTTTGTTAAATTAAATGCAAGGACCCTGTATATTATTTATTTTTTAGATTCTCCAGAAAATTCTAGGCATTGTTCATGTAGAATATTCTACACCTATCTTCAACTGTTTCGGAAATATTAAGTGTTTTCAGATTTATTACAAAAATTAACATTAAAAAATAAAATTATTTTATTTCACGAATTCGCTACATTACACTAAAAACCTAATAAGTAAAACTGATAATTTCTTAATAATATAAAAAAGATACAAAAAAATATTAATGTCAATACAGGAAATGTTCAAACTGCTCGCCGCGAACGTCTTGGTAAAATGCTAATCTGGTACAGAAATGTGTTCTGATGTTATTCAACATCTCAGGCGTGACTGATCTAATCGCAAGCGTGATTCGTCCGTTTTGCTCATCTAAGTTGAAGGGTTTAGTTGTATACATTACTTTTGACATATCCCGACAAAAAGTAGTCCAATGGCATCAAATCATTAGATCGTGCTGGCCAGTCTATCGATCCGCGCCTCCCAATCCACCGATTTGGAACAATTTGGTTCAGGTACTGCCAGACATTGATTTCGTCATGGGGCGGTGCTCCTTCTTGCTGATACCATATTGTATTGGCAGGAACTTGTGGGTTTACTGGATCAGGATATGAGTTTGTCAAAGTTGGAACGACATTATTTTGGAACAGTTCTAAATATTTATCTCCATTCAAGTAATTCACAATTCCTGCCTTCATATTAACTTTTTCAGGATATTGCGTATGTTTCTCAGTCATCCAGTGAGAAATCTCATTAGACCAATAGCGACAATTTTGACGAATAACATGACAGTTAAGTGTAAATCTGCTCTCATCAGAAAACAAAACATCTTCTAAATGGATCACATTGTTACCTAAACTTACAATCATTTTTTCCCAGAAATACGTTCTTCTATCAAAATCGTCTTCCATGAGCTCCTGAGTCAGTATCATTTTATATGGATGCATTTTACTTTCTTTTAATACCGGGAAAAATGATGTGTGGCCAATGTTGAACAGTCGGACTGCTTTTCGACCAGAATTATGTGGGTTTTCTTGAAACTGAAGCATAATATCCAATTTCGTGTTATCACTTACAGCATTGGCACCTACTTTTTTTATTTGTCTTACATGATCAAGCTCGCGAAACTGCTTTTCTATTTTGCTTATTGTTCAATTGATCACCACTGTCATGCAGGCAGACAACAAGATGCTAAAGCTATGAGTTTTGAAAAGAAACAAAGCCGTTTTTTTTTCATATCAGTAAAAAGGAACACAGGAATGATTTTTGGTTAGTATCTCAATATCAAGAGCTAAATGAGAGTTAAGTATTGAGTGTAATGTAGCGAATTTGAGAAATAAAATAATATTCTTATTTAAAATTGATTTTTGTAATAAAACTAAAAATATTTCTAAAACAGTTGAAGATAGCTGTAGGACATTGTCCATGAATTATGTCTTGAATTTTCTGGAGAATCTAAAAATAAATAATATAAAGGGCATTGCATTTAAAATAAGAAAGTTGGTATTTTCCACATGACACACCCTATATAATTTTTTGTTTGATGATTTGATAATTTAAACTATTTTTATATAAAAAAATAGTAAATTGAAAAAAATATGACTTTACATAAAACTTCATCGACTATTAGATCCATTAAATTATTTTTATAATTATTCGAATCTAGGAAGAAATTAAATGACAATAAAGATTAACAGACTCAGAAACGATGAGTTTCCTTGGAATCGTATCCAAAGGTTTTTATCCAACTGCCAAAAAGGAGGTGGTTATCAATTCGGTTTTATTTATTTGAAAAGCTAATTTTGTTCAATCTATAGTTATAGATATCTCTTATGCTTTCTTCGATTTGCGTGTCAACTTTATAGATTTCTTGCCCTTTTTGTCTTGTTTTTGGGTACGTTTTCGTCCACTTTTGAACATATCATTGTAGCCACAACGAAATAGTGATCTGAGCCTATATCCGATCATCTATATGATTGTGTATCTTTTATACCTGTTCAGCTCGCCAAGATGTACTTATGTTTGTCAGTCGGCCATGGTAGTTTTTGAACATTGGTGAAAATTGTACTGTTGCAGAATCTTGTAAGACTCAATCACCATATTGTATAGAAAAGATTGTGATTAATATATTTTAGTAAACTATGTTAATGTTGGCAAAATATTATTAATGTACCCGCAATTACGAAGGGAGTAAAACAGAAGTTCCCCTGTGTCTTCAAGGTAAGATTCAATCCTGAACTACAAGATACATCTCCCTTATATACACGGTCAGATTCGATCGGAAAAACAATCTCTTCGTAAACAAGATCTAATATCTTAATGTCATGTTTTAACAAACTGCAACTGTCAAAAAAGTGATCATGAGGTGTAGCCGGTGTAGGTACTCAAGAGTCGTAAGTACCAATTTTGTCATTTTGTAATTCCACTAAGTTGACTAGAGTTTCGGGATTTCCTTAGCAGTATCAACACGCAACCACAATTAACCCTTCTGTCAACAAATTCAACTGAAACACCAGTTTCTTGAAATCTTCATCTATCAAGCATAATGACTATAACATCATAGTAGCTACATAAACTATCTTATCAAAAACATACATTGATTGACAATGACTCCAGACAACTCTTAGTCTGGACCGTCAAAATTACTAAAATAGTAAAATTTTATAAAAAATTAGTACATTTTTGTGTCATTTAATTATTATGTTCAATGAAAAAGGGACGAATATAAACTTATGCTAAACGGAAACTACTCCCCCATATAACTTCACTTATAATTTTGTATAAAAACAAAAATAGTTTTCGTATCCCAATAAACACTTCATCCCAGCTGAATCACTTGCTTCCAAAAACGAAGTTTCAGGAAAATTGATCCGTATAGTGATATTGCCACTTAAAATTTGAAAATTCCATCGGATAGAGTTTTGATGCAGTCACAGTACCTAAACAAGATTAAATTTTCATGCAATAACGATCATAGCAGTCGTATAAAGCTCAGGGAAAGTAATAAAATTCAGATGAGTCTCCAAACGTTACCATAAAATGTGCAAATTTCTAGCATTTAGTTTTGTGCATTTGTGTAGCTTTAATATGTATAGGGTGTTTCATTTAAAGTATACGGGTGTTAAAGCGTGTACGTACTGCTTGTAATTGTGAGTTTGTTACGGTAGGTAGGAAATTTATAAAGTTTTACCATTTCCGCAGCATTTTATGCTCTATTACTGTATTTCTTTGTTTCAAACAACATTTAAATATACTTTTTAAGCAATAATGGTATGTTGTTAATTTTTTGGGTTTGGTTTTATCTACTACTGGCGACTCCACCATTTCACAGATATTTTTTATATCTGTTACATCCTTGTTCTTGGTATTTTAGTAATAATTCCATCTTTTTTTCAGCATATCTTTCTTAATAATGTTTTGTCTAAAAAATTGACAAAAGTTAGTAGAAGTCATGATTGTGTCTCTTTTTAGGGTTCCGTATATACAATATACGGATACCCTTATAATATCACTCCGGATTTCTGGCTCTGTCACATCACTGAAATTTTCTCCTAAACTACTGGACGGAAAAGGTTGAAATTTGGTATGAATGTATAGTTTGGTGACTCGATCAGGTGTACATATCGTAAAAGAAGAAATTTTGATTTTAGGGGTACTTCTGGTGGGAAAAACTAAAAAAATCGACCGTTCCCCCCACTTATCTCCGAAACTACTGAATCTAACATTTTGAGAAATAGGAAATATAGAACGTTGCCCGAACTTTGCAGGAAAAATAAGTAGAAACCATTAATATTAATTTTGGGGGGCAAATTATAGAGTTAAATGAAAATTTAAAAATGTAAATTTTTTCAAACGCCTCACGTATTATATCAAATGAAAGGTCCCATTCTGAGGAACACAAATATATTATTTTCATATTAAAAAAAATAGTTAAAAAGATATGAACGAAAATATACCAAAATTTACCCATCCCCCCCATATCTCCGAAACTATAAAACGTAAAGTTTTGAAAAAAAATTGAGGTATAGGGTCTGACCTGAAGTTTACTGGAAAAATAAGGAGAAACCTCTACTTTTCATTTTGGGGGGCTAATTACAGAATTAAATGGGAAATATAAAATTAAAATTGTTTCTAACGCATCATGTTATATATCAAATAAAAGGGCTCATTATGACGAAAATAAATATATTTTTTTCATATTTTTAAAATAAATTAATTAAAAGATATTAACAAAAATATTAAAAAAATTTACCCCCCCCCTCATAATGCCCGAAACCATAAGCTGTAAAATTTGAAAAAATTGAGGTATAGCGCCTCACCTGAACTTTACTGGAAAAATAAGGAGAACCCCCTAATTTTCATTTTATAGAATTAAATGGAAAATAAAAAATTATAATTGTTTTTAACGGATTAAGTAATATATCAAATCAAGGGGCTCATTATGACGAATACAAATTATTTTTTTAATATTTTCAAAATAAATTGTTTAAAACATATTAACAGAAATATTAAAAAATTTACCCATTCCCCCTTATCTCCGAAGCTATAAGACGTAAAAATTTGAAAAAAATAGAGGTGTAGCCCCTCACATGAACTTTACTGAAAAATAAGGAGAAACCCCCTAATATTGATTTAGATGTAATATATCAGATAACAGGCTCATTATGTGAATTACAAATACATCATATTTTTAAATCATTTGTTTAAATGATATTAACAAAAGTATTAAACATTTACTTAATTCCCACTTTAGAAAGTACACTATTTAAATTTTGAAAAATAGATTTTATTTGTATACTTAAATAATTTGACTAACAGATTTAATAATTTATAATTTAAAACTTGACCTATTTTGCCCTTTATCTTCCAATCTACAGAGCTTCAAAATTCAGACAGTAAATTATAAAAGGCTTCCCTGAAAGTTTATTAGTAAAATAAAACTCTAATGTTAATTTTTGGGGGCCAAATAAGAAAATTAAATACATATTTATTCTTATAAAAATCAAGCGAATCCTGAAGCAGATAAAATAAAAAGTCTATGTGTGGAAAATGAAAGTGTAAAATTTTTGTGAATTTAAAACACCTCCTTTAAAAGATATTAGGGTAAATGTCAGAAAGTGCACTCATTCCCTGCTTGTCTGAAACTGGAATATTAGGATCTTGAAGGAGGTACTGAACCCTTAGTCCAATTCGCACTTGACCAAATTATTTTATTAAATTTTAATCAACATCGACCTTCGATTACTATATGATGTTTGTCGCAAATGACAACTGATTCAAGCCTAATGACAGCCTCGTACGTTCAGAATCTTCCATAGTCATATTAACTTCTACAAGGTGGAAACCACTATTAAACATTCTCGTGTTATTGCTTTGCTCTTGACCCTAGAAGTTACATCAAGGTCAAAGTGGAAAATTAAATTTTCTTATAATATCCAGTACGAACCGCATCCATCACTGTTTGATGAAATCAACCATATGTGGTTAGGAACTAATTTTGCAAATTTGCAAATTTAGTTTTACATGAAAGTTTAACGTTTAGAGTCACCAAGTAATAAATTTACACTCGAGTGTGATTGAAAATTCCTTTACAGTTCTTACATTTTCAAAGATAGGAAAATAAGGGAACGTATCTGTGTCCATATTGGTGAAGCTGGAGTGCAAATTGGTAATACGACATGGGAACTGTACTGCTTGGAACACCAAATGGTACCATAAGCACTACTACCAAAAAAGTGGTGTCGGTCAACTGCTGTGGAACGTTCTTCTCGGATGTTAAAATCGGGAAATTACTTCCTAGAGCAGTTATGGTTGATCTCAAACTGTCAGTTGTGGATGAGGTTAATATTAGATATTATGAGCAACTATACCGCCTTGAACAACTGATAACAGGTAAAATAATTGTATCGGAAAATTTAAGTGCAAGAGATTCAGGATATTTTCCTGGTTCTCCGATTCTGAGTTGACCATACCTATAACAGTTATTTCACAGTCAACTTTTAGTTTTTAAATAAGTACTCTCTTTTGACTATGGAATTGGATAGACCTGCAAATTTTCATATCTGAAGCTCTGAAATAATAAGTCTAATTTAACCTTAAAGTTCACTATACTGTCATTTAAACTTAAACGACGTTCTTCACAAAATCTTCATAAGTAGTTTCTAAATAATTAAGTAGGCACACAGTTATTTGGATGTTCATGTGGGTTTTCACTCTTCAAAATGGTTTCTGAAAAAACACAGTAAAGTAATTGAAAATCTATAGTAGTAGTATCTAATAGCAGTTTGTGTAAACTGCCCACAACACTAGTTGCCTTCTTATTGAAAAACTCTCACAGGATTAACTGTGAGACAGTAGATCTACAGATTTGTCAACTAGTTTTCCTGTATACTATGTTGGGATGTAATTTGTGTGATACTTATATGATGTGACGTTTCGATTCCTTATCAGGAATCGTTGTCGAACAATGTAGTTTCAAATAATTTATACAATATTATAGCTTGACTTTTTAGCAATGTCAGTTGGTTGATTAATTGACTTTGAAGTTTCCTGTATGATGTTAATTTGCTAGGAGCTGTTGCCATGACACCAGTATCTCTACAGAGGGTGTTCCAATTTCTTCCTTATTCTACATCATGCAGACACTTTTTTGATTTTTCTCTTTTTGGTGTGCTCTTCTTTAAGTACTATTTTTGTCTTATTCCGTTCCATTTTGTGTGTTGTTTGTGTCTATATGTCTTCTTGAGACGTTCTATTGATGCTCTTTTGTTCTGATTTGGAGAGGTCTTGATGTTGCTCGGTATATGTTTTTCCGCAGGCACAAGGTACACTGTACACACAATTTTTGGAATTTTGAATAGCGTTTTCCGGTTTTGTTTCTGTTAAATTTGATCTTAATGTATTATATTTGTTTTAAAAAATGTTTTTACTTGGTATTTATCTCCAATACGTTACTAGTTGACAAATCCATAGACCTACAGTTAATCCTGTCACAGAGTTTTTCTATAAAAAGGCAACTGTGTTCCGGGCAGTTTCATCAAACTGCTCTTAGATACTACACTTTGATTGTCAATTACTTTACTTCTCTGTGTTTTTTTTTTCAGAAACCGTTGTGAGGAGTGAAAACCCACATCAACATCCAAAATAATAAAATACTCAACCGTCCCTGTATTTAGTTGGCAAGCGATATGTATTTGATTATGTAGTTTATGAAGGAACAGATTACGTCAACTGCTGTATACATGACTAGAATTCGATTTTAGCCGCAACTTACATCACATAGCTACATTCTTGGGCAATGAGCATGTAAACTGCACAAAACGGTAAGAAAACTACTAGAAAAAGTGAAAATGCCCTTTGACATAAAAGGTACAGCAGCTCTTTAAAATCTACGGTTAATTTTTAACGATGCTCCTTGATAGCTATTTTACGTAAATACGTTTCGTCTGAAAAGGAAACACAGCTTCGATGTGCTTTAATTAACGGAGACACTTCGGAGAAGAATTTGCATGACGTCGGATATCATGAGAAAGGAAGTTTTCAAGGACACACCCGACGATGGAGATAGAAAATTGAAAACGAAAATGTTATTAATGATGGCAAAATGATGTCGGAGTGTCGCGAATTTTGAGCAGACAACGAGGTTTTTCACATAATGAGCAATTACGACGTTAGAACGCAGGTAAAACGGATATGAGATGCTTGCGATTTGTGGGAGTAAAATCTACAATGAATGATGTAAATTCTGAATAAACACGTATAATGAAAGCTCCGTCTCAGACATTTGATATATCATTAATACTTGTTAGGGTAAAGGTTGCTATATACTTGTATACTAAAATATAAGGAGGTAAAATTTGTTTGTTTGTATGAGGTAATCTCTGAACCTTTAAACTGATTTTAAAACTTCTTGAACTTTTTTATGCCATAAAATGCTTTAACAACGCATGAGAGCCAGTGGAGATTTAAGGGAATTTTGTAAGAACAAGAATTTTTTTCGCCAAGAAAGTACCTAATACAAGCATGAAACCTACTAATTTCAAATTAATAGAAAAATGACTTGAGCAAAAGATTCAGGATTTTGCCCTCATTATCAAGTGACCTTGATTTAGTTCCTGAGAATGAGCTTCAATGTCAATTCAATTTGTTTCAATTTGACCGTAAATGTATCCACAGGTCCAAAAAGAGATCAAAGAGTAGAACTGCAGCTGCAATACCATTTCCAACGATCAAAAATGGAATATAGGGTTCTGGGTCACTGAAGACGAATCTGGAGTCAGTTTTCGGTTTCAAAATGGCGGATTCAAGATTAAGTATAATAGAAATGCTTGACTTTGTCTATAAAATGGTGGCAAATAGGTTTCTGATGTAGCTGAGTTGAGGTCTGTTTTCGTTTCTAATATGGGGAACCAAAGCGTGAATCCAAGATGGCTGACAAATTGAGAATGTCTATATAACGCTAGAAAATACTGATATGTAGGTTTTTGAAGTGTGGTTCGCAAATGATGGCGTATAGTCATATTAGCTAGAGAATATGGTTGGGCACTAGTACACCTCGTCTTAACTGGTGGGTCAGAGACTTGCTTTGAATTAATTCAAATATTATTTCATCGGGTTAAACAACACTTTGTCTTGTCATTCAGCTTTATTGGCTGGTTCTCGTTGAGCATCTTTGTAACTGATTGCATAAGAGTTTGTCCTAAATAACTTGGCAGGGAAATATCAAGTCTCCACTTCATTGATTGGACATCATCTAGTCTCATATCATCTGGTTGGGTAAGGGCTTATCATGTCTTGCCTAGCTGGGCAAGACTTAATTAAGCTGCAATTATGTAATTAACCTTGGACCAAAAATAGCGGTTCCATTTGAAACAATGAAATTGACTTGAAACAACCTTGACGGTCATCCTCAGGGTCAATTTTAAAATCAGCTAGCTAGGAAAATTTCTGAAAGTTTTTTTTAGCTCATTTTTCTGCCATTCCGCTATTTTTTGACACCCTATGTAAATTAATATGGATGTGATCCGCCATTTTGCGAAGCTTTTATTATAGGATACGGGTCAGCCAATGGGGATTTCATTTGATCTTAGGCAAAATAAATTCTAGGACACAAAGTTATGCAGGCGTGGAAATTTGTATATATAAGGTGGCTCAAATTAAGTGGTATTAATTTCCTTATTATTAGAGGTACAAGGTCAACTAAATTAGCAAGAATAGCATTTCTTGTACTAATAAAGATGGTAAAAACATAAAAAACAATTGATTATTGTGTTTCGGCATAAATTTGTCGCTTGTTTTATTTTTTACATAACGCTTACAAGTCGTATGTTAGGCACTAACCGCAGAAACTTACTAACAGGATTATAACAATATTTCTGACAGTAAAGTGAGGCCGCTATTACATTGTCAAATCCTTTATCAAAAATCTTTGATAAAACATATTCGTCAAAGATAATTGATAGTGTAATACCTAGTCTTTGATAAAATATTTCTTTGGCATATATTTGTGATCACATTTTCACGCGTCTTCTTATATTTTTTACTTTAATTATCAGTGAAAATGATAATTTGCGCCTCCGAAGTTTATTGTAAAATTGTACAGCAAAACTGTTATATTTGAGTATGAAGACTGCTGTCCTTGTAAAACGTTATATATAAAGTAGAAGGTTAACTGCCTACAATGAAAATTGTTACTACCATTGTATGAACTTACAAAGACTGTCAAAGAAAACTCGACAGATTGAAAAGTTAATAAATGTATCGAAAAAATTCGAGTAATTTTGTGTGTTGTTAACTACTGTACTTGACTAAAATGATGTAGGTGGACCCTCTATACTAATACAGTTTTTTCATTTGGGAATTTCTTTAGCAACTAAAATAGACAATTATAGTATCAACATCTTTAATATGGCCTCCTTCATTCAAAAACAATTCTTTTCCCATTCTTGACTTCTATCTCAGGTATTTTAATAAGCTCAGGTAGTTGCTTGCAGTGTCGGTTTGCTGACCGTGGTTGATTATCGGCCCTTTTTCTACTAAGGATCACCTACCCCTGTTTGGAAAAATCCAACAGTTGATCCAATAACAACCGTAGAATTAACATTTTCCTTAGACTGCTAATAATAAGTTTTGCTTATCAGGCCCACTACTGATAAACTCTACCTCTGCAAGCGCCCATTACTTTTTCTTTTTATAATGACTAAAACTGTAGCCGTAAAAATACACCACAGTAGCACAAACAAGCTTAAAATTGCATTCATTCCCCATTTTCAGTAGAAAATATTCGATAAAATGTTATATGTAAAGCATATCACTGCAGTCATGTCAAATATTTCATCAAATGTTTTATAGAATATTTTATCAAAGATCTTTGACAATGTAAAACCGGCCTTAGGCATGAAATTCCAAAATAAAAACAATTGGTTGCTTGGCGATCCAAATGACAGTTACCCAAAGTGTCGTTTTGTTGTGTCAAAAAAAATCATACATTTACAGTTTTTGTAAAGCACGCAAGGAAAACTTGATAAGAGATTTCACAAGAAATTACGCTATTAGTTTGCAGTTGTAAAAAAACTAGCTTAAAAGGTTTCTTTTCTGTTTTTGTTTTTGAGTGCACGTACTGATTTGATTAGTCATTACTTCCGAGTTCATACTGCTAACACCAATTACCTATTGTTCAAATCATTCGAAACACAAATCCCACGGAACAAAGAAACATAGAACAGCAATATGTAACACATGATAAGTAACACCTAATGAGTAAAGACGACATGTTTGCGAAAGGGCTTCATATTGATTTTGCGTGTTATTTTCACGTCGACGTTGATCACATAAAAGCACACCCCAGCGTAATTTCATATTCTTTTAATCCGCAAGGGATAATAATGGCGTTTTTTCATCACACTTTCCTCACATCTAAAACGTTGTACATGAGCGTAATAAAAATCATTTTACACCTCATATTTCATTTTTATTCCTCGTAAATTACCTTGTATCAATTTGCTAAGTGTTATCTGATGAGTTTTTACGCCCGAATTTACATTTTGATTATGCCGAATGCTATGAAAATGTAGATCTAAAAAAACCATAATATTCATGAGTCGCTCCAAGTATTGTTGTAATATGGATTTATGAATAATGCATTATTAAGATGGTGAGAATGATTATACAATTAGTCCGTTTTATTGTCAGAGACAGGGGACAAAAGGGCTGACATTCTTTATTTTTAGTTATATACGTCAAAATACAGTGTGGAACAGCCGAATGGAATAATGCGATAACGAATAAAGGAGGGCGTGTTGGGAAAAACGCTTGGACACGTCGATTTGTACTTTTAAATGTGCATTTTTTCAACAAAAAAATATATGTCATGTGACAATTTGATCCAATTGGAAGTTGTTTTGTTTTCTGATGAGAGCACATTTACATTTCACGGTCATTTTGATCGTCAAAATTTCCGCTTTTGGTATAATAATGTTATAAATTATCCATTCCGTCCCTAGCAAGTAACGTAAAACAATTTATACCAATACGATATCAATCGCTGGGAGGATAAAAACTTAATTTCGAAATGACTCAACAACTGTAAAATTGACACTCGATTTTGCTAGAAGAAATCGATGAGGATTTTAAAAGGAGCGGCCCAGCATCGGAGAGTTAGTAGTTAGTTATTGCGAAGAGTTGTTACTATTTAGATATTCGAATCAGCTGTTGTGAATACTTGATGTAAATAAAAGTTTCTAGAAAGTGAGAGTTAATATTAGTTTTGCAATTTTAATTGAACCCACGGACTTTATCACAATAAGAATCCTCAGTGGATGACAGAGAAACATACGTACATCCTGAAAAAGTTAAAGTTTGGGCTGGAATTGTTGGTAGACGATTTCTATAGGAGAACATATTTCTGTGAAAAATGATGGTATGGTTAGATAACAATGTGATCCAATTAAGAGATGTTTTGGATAACAGAGAAACAGGCATTATCCTGAAAAATTAATGTTTCGGCAGGATTTGTTGGAAATCATATCGTAGGTCCCTTTTTTATTGATGGCAACTTGAATGGAGATAAATATTTAGAACGGCTCTAAAATAATGTCGTGCCAACTTTGACAAACTTATATCCTGATCCAGTAAACCCACAAGTTCCTGCCAATACAATATGGTTCAAGTAAGATGGAGCACCAGCCCATTACGAAATCAATGTCCAAATTTTTCCAAATCGGTGGGTTGAGAGGAACGATCTCCTGATTCGACGCCATTGGACTACTTTTTTGAGGCTATCTCAAAAGACCTGTATACAAAACTAAACCACTCAGACTTTAAAAATAGAAATCGACGTGTCCACGCGTTTTTCACTACAAGCCCTACTTTATTCGTTATCGAATTTATTCGATTTGGCTGTTCCACACTGTATATCGTCATAAGAATTGAATTTATTCCATTCTGTTGAGCGATCCTGGTGATAACATTGCGAACTAAATTGAATTAATAACTAAATGTTAAAGCAGCTTATTTGTTACTGCAACAAATAGAAGTGTGATTTCCAATTCAGTGTTTTTTTCAATTTAACAAGTTAATATGGTTCTTTGCACTAAAACCCACCAGGACGTTTAAATAGTTTTGTATCATTTTGTTTGCCCGGAATAATTATCAAAACTACTCAGATATAAAAAAGTAAAAGCTGTTGTAATTATGTAAATACTTTAGGTAAGCTATATCACCTCATAATGGTTACTCAATCATCAAGAACAGTAAGTAATTTTCCATGTAAAACATTCAAAACCTTTTTTCGACCTGATGAAGCTCTCTTGGGCCCGTTATACTTGGTTATTTGCTCGACTTTACTACCACTATCGAATCACTGAGAAATTCATTCACCCTTCCTTATTCTCCATGTATTCATTCTTACAGTACTCGTCATGATACCGTGTCGAATATTCTCATATAATGAGTCATCTAACACATTTTTGCGTGTTTAAGAGAGGCCTGGTTTAACAGACTTTAGCATCATAACTAGTTGAACTAATAGTTTGGTATACTTGTTTTCTGAAGGTTATTTGGGGCATCTTCAAATTTATTTTTACGAATTTTTTCTCTAATGCATACTGACACTCAGTACAAACCGGTTAGATCCTTTAGATATGGTAGTGTTCCATACCTACAGGGTCTTTCACCATGGTGGTAGAAAGTAAGCAACAGATTTAATGTCAAAACTGCAATCAAAACAAAACACACCAAAATCAATTATAGCGAAAACAAAACTCTTAGACACGACTCAAAACTTTTGCAATTATATAATTTCGGGTAAGTGCACTTTATATTGCAGACATATTTAGGCATGTAAATATAGGAATAAATCATCATAAGATTTAGACAAAGAACGAGTATTACAAAAGTCTACTTTCTATTAAATGAAGACGATGCCGTAGACTCAATCGCGACTTGTTAGCCACAATTATGGAAACATTTATATTGGACATCTCGTTTTGTACAACCCCATATCGTGTTCCTAAATTACAGTTTCCCTAGTCTTACCCTTTTGAAATTATGGCGATCACTCAAACAGAAGAATTCTGTGATAGCATTTTTAGCGAATGCATCACATAATAAAGTTTCCCCTAGTAGCGCCATCTAGTAACATCCTGAGGACAACTATTCAAGTTCTTCCAACTAGAAAAAAGCTTGGTTATTATTTACGATCATTGGATTTTTGTGTGCTACCCTATAAATGAAAAGATTTTTTTAGTGATGTCATTGTAAAACTCTTATTAATGTTCGATTATAATTTAATTTGCTTTATGACGACTAGAGACACAGGCCTTTAAACGTTTGGAATTTGAAATATACAGTCCTTATTCTCAAGTATGGTGTTATTTCACAAAAATCTATTAAAATAATCCTTATATGATGTATATGTCAAAAGCATCATCTTTGTAGACGTAGAGAAGAGAATCGCAAACTATTCCAAACAAAGTTTTCTGGCACATCTGTCATGTACTGAATTTAGAAAACACAAGCCATAGGCAATTACACTTTAGGCATAGAAATATGTATATGTGTATTTCTTAGTTAAAATTAGTCCCAGTTTTCCACCACTGGAAAATTATATAATAGGGTGTAAAATCACCCCTAATTCACCATAAAACATTATTAATGATGATGCGTTAAAACACAGTATTACTGACTTCCACTATAATTAAACAAACTTGTAACAATTATTTTATAGCGTATTCAGGTTGAAGAAGCTATAACATAGCGAAACAATTGTTACAAGTTTGTTTAATTATAGTAGAAGTCTGGAATACTGTGTTTTAATTCATTATGTGTTTCAGCTTTTGCCAAGTAACTACCATATCCATCCAACATTATTAATGACCTTGACTAGATAATGAAAATTAATTAATTCTAATTCATTTTATTATTGTAATCTTTATTCTATTTCCATAAAGTTGATCCTATATATGTGTCTATATGACTGTAATGCCGTTTCGAAAATAAAACACAATTGTTCTTCCCATTGTCGTATTCTTTCCTTTTAACAGTGAAGTTACCGCAATTGAAACTTCGCCGGTGTTCCGCAAGGGATCAAGCTTCCCGAAACAAGCCAGTAACAACGCTCGAAAGTGCCCATATACGTCTTAATCCCCGAGCAGTTACACCCAACGTCGAATGGTAGTAACAAGAATAAAACGAGTTGTTGGATTACGTTGAAAATGCAACGACATCTCGCGAAAGATGACTATCGTTTTCTTTACTATGCTTTCTAATTACTATTGAAGGGAATTTGCATAATTGCACTGGCGGGAGATTTGGCAAACGAACCACTCGAGGTATTAGACGATGGTCGTTCTGTACAAAAGAATTACGTGATACTGAAAAACGACTATGATAAGATTTTGCTGTATATGTTTATCCCTTTTAAATACTATCAAACTATAAAAAGAGCGGCAGTCATTTGAGACTGAACGATAGAAGCGAAAGCTTCTTACGAGATATTCTTCCTTTATCTCACTGTCTCTATTTTTCGTTCTTTGTGTCACTTTTACTAATAGATATAAATATCAGGTGAATTAAAATAATT
The DNA here is from genome assembly GCA_034190945.1 of Octodonta nipae. Taxonomy (NCBI): domain Eukaryota; kingdom Metazoa; phylum Arthropoda; class Insecta; order Coleoptera; family Chrysomelidae; genus Octodonta; species Octodonta nipae. The sequence continues at coordinate 53,949,221 of CM067216.1, forward strand.
GTCACTATTTTGATATGAGTCAAATATTAATCCTAATTTAATTCTTAATTTTAATATATCAGCAAAGAAATAAGTTTAGATATTGAGTTAATGTTTGTAAATAGTTTGTTCATCTGAATAAGTATTTGAAGACAAGATATTAAAGAAAAGTTCGTTTTGTTCTTAGCTAATATCTTTATAAACACATAACATTTGTACAAAACAATAAATTATATACATATATATTCAAAAGTTGCAACAATTTAAATTTTTTAAGTTCTTACTCTATGTAATATTAAAATGAGTTTTATTCATTTTATGTGAGTTGAAAAAATTAGTTCTTAGTTTCGAACCCCAGAACTTTGGATTCGCAGCAATGTGATTTAGACTTTGGACCACTTGTCTTTCCTTAAATTATGTTCTTTAGAGGATATAAAAGTTCCGTATCTATTCCTCTATAGAGCCTCTTATTTATTTGAATAATTTTAAAACTTCTTCATGGATTACTCAAATGTAGCTTCCAACCCATTCAATTAAAAATAGTTTCACGATTTTTTGTGGAAAATGTACCTGTTTTAACATTATTTACCCTAAAACGTTATTGGGGTTTTACTTGTAAAGAATTTACTAGATGACATTCACGTTTTGTTCCTGTTTCATTTTTTATAATTGAATTTGTGTTAACGGGCAAATCAAAGTGCACAATCAATCAATTATAATTTACAAAAAATTAAGATGACGTCCTATATAATATTTTGTGCCAGTTTGTTGTCTATACATGATTTTCAGATGGTGTGCAGGTCAAGGGACTCCAGGAAGGGTGGGAGGCAGCTGGTTAGATGTGAAATTAAACCTATTATTACTTATTATAGTTACTACCTAGTGAATTAAACGCACAGTTCTGTTAACAGAAAATGTCTGATTGCCTCCCTCCATTCCTCTAGACCAACACCCTACCGACCTGCCCTCCCAGCCTAAATCTACCATTTCTGACGACTTTCCTGGTACATTGTTAAATAAAAACTAACAACGTAATAAAGAAGCTCCACCCATCATGAAAGGCCAAGAACGTCACTTGAAAATGACACAGAAATGAAAATATTCACGATTTGCTTGACCCACTAGGATTCTAATGCCCTTAACTGATACATAAATAGTTGGTTTGAGGTACTAAATAATTCAGGTTCATAAAATAAAAAAAATTCCAGTTGTTAATTAATTAATAAACCTATTTATGTTGTCATTTCAGCCTTGGCACCAACTTCAAATTTAGTTATTTATTTTTTACTTTATATTTAAATTACTTTTGTGTTAATTTTAATCTGTTTTTGTTTTTTTTTGTTCATTTATTTTACCATTTTTAGTGACATACTGGGATACAGTTTTCAATTCTAATTGTCTACACTTCATATCAATTTTCAATGTAGTAATTTGGGAAATATTGCTGAGGAGGTCTTTGATTGGTTTTCCTGTTCATTGAGGTTTTCTCACCTCAGTTTTTTCCTGAAACAATATAGTTTCTTCAATATTAAACAAAATTCATATTATTTTATGGACCTCGTATAAAATTGAAAACAGTAATGATTTCGTTTTAGGATTAAGACCATACAGATCTTTTTATGATTCTGTAAATATTTTTAACAAGAAAGTTTTTCATATGTTTTCAACTTTAGTGGACGTACATACTGTTTACGCAGACGAATTGAGAATCCCCATTTTGAATTCAGTTAATGAACATATCTTCTTGATTTAATTCCGATTTATTTGCAATATTTTTAATTAACTCCCTTTAGAGTTACCATAATTATTTTCGCTTAATACTGGCGCATTCGCCAAAAATCCCAGTCTGGAAAGATATTCATTCTAATAAAAGAAGAATTATCCAATCCAAATTGGACCGTAAGCAAACATTTAAAAAATTCGTAAGGTGTATTTCCTTGCTAAATGAAAATAAATTTTATGTAGGTGGTTCGTTTATGTTTCAATTAGTTTCGTCACAAAATAAACAATCTCATGATGTTATTTTTACTTCTTAGTTGGTATTCAGATTCCTAGTTGAACTAATCCTAAATAAATCTCAGACAATTATGAGGCCCAAGATTACAATTTTATGTCTCTTCTGAACTTCATCAGACATTTGTAGCTACCTTTTCTATGCGAGAATCTAACATTTCCCATGAACCAACGACATTGTATCTTAACTTCCTGCAATCCTTCAGTGTCCCCAGCAGGAAATTCACGACTCTTTCCTTCTTAATGATACCGACATTAATCTTTTCGAACCCCACTGAACCTTATAAACTCTTTGTTTAATAAGAGAAAACGGTTATAAAACTCCGAAAATGTTGCCATAAAGTGTTGCATAAATTCGAGGGATTCAACACGAGAGAGTTTTAACTCATTAGGTACTCTGAAAATATCACATAAAAATGTTCCATCACGTTTTTGATGTCTGCACTCGAGGCAGATCTCGGACCGTTACGTTTCCATGCAAATGAGCGCAGTTTTGCATTGACGTTTGTTTTTCTCTAAGACTTTAAATCTTGACAAAAAATGAATGCGAGAGAAAAAATGTGAGACGATTCCATAAAGTTTCTTTCGCGTAAAGTGGTCGGTTTTAGAATAATGAGGCAGCATTTTAACGTCAGTGTATAACTTGTGTATGCCTGTTTTTATATTCAGCTTTTGTGAACTGCACTACTTCGGTTACAATATACAAGTACAAATATTTTAACAAAGTTATCAAGTACACACAAAAGTAACCAAGACGACAGCCATCACGATTTTCAGAATTTTCACAAAAGTGTCTTTAGTAACAAGTAAAAATTAAAACACGCGACAGCCATTTTATTTATCAGTCTCAAATCTTTTCACATCGCAAATTCATTAAATAATGAAGTAGACAAAAACAAATTAGGTAATTTTACTTTTTAATAATGTGATTAATTGGATATACATAAAAATAGTCATTTAATTTTCACTTCTAGGAGAAGTCCTCAATGAATATTATTATATACTAAAACTTGTATAAAGAGGTTGTCCAGTGCAAAGAACAAAATAGCGACTTCTGGGTACTAGAGTTCCTTAGAGGATGTGCATATATGTAACCATGGAGTTCTAGTGTTTCGCTGATGGATTTCACCAACCAATGTTTATTCTTTTGAGCAACATGTTGTAAACAATATTGGAAATTATTCTAATTAATTGTAGGCAATCTCTAATCTGGTATATTTGTCAACTTTAAATATAATCTGCATTACAGTGTTTGGTTTCTTTTCTAATTCTTGTTTATTTGTCTATCCACAATGAAATAAAATATTGGGACAGTTCTCATATTGTGAAAATATAATTGATTTATATGCTGTCAGTCTGGCATAGATCGATAAGACAGTAAACTCCATATATTTCGTTGAATTTTTAAAGTATAATATATAATCACTCCCACATGTTTAAGTTCATGTACATATTCTAAGTCCGCACTAAGTAATTTCAGTTTTTTCCAACCATAATTTCTGCCGAAATTCATTATTTTGTCTTCTTAGTATTTACAGCAAAGCAATTCATTTTTAACCACCTCTCGGAAATCCCTAATTGTATTTGCATTTTCATTGGTCCATCCTAAGTATTATATTCATAGACAGAAATCACCCTACCGTCTGCAAATAAATTCAAGATAGTTTCCTCTTCGAAACACTGACAAATAACAAATAATGTTGATGTACAATATAAAGATGAGCAGCCCCAGAAGGGATCCCTGCGGCACGTTATACCTAACTTTCCGATTGTCTGATACATTACTAAACTCTGACTGTTACCATCTTAGTCAGGTAACTGTTATGCCACTTTGAAGCCTTTGCGACTATACTATTATTGTGCCACTTTCAATTATTTTTTGGCGGTCTATTGTATCAAGACCTCTTTTAATCTATTCTTCTTCTATTCTTATATATGAGTTCCTTCCATTTACAAGTGGTCAAAAACTTTCACACGAATGTCTATCCGGAAAAAATATGTTGTTGAAGATATTGTTTACGGCAAAATAATAGTAGTGGTTTAAACGTCAATAGTTTTGTCGAAAGTATTAATCACATTATCAAAATTTTCCGGAAATCGTTAATGACTTTATTATTATGTGAACTGCATATTCCGTATTATTTTCTGTTTTCTTACCCCGAGATAGCGATATGTAACACTGTGCCGTGCCGCATTTTTTTGTCAACACCTTCACATATGTCAAGGGTGCTGACACGATCCCAATAACACTTTATTAACAAAATATTATATTACACCGGCTCGCTCTTGCTCGAGACCATTTAAATTACTAATATTTTTTATTTCGTAATAAATAGTGTAACTATTCATAAATTTAAAAATGAAACATGTAAAAAATCATTTATTTCTTGTTTATGTATAGTCATATAGTGTGTACGACGAAGAAAACTGAATTATATGTATGGCCAACTATCAACTCCAGCTCGTGTTTGCGTTTTATAAGACACCTGTGCCGGCAAGCGGCACAGACACACCAATACGTGCGTGTGTGGAATAAACTGTGCTGCAACGCTGCAACTCACTAAATGGTGCTGTGCTCGAAATTGAGTGCCAAAAAAGTGCACCATCTCTCTCGGCATTGTTTAACTCAAACTATGTGCTCTCTTTTCACATTAATAATTTTTTTGAATATCGTGTCTTTAATTAAATATATCCAATAACATTAAATTTAAACGACTCGTGTTTTATAAAAGTAATGATTCACTGAATTTTAGGCTTAAGATAAGCCATAATTAGACTATGCGTAAATGTTGTTGCCTATATTTAAGGTATGCAGTCTAAAACTAGAGTTTTCGTAATTCGGAATTTAATTGATTCTAGATGTTTTTGTCTGTTTATAAGGTACAAAATAGGGCAAGGAGAGAGTTTTAAAATACTGTATGCGGATGTATATTTTGTTAACTTGAATGGCACAATTGTACCATAATACTGTACTGACACACTGAGCCGTGTGTGTTGAGGTGTCAGCACTCCAAAATCTGAAGTGTTATCCATCACTACCCCGAGAGACTCCTCATAACCTGTTCTCCATGGATTAATATTTACATTTTCTCTCCATGATTGGTGTCGTGTTGAAGGTGTCGGTATGTAGTGTCATTTGACGAAAATTCTGATTTAGTAAGTTGCATCACTTATTCTTCCTATATACATTAATAACTCTTGCCTAAATGACACTTCTGGGGGTATTATGCCTTAAGTTCAAATATACATAATACCAACATCAGCGTAACGCTTTTAATCGTACAGAAAAAATAAACTTCTCCCATTTCACTCGAAATATTTTCTAACTAGAGCAGAAAGATCATTGAATAGAATAGATTATACGCTTGAAAAATTAACGGAACTTCATTGACTTGTGAAAAAGATTCTTTTCGGCTGAAAGGAAATTTATGACGGGATCTATTTTGCAGATTTTTCAAAAAGAGTGAGGAATATAAATGCAATTTTATGGACCATGAAAACGAATGGATGTCGGGCTTTTTAAGCCTGGCTGAAAATCTGGAGGACGATAACGAACGAATGGACCGAGAGATTTCTTGTAAATTTTACTTTGTTTTTAGGAATGATGGATGATGGTGTCGTGAGAAGGCAAGAAACTTGGAAGTTTTATCAGACGGGCTTGATTAGTTGGAAAGGGTAAGACGTTTTAAAACTAATAGCTTCGTCTGTAGAGATTTTTCGTGTAAAAGGTCATATCAGTCAAGAAATATGCAGGATGATAATGTAATTCCCGACATCGCAATTTATAAAAAAATCTTAAATATAGAGGAATTCACTATAGTCAATTAATACGCATACCAGGAATACTGCTATCAATAACCAACAGAGTTGTAAAAATTAAAAACTTATATGGATGGGATTCGGTTATGTATGATTGAAGTAAGAGGGAGATAGAGACCGGGTAAACGCCTTAGTATAAACTAGAATGTGATATCAAAAAAAATATCGGCGTAAATTAGTTACACAAAAATAACAGAAATGCATGGTAATAAATGACAATCGTATAGTAACTCTCTGAATATGAACTATAATCGGTTCGCATAAATCCCGTAGGAGACATAAATATATGTACATGAAAATCAACCTATTAGTTGGACACTTTCAGAAAAAAATGGTATTCTAGCTATATTTAAACAGTTGAGCTCGGTGACTATTCGAAAAGTGAAGTATTGAAGAAAATTTGTCGATAGTACAATTTAGCCAAATCCTCGGATATTTATTCAGTATTCCGAGAAAATAAATTCACGTTTGGATTTTTTTTATCTGGAAAAATAAGCAGGATACAAAAAGGGCTGGTGTTTGGGTCCATTTTGTTTGGAAACAACATAAGTGGTAAACTAACTAAACACATGCATTTTTACCGCTACCCCTTATGATAAATTCACCTGTTGGTAAAGATTCTAAATACCAATAAGTATGTTTATTTTAAATTCATTGTAATTAATATCAAGATATTCTTCTTCCCAAATATCTAGAAACTTTTACTGTACTCCTAATCTTCTTAACCATCTTGTAGTGTTTGAAATACCTCATCTTAATTTACCCTTAAAGAGATGACCGTTTCAATTCAATAACGAATATAGAAGGGCTTGTAGGGAAACACGCTTGGACAAGTCGATTTGTATTTTTAAATGCGCATTTTTTCAACAAAAAAATTATATAGAGTGTCATATGACAGCGGCCAATAAAATTTTTCTTATTTTGAATGCTAGCGATGTACAATATCCTACATCTTCAACTGTTTCGGAAATTTTAAGTGTTTTCAGATATATTACAAAAATTAACATTAAAAAAAAGGAAATTATTTTATTTCACGAATTCGCTACATTACACTAAAAACCTAATAAGTAATACTGATTATTTTTTAATAAATAGAAAAATAATAAAACCTTAATCTCAATGTAGGAAAGGTTCAAAATACTGGCCTCGAACGTTTTGGCAACATGCAAATCTGATATAGAAATGTCTTCTAAGGTTACTCAATACCAAGCGGCAATTTTGACGATTAATATAACCGTGAAGTGTAAATGTGCTCTCATCAGAAAACAAAACATCTTCTAATTGGATCACATTGTTATCTAATCTTACCATCAGTTGTTCACAAAAATACGTTCTCCTATCGAAATCGTCTTCCATGAGCACCTGAGCTGGTATCATTTTATAGGGATGCATTTTACTTTCCTTTAATACTCGAAAAATTGATGTGTGACTAACATTGATCAGACATCATTTGAAGCTACTTTTTTTTATTTGTTTTACATGAGCAAGCTCGCTTTTCTATTTTGCTAATTGTTCCTTGGAAACTTTTCGTGAAATAAGCGAGAAACTTCTGTTTGTGTCCGTGTGTTTGTTATCTCCATAACCAATCATTTGTAGAATGGTTATTTTGTAAATTTCTGTTAAATTAACCATTTTTCTGATAATTCAAAGCATAATAGCACTGACTCTGATCACTACTGTCATACAGGCACGTGCAGGCAGACAACAAGATGCTAAGGCTATGAGTTTTGACGAAAATAAACAAAACAGTTTTTTTTTCAGGTCAGTAAAAATGAACGCAGGAATGGTTTTCGCTGACTATCTCAATATCAAGAGCTAAATGGGAATTGAATATTAAGTGTAATGTATCGAATTTCTGAAATAAAATAATTATTTTTTATTGTTAATTTTTGTAATAAATCCGAAAACACTTAATATTTCCGAAACAGTTGAAGATAGGTGTAGGACATTGTGCATGAATTATGTCTAAAATTTTCTGGAGAATCCAAAAACTAAAAATATTCAGGGGCTTGCATTTAAAATAAAAATGTTGGCCACTGTCACATGACACACCCTATATATTTTTGTTTTCTTCAAAAATCCGCATTTAAAAATACAAATCGTATTTATTCCATTTGGCTGTTGCGCACTGTATGTTTAAAGTTAAATTAAGATACTCTATGTGAACTTCAAAGCATAAAGATTTCTTTTCGACTGTTTTACGTGCGGAAAAACTTTATTTTGTCACAAATCATTGCAAAAAAATGAAATAAATCCCTTTTTTAAGGTTGGAACGTAATAGTTGAAGGAATGAATAGTCTTATATTTGCAACAACGGACTACCTTAATATAACCCGCGATATAAATTGTAACATTAATATTAGAAAAGAGTGTCCAGCAAAGACGTTAACGGAAACAGGCATATGCCTGCAAATATAATTAACAAAATTAAGTTAACAGTTAAAAAAAATGTAAGTGCCTAACAACGTCAAACTCGACCACAACAATTACAGTAATTATTTCCTGACATATTTCCAGAGCATCCACCTTTCCTTAACCCTTGCGGAAACCTGCATCACATCAACGACAATTTTCCCGCACTCGAGGGAATGTTATTCCAACCCTTCCCCCTTTTAGATACTCATCAGCAGTTATTTTCCGCCTTTAACAATCGCAGTATTTAGTGCTAACGAGGTCGACTTTTGTCCTGATTTTTCCTCTCTAATCTTACGCCCCACCTCCGTTCTCTCACTCTTGAAAAGTCATTTGAATGGAAAACGGCTTAATCAAATTTTACGGTTTATTTCTAAGTACCTTTCCGAATAATTAGAATAATTTTAATGACGCGGCATCACGTTCTGGTGGAAAAAGGGGTGGAATGCATTGTGTCTACCGATTAATGAGAGATTGGTGGTATTTATGATAGTTGGCAGGTATTTCTTTAAATGATGGAGAAGTGGGGGTCAGTATATGCATTGAACATCTCTGAATGATTTGTATGTAGTCGAATTACTCTAGTTAATACCGAGTTAGTATAGTTTTTAACTTTTTGACAGTTACTGTCAGTATACACGTACCCCAACTGGGATATTTCTACCCCTCTGTAACGCCATTTAACTCTCGCTCCCTTCAAATAAATCTACTCCCCTTGAACAAATAAGTTACTGACATATCAGATCAATTTATTTCCATATTTCAAATAAACAAGCCTAAGAAATTAGCCGCAACCATGATTCTAAGACTATACCGATTATAGTGACCAAAAAAATACTAATTTATGGGGTAAAATGAACCTATATATCCAGAAAAAAATTCTTCCATTTTGCCGTAATTGTAGCTCAATTTTCAAAGGCATGGGTGTGCATTTGAATAACACTCCATTTTTGTATTAAACATGTAACTTTAAGGTAAAAGTCATATATTTACAGGTGAAAGTTTACCAAATAAACCGTTTAAAGGATTCATGATTAGAAATGTTCATATGTAAGGAAGTAAATTACTATAAAATGCCATAAAATATGTAAAAAATATTCTTCATAAACTAAGTTTGTTGAAAAGGTAATAATTTTAAATATTTATCAGTTTTTTTAATGCTAAACTGATAAAATATAGTCGTGTTAAAAAATGTTAATTGCGTAATTTTTTAATGAGTTTGTTTTTTATTACTAATAAATGATTATAATAAATTTGATTTCAAAACATACTAATGATTTTCTTTTTGGGCTTATTGACTGTAATTCACTTAACAGCTGTCGGTAAAGCAACATTATCGTTCCCATAGTTTGTTCATCATATATAGATATGTCAGATAGTCGACAGTTGTTCCCTCTTAAGACATTGCCATTAAAATATTAATTGTGTTTTTCATTAATTCAACAAACATCTTCAGCAAGAAATTTTGTCAGATTTGATTGCTCAAGTTCATGCCATAACATAATTTGATGTCCATTCAAGTGAATTGGTTATTATTATAAATACTGTACAAAAAAATTGATACATATTTAAAATTATTTTTTTCCCAAGGCTAGTTCATAAACAATATTACTTACACTTTTTATTTCGTTTCAGTGTAATTTATTGTATGCGTAAATATAAACATTTCTAAGCATGAATCCCTCAAGCGGCTTATTTTTTTTTAACTTTCATGGACTTTGAAAAGTCGATTTGGATGAATTACTCAAAAAATAGACAGAAGTTTTTAAAGAACAGATTTTAGTAGCAGATTAAACTCTCGAAACATTTTCAATATCTCCAATATGAAACTAGATAATGAGAAATTCAATAAATAAAAGTGATTATTTGTCTTAAATAATTAAATGAACTATAAGATACCTTGTGGTTTAAAGTTAATGTGTACTGATGCTTATGTACTGTAATTGTACTTATGTACTGTAATTGTAACTTGAAGTCGAGAGTTACATTATAATTTACTTAATTTGTGCATTTTTGCATATATCTTAAAACTGAAGGTGTAAAAGCAAATTTCAGAAATATGACATCAATACGTTAGTTATGTATAGGGTTTTTAAAGCTATTTAAATTTTTGGTGTTAAAAATTATTAGTAAATATTTAATTTCAATTATTTTAATTTTGGGCCAGGACCAGATACTTACTATTTTCTACCCATGTATTTAAGTTCCAAATAATTAGTTTTAAGTTATGTACCCCTAATCTGCAATCTTACTTAAAACAAAGTAATGTCATTTATTTTTTTTTAACATACTAATTATATGTTTTCATTTTTTTGTCTAAATTGTTCTACAATAATGCAGAAATTTGGAAATGTTGACTACAAGTTATTATATACTGACTGACTAAATTTGAATTTTGTGTGATTTCAAATGTTCTATGAATTGTACATTAAGAGGCTGCGTTAAAACTTATACCTAATATATATTTTATATTTGTATTAAACGTATATTTCTATGTATGTTAATATAAAATATCTGATTTGCTCTTCTGTAGACCACCTGCCGACCTAATTTATCGAAACTTTCTGTACTACCTTTTGTTTCATCATCAACTTTCAAATATTTATCCGATAATGAAAGAACAAGCAAATGTCGAGAAATAAACCCAATGGGCAGTCAAACTAATAAAACACCTCCTCAACAATCATTTCGAAATACATAGGTATTAATTTTGCCAAACATTTATTCTATATTATTTTTATTTGAATTTTATTTTGAACATAGATTTCTGTAATTGTCATTAACATGAACAATAACAATAAACTAATTAATTAACTTATTTACATAATTATTTTATTTTGGTTTACGTTTATTCATGAATATTTTAATATACTCTATTATTGGATTCAATATGTATATACATTTTAATCCATTTTGCTTTCGATACCCGGTATTTTTGGAACCGATACTGTTTTTGCCATACTTGAATATCCATATGGGTATTTTTAAATCGATACCAATACCTTTTCTTTTTCGATACTCTGATTCTATTTTCCAAGATTTTAGGTTTCACCTCGCAAAAAAGCGAGATAACGTGATCATCAAAATATAGAATTCTTGTAGAAGCTCTTATATTAAATAACTACCATAATTTCTCGTTTCAACAACCGTTGGCGCTGGTTACAGCCTTATTTGAAATAGAAACCTGTTATGAAATTCTACCGACTAAACTAACACCAATTCATCACTCAAATTGTCATAATTTGAACAACAAAGGTAGAATATTAATACGTCGCACGCGAAAAATTTCCTAGCGCTGAGAAAATTGCATTTGTCTGTTGGTTATTTTTTTTCTTCTGTGCAAATAAACCGTCTACGTGATGATTAACATGGAAAAGAGTCTCTGCTTGCGCACATTTGAAATAAATTAAAATTAAACATAATAGAAGTAGCTGAGCGGCATACTAATTTCATCCGAAGGATGCGGAATACAACTGAAATTTTAATTTAATCGCGGACAAAGCGAAATTGTCGTGAAGCAAATTAAGAATATCTACATGGGATACAAAAAGAGCAGGAGCAACGGCTGCAAGTTCGTAAGCACGGTTAAGACAATGAATTCGTCTAGTGTTTTATAATTTTTTTCTTAAGGTCTAGGTCTGTTGTTACCAATTTATTTTCACTGATTATACAGGCCAACGAGAATTTAATATATCAAGAAACTGATTGCTTTACACTTTACCACTAAGAACTTTTAGACTTAACTGATTTATACTCATGGAAATTAGAAAATGTCTTGATAAACAATCTGAAATACCCTGAAAGATGTACTGATTGTATGTTAGGCCAAGTGCTCTATCAATGTGTTGGCAATGACCGTAACTATGTATTCAATTCATTTTATGATGTAACATCCTTAGCCATCTTTACTATTTTCACATTTGTCATCCTCCAGTCTTAGCGTCGCTACACACGTGCCGGGTGAATTCACCGGGCATCGGGCCGATACCGAGTGAAGGTAGTGTTCCACCCTTAGGCCTACTGTCGACCTAGCGTCATACAAGATGCATGCATGCTACAAATATGTTTCATTTCTGTCAAATTTTATAACGGGAACAAATGTCGTTTTAGAGAAAATGGCAAATGCTGATTCTAGCACACAATTTTCTTATTATAACACGACGAAATCCACATATTGGCTTCTTCCATATAGCGAGAATATTATTTATTGTAGTTTGTTTGTTGCTGCAAGTGCATTCAAGGAATGAATTTTATTATTTACATAATGAATAAAATACAGAAATTTAATCCCTATTGTTGTTAATATAAAAACACCATACTGTTATGCAAGAATATCTTATCCCAGAAGAAAGGTTCCATACTTACCGTTCAGCCTTTTATACGTGATTGAGTAAAAAATTTTGAAAATAGTATTATAAAATATAATCTATTGATCGTGATATAGAAATATAAAAAATATATCAAAGTAAAATGTATTAAATTGCATTTTATTTATTACCTTTAATAGTCATACATACTTGAGTATTATACAATACAAATTAAAAGTTTTCGAGGTCCTGCAGTTGAGCTAAATCTGTAGAAAACTTTGTATTCCGACTTTATTTGGACACAATTCGCTGTACCCATTATACGATTGAAGTAGTGACATGTTGCCGCTCAAGCTGCATGACGATTGTACACCATTAGGCAAATGCGACTTTGCCACCTCGTGGAGACACATCCTGCATATGTTTTGTGAAAACCATTTAACATCATCATTCATGAGCGATAATTTTATGCGAACAAACTCTTCTAAAAATACTTTATTTTTGGATTTAATATGAAGAGCTAGATATGTTTGAAGTGTTTGAGATTTTTGACATTGGTATTGAGGTTTTCCAGTTCTCATTTCAGGTTTTTTGAGGTTTCATTGTTATTTTTGACGTTTGTAGGTGTTTTTTACATTTTTGACGTTTTTTATTTTTCTTGACGTTATTTAATTTTCTTGACGTTTTTGATAATTTAGACCTTATTGACAATTCTGACATTTTGCCATTTTTGACTTTTTCGAATTTTCTGTCGTTACTGCCTGTCTTGACATTTTTGATATTCTTGAAATTGTTGACATTTCTAACATTTCTTATATTTTGGCATGTTTGCCATTTCTCACATTTCTTGCATTTCTGGCCTTTCTGACATTTTTTATATGTTTGTCATTTTTGACATTTCTAAAATTTTGATATTTTTAACATATTCGGTGTTTTTGACTTTTTTTGCCTCTTTTAACGTTTTTAACATGTATGATATTTTTGACAATTGGCATTTTTTACATTTTTGACAATGTTGACATTTTTGACATTTTCGACAATTTGAACTATTTTGCCATTTTTGACAATTTTCACATTTGTGAGATTTCTGACATTTTTTGAAAAATGATAATACTCGTTATTATTTGTTTGGGGAGAGAAGTTTTTATATGCACATATGTGTCACAGTTTGTTTCTGAGATATTAATATTCTCTTTTTTTTTCTGAATAGAGCACTCTAATCACCTAGCGTTATGAAATATACTTTACGAGCTATTCTCATACTTATCAAATATACATAAAAAAATTTATAAAAATCGGTCGAGTCAGTTCGGAGGAGTTCGGCCACAAACACCTTGATTCGAGATTTTTAAATATAAGATTTTCATATCAAACGTCTTATATATAATCTTAAAATGTATTATTCATTTTTTACATATTTATTTTTTAATCACGACGCATATAAATGTTTTATTTTAATCTGAGATTTGAAATTTTCTCTGAAAGCAAATGAATCTTCTGCTTTTTATTGTTAGATAGACACTTGGTTATTTTGTTATTTTATAAAGTTTTTTTTTACAAAATTTGGTATGGAGTCATTTGAAATTACTGAAAATATATTCCCCCCCCCTACACACAAAATTTGAATTAAAAAATATTCCTATTCTACTTTTATTCCCATCTCCCCAAACTTAGTGATCTTTTTCAGTTTGTCATATAGGTAGTAAATAGATGAGACAGACATACGGAAATAATTAAAGAATTTCTGCTCACGTTGCAATAAGTTCTCAAACAATGTACAAAAGGCCCAACAAGACCCATAACGAGTACTGCTCGGTTCAGAGAAAGTCGGTTGGAAATCGGGCCGCGCCGGATGAATTCAACCGGCACGTGTGATGCGACACTTATAGTGTATACAGTCGCTCGGAATACAGTCGTTTTTTCTTGTGTTGTTCTGTTACTTCTTAGTTCGGTAGTCTAGGTGATGACTAGCTTTGCACAGGTTTTATATTTTGATATTTACTTGTTTTTACTCATCAACTTGTTTTTCCCTATTCTTCGCCTGTTCTGTTCTAATCATTTATCTTCGAATTTGTTCTGGTGTGTTTATTTGCGCTCCAAGTATACTTGTTTATTTTTCTATAATTTTGTCCTCCGCAATAAGTTAGCTTCTGTTTGCTTCTGATTTTGTGTTGTCTCTTGTGTCGGTATTATTTGTTCTCAGATAATTTTTGGAGCAGAATCGCATTAGATTTTCTCAGCTTGATTTCATCTAATGTGATGTAGTACTATGTCTTTTATATAGTATATGCCCTAAATCTTTCCTTTATACTTCTATGATGGTAAAATTCCTGGAACATTGGTATAGGGTATAGCATGTTCCAAAATAACGATGAAACCAACTTTTCTGTCGCCGTAGGTCCGACACGAATTTTTGATGGCCTTAATTGGTGTAACTTGAGCAACAATAGCTGTGGTTTCAACAAGAAGGGTGAGCATTCCATACTGCCAATATTCTGCGCACCAAATTCAATAACTGAATTATCGTCTGTTTCGATTATATGAACAAGCCGCCTCGCAACTGAGATGTAACACGCCAAATTTTTTTGTGGGGCCTATTGACAGGCGAGGTGTAGGCTGATGATGCATTTCTAGTAGAACATTTCCGAAGCTATCGCCAGTTTTTCCAGCAGTTCAAATACTCGATTATTGGTCCTTGAGAAAAAAACGTTTAAGCACGTTTTGTCAAACAACACCACATTAACGAAATTACTTGAGCATGATATTTTTCAGAGCCATCTGGATCAGCCATCAAAAAACATGAAATTGTATTTCTCACTTATCAATATACCAATTGATAGGAATTGAACAATGATCATATCTGAAGCAGTTTGTAGAAATATTAGTTGGCTTGACTTTTCTTGCAATTGTCAATTGAAAGATTAATTGACTTCCAAGATTCCTTTTAGATATTCATTTGACAGTACCTATATGTTGCCATGATACAACTATTCCTGTACAAGGTGTCTCAATTTCTCCATTATCTAACAACATGCAGACACTTTCTTTGGTTTTTCTTTTCTTAAAGTGTTTTTCTTTAAGTAATATCTTTGTTCTGTTCCAATCCATTTTGTTGATCCCGTAGTGCATGGTTTGCCAAGCTTGATCTGTCTATATGTTTTCTTGAGATGTTGTATTGGTATCCATTTTTCTGATTTGGAAAGGTATTCATGTTTGACTATCATGTTTTTTCCGGCATTCACACACACTGTACGCACAATTTTTGGAACTTTGAGTAGCGTTTTCCTATTTTGTTTTTGTAAAGTTTGATCTTGGTGTTTTATTTGTTTTAAAAATCGTTTTTACTTAGTACTTGTTTCCAATAGATTTTTTTTTCTGAAAATGCTAATGTAGTCTGAGTATAAGTTTTATTGAATATCTCTTCTAAATAATTAATTTCAGTGTCTACGCTTACCATTTGTTTTTTTTTGTGATATTTCTAATTCTAACTAATTCATTACCTGGTCAGATTTGAATTTTGTTACTACCACTATCAGAGTGTGGCATTTTTAGTAAAGGGACTTTTTGGAATTGTTTTCTGATTTCTGCATTTGATTAGGCATACCAAACTATTTGTGAATGTCCGAATTTCTTATATAAAGCTTCAAGTTTTAAATTTTTACTCGAAAATCATTTAGAAACTACGTTTTAAACTCATATTACCTTATTACCTGGAAAAAACCACCATACTCCCTTAGACGTGGGTCAGTTTGGGCGAGAATGATTAGGAAATCTTTAGTGATATAATCGTTTGGCTTCTAAAGCAATGTAAGACATCAGATAGATACTATCTGCATACTCAATAAATTTATATTTCTTATTTTGAATTAATTAACTTTAAATTCCACTAAATCCAAAAATCAGTAGAATAATATTGAAGTAACGGATAAGTGTGTCAGCTGTGTGAAACATGGCAAGTTCTAAAATACAAGATATTTTATTTATTTCGCGCCATATAAACGTCTGCAACAAAATGTGTACATGTGTACTCTTATTTTTAACGACAATAAACAAGAGTGTCATTTTATATTCAAAAGTTCAAGCTATTCAGATCTAGTTTTTAAACTCTGCATCATACAGGGTATTAAAAATTCAAAACAAGACGTAAACCTTAGCTCGTTCCTGGTAAACTAAAAAAGCTAACTACGAATCAAGTATCATTTTAAGAGGTCCCTATTTGTATTCATCGAATACAATTTTTGTTTGCTAATATTTAGTGCTTTAAAAATTACCAAGAAAAACGATTTTTTTTGGGATCGAAATTTTCCTAGAGAGAGCCTATAGGAGAAAGAACTAAAGAACTAAAAGATTGCCGAACTTCTATTTCATTAATAAACTTGGCACCTTTCATTTTATATTTCTGAAGTATATTTTTATATATTTTTTGAGAAAACAATAAACGCTCTCCTCTTTGAGGACATCTCCCGGCGTCTAAAGAATCTTAAGAAACCGTATTCAAATTCATTGCCCGCCATACGATATCCTTACTTTCAACACATTTTTTACGATCCTCATAAAGTTCAAACATTTTTATTAAAATGCAGCGAAATTAAATTCAATGTTGTTTTGAAAAAAACGCAAATAAAAGTTCCCGGCGAACACAAAAATACAACTGCGAATTACTCCCATCATATAAACTTCATTGCTGTAGAATTATGGCCAGCGGCGCTGAAATTGGACGGGCTGCCGGCGAATATAAGAAAAAGGTAAGGGAATAAAAACCAGTCGAGAAAACTTCTTTAAAAACTTCAAGTGCAAATATAGTTTGCATAAACTCTAAAAGACTCGAGAGTTTATTTCAAACTACCTTTTCGCAGATAAGTAAATATGAAGTGCTTTATATTCGAAGCGAGGGCACTTTCCAAGTTATACTGTATAGAAAACGGAGGAGTTTTGAGTTGGATTGTTATTTTATTTTGTATTTTGAATTGATGGAAAATCCTTTTTATGACATAAAATATTATTTATAGCATATATGGGATAAAATAAGAAGAAATTTTTGACGAGCACTTCTCAGATCATCTTCAAATAGAAAACGGCTGAGGGTTGATTTCCTTCTGTTATTAAAGCACTCTATAGGTTCCTGCGCTGTGATGAGTTTAAGTATAAAGATATTTCACAAATGAGAAAATTGAAAGAGTTACAAAATTTGTCTTTTCCATTTTGCCGAGCCGGCTTTGTCAATTTTCAGATTCAATCTTGATTAGTATTCAAAATACTCGATGGAAGAACTACTCCTATCGTGTCACTGAAATTCTTCGATTTGTTTGTTAAGTGAGTGTCTTCTCTTTTAAGGGATGAACTTTTTATTTACCTGCTATATTCCAACAGTTGCTCTATTTTAACTTTTTTTTTTCAATTTTTCATCATTTAAAATTCATATAAAGACTAAAATATTTAAGAATCTTAGAACCGATTTGTCGGTGCCAAGCGAAAGTGAAAAACAATATTTTGGGAAGTACCTCGCACCTTCGCTGTTCAAATTGGCACCGACTTCAGAAAAAGTATTTAATTGTAGCAAACTATTATTTCATACTTTTTAGTCAATTTTTTTTAAGTCGGTTTTTGTTTTTTTTAATATATTTATTTTACAATTTTTAGTGATGCAATGACTTAATTGGATGCAGTTTTCAAATATAATTAACTTCATCCATATCGCATAACATAAGGTATTTTACTGTCATGTATTAGCTTGACCAACCTCGTTTACAGTTGAACATAATAACTTGTTTTGTAGATGTATATGTATTAAGAAAATTTTTTATACGATAAAGTCATCTTTGATGACAAACCTTGTCTACAGTTAATAAAAAATTGTTTGTGAAGAATAACTTTTTTCTCTTAAAATTATTAATAAAAAGAAATCGTTTTGATTTATGAATACACACTGTATATACATATTAACTCATTTATTTTGATTAATTCATCTTATTTACAATTTACCCCAAGTTCCGAATTGTAACTCAATCAAAGCTTATAATACCGGCGACGTCACCAAGGCATAGAATATAAGAAATTATGTTATTTGAAAAAAATTATTTCTGACCACTTTGAGATATCGCGGAACAAATCCAATCTCTTTTTAACCGACTTCATCAATTTGTCCCACGTTCCGAATAAAATTTCATATATAGAATATATGAGAATAGATAAAAATAGTTTTTCCCCATTTTCTAAGAAACAGTATAATCTATGTTAATGAAAAAAAATATGGGACCACTTCGCTATCCACCCAAACAGGATCCAGTAAAATGGTCGAAATTCCTTGAGCCGTTTCCGAGTAATCGATGAACAAACATAAAAAAGCAAAAAAACATAGATACAGGCGAATTGAGAACCTCCTTATTTTTGAAGTCGGTTAATAAAAAAAGGATTAATGTCATATATTTTTTCAGTGGTGACATTTAATTTGACGCTGACCTTCAATGTTATCTCAAGATCAACTACATTTTTGATTGGGTGTGAATTTCTTTATTTCCCCATGACCGTAGTTACCTCCAATTTGACCTCTCGTGAATCTCAAGGTCAAAAATAAAAATTGTCTCGTACGGCAGGATACCTGAATCTGAAAGTATTCTATAAAAACTAGAAGAGTGGTTCATCATAGGGTTAAATGGCTTTTCCTTGGATATCATCGAATCTAATACTGACCTTTACTTTAAAGGTCATTTCAAGGTCAACTGTATATTTGTTTAATTGCCTACTTTTAGTGTTACACATACAGAGTTAAGACAAGATACGGTGTAATCTTATGTTTTACCATTGATATTATGAAACCCTTTTTCGACTATTCCACACTCTCTTGCCCTCCACAACTTTTCTTCGGAATATTTCCGCAGATCCTTAAAGCTTTTCAATACATGCGCTCAGGGCAGCTTTTATCGACTTGAACAAATTATACAATTACAGATTACAATGTAGTACCAGCAGACATTTTGCACTCTATAAAAGTATTTTTAGTTTTAGTAATCTGTCAAATTTATTTAAAGTCAATTTGGTTGCCACAATATTGGTACCTATACCTCACTGAATTTCCCTGTCTTCTAAACTCCATGGTTACAAATTACCAAAAGTAAAAATTAGCGTTCATACTTAAAAAAATTTTCGCTCTATTTATTCCCTATTAAAGTAAAAATCAGTATCAAATTAGTGGATACCCAGTGAAAAGCGATACGAACTAATTGCCTTACTTTTTCCTTTTTGATTTTGACCTCATTGACCCATCTGTTTACAATTCTGGTTCTACATTTGAATTTATAAATGGGAAGACACACAGTTTTGCACCCTAACACCAAACCTTTATTAAAAACACTCTACGCCGTTTTAAGTAAAAGTTTGGTGTTAGATGGCAAAACTATTTTTTTTTACATTTGTGACACACCAAAGGTTCCACATCATTTCCATTATTTGAATTTAGAAGGTTGAGCCTTTTAATATAGACCTTAAATCACTGCCTTAGATTTTCAATGGAGCTGCTATACTTGACTAAACTCCGATAATCTTAACCCTCTCATGGTATCAATTAGAAACTCTCAGGCACAATATTATTATTGAGTAAGAATAAATTGTTACACGTCATATTAACATGATATAGTAATTAAAGATCGTATATATTATCTATTATTTTAGTATCAGCTGCATGTTGAGACATCATAATTTTATTCTAACCTCTAATCGCTAAACAATTGCAGTTAAATTTCTCAAATGTCTTATGTCTACTCCTCTCGTTTCCTCCACATTTCTTAGCAACACAAAATCTATACTTTTGAATATATCACATTATATTAATTATTTGGTGAGTTACTTCTAAACTAAAAATTAATTAAGTACGCCAAAAATATATGTTATAAACGTATATGACACTCGCGATCCACACCTATGCTAGTTTACAAGTAATCCTTCATAGTCCTTAATGATATATTATCCACCGTTATATTGACATCTCCTCATGAACCTGATGTCTGGAGATAACAAAAGACTGAAGGGTCTATTAATCGGTAATTAGGACTAACAAGTGTGTTAAATTTAAGCCGATCCGTTCGATGGTAATCTCTATGAAGCCTTCATTAATCATTACCAGCTTCTCGATAATTTGACGTGTATACCACACAGGACGACTTCCATACCTTGTTCGATCATAAAGTTATACTTGTTTGTATTAATATATGTGAAAATTTGTTCCAGTGTATACTTTCGGTGAAATACATCGTTAATGCGCGTATACCCTCAGCAAATTTTAAAGAAAATAATTTATTTGTTAGCGCGGATTGTAAAATTAAAAGATGTATTTGTTTATGCTATTGTTTAATTTATAATTCGTATAAACAGTACAAAATTAACCCCGTTTCAATAAATATTTATATATTGAACGTGTTTGCATAAGTGAAGACACAAATGGCGCTGTCAGTAGGATTAAATTATTTGAAAAATAATTTTCTTAAGTTGTTTGGTATTATCTAGATCCACCGTATGTTAAACATATTTCCCAACGATGTTGTTTTGTTTCTGGGGTCTATTGCATACTTAATCAATTAGCACACACTAGGTCGTCACAACATAAGTGTAAGAGCAATAGTCTAGTATTAAATACAAATTAATAGCTGTAGTGAATTTGCAGAAACTCTTTTCCTTTTAAACGAGTTGAATAGTAAAAATGAAACGTTCAGCTATTTCATCCTCTTTAAGCTGTTCCATTCACTTAGCTTGACAGGTTGTGAGCCATTTTATTCATGACCCAAACGATCGACGAACGAAAGTTTTTATACACTAATATGCTTTAACCATCATAACTGGCGCAGTCAATAGGAATGATTGTGTTTCCTGTTTTTCACAGTTGACAAATTATTTTTAAGTTACTAGTTACTGTTTTTCTTTTTGAATCTTCTACTGCATTTCTCTAATATTATTTTTTTTCAGGTAAATTGATGCTGATTACACATTACTACGGTATGTATTGTGTTTTTTTACAATTGGTAACAAAGCCAAATTTGTTTTTGAATTATATGATTTAGTGAAAGCACATATACCAAATATAATATTGAGAATCTTTGGTGCATCAAACTAATATTATAACCAAGTTTGACACATCTAGTAAATACTCTTAGACACAAAGTATAAGGAACATCCTTCAAATTCTCCAGAAGTCTAGACTTCAGCAACTAGTTAGGTATCAATATGTGGAGTCCCCGATGCATCAATCACGGTTCGTAATTAGTCTCGAGAACTTTGCCTAATATTCACCTTCTCGTTAGGCTCCTTGGGGTCGAAAACTCCCCATATAGCCGACGTTCACTTGTTAGTTTCCCATATATATACAACGCTTACCTTGACGTTTCAGCTAATTTCCAATAATTAGTAAACCCGACAAAGTCCCTTAAATTGTGCTGGGATACGGGAACTGTATAATTCAGGAAACTCTTCAATTATGAGCTTGGATGTTAAATTAATAAGTTACACCGCGCTTTGTTTTTTATTTTAATGGGGAATTGATATAATAGTGCTACTTTCTCAGAAATTGTGAGTTGTTTTATCCGGAAAAATGTATACTTTCACTTTATTCCCTATTACAGAAATTAACTCAGATAACCTTATTTGGTTTACTCTATATAGTAGTGGAGTTGAATTCCTCTTACCAGATATTTCCGTAAGACGCAGTATGTAATTGCTTGATGACACTTCATAGTTTTTCGTAGATAGCTCTGAATTTTCTGGTGAACCACTTCACTCAACATTTGAATCTTTGTGGTAGCAGTCCCTTGCTAAATGGTTTTACAACCGGTAATGTATTTGTTTTATTGGATAAACTGCTCTTATTCATAGACTATTTGAATTTCTTTTACTGGTCTTACATTTATTGTTGCATGAGCTTCGATCAGTGAAGAAAGGGTACTACCTTTTTGTGCTTCATTTGTATTTACTCTAGTTTCGTCAGCAAATAGTCTAGAAAAGAATTTTCGAAATATTCATTTCTCAACAACATTTTCCTCTATAATATAGATACCATAAGCTATACTTTGTATTTTAGCAATATGTGATGCTCTGTCATCGGCAGCATCCTATTGGTGCTCTACCATTCTTGTGCATACTTAGATGAAGTCGACCTTTCATTGACCGTAAAAATGTCTCTTTGCTGACAGTGTATTTTTCCTTGATTTTATGAGTTAAGCACAGTTGATAATTGCACTTTACCAAGCTCCAGACTCTATATATTTTGAGACACACTGTTAGTTTAAGCTTCCGTACTGCTGTATGTTTTGCAGTTTCTCATTTTTCACAAATTTCGATTCCATTATCTTGCTGCCGGCAACTAATCAAAGTATTTCACTGCTGACAATTCTGTGTAAAACCATCTCACTGTAGACAATCCTTTACAATTCTGGGTATAACTATTACACTGGGCCCATAACTATGATATATCCAAAACAGTAACTGTCATCCAGCAATTACCAGCTAGATTTTACTTTGTGTATTGTATGGCCTATTTATTGAGACAGCTTAATAGGCGATCTAACATAGGTGGAGCTGTGGTGAAGTTATCTCGAATCTCATACAATTCCAGTTCATTTTCAAAACATACTATATTAATTGTCAAGGTTGAGTGTGTACAACACAAATATGCCCTGAGATGTAAACTGAGGGTTTCTATTAGGATATCATTTACTTTCTAAAATTAATGTTCAGCCCGAAACTCATCAAACTCCAAAACCCACGCACAACAGTTTCGTTCATTTTCAAATGTACCACTCGGTAAACTTTCTAATTCATTGTACTAAAAACTCTCGCTTGGCAAACTTTCCTCGTCAATCTAATTCCTACAAGGATCGACATGTTCTTTTAAGCAAAAGCACATCAACGATAGATCCTTCCTCATTAGTTATTTACATCATTCCTTCTGCGAGAGCAACTCAAACTTTTGCTCGTTCCCTTAAGAATTGTTATATTTCAAGAATAAACAGAAAAAAAAATACACATCAGTTCCTTTATGCCACAATGGTATCGTTTTCTCCATTACTTTTCATTACTTTTAGAGTTTGTAAATTTAGTCGATTCTTCGTGAGCCAACGTTTGCGTTTTCGGGGAATAGAAAGTTGCGCTTTTGTTCATTTTTATGTCTTTTCATACATTTGCTTTATTCGTGTTTGCGAAACTTCGACGAAAGAGTAGAAGTACAATGAAGACGAGCGTATTTTTCGAAGAAGGAAAATGAATTATTTTGCTCAATTCTATGTTTGGAATAAAAGTATTCAAATATATAACTTTTTGAGAACGTAATTGAAGAAACATCGAATTTAATTGGATATTATATTCCTAAAAATTCTAGGGGATATTTAGTTACTTTATACTTGCAGTTAAAACCATTAAAAGGATCGTTTTTGAGATATTTTAGGTAATGTTAAGGTTTTTGGAAAAAATAGAACTGCCCTTGAAAACTAACAAAACGACACCATACCTACATACAATGTCATTCAGAAATATCAAATTGAGTAGGCTACAGAAACAGAATTAGAAAATCAGTTAGATAAGTACTTATCTCAAAAACAAATCGAAATAACATCACTCAAAACCAAAAAAACTACTTTTATAAAATATTCCTTGCCATGTAATACATTTTATATTGGGGCAACTTATAGGCCTCTATATTTTCGAATATTTGAACACAAAAGAGTACAAATGGAATAATACAATTTCAAAATTCAACCATATTACCCAATATAGAGCATAACGCAAAACAAAAGGTAAAAGAGTCTGCTCTAATTTTATTAAATGATAGCGTTTCTATCGCCACTATTAGAACTCAGTCCTTCGTAAAATTACTAATGATAATGTTTGAACACTCCTATATTGGGATAGTTCATAAGGCTTTTCTTAGGTTGTCTGTGATGACTTTAATGTCTGAAATATCAGAATTCTTTAATTACATTAAATTGTGAAGGTAACTCTCTGAAATATTCTTATACTTTATGTAAAACAAAAGCAGATTGACTAAATTGCATCTATTTATACTCATTGTACAATTTCATATAATTTCCATTGTGATAATTTAAACTTTTTCTTTCCCTGAAACCTTTGAATATTTTGAAATGTACAGCTTCCAAAAAAATTCTTAAATCCAAACCTGTATTTGGAACTATAATAATATGTAAAATTAAAACTGAATGTGTGATAATTTTATGATGAGATCAACAAAGAAAAGGTTTTCTAGATATACAGGCTAACATAAAACTCAGATATAATAGAAAAGCTGTTTTCTAGTTTGTAGAACTTGAAAGAATTAATTTTGAGCGGACTTACTATAGCGGTAACACAAATTCTTAATAGTTGAAAATTAGTTTTGACTATTTAATTTGCTCTTAAAGTAAGTTTGTTACTTTTTAACTACAATTTGTTACACTGAGCTGCTCCCATTTGCCTTTTAAAAGATTCATCATTGAATAATAATTTGATCGTCAAATACCAACAATGTTCACTCAACTCACAATTGTGTACTTAATTCTATTTGTATCAACAGTACCCAATGCAACACTTCGAACAAATTCGTGCCTCCGTAACATTGCAAACGTGTTATAATACAAGAACATTCAAGTTTTCTAGAAAACACTAATGTCTTAATATGAATCCTGAATAAATTAAAATGTAGCGATAAAATATTTAAAATGCACTTATTTTATTTGATCTAGAATAGTTCATTATATGTATAACCAATTTATACCGAGGACTAATTTTTAGGTATTGTAATTATATTTTTCTGGCTGAAAATACACAATTGCACAGTTACATAAGTGTTGTTACGCAGGGATTTTCAAAACACAAAAATTGGTAAAAGTCGTAAATATGACTTTACAATGGCCACCAACCAATTTCGGCCACAGTACATCCAAAGAAGCTAAAGGGTTAACCAGTAATTGTTCGCATCAGAGAAGGAAATTATGAACTTATACCCCAAAATAAAAATTTAACCAACATTTATTTTTTATAAACATATGATGTTAAATTTAATATTGACTGTATTTTGCGTACTAGCTCTACATATATTTCCACAAAAGTATTGGCTCTATTGTTTTCTGTATTAAATTCTGGAGTATCCAAAATTTTTCTCTATGTTTTATAGCTTTTTGACGATTGTCAGACAAAAATGATGTTATTAAGTCATGTAATAGTTTACGAACATCTTAACGTTCTTAAATACTCTATAATTCATTTGAGCCCTGATTAGTTCAATAGGGTTAAGTTCACAGTGATAAGGTTGGCTATAGCATAATTCTTAGATGTTGATGAATATAGTTTACATAACATCAAAAGCTTTTTTTTATAATTTTCTGCTAACGCCGTTTGTTTTCTTATTAACAACGTCATATTTTTCTAGTATAAGTATAAACCAACTCGTTCTTGGTCTCTTCCAGTATGGGCCATAATCAAACAATGACCTTTAGCAGTTAAAGTTTTTAAGCCAGTCGACTAACCTATAACGCCTGATTTATCATTTATCGATGTTTCCACAACTAAAAATCTTTTCGTTTTGTCTTCTCAACATTCTAGTTTTTCTTAAATATAAGGTATGTCCCAAATTATGTCCATTCAGAAATAATTTCATTATAATTTTTCAAGTATGGCAACGTTTCTTCTCCATTAATGCCTACTAACATTTTGTCCAAAGTAGGTATTTGTAAATGTTATAATTATTTAGGAGTTTCAGGGAATGTTAGCTCACATGGACCCCAAATCCGGAGTCGTCGTACTGGGATAGAAATCACACCAAAAAATTCGTAGGTTCACTAAAATCTATCAAAGCATTTATCTACTATCTTTTCGAGATTTTACAACTCGTTGCACTACCCCCAACTGATTGGAATCTCGAAATAAATATCGATATTTAGGAGTTTAAGGGAAACGGGATACCTTTTAATTAACCTACAATTCTTTCCTGTGATTTTTGTCATAATAATCACGTAGAAACGGTGACAAAGTGCTACTCTCGACTTAGAGCCTCTGTGAGCTACTTTTCCCTGAAACTCCTAGTTGTCTATAATCATTGCGCGATAAAATATTCAATTTATTTACTAAATACATAGATAATTATTAGAGATTTTAGGCTTTGATGGAAGCGCAACCGATAAATGTTCTTGACTAGAAACAGCATATTATTTTGCGTTCAATGGATTGTAAACTCTCGAACAGATAGTGTTATAATATAATTTTATTATTTAAGGATTAAACTGACGGCAAAATTTCAGGCAAAAATATATTCATATAATTTTAAATTATCAAACTTTTGGCAAACATTTTATTGTACAAATTGTAGGATTCTGATTTGTGATTTTATATTGGGGTTTACATATGATCTCATAAATTCTCTGCTGTCCTTCAGTTTCAAATGAAATATGACGTTTCCAATCATTTGTCACGTGTGCAGGTTGCAATGTAAAATTTTACAATACCATATTGTATGGTCTTTGGAAATAGAAACTCAAAAGTTTCTGATGTATCCTTTATATCTTCTTTTAGTTTGCTAATTGCAACGCCATCTAACATTATTACTCTGTACTGTACCATTAAAATCTTTCAGTGACCTTTTTGGAATAAAATCGAGACGGTAGTAAATTAAGAGTCAGACTGAAAAAGAAACTGAAAGCAAAACATCATAACTACAACATAAAAACATATAGTATAACACGAAAATGTTACATGCGATTTCACTGCACATAACATTGTGTGAGAAAAATATTGTTCTATAAAAGAAAACTACAAGTGTATATTTTTAATAAACGTAATACGTTTCTACTTCATTGCCGTTTAAAGATCTGCCGTATACACTCACTATCTCTTGTTATTATATAGTATATATATAAAACTGAATGTCCGTCTGTTGGAAGTAAATACAATTTCATTTTTATGGTTCTCGTTCCTTGTGAAATTATTACACAAATATCACTTAGATGTTGTGCTACGGGCCGTAATAGAAATATAATAACGTTTTATGAACTTACAAATAATGAACTCGATAAGTTTTACTTGTCTGTTGGTGACATGGCACGATATTTTTTATCTCAGAATTGTTCACTATCTGGATATCGAAGTTAATGTAAGACAGGATGTATGAGTTATATTATAAAAATATATTTGATCTCACGATTTTGTTAAACAGTGTTCGAGATGTCTCTGATAGAGTTTTGATTCCTCCCCGGAACTTTTATCACCAATTCTAACAACGACAGTTGTTGGGTTTTTTCTTCCGTTTTTGCCTACTTTGGCCATGAAAGAGTCGTTTTTAGGGTTCCATATACAGGGTGTCCCAAAAGTCCCGGAACGGCATTTTATCTCGGCGGGAACGCATTTTAGAGAAAAATGTTTCAAACAAAACTTACAGGATTCGTCCCTGGCTATCGAATTGTGACCTTGAATTTGACCTTGATTTTGACTTTCAAGGTCATTTCAAGGTCAAGTCGATTTTTTCAAATGGAACAACATATTTCTGACCTCGGAAATGGAAAGATCGGAAAATTTTACGTTCAAATATGTCCTTGACCATTTTTAAAACTTGACCTCTGGTGGTCAGTAAGGGTGTCTCAAAAGTCCCGGAACGGCATTTTATCTCGGCGGGAACGCATTTTAGAGAAAAATGTTTCAAACAAAACTTATAGGATTCGTCCCTGGCTATCGAATTGTAACCTTGAATTTAACCTTGACCGTGACCTTCAAAGTCATTTCAAGGTCAAGTCATTTTTTTCAAATGGGACAACATATTTCTGACCCCGGAAATGGAAAGATCAGAAAATTTTACGTTCAAATATGTCCTTGACCATTTTTAAAACATGACCTCTGGTTGTCAGTAAACGTCAAGTCAAGGTCGAGAAAAAATTCGGTGCGTAGCTCGTCAAATATGGGTTTAAAAAAAACTTTTCAAGAACTAAAGTTTAGGATTTTTCCACGGCAATGCGATACTTAGTATGGCTACGCAACGAAGTTGTTCTTGACCTTGACTTGACCTTCACTGACCACCAGAGATCAAGTTTTAAAAATGGTCAAGGACATATTTGAACATAAAATTTTCCGATCTTTCCATTTCCGAGATCAGAAATATGTTGTCCCATTTGAAAAAAATCGACTTGACCTTGAAATGACCTTGAAGGACAAGGTCAAGGTTAAATTCAAGGTCACAATTCGATAGCCAGGGACGAAGCCTATAAGTTTTGTTTGAAACATTTTTCTCTAAAATGCGTTCCCGCCGAGATAAAATGCCGTTCCGGGACTTTTGGGACACCCTGTATATATAATATACGGATACCCTTATAATATCACTCAGGATTTCTGCCTCTTGTCACATCACAGCAATTTTCTCCTAAACTACTGGACAGAAGAGGTTGAAATTTGGCATCAATATATAGTTTGATGATCAAGAGTACATATCGTAAATGAAGAAATTTAGATTTTAGGGGGACTTTTGGGGGGGAAAACTAAAAAAATCGACCATTCCCCCCCTGATCTCCGAAACTACTGAGCCTAAAATTTTGAAAAAAATATGAAATATAGAACGTTGCGGGAACTTTACAGGAAAAATAAGGAGAAACCATTAATATTAATTTTGGGGGGCAAATTATAGAATTAAATGAAAATTTAAAAATTTTTGTTTTCAAACACATCATGTAATATATCAAATGAAACGTACCATTCTGAGAAACACAAATATATTTTTTTCAAATTAAAAAAAAAATAATTACGAAGATATTAACGAAAATATACCAAAATTTACCCATTCCCCCCCCCCTTATCACCGAAACTATAAATAGTAAAGTTTTGAAAAAAATTTAAAAATTAGAGTTATAGGCTCTGACCTGAAGTTTACTGGAAAAATAAGAAGAAACCTCTACTTTTAATTTTGGGGGGCAAATTACAGAATTAAATGTAAAATATACATTTTTTTTCTAACCCGTCATGTTCTATATCAAATGAAAGGGCTTATTATGACGAAAACAAATATATTTTTTCCATATTTTTAAAATAAATTAATTAAAAGATATTATTAAAAATTTTTAAAAAATTACCTATTACCCCCCCCCTTATCTCCGAACCCATTATCTGTAAAATTTTGAAAAAAAATACAGGTATAGCGCCTCACCTGAACTTTACTGGAAAAATAAGGAGAACCCCCTAATGTTCATTTTAGGGGGCAAAATATACAATTAAATGGAAAATAAAAAATTATAATTGTTTCTAACGGATCAAGTAATATATCAAATCAAAGGGCTCATTATGACGGATACCAATATATATTTTTATTTTTTTAAATAAATATTTTAAAATATATTAAAAAAATATTTAAAAATTACCCATTCCCCCCTTTATTCCTCAAACTATAAGACCTAAATTTTTTTGATTACAGAAAAAATACGAAGAAATATTAATATTGGGGGGCAAATTATAGAATTAAACGGAAAATAAAAAAATATTTTTAACGCATCATGCAATACATCAAATGCAAGGGTTTATTATGAGGAATACAAATACATATTTTTCATATTTTTAAAATTAATTGTTTACAAGACATTAACATTAAGATATAAAAAATTATCATTTCTCTCTTTATTTCCGAAACCATACTACCTAAAATTTTGAAAATAATTACGGGTACTGGTGCTCAATTGAAATTGATAAGAAAAATTATTAGAAAACCCCCATAGTAATTTTAGGGACAAATTATACAATTAAGTGGAAAATAAAAATTCAATTTTCAAACGCATCATATCAGATAAAAGGCTACACTATTTAAATTTTGAAATATATATTTGATTTATATTTTTAAATAATTTTGACCTATATCTTCCAATTTACAGAGCCTCAAAATTCAGACGGTAGATTATAAAAGTCTTCCCTGAAAGTTTATTAGTAAAATAAAACTCTAATGTTATTTTTTAGGGGCCAAATTAGAAAATCAAATACATATGAATTCTTATAAAAATCAAGCGAATTCTGAAGCAGATAAAATAAAAAGTGTATGTGTGGAAAATGAAAGTGTATATTCTTTATAAATTTAAAACGGTATATATAAACAGATATTAGGGTAAATATAAGAAAATGCACTCATTCCCTGCTTGTCTGAAACTGGAATATTAGAATCTTGAAGGTGCTACGGAACCCTTAGTATGCGAGTCCAACTCGCACTTGACCAAATTATTTTTTAACCATGCCTATAATGCCCTTTATAAACTAGTAATATAATTTGGAAAATTTTGAGTTTTTTGTCTGTATAAATTTGATAGTACCCATTACACAGCGCTGGCTTTGTTTAATATTCGCCCTCACTTTGAAAATTGCTTACATGAATGGACACAAGGACTCTCGGTCAAATTAGCTGAAATTTTACAGAGAGATCTAAAGTCTCAAAAGGCACAAAAGTATGAGTGTTTAACTGAAAAAAACATGCTATTTCAAACTTTGATTCCACAGAATACTTATTGTTGCCTCAATTTAAGACAATTATAATGACATGGGGCCACAATAAGCTTGCTTATATATAAAAAGGGATATGAAGAATATTCAAGAGATGTAATAACAACTTCTCTAATATTCCCTGTTTGTTTAAACCTTGCATCTTACGTAAAAGACGTAACACATCTATTATCCCGTCCGGGTACTTGTTTAATGTGAATCTCTTGGCTATCACGTAAGGGATATTCATTCTTAATATTGATGTATTTCGTATGATTTTTATTGAAATAATGTCCCAAGTCATTCCGGAAGAAGTCTATCAGCTGCATCATGTACTTGATAGAGCAAAGAAATCGGTGGATATCTCTCATTATTTTGATACTTTTCAGAACCAAAGTACCATAAAATACTGCTAATATCAGAGAATTTGGTTTCGGATGCGATAATACATATGTTGGGAAAAGTAAAAGAGGAGCTTCACATCTGGATAATAGCTATTAATATTAAGAAAGCCTCTATTACGGCGGGGTGGGGAAGATCATGACCAGGATAAAGGATCGAAGTGAGGACAAAGGCGCTTGTGCTCAGTCAGGGAGTGCCACAGGGATCAGTGCTGCGTCCTACAATGTGGAACATAATATATTACTTAAGATTAAGGCTACCGAGGTGTTCCAATGTCTCTTGGGGCGACGGTGCTGGTAGTGAGGGCTAACAAAAAAGAAATAATAGCTAATAAAACAGGAGGGGCAGGCCCTACAGATGATAAGAAAGTGGTTTGAAGCAAATAGGCTGCTCATGGCGACAGGGTAATCAATGAGAAAAGAATAAGTGAGTTTGTACTGTATGTTGTGAAAGGACAAGAAAGAGGAAATTGGCAGGCGTGTACGGGGTCGTATATAAATTACTGCATGATGTAGATAGGTTTATTTGCAAAAGGAATATCTTGTATTGCGGCACATGAAAATCATACCTTACAAGAGAGTTGGGTAACACAAAGCGAGCGACCACATAAGATATTTTTGAATAAGCATTACACTTGTGTTCCAGAAGTGATGATAATACGCTCACACTACAGGAAACAGCAATCAACATGAAGGAACTTACTATAAGAATAATTGAAATGGCGTTCTCACTTCAGATACACATTTGGTGACAAGATAAATTTCGTTTATGAACTAACTATGAACACAAATTTACAAGCACCTCATGGCTGTTCAAAACGAATGTTTCTGTTTAGAAAATATATTTATCAACTCGAGATAATAGTTGTTTAAAGAAAGTGCAGCTGATGAAATCCTGTCCCAGAAACCATTCGAAAGAAAAGTTTTTGGACAATCGTATATTGAAACTTTTATGAACTACATGTTATCTTTCAAACAATCTCAAAATTCTGCTTTTTAAAGGTGAATTAGGAAACTCTGTTTAAAATAAATTTAGAGTAGTCTGATTATATTAGTTTTATTTTCAACTTTTTAGTTTTTTTGAACTCAGGTAGTTTTCATTCTTTATTTTTTATTTTGTATGTATAACCTTAATAGACAGAACCAGGTAACATCGAAACCCTCAACATTACACAGTGATACTTTCTTATTTAAATTGACACGTAAATCGTTACGAACAAAATGTACTAGTACGCGATGACTTAATAAGCCCAAAATATATTTATGCCTTATGGACTACTACTATATGACGAAGTAGAATCCATCCCATATTTACGGAGTCAAATCTGTCCTATATTTAAACCATAGTATATAACTCCTTGTGGGCTACCCCATAAATTATATCATTTTTAACATTTTATATTATCGCCCTGTGTAATATTAATTTCTCCACACTTTATGCAACTTCTTATGGGCTATAAAAGAAATAATTTTTTAATCACACTGTATAAATATAATTCAACTCCAGCATATATTTCAACCATCCTGTATATGATTTGCTTATGTCCACATCATATAACAGTTTTTTAATCACCCTATATAATTTTAATTTCACATTTTTTCCAACATTTTTATACCACCCAACGTCCAGTCCACGCTATATTCCAACCATCCTGTATATACGGCTGCCTACGACCTCTATCATTCTTGTCCGTCCTATATTTCAATCTTCATATAAATGCAACTCCTTCGATCACTTTACTTTGTGATTTTGTTTGCTATAACTAAACACCCTGTCTATAAACGCACAAATAGTATTTTAAAGTGTGACATGTGTTGTCATTGAATTTTCTATTAAGCCGGAAGAATGTGACAACCAAAAGCATCGTCTTCGCAAAATGGAAAAATTTGCATTTAAATAGGTATGTGCCTGGTATACAAACAAAACGAGCTTGGTACTCATTGATTTAAGGAGCCGAAAATACTATGCTTTACTACCTATATGCTTGAGATGTACATAGAAAATTTTCAAATTCGCAATTAAAACTTCCAGTGCCTAAAATTACCGCATTATTACGTTGGAATTAAAATATTTATCAAGAAATGTCCGTTATGTCATTTCGATGAAATATTAGAATTTTCGGCGATTTTCTCCAAAACTGCAAATTGCACGTCGCAGAAAAGTATATGAGATAACCTAAGGATCTTCCTTAATATATTAAACGTAAAAAAACTATACACATCCTAAAGGAGTTATCGAAAAATCGACTAAAATATTAGGGATATTGGTCGATTTCCAGGCAGGCATGTGTTCATTCACAAATTTTATCACTTTACCAATAGAATTATTTTACAAAATTTGAAATTTCACCAATCCGGATATATACTCTATTAAACAAGACCATATTAATTCAAAACGATGAACCACATGAGAAGAAATCAGGTAACATACATACAAAAAAGCGAAAAAAAACGCGACGAATTGATAACCTCCTCCTTTTTGGAAGTCGGTTAAAAAAGGAAAAAAAATATTGTTTAGTATAAAATTCTTAAATAAAGTAAATGTACGGGTATTTATCTGATGACTTTTATCGAATCAACTACTTAGTACAACATTAACGTATACGGTATCGGTGACTAGTAAACGAAACCCAATTATGTACTACGTATCGTCTAGTGTAACCTGACCCTAACCTTGTCTCGAGCCAGCAATCTACCAAACAGCCTTTCGTCATGTCTGTAAGACGCGAAACAAACCGAAGAGCAAGACCAGAAAGTAACGAGATATTTACGCGAAATACCATTTACAAGCTAATGTAACCCGAGAGTGTCTTTGAAATTGTACGGGACGGGCAACGAGCCGTTGACGATTGCCGCTCCGAGCCGATGCCACCCCGCCACGGCCGCCTGCGAGCTGCCTTTTCGTTCAGGAAATACGGGACGAAGAGTTACGGCTTCTGGCAGTGAGTGATTGTTTAATGTCGTTGGACTTTTGACTAGGTCGGTAAACTGTTTATCGTACCTTATTCATGAGCTATAACGAAAACGTATTGCTGTAGGTCTGGATACGAGATATACAAATAGACAGACGGATATTATTGTTTTGTTAAATCACCTTTGAAACTGTTGTCGTTATCAGTATTACGATTTTAATTTTCAGCATAGATATCTTGTTTTCGGTCAGCATACAGTCAGTATTCACGTTGGTTGTACTCAGTGTGATTAAATTTTAGATACTGCAACTGGAAAGTGGTTGTAAATGTTTAAGCAGCCTTTGGAATGTACATTAATCGCTTGTTATCATTTCCTGTTTTCTTTTGTTTTATCGGTCCTATGACATGGGTTCGGGTTTTCTTTTATTGTGTAGTATCTGAGCCTTGGTTCGTGTTCAATGTATTCACTTTCGGTTGCTCCTTGTTATTCTCCACAAAACTCTGTATAACAAAGCCTTATTGCAATTTCAGAATGTCTCGTTTACAACTATTTACCAGTCATAGTAGGGCACATTGTCTTGAGGTGAAGTGTCATTCTAGATATGAAGATGTCTAACTCTTGTATTAGTGAACTTTATTAATGTACACGGTTTTTCTAAAATAGGGTTCCAACCTGCTGTGTATAGAACTCATAAAATAAGCCAAAAAGTCCCTATTAACATGTGCCCTAAAACGGACCCTTAGGAAGCTATAAGCCGTTAAAAGGGCTCAAACAAAATGTTTTTTTTCTTCTGTTATTGACAAAACGGTCGGAAATAAATAGTAAAAAATGTGTGGGTCTACATAACTTTTCACGTTAAATAACATGCTACTCCGTTTTTCAACATGCAAATCATAAGTGTTCTATTTAGGTTTGCCAAGGGGTTTTTCGGCCCGTATTTATTTAAAAAATTTTAACAATTTTACGTTAACAATATTATCTTTGTCGCAATTGATATTCCCAGTGGTTTTCGAGTGAACTGAGTTTGAAAATTACTCTGCTCTTTAAGTTATTAGGCCAAAAATTACAAAAAAATGTTTCCCACGACAAATAAGACAGTTTAAGTTATTAATAAACTTGCAAATGAGCTTCGCAGTTTTTTAATTAATAAAAGTGGTAATTAAAAAAAAACAGTTTTGTTTGAGCCCTTTTAAGGGCATATAACATCCTAAGGGTGCGTTTTAGCACACATGTTAATAGGGACTTTTTGGTTTATTTTAATGAGTTATATACACAGCAGAAGTTTGGTGGAACGCAATTTATAAACACCCTGTATTAATTGACAGGGACTATTTTAAGATTTGTAATATTTATCATCAGGGGCGTACCCAGCTCTCCTAGAGGGGGGCAAATGGGCAAAAAAAATGTCCTAGAGACAGGGACAAATCGGAAATTTTTTGTTCTGGGGAGGGGGAAAATCAGCAATTTTATGGGAAGCTGCTCACGGTAGGTTTTTCCGGTCCAAGGGGGGCAGCTGTTCTCCATGCCTCTCTCGGTACGCCCATGTTTATCGTGATATTGTAAGTTTCTAGTGCTTCGTTATACATTATCTTTGTTTTCTTGATATTTAGTTCTTATTTCTTTCATTTCTTAGTGCGCTTTTTCTGAATTTGTGCCTATTGGGACTATATCTTCAGCAATTCTCATATAACTGACATATTGTCCCTCTATATTACGTCATTTATAGTTCTGTTCCAAGTTCTGAAGGACACTCTTCAGTGGTATTGGCTCCCATTTTTTGGTTCCT
Organism: Octodonta nipae; assembly: GCA_034190945.1. Taxonomy (NCBI): domain Eukaryota; kingdom Metazoa; phylum Arthropoda; class Insecta; order Coleoptera; family Chrysomelidae; genus Octodonta; species Octodonta nipae. Next base: position 53,985,313 of record CM067216.1, read on the forward strand.
ATTCTAGTGAGATATTTTGGGCTAGCTTCATAGGCTCACATTGTATATGTGTCTTGTCTACACCTTGTTAACATACAGCGTTCGTTACTACGTCTGGTAACACAATTTGGAAGTCTATGATGGATAAGGAAAGTAATATTTAAGATTCTTTGGTCCGACATATAATATCCCTTAGAATATACATATACATGATCAGTTGTGCTGACCCCACTGCAAAGCCCTCTTTGCTCTCATGAATGGACGTATTTTATTGTCCATTTGTATAATCTTAGTGAATGGAGACTTATCAGTATGTAATTCTAGATGATTTGTTTCCTTCCTTTCCTGTGGATTGATAATGTTTTATACCGTTCTCCTGTGTCATACCTGTTAAACAATGCCTATGTGATTCGCCCAGACTCACTATTCTCAATCACTATACTCGCATTTTAACACAACAGTCATTAGAGCTCCCTGCCTTGATCTCTGACTCCGCTTTGCTCATGCTTAGTTTTACTATTTTTCATTTATTTATCTGAATTTTAAGAGGTCAGGTGGCTTTATACAGATCCATGAAAATTCTCGTGAGATGCTCGATTATTTCGGTTTTTTTTTCTGTTATTCCCATCCCTTTTTTTGTTATGCGATTTCCAGTATTTTCCCAATTATTAGTATTTTTCCCTGTTTATAAAACATCGATATTCAATTCCAGATTCCGCCAGTTTGTTCTTGTAATTCTTAATATTGCCTGCAGTCTTTTTCCCTTATTTACAGCTCGATTTATATGAAATATAAGACTTCTACTTGGTTTTTAATTTCATTCTTTTGTGAAGCAACGTCGTTATTTCCAACCTTAATTTCTTGTGTTTTTGCCCAGCGCAGTATTTTATTTTTAGATCTTTACGTATTATCTTGTCATTGTAACTTTCTTTCTTCTAGTTCCTATTATTGTTCCTCTTTTAGATAAGATGTACAGGACTTTAATTTCAAAACTAGCCACCTATAATAACTTTCTTTAAAAGAAAAAGACAAAAAAAACTGTTATTTATATACACGAGGCCACACATTTTACGCGGATCGTTGACCCTGCAGTTTCAGCTCCTAAGCAGGTGTGAATATCACTTCTACAACTTTAAATACAAAGAGGTATCACTTGATACTTCTTAAAGGTCTCTTTTTTGCCAGTATTTTGACACATCATTTTTTAAAATCCTTATATTTTTTACAAAGTAATGACCTACAAACTGTAGAAAAATAAATTTTTGTAAATAATTGCCCATTACACCAAAACTGATTTAGCCGCCAAAATTAAATAAAGGGATCCGGAGTCCGGAATATACAAGATTCAAGATGACGGCGAAATTTTCATCTCTTGGGTTATTGTCATCGTCCATATTGGATCCTCATAAGTTTTAGCAAAACAGCTGATTTTTCAAATTTTTATTCGCCATCTTGGATACGCCATTTTGAATTTTGCTGACCTCGGATTCGTGATCAGAAACCCTAAAAACCACCCTATCACGTGATACCTCTTTGTATTTAAACTTGTAGAAGTGATATTCACCCTCGGTTAGGGGTTGAAACTGCAGAGAAATTATAAGTTTTTTTTGGCCTTTTGTTTTAAAGATATTTTAAAAGTTATTTTTGGTGGCTAGTTTTAAAATGAAAGCCGTATAAATAATACCTATATTACAGATTGTTGAGTTAATAGTACTTTATTCTCATTACAATAATTTCCCTTATGAATTTGAGACATATTTAGAAGTGATATCAAAAGATCGGTAGTGTTTTTGTTTACTTATTTCAAATTATGTATTGAGGTTACGTCAATATAATCTTGATAAACAAATTTGTTGGCAATGTTGCACGAAAAAATTGCGTTTTGCGGTGTCTGGAACGTTTGTCATTTCAGGATATGCCAAATACATAATTACCTAATTATCATTAATATAGTTCTGACCTGTCATGTCATAGTTAGGCAACAGTATTTCTGCATATTCCGTAGTGGCAACATTTCAGAAAAATATTTTTCTCCGACAAAGGTTTCCGACGTTTTTCACGGTTTTTCTGCACGCCCGTCCGTCACGTTGACAACACCGGCATCCGAGCAACGCCAAAACAAAAGAGGCTGAGATAAGAGAGTCGAGAGCGCGGAACACAATCAGAAACAAACGTTTGGCGATGAGATGTCTAGAATCCGGCGCCGCCCGTTTACAATAATTCCCATTGTGGCTGCTAGACCGTGTTCAGATAGCGCAAAACTTTATGCCGGTGCCAACCAACTAGACCATGTTTCTTTTCCAAACCGGTAGCACCAAACACTAAACACGAAACGCGTTGCATGAAGTGTGTGTGTGGGTTTCGTCATGTGGAAGAGTTCAGTTTTGGGGGTTGTGTTTATTTTGTGGACGGATTCACGCGTTATCTGGGGCAGCTTGAAGTACGAAAGGAAATCCTTTATATATTTTTTTGGCAGATCAAAAAAGCATGCTTGGACGACTACAGATGCGTACTGGCTTGATAATATCATTATGCCGGGATTTTCATTGATAAAAATTTATTCAATGGTTTAGGACACCGAATATTCAACTTGACACGGTTTTAAATAGGCATTGATCAAACCAATGATGTTCGCTTATATACCTGTTATGAGATAATTTTAAGTTTGGTAATTTGGTAATTTCGTCCACAATTTGTTTGAAGTTAAAATTTCTCATGCAATCAATTTTGCAAATATAACTAATTAAAAAATCCCACTTCTCCTGATCAGGCGACCTTGTATGCTCTATAAAGGAGAATTTTTGATAACATGGTATACCAACTTATAAAATTAATTTCTGGTAGTGTTGCTCATACCCCCATATAGGTTAATCTATTCTGACGATTCAGCAAAACATTTTTTATCTAATATCATCAAAAATTAAAAATAAAATATCCGGTCTCTCATAGTTTGAATAATTTTTAAATGACATTTAGTTTTCCAACGTTTGTAATCCCAGCATCCTGTATTTATTACATTAGAAAATCTATAAGAATCTGCGTTCCTGCTTAAAGTAGCAATCTCCATTTAACTCAACAAAGAATTCAAATTAAAGCCTGTGTTAATCAAAAGCAATAATAAAAAGCATAATATAATCAATTTCCTTAGTATTTTACAGTTTTTAGACCAATCACAAAATCATCAATAAAAATGGTCTAGCATAGGTTTTAAATTTAAAATCAACTGTTTTATTTTCCAGTTCAAAAAAGTGAATTTACGAGTAACTCACAACAAAGCAATTATTTTTTCCTGTTGAAACCATAATCTCCACAGTTTTTCCCTTCTTAATAGACCTTTAATACTGTTGATGTTATATACAGCTGAAGCAGCCTTCCGGCTTTCAGCCTGTGTTTTCCTTTTTTCTTTTCTCCCCACTGATTCATTAACTTCGTGTCTTTCTTTTTTTGGCCAGCCAGGTTTCCTTCTATCTTAATACGTTCAGAAATGTTCACTTAGGAATCTTCTTTGGCTATAACTTCGTAGCTTCTAGCTTAAACTTGACCTTCATGTAGAGGTGCAGTCCGGCATCTGTTCCATTTAAAATTTCGACTCTACCTTGAAACGACCTTGGCCGTTAAGGTCCAATTCAACGTCGTAAGATAATAGTTAGGGAAAATTTTAATAACATTTTTCATTATGAAGCTCATTTTTCTAGTCATGAACCTCTATCCCTCTATCGATCTTGAAGAACACAACCAGCTGCCGTTCCATGACGTCCTCGTCAGAAAAAAAACCGGATAATGGACACCTGGATCACACCGTACACAGAAACCCGATACACACGAACAGATACCTAAATTACAAATCTGATCACCACCCTTCTCAAATACAGGGAGTTGCCAACATGTTCGTTTCCAGACCTATACAACTGACAAATGATAATAACAAAACACACGAACTAAAACAGATAGTTGCCGCTCTACGACAAACCGGATACACAAACCACACAATCAAAACGGCAATAGAACAACAACATATAGAGCCAAACTAAAAGACGTAAACCAAAAGAAGTACATCAAAGGAGCAACGGACAGAATTGACCGAATTCTTTCTTCGAAAGCGTGACATAGCGACGGCATACAAACTGCACCAGACTAAAGACACAAGTATAAGAAATCATAAACCAAAAATTCATCTACAAAACCAAGTATAAGTGGGACAAACTAACAGGAGAATTTGATGTCGTTTAGATGAACACAAATTGGCTGTCAAAACAAACAAACGGCATCGGCCCTGATCCAACATCAACAATAATCGAGCCACAAAATCAATTTCAATAGTTTTAAACCAGATCGCACATACAACCAATTACAAAACAATATTAATCCGATGAGGTATTAAAATTGAGAAAAGTGGACAGCTAAACAAAATAGACGACGCCCTGAACCTCCCCAGTACATGGAAGACAGTTATTTAGCAACGAAGTAAAAGGGGCGGAGTTAACACCGACCAATCAGACAAGCTACGACCTTCGACAGGGGCATATAAATATACTAACCAAATAAATTACCTCAGTTTACCGTAACAACGCATTGAGGATGCCCAGTGAGAACTTGACCAAACTTCTGTTACTTTCAAGCTCGATTCATACTAATGAACGGATGTATTCCCGGATAAATATTTCTTCATATATACACATATGTATATACACTGTGTAAACGATATGAGTATTTTGAGGAATACCACTTCAGGTGTAAATAAACCTAAGACATTTATAATATTTTATAAATAGTTCTGTAAGAAAAAAGAAAATCTTACAAATTTCGCATCCATTTTTACAGACCAACAAGTTTTTAAATTATTAAAGATAAATTAAAAACATATATTGCAACATCGCGACAAATCAAGTTCCTTCCCAGGGAATACAACATCTGTATTCGTCGTAGTTATATTCTGTTTGTTTCGTTTACATTTCATGGACTAGTTTTTGTGAAATTTTTATTTGTTCTGAAAAATGCTAGATTTTTACAAGAAATGGACTAAATTGTGCAGTTTGGTGCAGTTTTTTTGTTGAAATATCTTTTAGTATTTATTTACTATTTGACGACGCAATGTTCCCGCATTGACAATAATTTACTTAAAATGGATTTTGCATTTTGTTCGTTATTAAGGCTTATAGACCATATTGATATAAGAGTTATATTTCGTGAAAGTATCCACCTTAAATAGATGCACCAAACTATTTTTATATATATTTGGGGACAATATATGATGATATAGGCGAAGAAACATTTTAAACAACATTTAAATATGCTGCAGTATATTTAATGATAAAGAGCGCCTATAACACCCGTTCCTTATTTCATTCTGCTATATGGTGGTTACCAACATAAAACAAAGTGTTAGACGTAAACGCATCTTTGTGGTCGACAATGCATCGAACGACGAACCAAAAATCAACCAGACTAGAACCATCAATTAGTATTTGCGTTTTCGCTTAACAATCTCTGACAGATATTTCGTTCGTAGTTATCTACTCCGGTTAATTCATGAATCGAATTATGATTAACGACTTACCGTACGCCAAAATCGATCGATCACCGGCCTCAAACAACGGAATAAATTTCTCTTTCACTTCGGTTCAGACCACAGAACAAGCCATTTATCTTTATTCATATCAATAGCTGACAAACTCTTCGTTCCTTAGCGCAAAACTTTTCGTAGCAAACACGAACATGTCTGTCTGTCTGTCTTTGCTCGTCGGCTGATTTTTCTTGTTTGGAAAACTTTTATAATTTCTATCGAAAATAACAGGCAATTCTAGTTCAAGCTGAAAGGGAAATTAAAGAGGTTTTCTTGTGTGTTTCGGTTTTTTGTAAATTGTTAATTTAGTGGAGCACGCTAGCAGTTTTATATTTCATGGTTAAATTGGAAGTATCGATCGAAGACCGTACGAATTGCATGTGAATAATGATTTTGGTCTGCTCGTGTTAGCCAAAAATATGGAGATGGAAATTGACGCAGACCATGCCGATTATTATAGGTTTACCGTTTTTTAAAGATTTAGTTTACTTTGTGATAGCTTTGGCCATAATTGTGATTGTATCTAATTAAATTTTGTAAGACATTTTTTGAGTAGAGCCATATTACACTTAATTTTACATAAGAAACGTGGTTGACCATAATGTAGATAACATCTGTCATCTGTCAGGAGCATTCTTTCAAAACTTTCTACTAAATTTTTAATTTTTTAGAAACCTAAAATCGCAGGACACAATGTCAAAGAAAGTGATATCGGAAAGAATACAGTATCGATAAAATTTTAATACGATAATTTGCGGAGCTATAGGATTGGCTAAGTTTCAGCAGTAGAGGTTTTCTTAAATGGTTCTGTACCAAGAAAATCCAAATTTGTTTATAAATATTGTAGATCTCATAGAACTGAAGTGATACTACACTATTAGAAATTCGTGTACTAACTCTGCTGCTGCTTATAGACCAACTTTCCAAAACTTTCACTTTCCTATGGTAGGAAGGTGGATAGGGATATTCAGTGAAGGTGGGAGAACTGATACATACAAGCTATTCGTAAAATTCGTGACACCTTTTTGTCAATGTTAGGGAACTTGAAATAAAAAATTTACAGAAATAAAAAAAAATTAAAACGATTGCAATGCAATTCATGCATTTATTGTCACCTTTTTAATTTCTTTAATTCCGTTGTGTTAATTTTTTTTGCCATTGAAAATGGAGTCGGATTTAGACCCTAAAACATTTAGAATAATTGAAATATTTACACATTCCAGTAATTGTGGTGTTATTCCCAGGAAGTTCTAAAAATAAAAACTAGTGATCATCTATCATTCAGAAAACAACTTCATCAAGAATTGTTGAAAAAAACTGCAACTATTTTTGAAAGTATTACGATGATATATCTAAAGAACATCTATTATTTTTAGATACATACGATAGCCCAAAAAAATCTGAAATTCAAAAATAGTAGTGAAATTGTTGTCATGTTTAAAAAACTTCTTCAGAATTTATATGTGGTCCTTCTACGGACATACGTTTAAGTGATCCCATTAAAATCTTAGAAAAAGCATTTGGAAAACCTTATGAACCACCTCTATAAAGGGTTGTTCAAAAGGAGGTAACCATTACTAAATTCATTCTTAATTATTGGCATGGTTTTATTTTACAGTAGTAGAAGCAATACAATCATCTTCACTTAATTAAATTAAGGTTTGTTGTTCTGTTATTGAGTCATAAAGTTCAAGGCTTTTCACAAATTTTGAATTTATCAAATTTTCCTTTAATTATAAAATATTTATGTTCAATTATTCATGCACTCAGTGGTCTAGACGTTTCTCCAATATAAAATGCAGGACTTCACAAGAGATTTTGAATTGCGTTTGTTGGTTTTTTATGTATTTTATGTTTTGAATGTGGTTTTGATATTAAATCTATTTATTTCTTACACTTTTAAGTTTTCTAACCAACACTGTATATCAAGGAAATAATTGTTACTGTGATCTGGTTGTTCAGAGTACTTACAGTACCTAGAGAAACATGCTACCTGGTATTGATTTTCAATGATTATATTGATTGGATGCAATTCAAAACTGTGTTTGGGGGCTTTTAGGGTAATTGTTTTCAGTAAATATCTATTAAATAATGATTTAATATCACCTCATTTCACTGTATATTTATGATTTGAGCTCAAATATTTGTAGTTGCGTGTAAATATGAGAATACTATAGAGATTGCTGCTGAAGCACTCCTCTTACGCTTTGTTCCAAATTCATGATATGTCAAAAAAAATGTTAACACTACAAAAATCATTTTTTATAGATATTGTTTTCTCAAAAACTATTATACCGATTTTGATGAGCAGATATTTTTAAAAACTACAACTTTCTAACTTAACTTCTTCCAATGTTTTTTATTTTCAGATTATTTGAAAGATCTTTTTTTTGCTGTTTTTTTAGGGTTCCGTATATACAATATACGGATACCCTTATAACATCACTCCGGATTTCTGCCTGTGTCACATCACAGCCATTTTCTCCTGAACTACTGGACGGAAGAGGTTGAAATTTAGTATCAATGTATAGTTTGGTGACCCGATCAGAAGTACATATCGTAAAAGAAAAAATTTTGATTTTAGGGGTACTTCTGGGGGGAAAAACTAAAAAAATCGACCTAAAATTTTGAAAAAAATATGAAATATAGAACGTTGCCGGAACTTTACAGGAAAAATAAGGAGAAACCATTAATATTAATTTTGGGGGGCAAATTATAGAATTAAATAAAAATTTAAAAATAAAATTTTTTTCAAACGCATCATGTAATATATCAAATGAGAGGGCTCATTCTGAGGAACACAAATATATTTTTTTCATATTTAAAAAAAATAATTAAAAAAGATATTAACGAAAATATACCAAAATTTACCCATTCCCCCCCCCTTATCTCCGAAACTATAAAACGTAAATTTTTGAAAAAAAAATAGATTTATAGGCTCTGACCTGAAGTTTACTGGAAAAATAAGGAGAAACCTCTACATTTAATTTTGGGGGGCAAATTACAGAATTAAATGGAAAATATAAAATTAAAATGGTTTCTAACCCATCATGTTATATATCAAATGAAAGGGCTCATTACGACGAAAACATATATATATTTTTCACATTTTAAAAATAAATTAATTAAAAGATATTAACAAGAATATAAAAAAAATACCCATTCCCCATTTTGAAAAAAAATGGAGGTATAGCTAGCCCCTCACCTGAACTTTACTGGAAAAATAAGGAGAAACCCCTAATATTTTTTTTGGGTGGCAAATTATAGAATTAAATGGAAAATATAAAATTAAAATTGTTTCTAACCCAGCAGGTTATATATCAAATAAAAGGGCTCATGATGAAGAAAACAAATATGTTTTTTGCATATTTATAAAATAAATTAAATAAAAGATATTAACATAAATATAAAAAATTTTACCCATTCTCCCCCCTTATCACCGAAACCAAAAGCTGAAAAATTTTGAAAAACTGGAAGTATAGCCCCTCACCTAAACTTTACTGGAAAAATAAGAAGAAACCCCTAATATTCATTTTTGGGGGCAAATTATGAAATTAAATGGAAAATAAAAAATTATAATTGTTTCTAACGGGTCGTGTAATATCAAATCCCAGGGCTCATTATGACGAATACAAATATTTTTTAAAATTTTTTTAAAATGAATGTTTTAAAATATATTGAAAAAATATTTTAAAAAAATTACCCATCCTCCCCGTTATTCCCCAAACTCTAAGACGTCATTTTTTTTCTTTATAGGAAAAATATGAAAAAAATCCCAAATTCTATTATTTGGCCCCCAAATAATAGAATTAAACGGAAAATAAATTATTAGGAAACCCCCATAGTAATTTTAGGGACAAATTATACCATTAAATGGAAAATAAAGATTCAATTTTCAAACGCATCATGTAATATATCAGATAAAAGGCTCATTATGTGAATTACAAATATATCATATTTTTAAATCATTTGTATAAAAGATATTAACAAAAATATTAAACATCGACTTAATTCCCACTTTAGACACTACACTATTTAAATTTAAATATTTTATTTATGTTTTTAAATAATTTGAATAACAGATTTAATAATTTATAATTTAAACTTTGACCTATTTTGCCGTTTTTCTTCCAATCTATAGAGCCTCAAAACTCAGACAGTAGATTATAAAAGGTATTTCTGAAAGTTTATTAGTAAAATAAAACTCTAATGTTACTTTTTGGGGGCCAAATTAGAAAATTAAATACATATGTATTGTGATAAAAATCAAGCGAATCTTAAAGCAGATAAAATAAAAAGTCTATGTGTGGAAAATCAAAGTGTATATTTTTTATAAATTTAAAACGCTTCCTTTAAAAGATATAAGGGTAAATATAAGAAAATGCACTCATTCCCTGCTTGTCTGAAACTGGAATATTCGAATCTTGAAGGTGGTACGGAACCCTAAGTATGCGAGTCCAACTCGCACTTGACCAAATTATTTTGTAACCATATAACAAATTAACTGGACTAACAGAACGTTTCTGTTTGCAAGATATCCGAATTTATTAATTAAACTTTACTTTTTACACGATATATATTTTTAAAATCTACATCTTTGTCATTTAAATTTAACTTTACCGATGCAGATTTTTTCAATTCCGAGATTTTTTCGAAATATTTTTGTGTGTGCTGATTGCAACTTTTAATCATTTTATAAATTTACTGGACTAAGAGGACGTGACTGTTTGCTTAATATCCGATTATCCAGTCTTAATAATTAAATTTATTACGTATTTGTTCCAATCTAGAAATCAGTACTAACTAAGTTTTTCTAAGGGTTAAAATGATATTTAATTTAAATTAAATCTAACTAGTAACAGTTTTCTGTCTCATAGGAACTGTGAATTATTGCTATTCTACGTCGCTGGTTTCATATCAACTCTATAAATTTGCTTATCCTGACATAAAAATACTTGAAAATAGCTTCAATTCATTCGGATCCATAACGCTAATAGCATAGCGACTCTCCTATAATACGCCACAAAAGTACGGGTATGATGCAGTTAATGAATATTAATTCTCGTATCAGATATAATGACCAACCTCACAATTTTACTTACGATGTAATATCGCACAGCATGTTCAGCAATTTTCATTACTTTGTTTCATCTTTATAATTCTGATACAAAACAAACATTTCTGTTTTTTATGGGAGTCGCTTTACCGAAGTTTTATAAAAATATGAGCTTGTTATTTTATTTTTAGTTGTTCTCGTAACTTGTCAGCTCAGTCTACAGGGATAGAGCCTTTTATCTTTGTAGAATAAAGAGTTATACGTACATTTTTATATTTCACATTGTTTCCATCCTTTCTACCGCATACAATGAGAAACAACTATATAACATATCAAAATAATCTTTACCTTATCGTACTATTTATAATCACGGTGTAAAAAATGTTGTATGTTTGGATATTCGTTACTTAGTCAGGAAAAAACGGTTGAAGAGATTTAGATGAAGTTTGGCACATAGGTGGTTTATAATCCGGATTAACACTTGGAATTGTATCCCAGTAAATGGCAGGGTTTAACGGTAGTTATACAATTTTATCCTATACTAATTCCTACTTCCTACTAATATTATAAATATGACAGATTTACTTTCTGCATTAGATTTGTTTGCTCTGTTATTTGGTATTGTTTTTTGGTTTCCTTTTATTGAAGCGAAAGCACTTTATTGAAATACCCATACAGCTTAATTTTCTGTAACAGAGCATATACAAGATACTTGCGAATGCTATAAATTTTATATTGGAGAAACATTGAATGTCCCATTTATAAAAAAAAATAGATCAGTATGATAGTGAAAAGCAATAATTAGACTTTATTGAAATACCCATACAGCTTAATTTTCTGTAACAGGGTATGTATTATGTGTCTCTTCATTTATGGAAAATCAATATATTGTAGCAAATAAATAAATGTAACCTCCAATTTATATACAATACCCTACACAGACACAAAACTTTCTTTTCCTTCTAATAAATGCCATTACATTTTTGTGCTGACCAAGTTCATATTATAAAGTAAACATTTTCATTAACACTTATGAATAATATTTGCGTTCCTTTGCAGTTATATTTAAACTAAGAACTAAATTACATATTAAGTTTAGTACGTGAATCGTAACAGAATAGTGCCAATTATTTAAATTCTCTTAACATTTATATCTATTACTAAGAATGACACAAATAAAGAGAAACAGAAAGATAAACAGAGACGGGAATTATATTTCGTAATGTGAATTCACCGCTCTTTTTTCACTTTACTTATAGCCCTTCGATTCTTTAATTTAATAGGAATTTACTACTTACTCTGCGATTGTAAACTGATAATTTTCGTTGCTTCTATTTACGAAATTTTGTTTAGCAATTCGGATTTTGTTTTTTTAATTTGTGTTCGTTAGTAAATTTTGATTCACTTTCTATTAATAGGAAAACGGTGGAACCTTTGATGTGTCATAGACTTATAAACACAAATGTTTCAACAGCGAAGTTGTCATCATCAAGGAGTAAACCAAAACTGGAACTCATTTGGTTTACTCCTTAGTGATGACAACTTCGCTGTTGAAATGTGCGTTGAGTGAAAAAAGAAAGCTTTGGTGTTAGGGTACAAAACTGTGTGTGCCATTTCCTTATTTTAATAGATTGTAGCAATAACCAAAATCTAATTATAAAAAAACTTTATTTTAGTGATCCCATTAACGTCATAAGGGAAAACATAGCAAAAATCTTAGGTGTTATTTAGTCGTTATATGATAGAGCAAAGACCAACGCCTCTTATGATAACAAAATTCAACAAAGAAAAAACAATAATAAAGAATGTTCTTACTGGAAACAATTGCTCTTCAAGACAGACTTCAAAACACTACTACTCAGAACAACCACATTGTAGTTACAAATATACCATATATACAGGGTCTCTCAGAAAGATTGAAAAGGGTGGGCAACAGATTTAATGTCAAAACAGCATTCAAAACAAAAAATACACTGAAATCTCTAATATCAAAACAAAACCAACCAACAAAACTCAGACCTCAAAAAATTGCATATACAAGATACTTGCGAATGCAATAAATTTTATATTGGAGAAACATTGAAACCATTAAACTTACGAATTAATGAACACAAGAATTACATAACGAAACGACAATATGAAAAATCGCAAATTTGTGAACATGCTTGCAACCTACGTCATAATTTGACAATTCCACTATACTTCCCAAAGAACAACATAACACAAAACGAAAAATAAAAGAGTCGGTGTTAATTCTGTAGAATTCAATCGTATCTGGTTACCGACAATTAAGGAAGAAATTAGTAATGGCCATCTCCTTTTGAACAACCTACTATCGGGATGGTTCATAAAGTTTTTCCTAGTTTTTCCCTTATGACGTTGATAAGATCACTGCAATAAAATAATTCTGGCGAAGCGCTATCTTATATCAAAGTCGTACCGAGGAACGCCACTTATAAATTCTAAAGAGAACTCTTTCAGCCTTCGAGCTCTTCCAACTTTAAAGCTGTTTAAGTGTAATACATGATCTTTAGAATTTTTTGTGCTACCGATATATCTAGAAATAATAAACAATTTTTTTTTATGTCAACTTAAATGTCATATATCAAACTTTCATTTTGCATTTTATATTTTCAATACATGTTTAAAGCCATTGAAAACGAGGTCAGAATAGACCAGGAAACGTTTGGTTTTTTCTTGAATATACATATTTTTACTTTTTTGTTTTTTTGGGCAATAACACCACAATCGAAATAAAACGAAGGAAAACCGAACGTTTCAAAGTCTATTCTGACTTCGTTGTCAATGGATTTATATTTATTGATGTAAAATGCAATTTACATTGTCATGGTCAAAGTCATATTCGGACATGAAATTTTCCACTCTTTTCGAATGCTTAATAAAAAATGTGGTTTCGGATTTTAAAAAAAATTGTGTACGACGTCATACAGACCACATTAATGACGTCATGACAAATGTCGTTCTTTTTACTTAATGACGAAGTTCACTCCTATTTTTGACAAGTTTACCCCTGTCCGCCAGCTTGATGGTAATGCTCTAGACAGACATCTCTCGGGAATTTGCTTAAATTTATCACAATCTTGTATGCAGCCAATTTTGGAACGTTTACTCGATGATGTGCATGAGCAAAAAATTACCATTTTCACATCCTGTAACTATCCTCGGTTGTCACTTCTACTGGCGCCTGCCTAGAAACGTGATGTAGTTCAGGAATTAAACTTAATACGATACATTCTGTCCATTTTCAGGATGATGAGCAAAATCCCTCTCTATCTCTCCTACTATAATTTTATATAAAGTGATCAAACTGTTCCGACAGTTTTAATATATAGCTTTTTTCATTTTTGGAAATATACATATAATGGAAAATATTTAGATGATTATTCAGCGCTAATAACAATTGTTGCCTTTCCCAATGTAATAAAATTACCAAAAATAATTAATTATGAAAGCAAACGATTCACGTATGCGTACGTACGGTTATTAAAAACTTCAATGTAAATAAATCAATATGCAGACTTGGCCATAATTAATTTGTTTGTGTGTATACGTGCCTGTGTTTGTTCAAGTTTTAATATAAACGATAGGTTTGTTAATGTGAATATTATGTATTCAAAATGATGAATAATAAATGACGCACGGTTGCTTTTGTGGGATATATTTTTCCTGCTATTGTCTCGTTGAGTAATTTTTTTAGTGATTTTAAAATTTTATTGGGGTATAATGATTTTCTTTTATGGAAAATATTAAATTGTTTGTGGGTTGGAGAATTATAAATTATTCTTGAATATGGGTGAGTTAAATTGATTAACTGGTTTTTTCATCGTTTTTGTACTTTTATTAATTTGAAAGTCATCAAAGAACATGAAAAAAGAACGTATTATTTATTCACTAGAAATCAGAATTGAAATGATGAAGCTAAAATTATATTTGTGGAAGTATTTTTTATTCTTATCATTAAATTGTCATTTTCATACTATATTATGGTCTCTTTTTCACGATTTTTCAAAGAAGAAAACCCACAAAAAAATGCAATAACCAGTGTCACTAAATTATAAATACGAAAATTGTTCATAATTTGCTATTACTCATTAACAATTTACTTTAAAACAGAGTTTGAAAGACCCTGCACATATATTATATGGCAACTATTTTTTCCATTAATTTGGCGGAATATTTATTTTCCAAAAGCTGATCGAAAGTTATTTGTTACAAATAGGTGGCTTCATTAAACATGAAGGTTTTCTTCTCATATAACGGTATTTTTATGACTTATAGTTACATTCATCATACTTGACTTTCCTTATCAGGTGTAATACGAAATTCTGTAACATCCGCTCTCTTTTCCACCTTTCATCATTCCATCCATATCCTCTAAACTTCTGTATGTCCCACCGCCTTCCCTTACCACAACTCCAAACCGTTTTGTCATAGCATTTATGACCGTCAAAAGTCAAAAGGAAGTCGTTGAAAATTTTTTCAGCAGTTTAAAATGTCAATTTGACCTTTGAAAGAGTTTCAAGGTGATGCTCAAGATTATGGATCAAGGTTTTCATCAGATAGCTAAAGGAAAATCCATCATCAGAGCAGTTTCAACCTTTTCTCGGGTTATAGTGCCTAAGGATAGACATTTAGAACACTCGGCTTATCATAACTTTTAATCAACATCTTTCTAGACTTTTGTTTATTAGTACTGACTTTAAGAAAATTAAATTTGAAGTCAAAGCATCAGTTATCTGAAACAATTGTGGGCTAAAGTTGTTCAAAAATTTGCGAAAATGTATGTGATAATCACATGTTTCGTCTCACATGCCATACAAATAAATTTTATCACGGTCTATTTTTCCGATAATACTCGCACTAGTTTTATAGATTGAGGCAATTTGTGACTATACATTGTGTTGCTTAAAACACTGCCTTAGGTTGGCCAATATGTTGGTTGATCAGTATTAAGGCTGTTCCCTTAGGTAGAATATAAATTGCTTTCTTACTTCAATTTAATTTACCAAAAGAACTTTGAGTTTCGGTAAATCACTGTTCACGTAAAGCTTCTTTAATGACATCGACTTTTTGGAAGAATATAATAAAGAGGAAGGGTCACTAGCGGATCAAAATCATCTGAGTGGTATGCTTTTTTAGTGTTTATTGTGCTAAAATCAACCTTTAATGACGTCAAGCCCCCCCAAACGAGATCAAGCCCCCCCAATGAAAATCCTGGATTCGCCACTGGGAAGGGTAAATATTTACTGAAATAGATGAATGTTGCTTTAAGTGAACTTTAACTCTTGTTTTAATTAATACAATTGTCTAAAATTCATACTGCAAACACTACCATATTTTCTCCTTACAAAAACAATATTTTGGTTTCTAATCTTTGTTTGTCAAAAAACATATATTTAGAACCTTATATTTTTTTGCTATTGTGTTGTCTAAAAATCAATTTCGAACTGTGGCTTGGTCAGTTCTACTTATTCTACTATTCTATTCTATTCCATTTAAACCCCGGTGGTGTAATATTTTGTTCATTCTTAATAGTGGTATTTCCCTCCTACCTGCTTCAATATATGGGATATTTCAATAATCCCCTTAATAGCTCTGTAATTGCATCAACATATTTCTTTGTAATAGTTTTAGGCATTTAGCATTTAGTTCTACTTTGTATTTTGAAGAAGCCAGTAACCTAGTCAAACAATTGTCAATAAAATTAAAATGAATTTTCACCAAGTAGACAGAAAAAAACTGCTTATCCTACTAATGATCATGATATCCTATGGGGCCTATAAAACTTGACGTGACACTTTGGACTGAAATCACGAAATACTGATATGAAGATTGAAATCCCTATATACATACATTTTGAAATAATTTTAATTTATCTGCCTTTTTTAAATAACATATGACTTTCAAAGTTATACCACTTTAAATGTCGACTAAATTTGATTGTATGAAGCTTATTTTAATTATATTACAGAATATAGTTAAATATTTTACTCACAGTATGCATTTACATAGAAGGATATTACACATATTTGTATGTGTTGAACATCTGAATAATACAAGTTATTAACTTTTTTAAGCATCTAATTTGGTAATGCGATATTGTGGATATTGGAGAAACATATTTTTTTTATTTTCTATTCCATACGCCTCTTAGTTATGGTCTAACTTTGAAGTTAACACCAAACGTTATTTATAGAACTCTTTATTTGCTTGTTTGTTATTACTAGCTACTAACGACCTATGAACAAATTGCTTAACTACTGAAATGTTTGAAATTCTTTTACACAGACCAACTTAATATTCCTTGCTAAAGGAAAAAAACTTTTATTAAAAACTTCCAAATTACTTTTTCAGGTTCGTTGTTGTCTCGTAAACACCTTCTAACTTCTAACATGTACTTTTCAGTTAAGAAAAACCTTCTACTTAATAAAACCGAAAACTTTGGAGAAAGGCAATTATTTAACATGCATAAGGAAGTGTAGCCGGTTGTTTGTTAAATTTGAACGTCGGTACACACAGGTGAATATTGCCCTGGAGCTGGGCCTTGAATTATTTGCAGCCGTATTAAAACTAGTCGTATAACTTTACTTGGGAGACAGTTAACTTGGAAAATTTACTTTATTATGTCTGGTTTATTAAATCTAAGTTCATTCGACGTCGAGATAACTGACGGAAGTTTTGAGCGAATTTATAAATTCTGAACTTGTGGGCGGAAAACCGTACAAAATGTAAACGTGCAAAGTTTAATTCATCAACATGCACAAGTATATTTACACTCCTCGAATATTTGCTCAATTAGCGAAACTCAAGATGGAAAAGAAGCCTGTAATTCAATGGCTTATTTCACAACGAGCATTCGGTGTATATATAAAACAATCTATAGAAAAGTACGTTTTTTTTCGTTTTACTTTTCGCAAGCAACAACTGAACTAAGCGAATAACTCCTTCACAGGAAAATCCGTTCTGCCTTCGACGAAAATCTAGTTACTACTTGTGTTTTCTTTGTTCAAACGTGTCTTCTTAACTTTAATTAATGCTTCCATAGCTCTATCGTACACTACCTGAACTTTTAAAGTTTTAGTGATCATTTTGGAACGCTTAACAATATTACTGATATTGCTGTTCATCATTACTATAAATTTATTGTAGGATAAAATATAACATTACCATACAAGAATTTAGACTAGATAATATTTATGATGCTTACTTGTTGCATAGACTGAGATGTCCTCTCCTGTAGAAGGTGGGTAACAGTGTGTTTAAGGCCTCCGAAGTCACAGTGGGTTTTGGATCGTGCAAAACTTGCCCTTATACGATTCAGGCGACTCCATATATTTTTTGTATGGTTGGATTTATTTAGGTTTTCAGGCTGAGAGTGTGGAAATGCATGTCTTCTGTCTTCTCAGGTAAGAAAGGGTAGTGTTATATGCAACATGAATTCATTGGAAAGGTGTAGGTATAAGACGTCTAGTTTATTGTTCTGACAGCTTCTGTTCCATACTGTAGAACGGTAACCCTGCAACCGGGTTACCAGAGATTAAATATCTTAGACCCCCTGTCTATGAGAGTTTTCATAACATATTAGTCCTGTGTATTTTTGTCTAGTTGTTTCTAGATGTTTTTTGGAAGAGTACGGTCCACGATTACTTCGAGGTATTTTTATTGGGATTGAGGCTATGTTTAATTTCGCCCCTACAAAATGTGGCGCTGAGCTCTGGATTGGGTATTTAGATATTTAGATTGCAGCCATAAACTACTGTTTTCTTCAGGTATAGACACAGCTTACATTTTTCATAGATTTAAGTCATCAGTTCATGTAGCGTCCTCTTGTCTGGAATTTGTTTTCTAGGTGGTGTCGTGGGCTTAACTCAATAATAGTTGAAGGACGGTAGGCCTGAAACTGTACCCTGCTCTGTTTACGAATAATTATTATTGTTTGTGCATTGGAAATTTGGCAACTAGGACAATGGTGTCAGTAAATATTACGTGAGAAGACATTTTTGTATAAAATTCACCGTCTAATATACTACCCCGGGATTAAAACAGGATAGACATATTTCTAAATTTAAACCCCCTCGAACTCATCCAAAAACTTTCATCAAAATCGACTTAACCTTTAGTCAAAAAAATCCTACAAACCGATTACAGCGCCTCCTACCGTGTCAAATTGCAAATATGGCCATCTCAAACACACACAAAAAGTTTCATCAAAACAGGTCCAATTGTTAATTTCAAAGAAATTTCTCAAACCAGATTGCAGAGCTATCTACCCGGTTCAAATGTAATTCTAAACCATTTTAGGGATCCACTCAAACTCACACAAAAAGTTTTATGAAGAAACTTTAAGAGTTAAATTAATTCTTACAACCCGAAAAATATTCCTACAACCCAATTGCACTCTTGACCGTTAAGACAGAGCAGAAAGTACTCCTATAACCCCATCTAGCGGGCTTAATTGTAAATCTAAACCGTTTCAGGGATCTACTGAAATTCACACAAAATACTGGTTAGAATTTTCAAAATAAAAATGAATGAAATTGGTACAGTTATCCTCCAGTTAAGGCATGGCCAGCGAAATTTAATAGAGTCGTATTCTATATTCTAAAAAAGGGCTTCACCATCAACATAGGTGACTGTTATCATGGTCCACGATTACTTTTCAATTCATTATTTTTTCTTCGTGTGAAATCACCACTTTTTATTAAAACAGTAACTCTAAACGAAGCCTTACAACGACTTCATGTTGGTAAAAGTCGGATTCGCAAAGTAAAACTTCCCATCGTGATCACTAGACAGATATCGAACAAGCAAAAAGCGATAACAAATAGTTCATAGAATCCTCTTTTTCTTAACAATGAAAAACAAAATGGGGAGGAAACGTTGTTAATCGTAGTGAGTGTCTTCACTTGGGAGTTGTTGACAAATTGAGAACTTCCTTTGGTCCATTAGTTTGCGAGAACGAATCGAAAAAGTTTTCAACGCCACGATGAAGTTGAAAACAAAGGATAATCACCAGGTTGGAACTTAAGAAATATGACAGGAATGACGGATCGCAGCCGAATATATTTTTTATGATGGAAAAAGTTATGATTATTACTAGTTTTTTAAGCCTCAGTGGTTTAATTCTATTCAATTTGGGACTAAGTGCTTTTTTATGTTGTAAGAGTTACTAAAACCGGAGAAGTAGAAACAGTAACAAAAACTTGTTAATTTTCTTCACTTGTTTGTAAACACAATTATGTGAGGACATAAAAAAAATGTCAAAACCTTGGTCAAGTTTTTGTTGTACTCAAAAATACGGAAATATCAGAAAGAAAAACAGGTCTGTCGACGAAATTACTGGAATGTTTTTTTTTGTCACTGAGGTATTTTTGAGTCCCTCCTTTCTACTTATAAACTCGTTCACCTCATATAAGAGCTATAAATAGCATCTTAACCAACCCAAAAAAGGACCTTCAAACTTAGCTCGTGCAATTAAAATGTGAAAATATGTTAATCACAACAATTTTTTAATTATAAAACTTTTCGCCAAGGTCTCACTAGGCATTCTGAATGCGTAGTTACGGTAGTAAGATTTTATTTGGGCTGTATATTTATATAGCTCTGTCGGAGGTCGGAGCCCCTCTGACTAGTAGGTGTTGACTTCGCCCTCTTGGCTGTCGTGTCGGGTGGGTCGCTTGTTGACGGGTTTGTTTGGTGTGTGGTGTAATTGTATTTAACTTTGTTGTTGTTGTTGTTGCTGTCTTCCTTTATTGTCAACTAACTGTCTTCAATGTACTGGAGAGGTACAGAACGTCGTTTCTTTTGTTTAGTTGTCCACTTTTCTCGATTTAAATAGCTTCTCGGATTAGCCTTGTTTTGTAATAGATTGTGCGATCTGGTTACAACTATCGTTATTGATTTGGTGGCCCGATTGTTGTTGATGGAACAGGGCCGATGTCGTATGCTTATTTTTGACAGCTAATTTGTGTTCATCTAAACGGACTGGAATTCTCCTGTTCATTTGTCCGACATATACTGTGTCGCAAGTTGCACTATATACCTCTTGATTTTTTAGCGTAACTTTTGTTTTAAGATTTCTTAGACTTGTTCCTAAAGTCTTGTGCGGTTTGTATGCCGTCGCTATGTCTTGCTCTCAAAGAATTCGGCGAATTCTGTTCTGCTCTAAATCTTTTTGTAAATCCGTTATGTTATTGACAGATAGATGATTTACTCACAAACACAGAACAATACAATGAAATATATGGTTACTGCTTCGGTCGTTACGGCATAAAAGTCATGTGACCTAATTTCAGCATTTAGCCGATTTTTTTTACTAAATTGAAAATGATAAAGAACAAATTGCTTATTGGAAGACTAATGAAAATTTAAGGTGATTTTATACTTGATTATGCTGGTTCTGTAAAATACATGCAACCTCAGGCTCAGTGTCCCGCATCCTATTTTCAGAATTATAATTCATAAATATTTTTTTAATATTTATAAAAAAATTTTTAATGGCGTCAGAAATTTTATATTAATTTC
The DNA here is from genome assembly GCA_034190945.1 of Octodonta nipae. Taxonomy (NCBI): domain Eukaryota; kingdom Metazoa; phylum Arthropoda; class Insecta; order Coleoptera; family Chrysomelidae; genus Octodonta; species Octodonta nipae. Next base: position 54,006,456 of record CM067216.1, read on the forward strand.
TTCATTCATTTTTAATTATGGATTAAACCATTTAACCGTAGTTTTACTAGGATCCTCTCTAATCTACCCTCTCAATCAACTTGTAATCTAAACTACGCAAGGATTTTTCGTAGATATGCATTGCCACACAAACAATTTGTTAACACCTCCACATCGCAGACCGTGCATCCGTCTTGTCATACATTTCTATTAATAATAATGAGCCATTATATGACAAAAAAATCGATTTCATATGCCGCAGCACAAACACACGAAAACCAAGCGCGATGCCACGCCAGTCATAACTTCATATATTATGCATAAAGTCTGGCTTTCGCAGGCGTCTGCTCTCATTTGGTGCTCCCTCGGTCCACACACGTCAAATCTCCAAAAAATTTTATGCCACTTCGAGCAGGAAAAATTCGAGGTGGTTATCAGTTTTTTGGAGGATTTTACGATCAGTATTCCTTCCACGGTGTTAGTCGAGATAGAGCACACACTTTCCTGAGCTCATGAATATTTTAATGTATTAGGGTTTTTACAATTTATTGTGTTTGATTCGGGTTTGTGTTGTACACATTCGAAAAGAATTCACAATAAACTTGAGATTAAAAATTGATGAAAATAAAATTTTACGCATCTTGAATAACATGGAATGATCCCAATGACTAACTACTAATATAAATGGCCTCCGCACTTTCATATACGATCAAACGAAAAATGGGTTGATACATGAGACAAAAATAGAAATATTTGTTTGCAAATATTCCGACTGCAACAGTACATTAAATTAAAGGTCATGTTACTCAAATTCAAAATAATAGAACTACGTTCCTAATCCACAAACCATTAAAAGATCTGCATAATAGCAAAAACAATTAGTGGCTTAATTACTAATATGTGACTTATCAAAACATTTATTAATTCACTTAAAATTTAGCTTCATTTGCTGCTTAAATGACCTTTTGTAAAACTCAGTTAACACTAACCGGTGAGAAGATAATTGGGCAAACGAATATGCCGTTTTCCTACATGTACATGAAATTAAACTTTATTATTGTTTTTTACACTTATACAAAATAATCCCTGATTTCAAACAATGTTCAACTCCAAAACACTCTAAAAAATATAAATTACAAAGTTAACCTCAATTCAATATGTAAATAATTAAACTTGCGATATTGCCTGCTTGATATAAACGGCGTAAAATATCTCGATTTAGGCGTTCAGTCAATACGCACATGCGTAGATTTACGTCTTAGTTGTTACAATGGAAAGAAGTTTGGCATCGATAAGCGACTATTTACTGTTTTCCGGCAAAACCATTTTTAATGTAAACAGACAGGTCCATTTATATTAGTAGATCAACCAATGATCCGATTTAACATAATATTGAAACAATATGAAATTGGCCGCGTAAAATTATATGGATACACTTCAAATGGGATTTTGGTTTTATTACAATATCTTGGTCATAGTAAATATAAAATACATATCAATTTTTAAAAATTTAAGTTGTAAACACCCATACAACGTGATCAATTTATAATTTTCAATTTCTCCATTGATAATGAATATTCATGTAATGAAATAGTGTATATTCAGTTCATGTTTCAACTGTTATACAACAAAAACTCTTTGGGTTGAGGCAGTACCAATAGTTAAGTTTTGTGCATAAACAATTGCCTTTCATTAATATTGCAATTCAATGTATCCATAAATTCCCAACGTTAATCGTCATCTCACTTGCATTTTGAAATATTACACAAGAATTGTTTTAAAAAATTTAAAAACACGCTTTTGCCTACTCACTTTTTGGGTTAATCTACTAAACACCTTGTCTATGATCGGATATAAATAGCACATTGTATCAAACCGTTTTTACTCTGACTAAATTTTTCTACATTGAAATCCATTTTGTGTACTAAAGACATCCTATATACTTTAATCTCTGTAGTTTCGCCTTATATACTTACCCCTTGTAAACTTACAGTTTATTTACTGTATAATTGACTCCCGACCAAGTACTTTGGGTCTGGAGTTTTTCCCACGATCTTACAAATTTTCCGAGCACCAAGTCAAAAAAATCAATATTTTACAAAAATTCCATACCAATAATAAGGCTGTTTCTAACTGACGAATAACCGATACACCATCGGTTTCTTATACACAGTGATTTCATTGCAATGTCAATGAAAGGAAACTCTTATAAAATCATCTCTCTGCCTGTCACCACCTTTTTTCAGAAACTACTAGACTGAAAAGTTTCAAATTTAGTTTGATAACCCGATCAAGAATAAATAGAATAAATGAAAGAATTATCACTGAAACGCTTGAGCCTAAAAGTTTGAAAAAATAGGGAATATTGAACCATACCCAAAGTCATAGAAAAAATAATCTGAAAATTATAAAATTAACTGGAAAATGAAAGTTTATAATTTTTTAAGTGCATCATATCATATATCAAATGAAAGAGCTCGTATTAAGGAATATAAACATATTTTTTACATTTTTTTATTTAATTTGTTTAAAAAATAATTTTGAAAATATACAACAATTGACCAATTTCCTTCCCGTTCGTCATAAAATACTAGTTTAAAATTAAAAAAAAATGGGAATATAAGGTTTCAGTCAAACTTTACCGAAAAAATGAGGCCTAAATTCTTGTATCTAATTTTGGTAGAAAATCATTAAATTCAATAAAAATCAAAATACATCAAATGAAAGAGCTTATTAGTAATACAAATATACTTTTATCATATTTTTATAGTATTTTGTTTCAAAGATATTATGGAAAATATACATAAATTCCCCCCTTGATCTCCTAAGTTACTGAACTTAAAATTTTTAGAAAATTAGGGATATCGGGCTTCACTCAAACTTTACAGGACCATTTCAAGCGAAACTTTAAATTAATTTTGAGTGTAAATTATAAAATTTAATAAAAAATAAAAAAATATTTTCAATTGTATCAGTTAATATATGAAATGGCCTTTTCATGAAAATACATATATATTTAATTTGTTTTTTTAATAATTTGTTTAAAATATTTTAAGTAAAATATTTTTTATTCCCCCTAATACAACCAATATTTAGAAAAAAGATCATCTTTATTGGCAGAATATAGTGATATTCATAAAATTAAATGAGCAGTAAAAATATCATCATGTAGCAGAACACCTAAAAAGAATATTAAAAGTTTATACATATTATTTATAATTTTAAAAGTCATAATTTGACATATATTGATGAAAATGTCAACAAATCGACAGATTCCTTACTATCTTAAATATTTAGCCAACAATTTTGAAAAAGTATGCATGAAAAGCTAAGCGACTTTTGAGGGAAAACTTGAAAATTAAATAAATATATTGAACGAAACTCAGTATGCAAGCCCAACTTGCTCTTGGCCAAATTGTTTTTATTATATTTACATTTCTCGTCATCGTACCCAGATAAGGAATACACCAGTTTATAAGTTTAATAATAAGCCTTTGAACGCAACAGGTTTCTTCAAAATCAGTCCAAAAGTTTTTGCGTGATGCTTCAACAAAGAAAAAATTAACAAATTACTGCAGTTTAATAAGTAGACTCATTTTATAGTTGACACCAGGTTCGTCTTAGTTTAATGCTTTGGGTTATTGCCTTAGCTTTCTAGTGAAGTTGGTGCCTTTCCATCTTTCAGGTATTTAACCTAATCATCCCGATGGTTGTTGGTTTTCTGTTCTTTACTATTTTCTATGCTATTCTAATCTGTTTGTTTTCAGCTTCTTCATGCACCTTCTCATATACCATATTTACTGCTGAATTTCATATTCTCTTCTTGTTTCTTAGTTAAATACTACAAAGTGTTCTCGGCAAGTAACGTTTCATTGCAATTTCAATTGGGGTTGGTTATACCGTATGTTTTACAAGTTTTATATTTTTTCTGTTAATTAAACTTCGTTTTATTTTAAAAGAAATCCTATGAAATTATACATTTTTCACTTTTTATGTTAATTATTGATTGCAGTTTGTTTAGTGTTCATTAAAAAGCATTGCAGCTCTTCCTGTTTACAGAAAAAGGACATAGCCGTTGACATTTGCTTTAGTTATCGTTATTAATCGATGGCGAAGCAACCGATAAAACCGTTTGCTCACCCGACATTTCTCACAAATGTTCGATGTTTGTTTCTTTCACTCTATTCCTTAATTGATAGCGATCATGATTTATGGTTGAAGAATACCTCTTCCGACTGTTGAACCATTCGAAAATGGTCATTATAGGACCGAAGATATGGTAATTGATGGTGGTTCGTGCAAATGCTGTCGTTAAAAACAGGAACAAGCAAATACTCGAGCATTTAATAACGCATATGCAATGGGATTCGTTTCTGCGATACATCATGAATGAACAATTTGGGGCATTGAGAACGTGAGATGATACCGATAATAGCAATTATGTTAAAAGGTTTCTTAAGATTACTGTATGTAATATTTTTTAGGATTTATTTGTTATTCCATTCTTTTGTCCAACAAAAGAGCGTTACTAGAAATTCAGAATATTTCAATTATAATTTCTGTTGTTTTCTGAATGATACTTGTCGCATATTATTCAATGTCTAAGTGCTTCTTGGGCAATAACACCACAGTTTAAAGAAAATTGCTGTATATTCCAAACGTTTCAGGGTCTAGATCAGACCCCGTTGTCAATGGTTAAGAAACTACGGATTAAAAAGGCACAATTCTAAGATGTAAACTAAAATATTTGACAATGTGTATTATTTGATTTTTGACGTAACTAAGAGAATTTTATTTGTAATATACAGGGTAGCACAGAAATTTCTAAAGATCATATAATCATAAAGTTCCTTTCAAATTGGAAGAATTTGAAAGGGAGATCTTCAGAATTTTATGTGGCGCTCCTAGGTGCGACTTTGTTATAATAACACAACTCAAAATACAAAAAATTGCATTTGTAAAATCCCGTGTGAATGTAATAAATTCTATATTGGAGATACCTCTGAATGTTCGAATAAACGAACACAAAAATACATAAAAAAACGACAATTTGAAAAATCCGAAATTTGTGAACATGCTTGGGACCTTGGTCATAAAATACAGTTTCAAAATTCAGTTATATTACACAAAGAAGAACACAACACCAAAAGAAAACTAAAAGAGTCTGCTTTAATTTTGTTAAATGATAACGATTGTATCGCTACTACCTCCGTAGAATTCAGTCGTTCCTGGTTGCCGATGATTAAGGAAGAAATTGCTAATGGTCCTTGTGAACAACCCAATATCGGGATAGTTCATAAGGTTTTTCCTAGGTTTTCCCCTATGATTTTAATGGGATCACTGAATCAACAAAGTTCTTATAACAAAGTCGCACCTAGGAGCGCCACATAAAATTCTGAAGATGTCCCTTTCAAATTCTTCCAATTTGAAAGGAACTTTATGATTATATGATCTTTAGAAATTTTTGTGCTACCCTGTATATTACAAATGTAATTCTCTTAGTTACGTCAACAATCAAATAATACACATTGTCAAATATTTTAATTTACATCTTAGAATTGTGCCTTTTTAATCCGTAGTTTCTTAACCATTGACAACGGGGTCTGATCTAGACCCTGAAACGTTTGGAATATACAGCAATTTTCTTTAAACTGTGGTGTTATTTCCCAAGAAGCACTTAGACATTATAATTTCTGTCTCTAATCTAAATACTTATAGTTCGTAACTCATTATATTTTGATTTTAATTTCTTATTTTTTTAAATTTCAGGTAAGAATCGTGTACATTGAAAATATTTCTTCAGTAAAGGTAAGTACAAATCGAATATTTTAATACAAATGATTAAATCAAAGATTTGAACAAATACATAGGTATAATATATTGAGAAGTCTTTTCTAGTCTTTGGATGCATCTCTCTCCATTTGCAAGTTTTTTCCACTGAATTTTCTCTAAATCTGTCGTCAACCTACTTATCCAAATATTTTGCCGATACAATTCTTCACCTCTGTATATTTTATGCCTATTTTCCAGCCTATAAAAATTTAAAGTTCAGTTTTATCTCTCTCCCGTCTCTGCCTCATGTTTTTATCTTTAATCATCTAATCTGGGGGCCTGTTTCATAATCATCACACTAATATTATTAATAAAAAATACAAGTTAAAAGTTACAAAATACTTGCACTTGTGGTGTCCGTTTTATACTTCAAACTTTTTACGTCAAGTAGTAGTAGAGAAATTAAATTGGGAAAGCCTACCTTGTTAATATTCCTATATATTCGACTGGTTAGGCGATGGGTGGCACCAAGAAGCGGTTGGTTTAGGAATTAATTTTGTCCAACATATATTCTTTGATAGTTATATTGACAATCAAATTAATAAGTATTAATATGTTATAATATTTCTAAATTGTAGTTTTACTTCATATTTATCAACCTCGGGTTGACATTTACTTCCTGGAATGGTCAGGACAAATTTGATATATTCGCCAATAGTTGCGCATGTTAGGTGGCGCTACTCTCTCTTTTTTGCATGATCTGTGCTCTGTGCTATTCTCCTGCATATTTCGAATATTAATATTTTGGATTATACAAGTTGTCACTTGTAGAATAATTTTGATGTTGCTAATTCTACAAGTTACAAAACTACAAGTTACAAGTTGATTATGAAACAGGCCCCTGGGGTGTGTGTGACAAATAAATACCCATATACTTACAGGATGTCATTATTATAGAGCGGATTCTTTATAGTAAATACTCAAAATTCAACATTCTTGATAATACATCTGCTTTTCTCACAAACTAATAGCATGTCAGGTCTTTACCTAATTATATAATTGTCCCTATTTGTCACAAACTAATACATTCGAACTCACAATTCAAAACAGATTTTATATATTTCTCCAATTTATTTTTTTAAATGAAAATCAAATCACGAACGCTACGTCGAATGTCAGGCAAAAATCCCTCTCACTTTCTTACAAGAATCGATCAGGATAAAATCAATCGTGGTAGCGGCCAGCTGTGGTACTGAGTAAGGCATGTTATATATTATGTTGCCACATCTGTAGGGCAAATTATAACAGTATAAGTTTTAGAGTTTAAATATTATTTTTCTTTGTTAATACAGTTATTAAAGGTGTATAAGCTATTGAGTATTTACATATTTAGCTTTACAAGCATTTTGAAGCCGGAAATAGCCTATTATTCACTGTAATAAAGGCTACGTAACTTATAACTTTTTTGTTTTATTTTTATTGGCAAAACTATAGTTTATTTCTGAAAATGTTATAAAGCTTTTTGATTTGATCCTCAAAACCTTTGCACTCAAACCATTTACACCCTGTATATCTGCAACATGTCTTTTGCACCAACTGCAGTTGTCTTTGCGAAATGGAGTACAAGCATGGATAATAAAGAGTATGATACTAGCTTATTTGAGAAAGTACCAAATATTCAAATAATTTTTTCCGGTTCTTTGAAATTCATAATATCTTTTAACATAAAGTATACGCATTATTGTGTCTGCTTGTTGTGTGACTTTTGAATCTCAGTGACTCGTCTATTATCAGATTTTTTGATTCATTGGGCAATTCTGCTACCACACCGTTTAGCTTCAAGTCTTATTTGGTTTTCAACTCCAGCACTTTAAGTTTTGTTACTAAAACTTACAGCAGTGGTCTTACTTGGATTTAATGCTAAGTTAAATTCTATAGACTATCTTCAAGTCTTGGTTAACCAAGTTATTTGCATTTAGTATTTCAGATGGATTAAAATAGTGAAGTGGTTACTAGAAATCATCTTTGTACAATCTATACAATTACTAGTGACCCTCTAATTCAGAATATGCTACAAGAGTAGAGTCGATAGGACAAGGACACTACCGAAGTCGAACTCAAGCAAGACCCAACCTGCCAAGCATGTTGTATGAACATGAATACTACCTATTGAGAGGATAGCCCTACTAGATGGTAGATCAATAAAGACTTAATTTTGCTACTTCTTCTAGCATTGCCACAAATCAGAAGGTATTTCCTATTCTTCTGCCTTCTTTTCTTATACTAAACACTCTGTTTAGTATTTTCTTCCATTACAAGTGTAAATTTGTTGGGTTGTAAATCGGTTCCTTTCTATAAGCTCTACAACTCTGTGTAACAGATTCATTAGCAGCAACTTTTTCTTCAAAATGCCACACAATGCTATGGATACCATTTCTTTTGTTGAAATTCGCTAGCCAATAGCTCTTGGCTTTAAATGTATCGGTCAATTTTGTATCATTTAGGCTATCTCGGAAATTATTTCTCATGGGCTATGACCCAAAAGTAATTTATCAACATAATGTAATTACTGGGACCTTTATTTAGAAATTGATCTAACTTCATCGGTCACGCTAGCCTATTTAATAATTTCTTAATTTTCCGCGTTTGGCGGTATTGTCGCTCTCGACTAATTGTATGTAAGAGAAGATACTGAAAAGTAATGCATACATGTTTATAGAATGCCAACAAAATGCTTAACTGCGTATTGTCATCAACTGCCGAAGGTGACAGATATCCCAAACCTAATCAAATATCTTCGTCACGTCCAAGCAGGACACGTAGTTACTCAAGTGGACAAATTCCAAATCAGATATATACAGAGGTACATTTATCACTTTGCTAACTCACTCACATACAGTATGTACCGGATAAGCGTTGGGATTTGCCTGCACCCAAGAAATTCCAGGCAACCCATTTTAAGAAGTGGTTTACAGTTCAGCTCTTCATGGGCTCACAAAGAAGAAATATTAATTAACAATATATGTAGTCGTTTCAACAATAGGTATATCAAACATTTGGTTATTAGGGGCATTTTAGGGAGGTAGATGTCAATTTGTAAGAATCATAGCCCAAATTATACGTTGCTCTACATGATATAAAATTGTCACCGAAAAAATTAACTTTCAAAACCAAGAAAGCTCGCCACATAAGCGAATATTTAATTTCAAAAACTCAAAATTGTGTTATATTGGTTATGTTTTTTTTATTCACAAATTGAAGTTTCATAATAAAAAAACTCATTTCATGAAAGCTCTTTAAACTGTACAGTGAAAGAATACACATTCGTAGTAAAAGTCCCCATAATTTCTAACAAAACACGACTCGAAAATCATATATATCCCGGCACAAAAAAACTTTTTCCCCATTCTGTCGCCGAAACGGAAAAAAAATAATACACCGCCCTAAAAAAACTAATGAATAACGACTCCATATTATATTAAATATCTCTACAGCAGCACAGATGTGATGGCCAGATTCGTCATCGTTTAAAAAAATGGATCTCCACAGTCGCTAATTCAAAGGGGTGCCAAAAGTCTGACGTTCCACAGAAGGCTGTGGAGGACAGTTGAATGACGAGATAGATCGTGGATTTAATATTCGACAATGTGACGCAGAGATAAATTCCAGAGCCTGCTTCGAGTTTTTGGCTGGATATTTTCGACACTTCATTAAACTCGAAATGATGAAAGATTCAATGTTCCGCGGTAAATTGGTCGTGAAAGGACGATCCTTCTTTCAAGGATTAACTTCGACTTTGAGCCGTAGAGAGGTCATTTTTACCATACGGTTTGTATCGTTTTTAAATGGTCTTGGTTACAATCCAAATAGTAATTTACTTACATACGAAAAAGCAAAAAAAAACAGTACTAGAAAGTAGAAAACAGTAAAATGGAGAAAAGTGATATTTATTTGAGGACACCGATAGTAAGGTTGTGTATGGAAATAACCGAAATTAATGGAGAAAATAATTCACAATGTAAGAAAATAGTGGAAAGGGACACAAAGGGAGAGACAATCAAATAAGCACCTTAAAAAGAATGTTTTTTAAAGGCATTATTAATTATCGATTTGGCTCGATTGGTGCAGTAGTTCCACAGCTAAAGCCACTTTAGTAGAACCATATCATGTTATACAGCACGCGACGTAAGAATTTGGTCAGATTTGGTATAAACCTTGTTCTCTGTAGTCTTTATGAGGTTGAATGATTTGATATGATTCCAGTACAACTTTTGGTACTGAACTCAAGTATAGCTTTCAACTTTCTTACAAATTATTACCCCGTATAATATTTAGACTATAAGTACCTTGAAAAGTTTGACGTTTTAATATTCAATTTGCTAACTTTCAGGCTCCTGGAGGGGGCGATTGCCCCCATCACCCCCTTTAGATCCCCTCATAGCTCGGAGTTTGATTTTTAGGCTGTCTACTATCAATTACGTCCATATTGTACTAATCCAGTTTTACCTTTTATTTCGGATTTTACTGCCCGACCCCCATTTTTTAGCAGAAAATTAGTAATTGCGAATTTTGATTAAACATTGTACAAGGGCCACTCTTCAATATGTTTTTTATTCCGATCTGACGAAACTATTTTTTTTTTAGAACCGCCATGTTAACCGGCTAAACTGTCGTTATTGGGCTAACGACAATCCGTGATGGGTGATGGAGTATGGCGCCCACCATTCTCAGATAATGTTTGGTGCAGCATAGTCAAATGAAGAATTACGGATCTCAATTTATATAACGTGAACTAGTGCAAGATATTTCAAGGCGACCTTACTCTTGAACTAATAAATTTATATCCAAATGATGAACGTAATCATCTGAGAAATGGCATTTTCTTTCAACAAGATCTTGGTGCACATCCCCATTTTGCAGTACTTCTCTGTGTTTATTTAGATGAGGTGTTCCCGAATCGTTGGATAGTGAGAAGGGGGCTTATTGGTAGCCAACCAAATCGCCAAATGTTTAACACCCGTAGATAGAATTTGTTAGGAGATAGATCATATGCCTCCTTAAGTTATTGACCATGCCAGGTATCCAGTGGTGCACAATTTCAACATTTACTTCAGTCATTATCCTTACATTCAACAAAATGTAAAATATTTTTTTAAATTTTGTTTTATCTAATGTAGCTAATTTACTAGTGGTCGCCCAGTGGTCGAAATTCGGTATTCGAAATATTTTTAACAAATGAATGACCCCCCAAATTTTTGGCTGGAACCGCTCCTGGCAAAATATTCGATATAATAATTGGAAGATTGTTCTTTGCAACCTAAAAGTTTTCGTCATTTGCAGTTTCAATCAAGTTCAGAAATATTAAAGAATAGAATTTAATACATTCTCTATTGTCCGCTGTCTGACAGTTTTTTACACAACACCTTCGGGAAGGTTGTGATAATAATATATTAACCAAATAATTAAATTCACATTAAAAACAGAATATTTAATATGAAAGTTGCATGCAACGCGTCCGAAAAATCAATACTGATCTACTACATTGACTATTTTACCACTAAACACTAACAACGCTTGTATGCTACTTCCAGAACGATCGATTATATTTTATTTAATGAATGAACCAATATTATAAATTAATATTAGCATTCTGCACTAAAGGTCGTCAGTAGCTACTTAACAAAACAAAAATGAACAAAATCGGTTGAGAGACAAAGGAGAAAATAGTACCTAATCGTTTTGTCTTTACCTATTTATATATAGATTTTTGACAATGTGTCCGCAGAATAACACGCTTTTTCAATTCATTATGTCACAAATAAGGGTCGTATGTCAAAAAGTGGCTTTGTTTAAAACAAAATCGAAGTGTCCGATGTTTTTTTCGAAAAACTATCACTTTCAAAAATAATGCATTTATTCTTTACTCTATTTTAAATGGAAATACTTGAAAGAATTTTTAATGAATTCCATGAAACAGGATTACGGATAATTTCTGAGTACCTGTATGAAAACACCCCTTATATTAAAGACTATAACATTCTTTTTAATCTCACATTATCGCGAAACAAATTTTACCCTGACAGCTAAATTCCAAGCAGAAATGCAAGGTGGAAGAACGCGATCTCTTAGCAAAACAAGCACCAAAGATCGGATAATAAGAAGCCAGAGCATACATCCTGTTACATGAAATGCGGTAATTTAAATTTGACTCCTCAATTCGCGTTAATGTGAATGTGTGTGTCTGATTTAAATAGTACAAGCATGTAGCGACCGAATTTAAATTTAGATGTCCTTGGATGGCGAGCCATTTGCATAGAAATGCATACAGCGTGTATGACGAGAGTGCATATCAGTCGTGCGTTTTCTCTCGCCCACCGTCGTAGCCGTAGAACAGCGCGGTTCACGGTAGGTCATCTAGGTTTCATCAATCAACATAACAAATCAGTCAGTGATTCAGCACAAATTCGTAATGAATGGCTTCGAGAAATTCTCGTTAATATTTCAGGTTTTGAAAGTATCGTATTGTGCATGCCGATAACGATTTTTTGCCTTTGTTTCAGTCGATAAATTAAAGAGAAAATTGCATTACGAATATTCAGGGTTTACGTATATGGCAAATTCCATTCTGATAAGTTAAAGCATGTTGAGTACAGTTCCATTTATAATATACTAGCTGGCCCAATATCGTGTCAGTTAAAAAAAAGTCTACAACCCGATCGATGCGCCACCTACCGGGTCCAAGTGTGAATTGAAACCTTCACGGAACTCAAATACCCACAAAAAATAATTTCAATGAATCACATTATAACCAATACTCTCTAGCCAACTGAGCTAATGTGCTCTCTCATATAAAGGTCGCCGAACGAGTATAGCAGCGAAGCTTTGATTGAACATTTCTCGTCGTATTTAAACAAACTAACACAAAACAATATTAAACTATATGTATAAATCTTCCTCTGCAAACTATCTATTGATAGAAACTGCATTGAAATCAGTTACGTAGTTTAAAAGATTTTAATAATGTTGATGAAATGCTTAAGTTAGTATGCATAATTTGGTAAGTCTTAAAGAGAATAGGGAGCTTTTCGATGAAAACTCTCGCAGGCTTGAGTTTTTCCGACCCTTCCAATATTACCGTTGTATTTCAGCACATGTACACAAATCCTTAGCAAATTATACAGTGTGTCCGGTTATGGACTAGCGATAATCTAAATACATGTAAAGCAACTATTTTAATACACAAATACACCATATACTAGGGCTCAATAACCCACCCCTCCATATGGCAGCCATTTTTTTTATGACCTATTCTCTACCTGTGAACAAAAACGTTCATATCTCTTAAAGTTTTGGTCTTACTGAGATAAAAATTGGCTTATTCGACGGACAATAATACTGTCTATCAACAACATTTCAAAACAAAGTGTTAAAGTTTTCTTAACTTTTGAAAAAAAGATGAAATGCAAAAAAAGGGTCAAAAAATTATGCAATTCAACAAATTATTGCAAATCAATGCAAAAGCAGTCCCGATAACCTTTCATTTTTTTTCACTAAATCGAAAGTTTTTGAGTTAAGCTACAATACAACATTAAATTTACAACTGTATGTTTATTACTTCAGGAGTTATTGATGTTTGAACATATGTGGTTGCAGCTAGATGGTGCACCCGTGCACTATTCTCGAGCAGTGAGAGAATATTTGTACAATAACCACGCACCGTGGATCGGCCCCGGTGGTGTGGTAGCGTGGCCAGCTCGCTCGCCCGATTTGACCCCCTTGGACTATTTTTTGTGGGGTGATATGAAGCAAAAGGTGTATGCTACAGTTCCAAACACCAGAGGACCTCATCGCTAAAATGATGGCAGTCGCCGAAGAAATAAGATCAGACCTAAAACTAATTAAGCGCGCAACTGCCCAGATAGCACACAGAGCACTTGTCTACAAGCTGGAGGTGGGCACTTTGAACAACTGCTGTAGGATAAAATTTAATGTGTATAAAAGATTGTAAAAGTATCAAATAAAAATTAATAAGAATTTTATGTGGTTTTAATGTTTAAAGTCCCGACAAAGGTCTTTTGTGCTTGCGCATACGTTACGTTCAAAAAACAAAACTCTTAAAGTAATTAACATACAATTGTGAATTTAATGTTGAATTGTATCGAGACTGCTTTTGCATTGATTTGCATAATTTTTTGACCCTTTTTTTTGCATTTCATCTTTTTTTCAAAAGTTAAGAAAACGTTAACACTTTGTTTTGAAATGTTGTTGATAGACAGTATTATTGTCCGTCGAATAAGCCTATTTTTATCTCAGTAAGACCAAAACTTTAAGAGATATGAACGTTTTTGTTCACACGTTGAGAATAGGTTATCAAAAAAAAAAAATGGCTGCCATATGGCGGGGGTATTGAGCCCTAGTATATGGTGTGTTTGTGTATTAAATTAGTTGCTTTACATGTATTTAGATTATCGCTAGTCCATAACCGGAGACACTGTATACCTTATCTTTCCCTATGAATCATTCTTTCTATCTAATACTTTTTAAGTTTATCGGGAATAGACAGACAGACGCGGCGGAAGACTTTGTTCCATAACAAATAAAATCGTTGGTCTTTTTAAATAACAGCTATAAAATTGTAACACATTTTAATAGTAATAACCTGAGCACGTTAAGTTGAAGAACTACCAGTCCTATTTGTAATAGAGGCAGAACGTATTCGTAAACGTTAGCGGGACAAGTGCGGCGGTTGCAGCCTACTATATAGCAATATCAACAACTACCCTTATTTTAGAAGGTCTTGTGAATAACACCACACTCAGGGGCGTAACTTCAGAATTTTGATTGAGGAGAAAGGCAAAAAAATTGAATAACATTTTCAATTCAAATTTATTTTATCGTGAACATTTTCGGGAGATTTTACAAAAATATGGCTTTCACTAGACTATATTTCTAATGATCGAAACATCTAAATCAGACCCCGTTCTCAATGCAAATATATATGTTATAATATAACACATTGAACTGAATTAAATTACAAACTGATATGAAATAACCAAAATGTTTTAAATAAATAAAAAATAAATAAAAATATATCAACAAATTTTGTATAAAACCAATTATCATTTATACAATAAAAAAGGACTAGGTGCTGATAATACAAGTTTTAAAAATTTAGAACAAAATTCCCATAACGTAATAGTCGTCTGTGTTGTAATGAAATTCGAAAGTTCTAACAAATAAAGGTGCATCAGTATAAAATGTACTTTATTATGTAATGAAGTCTTTAAAAAAGTTATAGTTCTCTAAATAACCATGCAAAATTACTTAAAATATTCTACAAAATTCAGTATTTAAGAGTAAAAATACCATACAAGTTATAGTTTTCTAACATTTTTCTATTGTATGTGATCAACCATTTCGGTTTGTGACTAAAGATTTGGGTGATTCCATTATTCACCTATTCCAACAACTTACTATTCGTGCATAATTGATGTTATTCTAGAAAAAAATTAAGTTTTAATGTAATGTTAAGTACCTATTTTTGCAGTTCAATTTGACCGATGATTTGGATATGTGGCATACGAATTTTATAGACAGTTGACATTTATGACATTTCATTATAGAACAGAAGAATATATGTTTACCCTGCATTTAACCGTCATTTTTTTAAATTTTGTAGATTTTATGCCAATGTGAAAATACTTTTGATCTACTTCGCAACCATTCTTACTGGGTTGGAATCTAGGGCTTTGTCGAGAACTATAAAGTTTAAAATTAAGGAAAAAGGTTAAATTATGTAAAAGAAAATTTTAAAAAGTAGGCTAGGGATTTTGTAGTCAAAATCATTTTATTGTCGATTATCTTAAGTGACTAAACCTTAAATAATATTAATAATTAATGTACATTTTATGTGTTTTTCTATTGATAAGAAAACCCAGTGGGAATTATTGAAAACAGTTGACTTGATCCCCTGATTTATTTACTAGAGCTTAGACTCCACGCCACGCGGGTGTTTTAAAATTTGATTTTATTTATCCAATAAGGATTGATGATATTGTCACAAAGATTTACGATTTATTTTTTAATTAAATAGTTTATTAAATTTTTTCAAGATATATCGTTTTAGCATTCCGTTATTATTTAACATTTTGTTATATAATGTAGTATTTAAATATATAAATTGAAAATTAAGAAAAATTCAGAATATTTGCTATTTTTATTGTGGACAATTTTATTCATTTGATAGTTCTACATTTTTTCAGTTTTGTCATTTTTGGCAATTTTGACATTTTTTAGTTTTTGACATGTTGGGTTATACCAACCTTTTTCCCATTTCTGTTATTATTGGGATAAATTATGTTTGCATATATTTTGAGATTTTTAATACTCTATCAGTTTTCAGATTTTCGGTATTTTTTAAATGTTTATATTTTGTTTTTGAGATTTGAGATTTTTTTTAAATTTAGACATTTAAATACGCTACTGGTCCATAGGTTTGCGATGAAAACGTGATTATCTGTACATAAAGTAAGGGAATCTACGATCACATAGGGGGGCTTTTTGTTGCGAGTCTTGTTAACTATTTAATCTGTCATTGGGAGTTTTAACAGGTAGACATATTTCTTTAAACTCATTTAAAACGACCCAATTGCTCATATATCTTACAACTTAAACGATTTAAAATATAATCAACCTAATATTTAGCTTATATTTATAAAGTATATTTCTCGTTAATCAGAGTGTCTGGCAGTCTAAAACCGCTTCTAAAATCTCCAAAGTACTTTGTGAAATTAGCCAACGCAGACAGATAAGACGTCAAACAGACTACGGAAGGCACTTAAAAATTTATATCTTCATATAAACATCCGTTATGTGCCTGTTTGAATCGGCATATATGCTAAAGTACTGGAACATATGGGGGAACTCCATCATAAAATGTGTAACTATAATTTTGTTTGCGTTAAATTTTGTTTGCAATTTTAGAATTTCTTGGGCATAGCCCCACAATTAATCGAAAGTTTATTTCAAATCATTGTAGAAAAACGAATTACTTTGTTTTATATCACTAATTTATTTATTTATTTAATAAATAAACATAAAAAACCGTGACTAGTTTCGACAATACTATGTCATTTTCAAATTCTTATTTCAAATCTTCTTATTTAAATTATTTCAAATGCTGCAAACGTTTTAGGGTCTAAATTAGACTTCGTTTTTAATGGTAATAATACTAATTCGCAATCAATTCACAATTTGAGATTAAAATATAACTAAGATAATTTACAGACAATTTGAAATGACAAAGCTTCTTTCAGACTGGAAAATTTTCAAGGCGTTACCGTCAAAATTTACGGTGTTATTAATTTTACACAAACATCATAAGAATTTATTTATTACACAAAAACAACATCAATTAAAATCAATTTGCATGATGTTCGTGCCAGACATGTATTTTGTTAAAATGATTGTATTGTAAAAAATGTCTTAAGGTTTACATTTCTGTAACAATCAGTTTGTATTAAATCCGTCCGACATCAAGTACTTTATTAAGAATGCGAATTTACACCCATAGTTCAGTCAAGTCGTTTAAATGCTCGAAACAGATGTCTATCTAGAACGAACTGCTTGGATTTCTCTCTCTGTCCATATTTGTAAGAAGTGATAAATTAAAGTTCGCAAACTATAATTGCGAATCCAGTTCAAACATTGATTCTCTTGTATAAATCAGCGGTTTCAATGAACTAGGATGTTGATATCTCGATGGTTTCCTTTAATGTCAAACAATTGAAAAGCTAAGAGTTTTGATTTATTAAGTAATATAAAAAACTACAGAATTGACTATCAGATTTCGATATTGCAAACGTATAGCTTGGAATTCCGTGACTGATTGAGAGACAACGCCCATAGGCCAATCAATTCGTGCAAATAATACTATCAGGATACCGACTGAACCATCATATTGAGAAAGATTTGCAGTGATATTTTTCTGTTTATCACTGGGAGCTATGGACCTTTACATTGTAACGAACAATTAAAGCAATAAATTGGTAATAAAATATTAAACTAATCTCTATGGTGTCAAGAAGTGAATTATTAAGCATGAAATTACTAACAAAACAAGTCCAGAATCGATCTGATCTGATTACTAGTAACAGAGAAAAACAAAAAATACTGGAAAATTTAGCATTTGGAAAAAAATCATCGCTTCGTCACTTTTGAAGTAGTAGAGCTGAGAACTGATAGTAACTTACATTTACTTTATGTTTGCCCAAACTAGGCGCTATAAGGTTATTAGTTTTTGAACAATAGCAATATGAAGTTTTTACTGTTTTATTTGTTCCGTTTGTATAAGTTTTTAGTCTCACAACGATGTCTATAGGATTTATAATTTAAAAGTTTACTTCATGTTTCCGTAACCTTTTCATTTCATTACAGCAAGTTCTACTACTGCCAACTAGATGGCAGTAGTTAATAGACGAATTTATATTTATGCAAGAACAGTGACAAAAATACAACAAACGGGAAATTTCAACTTAAAGAATTGTATTGTAATTGCCCCTGACATGGGTGCCAATTTTCAACTTAATTGGTCTTCTTTAGGTTGGTGAAAATTACGTTAAAAGTTTGCGTTGCATACGTACGCTTGAACCTAATAAAAGGGTATTGATAAATGATATAAGCCGCCTTTTGCATTTATAAATATCTTTAATTGATTTTTTCAGAAACTAAATGAGATATCTTGAACATATGTTTCTGAATTTATTTAGTTAAGTATTTGTTAAACTTAGTACCAATACTATTGACTTAATTCTGGAGTGCTCTACAAATTATTCACTAATTCTAATACAAGGTATGATTTACACTTTAGTAACAGATTAATAAAACCCAGAAGCCAACTTCCCTTTTCGTGCCAGATACAAATTTCTTTGCGCATGTACAACGAAACCGTTGTTTTGGCAGTAACTATGAAGTACATTGTGTCACAAATAGTCAGCCCTATGACGTAACTCTCTTATGTTAAACAACATGCATGTTACGGCCATTTCTTGTCATGTTCAGTGAGAAACCAGTAGTTATCAATGAACATAACAGGAAGTTGCTTAATTTGCATGTTGTTTAACATAGGAGACATAAGTAGGATTATTTCTACTATTTCTAGTGATACTTTTGTTTGTTTGGAAAAATGTTAAAATGATGGGGTTGCTTCAGCGGGGAAAAACAACTAAAAGAGTAAGCTTATTTAGGATGCCTAATAATACAGAAAGGTTATGTACCAAATGTAGTTCCTCTTTTGTTACAAATTCGCCCTTATATTTAATTTAAACTTACCGCCCGGATATGCTGCCAATGTAATGAAGGGCCGGTTGCTGTTCCAGGTCATGAAATCTTGACCCTAAAACTTCCAAGGTCCCGACAAGAGTTTCACTTTTTGGGTTTGATAATACTGTAATATTTTTATTTTCACACACGGGTTCTCTTCAGTTCTTGGATTTATTTAAAAACACAGTCCAACTCACTCTAATTTATTTCCACTACTTTTATACAATTTATATCCACAGAAACTATTTCATTTTATCTTAACTATACAATACGACCGTCGAAAACTGAATGCCTCCTATCGCCAGCTGTCCATTATTATATATTTCTCTCCGAATTGTCTGGTAAGTCCACGAACCATCGGGAAACTCTTTCATGTTCTGGAAGTGTTAAGGGAATTCCCAGTAACGGTAGCGGTCGGCCTGTTGAGAGACGAAACATTTCGGATTCCCAGAAGCACCGGTGTCCATTCCACAAATATATTGACCGATTTCTCCAAAACTTCCTTATCGATTGGTAAACTTCTTTAAAATGCATTCTTTTAAGGACGTGCCCGATGTGGCCTCATATATGTTTCTGTACTCTGTATGGTGCAGTTTTTCAGAAAAGTATGTTATACTATAATTAATTTTATTAAACAAATTTTTGGTTCCTTAAATCAACGAGCACCAAGATTATTTTGTATACCTGCTAACCTGTTAAATATTGATTTACATGGATTTTTTTAATTTTGCGAAGACGGTGGTTTAGGACGAACCTGAATCTACCCGTTAAATTTAAAGTGTTAAAGGTGTCCATACACGAAATGCGGAGAGGCCTTATATGCGACTAATATTAATCAGACATAAATAATAAACAAATATTTGTACCGTCAAATATGAAATTAAACAAAAAAATGGAAAATACAGTAGTTTATTGCGAATTATCACAAAACTTTTGAACATGCTTGCACATTGTGAATGTTGAGAGTTAGTGATCAGATGTTCACTGTTCAGTTACGATAGAAATATTTATAATTTCTTTTTTCCCAGATTTCCGAACCCGAGGATTTAGACCGTTCGCGAAATAGTTGCGAAATTTTGCCCAGATAAGGTATCTAATGAGCATATAAGAGCTCATATCTTCGGTTTGCAAAATTTTTGGGCCCTGATATTTTTTGTTGATATTCAGTTTAATATTTTAAAGCAATACAACCGAGGATCTAGACCGTTCGCGACATAGTTGCGAAATTTTGCACAGATAAGGTATCTAACGAGCATACAAACGCTCATATCTTCGGTTTGCAAAATGTTTTTGGCCTTGATATTTTTTGTTGATATTCAGTTTAATATTTTGAAGCAATATAACCGAGGATCCAGTCCGTTCGCCAAATAGTTGCGAAATTTTTCACTGATAAGGTATCTAATGTTCATTCAAAAGCTCATATCTTCGGTATGCAAAATTTTTGGGCCCTGATATTTTTTGTTGATATTCAGTTTAATATTTTAAAGCAATACAACCGAGGATCTAAACAGTTCGCGACATAGTTGCGAAATTTTGCACAGATAAGGTATCTAACGAGCATACAAACGCTCATATCTTCGGTTTGCAAAATGTTTTTGGCCTTGATATTTTTTGTTGATATTCAGTTTAATATTTTGAAGCAATATAACCGAGGATCCAGTCCGTTCGCCAAATAGTTGCGAAATTTTTCACTGATAAGGTATCTAATGTTCATTCAAAAGCTCATATCTTCGGTATGCAAAATTTTTGGGCCCTGATATTTTTTGTTGATATTCAGTTTAATATTTTAAAGCAATACAACCGAGGATCTAGACAGTTCGCGACATAGTTGCGAAATTTTGCACAGATAAGGTATCTAACGAGCATACAAACGCTCATATCTTCGGTTTGCAAAATGTTTTTGGCCTTGATATTTTTTGTTGATATTCAGTTTAATATTTTGAAGCAATATAACCGAGGATCCAGTCCGTTCGCCAAATAGTTGCGAAATTTTTCACTGATAAGGTATCTAATGTTCATTCAAAAGCTCATATCTTCGGTAAATTTTTGGGCCGTGATATTTTTTGTTGATATTCAGTTTAATATTTTGAAGCATTACAACCGAGGATCTAGACCGTTCTCGAAATAGTTGCGAAATTTTGTACAGATAAGGTATCTAATGAGCATATAAAAGCTCATATCTTCGGTTTGCAAAATTTTTGGGCAGTGATATTTTTTGTTGATATACAGTTTAATATTTTGAAGCATTATAATCGAGGATCTAGACCGTTCGCGAAATAGTTGCGAATTTTTTTACTGATAAGGTATATAATGTGGCTACAAAAGCTCATATCTTCGGTTTGCAAAATTTTTGGGCCGTGATATTTTTTGTTGATATTCAGTTTAAAACTTTGAAGCAATATAACATAGGGTATAGACCGTTTGCGAAATAGTTGCGAAATTTTTTACTAATAAGGTATATAATGTGGCTACAAAAGCTCATATCTTCGGTTTGCAAAATTTTTGGGCCGTGATATTTTTTGTTGATATTCAGTTTAATATTTTGAAGCAATATAACCGAGGATCTAGACCGTTAGCGAAATAGTTGCGAAATTTTTCACTGATAAGGTATCTAATGAGCATTCAAAAACTCATATCTTCGGTTTGCAAAATTTTTTGGCCGTGATATTTTTTGTTGATATACAGTTTAATATTTTGAATCATTATAACCGAGGATCTAGATCGTTCGCGAAATAGTTGCGAAATTATTCACTGATAAGGTATCTAATGAGCATTCAAAAGCTCATATCTTCAGTTTGCAAAATTTTTTGGCCGTGATATTTTTTGTTCATATTCAGTTTAATATTCGGGAGCAATATAACCGAAGATCTAGACCATTCGCGAAATAGTTGCGAAATTTTGCACAGATAAGGTATCTAATTACCATACAAAAGTTCATATTATCGATTTGCAAAATATTTTGGCTGTGATATTTTTTGTTTATAGTCAGTTTAATATTTTGAAGCAATATAACCGAGGATCTAGACCATTCGCGAAATAGTTGCGAAATTATTCACTGATAAGGTATCTATTGAGCATTCAAAAGCTTATATCTTCGGTATGCAAAAATTTTGGGCCTTGATATTTTTTGTTGATATTCAGTTTAATATTTTGAAGCAATACAACCCAGGATCTAGACCGTTCGCGAAATAGTTGCGAAATGTTTCACTGATAAGTTATATAATGTGGCTACAAAAGCTCATATCTTCGGTTTCCAAATTTTTGGGCAGTGATATTTTTTGTTGATATACAGTTTAATATTTTGAAGCATTATAACCGAGGATCTAGACCGTTCGCGAAATAGTTGCGAATTTTTTACTGATAAGGTATATAATGTGGCTACAAAAGCTTGTACCTTGGGTTTGTAAAGTTTTTGGGTCATAATTTTTTTCGATGGTTTTCATTTTAGTATGTTCGGTATGCAAAGTTTTTCCTCTGTAAATTTTTTTCGTTCGTCTTCAGTTTTGTATTTTGAAGCAGTTTCACATAGGATCCAGACCGTTTGCGAAATAGATGCGAAATTATCCACTGGCTGGCTGTAATTTACAAATTTGTACCCTTTTTTGCTTTCGGTGGGTGTTACAATTATAATTTATTGAGGTAGTTTTCGATCAATCCGTCCAAACCACCAACGGTCGGTAACTTCAAAAGCCCGACTTGATGCAAGGGACTTTGGGGTCGTTCGCTTGTAAAAAAAATCAGTAACTGCCAGGCTAAAGGTATTAATAGTGCAATAAAAAGCAATAAAATAAAAAATCGCAAAGGGGAAAGGAGGCTAGCATATCACAAAGTTCAATCATCGAATCTTTTTAAGTGATAATATAACATTTACCAATCGTTGAATGCTGATTTTAAAATGCCCTTGAATTTGCTCAATTCACTAGTGGATTAAATGTTCAAGGTATTAACGTTGATGGTAGTCTACATGGACAACCAGCGACGTGTTGGAGCCAAGCATTATTAAGGGTCTACAAAATAATTAACAGATCATGCCATTAAATTATATTATTTCCATCACATTGAAACATTTACGTAGGGTAGGAATAATTATATTTCTCATATTTTCGCACCTTTCGAAATAACAAAAAAATCTTCTCTTTATGTTATGAGGTAATGTGATATATTTCTGAAGACAGAATTACAAAAGCTAATATTAAGTGAAGTGATTCTATTCAAAAATTATTGAGGACAGCAGTAGAACATTCTAATGGTATTTGTTATTAAAAACTTAAACGAAATCCAACAATAAAATACTAAACCGACGAAAAACGAAAAAATAAACAACGAGCAAAAAATTTTGCTTACCGAACCTATAAGCCTAGCAAGCATTAGCGAGTTAATTAGTGAAAATTTTCGCAATTATTTGTGAAACGATCTGAATATTCGCATAATATTACTTCAAAGTACTAAACTGAAGACCAAAGAAGAAAATCACGGCCCAAAAATTTTGCAAACCGAAGATATAATGCATAATAGATACCCCATCAGTGAAAAATTTCGCAACTATTTCGCGAACGGTCGAGATCCTCCGAAGATATAAGCTTTTGTATGCTCATTAGATAACTTATCTGTGCAAAATTTTGTAATCATCGGTTATTTTGCTTCAAAATATTAAACTGAATATCAAGAGAAAATATCACGGCCAAACAATTTTGCAAATCGAAGATATAAACTTTTGCAGGCACAGTAAATGCCTGATCAGTGAAAAATGTTGCAACTATTTCGCGAACAGTCTAGATTTTCGGTTATATTCCTTCAAAATACTAAACTGAAGAACAACAAAAAATATCACAGCCCAAAAATTTTGCAAACCGAAGATACGAGCTTTTGTGGTCACAGTAGATACGTTAACAGTGAATAATTTCGCAACTATTTCGCGAACGCTCTAGATTCTCGGGTATATTGTTTTAAGATATTAAACTGGATATGAACAAAAAATATCACTGCCAAAAAATTTTGCAAATCGAAGATACGAACTTTTGAATGCTCATTAGATAACTTATCAGTAAAAATTTCGCAACTATTTCGCGAACGGTCTAGATCCTTGGTTATATTGCTTCAAAATATTAAACTGAATATCAAGAAATAATATCACGGCCAAACAGTTTTGCAAATCGAAGATATGAGCTTTTGAATGCTCATTAGATACCTTATCTGTGCAAAATTTCGCAACTATTTCGCGAACGGTCTAGATCATCGGTTATATTGCTTCAAAATATTAAACTGAATATCAACAAAAAATGTCACGGCCTAAAAATTTTGCAAACCGAAGATACGAACTTTTGTGGTCACAGTAGATACGTTAACAGTGAATAATTTCGCAACTATTTCGCGAACGGTTTATATCGTCTGTTATATTGCTTCGAAATAGTAAACTGAAAATCAACGAAAAAGAAATTATAAATATTTCTATCGTAACTGAAAAGTGAACATCTGATCACTAACTTTCAACTTATTCACAATGTTCAAGCATGTTCAAATGTTTTCTGATAATTCGCCATAAACTACTGTATTTTCCATTTTTTGTTTAATTTAATATTTGACGGTACTAATATTTGTTTATTATCTATGTCTGATTAATATTAGTCGCATATAAGGCCTCTCTGCATTTCGTGTATGAACACCTTTAACCCTTTAAATGTAACGGGTAGCTTCAGGTTCGTTGGTTTAGGTGTCTTCCGGTCTAATAGAAACTTCAGTGACAACACATGAGAATCTCGAGACTGATATTCGGTGTGATTATCACAGGGTGTTTAGTATTTCCAACAAAACAATAAAGTAAAGTAATGAAAGCAATAGTAATAAGTAAGCAGGCTCAACTATTGATCACTTCACCATGAAAAAGGACCTAACAACAGAGTTCTATAGAAGGGTAAGACGACTGTCGAAAATCAAACTTCACAGTTAAAATCTGTTTCAGGGTATTAAAACCTACGCGTGTTCAGTGCTCAGTTACTCTGTCGGTATAGTTAATTGGTGCAAGACTGACATTGAACAATTACAACGGAAAGTTCCAGTTCTACTAATAAAAGCTCAAAACCACTATCCAAAGAGCTCTGTCGAACGTACAACTTTGCCACGGTATGAAGGAGAAGGATGATTGGCCGATATAAGCAAACTTCTAGATCAACAAATTTCTAATTTATGTAGTCATTTCCAGAAGTTGCCTCAACTCCACTGCGACAGTTCAGCGTCGAACTACTAGTTGTTCTCTGTTCATAGATTTCCTGAAACGAAAGACTTTATATTTGCAAACCAGGATCAAGTAATTTGAACTAAGAAGTATCTAAGGTACATCGTTAAAGACTCTTCTTTAAACGACAGATGCAGATATGGTTGCCGAACATCTGAATCTATCCTGGAGGTTGTGTGTCGCTGCAACTGTTTACAAAGAACGACACAATGCTGGGGCAAAAATACTTCACAAGGAACTTTCACTGAAATTTGAACTATTATAGTCGGTAAGAGTGCCAAACTATGTATATAAACTAAAATTTATATTAGAAAATAATAACTACAAGCTATACTGGGACCGCACGATACTGACCCATGAGATTATTGCCCACAATGGACCAGATATAGTTTTAGTAGATAAAGTCTAGAAAAAAACCTTAATTTACATAGCAATCCCTAACAACAGTAATATAAATATTAAGCAGACGGAAAAAATAGCCAAATACAGGGATTAGGATTTTCAAATAAAGACACAGGGGTATAGTCGTATGAATATCACACGAACTATACCAATTGTTATGTCAACAACAGGAGTAGTCCCATTACATCTACATAATTTAAACTACCTCGGTCCGGACGAACATCTTTACCAACTCATTAGTTGCTGTTCTTTTAGGAACAGCTCGGACGGTCAGGAAATTCATGGGAAATTGTAGCCACGACGCCAACCGCGGGCCTGATAACCTGGCCAGAGCTCTCAGAGACCTAAATCTTTTTGATATGTAGTATATCTGGGATTTAGTGAATTTAGGGTTTAGGGAGGGATAAGTAATTTTTTAGTCTACTCGGAAGTTGTGTTTTTTAATGTTTTGTGTTGTGTTTAAATAGTTGAGTTTAAAAATTTTATTTATAATTTTCTTCAAGTTATTTACGCTAAAAGTTGTTTTCAGTATATTAGGATTGTTGATGATAATTGGTAATAAATTTGTCCTTGTTGTAGCAATTTTCCTGCCAATATTATAAACCAACTGAAACTTTTATTATTACTTTCTAGTCATGTTTTCAAAGTTTATATAAATCTGCTGATTATTTTACAACAAATAAAACAGAGATAGTAATACTTAAGTTGGATTTGGCCATATGTATTTGGAAAGTAACTGTTGTTTTAATGTGTAATTAATGTTAGTAATTTGTAAAATATATTTCATTGTATATAAACTATATTCTTCTTCAAAAAAAATTTACATCATCCCAACTGCAACTAATTAAAAACGAAAATAAACGTTTTCCTTTTCAGAAACAATCAAGTTTTTTCCCGCAACCCAAATATTTGTACAATTCAAAAACCACACGGTACACCAACATGCCCTTGTTTTGACCTCCAGCTCCCCGATGAACTCTGCAAGGCCGCTACATTATTTATAATTATTTATATTAACCGACGAGAAGACGTCTGTATAAACACAATCTTACTTCAATTAGGTAAACTTTCGTTTAGTGTTGTTGGAGCTTCAATGTGTGCATATATTGTAAAACAAATAAGAGCGCGTCAGCGATGGTAAATATTAGGCATCGGATCTCTACGAAACCGAGGCGTTCATGTGAGAATTATTCCCAATAGGATTCGATGTGATAGACGTATTTGGATGTCAAACATCAATATGGAGATTGATGGCAGCGCAGTTGTTGTTTTAAGCGGAACGATTTCGTATTGGCTCGAAAATGACAGACGGTTTGATATAAAAATCAAATTGGAATAGGCTAACCTTTACTTGGAATCGTTTGTTTAGTTTGTTAATGAAAATGATACAATGTATGGAGCAACCAAATAGGATTCGATCTCCTATAGGTTTATGAATCTCTAATATCAATATGAACATGGTGAAAGCACAATTTTCCTTCAAGAGAAACAATTTAGTATTAAAACGAAAGTGTGAAGCAGTACAATATCATAGGCAAACAAGAATAAGCTAACCATCCCTTACGCCAAATTGCTCGAATCGCATGGAATAGAAGCTATCAAATCTAAGATGTCAAAGACAGTTATGTTGAATAAACTTAAGGGTGCGAACAGCGACTGAATTTATGAAATACTCAGCGTTTCAACTACTGATTTGGAGCCATTATAGAGACAAAGTGAAAAAGAAAATGATAAATCAGGTTCTAGATCGAACTTAGGATCTTAATCTGCCTACTTCCTAAGACTCACTAAATGACTTATTTAAAAGGGTTTCAAAGTCTTGATCGAACTCAGGGTCTCAATCTACCTATTTCCCATATGTTACTAGATAACTAGGACTATCATATTCAATTTTCTTAGGGCATCCACAAACCACGAAGCTATAGAAATAGGGAAACAACCCCTCTCTCTAAACCGGCGCGATGATAGCACCCGCTTTTCTACAGCATGGAGCTCCGTAATAGCCAGACTTAACAAACCAGACACGCCCACGAACACCCAACCAAACATCACACAGCCTACTCATCACGTCACATCCCCTTCCAATTAACCAACAACTATATATAATGGTGCCGATACACACGTCCCTCGTCCGTAGGATGCCAGGTATAATTCGGGGATACTTTACAACCTTCCACTTACATAAAAAATGTATCGCGAGCACCATCAAACAGATCTCTATACGTCCGTCGTCCGAAAAGACGATTAGGATTCAATCTACCAGTGACAAGAGCAAATTTAAGGCCATTTCAATACACAAATTTTAACAGTTGTTAAGTGTAATATCACTTAAAAACCTCCAGTAACTGAACTATGTCGTAAGCTTTCTTTCTTTCGGCATTTGCAGATTTACATTTTATTACTTTTTATGGCACTCTGAATATTTTGGCCTGGCAGTTATTGAAATTCCCTACTAGGAAACGACCCGAAACCATCGATCCCTTGCATCGAGCCGCGCATTTGTAGTTACCGACCTTTGGCGGATAGGACTGACGGATCGAAAAACACCTGCATGAATAAAATTAACACCGAAGGCAAGCAAAAAAGGGTACAAATTGGTCGAAATATCTTTCATCTTCGCAAAATGTTTGGGTAGGTCAGGGAGTAGAATGAATATATCCATTCATAAAAAACGCATTTTAAAGAAGGGTACGAACCCAACGTGGGTGGTCATATCTGGCGGACGAGGGACGTATGTATCGGCACCTTAAAAGAAGGCGAGCCGATTTACACTCAGTTCAGTTCTCTAGTGACACATATTTGTGACAACAATTTTTACAAGAAGTTTCTCTACTAAACGGAGTCAAAACTGACTATTTACAAGTTTTTAGCCGCAAGGGTTTATGATTTACCCAAAGATCACAAACCAATTTTGTACTGAATGCCAAACGTATTTGCAGTCAACGGTCATACCTATACTGTTTACTATTGATAGTCTGACTTCTTTTCCACTAGTAATTTGTATTATATTCCAACTACTTTGAATTTGCCAGAAAAGGTAACAATTTACAGATGCCTGAGAATTAATGTCTTTATTAGTTTATGTGTTGTGTCGCTATATTCCAATATTCCTATAGAATTAGTATTGACAGCATTAGGAAGAGAACGTCAACAATTAAAAACTTCACACTAGATAAGTGCATAGAAATTATTATCGTTGCAAAAATATCTCCTATCTTTGCTTGTTCATAATGGATGATTTATTAGACAATTGTTAGTTTCTAAACTAGGCTATGACCTCCCTCCCTTTTTTATTCAAATATGTAGACGATGTCATTTTATCCCCTCTTACCAAGAAACCACGGTTCTTCAGATTTTCAACAAATATAATGAACACATCGAATTCACCATAGAAACGGTACTAATTTGGAACTCCCATTTTTAGACGCGATGGTTACTAGAGGTGCAAACCAAAGTATTAAATTAGATTGGTATCAAAAACCTCCCAGTTCGGGGGAGATTTATGATCTTTGTTACCAGAATCTGAAGACGAAAACCAACTTAATTTTAGGTCATAAGAATAGAATTCACATTTGTCATCCTAAGTTCTTGGAAACTGGAAAAATTCTTAGAAAACTTGCATCATAATTATTTGAGAATTGTTATCCAAAAAGATTGGTTAACAATTTGTTATTTTCAACTCCACATTTACAAAAGAACAAGATACTACTGAAATCCAACCTACAAATTTTTGGATATGTCCCAAATCTTCCTTTAGATCCCAGTCCTTTGATCTACACATCTCTACCTTACATCCGTGAACTGACTTCCAAATTGTGCAAATAGGTGATATCACTACTACACGAGTTGCATCAAACTCATAAAAAAAGTTGCAAGCATTTTCTCTAAGGATAAAGATAAAGTAGATGCGGGGATTTTGTCAAATGGGGCAAACAAGAAGACTTCTTAAGGATGGCATTAGCTCATATAAAACTGACATCATATTGAACAAAGTTACATGCCTTGGCTGATCATTGTAAAACTGAGGAACATATTCCTGATTTCAATAACATAGAAATATTTTATATTTGTGAAAATGGTTTTAATAGAAGGGTCATTTAATGTCAAATCGACAAATAGTTGGACGTGACCCCCACCGATTCGGATGAATTTTGGTGGAGAGTTTTGTCTCATCATAAAACAAAGTTCTGCCAAAGGAACGAAATTTAAAAAAAAATTTCCAGAGATATTCAAAATTAAAAATTTCACTGTTTTTTCGATTTTATGAGTTTATTTATTTAATATTTCAGAAAGTACTGAATATTAAAAAAAAAACTCAGGTACATTTTTAGAAGACACTTAGAGGTATGAGAAAAAAAATTTTGAAAAAAGATTTTGAAAATTATTTTATATTATACCTCTAACATATCCAAAGAAATTAGGAAATTTTCAGAGGGGTGTTCTTTTTTGTTTCAAAGATATGAATTTTTGAATTTTGGCAAAATATTTTTTTTCTATTTTTTCAACTTTTTTTGTTGAATATCATTATTTTACCACATGATTACCGAAATTTGAGGTCTAAAATATTTTTCTTATGTTAATGGGATGTAAAACCATAAATATCTCAAAATATATTATAAATTTAACTTTAAATCAAAACTTAAATAATGTTAAAAATGTCACACTCTGCCATCTATGTTCCCATCAGGGAAATCACTATTATCGATAGTGCCCATTCCAGAACTCACTAGAGGGCCTTATTTCTTATGATTATTATTACTAGTACCTGGGTGACCGAGCTTCACTCGTAAATTTCATCATAAATATTCATATGTCAAAATAATCGGAAATTTGCTATGTAAACTTATTTTGAATTACCTAATATAATATATGTTTTTCTTACATTTTTTAAATTACATTGTGTAATCCTACAATTCTACTCTTTCCTGTATTTCAACCACCCTATATATGCAACTGCTTATGGATAACCCATTTTAACATTTTTTAATCATCCTATATAATTAAAATTCCACTTGATTTCATATTCACACCAACCTGTATATGCGACCGCTTTTAGGTCACTCTACAAGCAAGCTACCCTATAGTACATTTATGTTCAAACATTTTCTTAACCACTTCGTATCATTATAATTCCGATTCACTATTGCAATTGCATTTACAGGGTGGTTACAATATAGGATGTACTGAAATTATAATTATACATGGTGGTTCAAAAAATGTTACAATGAGTGGCCATAAGCAAATGCATATACAGGGTAGTTAAAAACATATGATGGTGTAATATTATAGTTATACAGTGTGATAAAAAATATGTTAG
Source organism: Octodonta nipae (assembly GCA_034190945.1). NCBI lineage: Eukaryota > Metazoa > Arthropoda > Insecta > Coleoptera > Chrysomelidae > Octodonta > Octodonta nipae. The sequence goes on from CM067216.1 coordinate 54,037,478, forward strand.
CACAAAAATGTTATATTTGGTAGCTTATAAAAAGTTTCACATATAGGGTGAATCGGAATTATAATTATACGAAGTGGTTAAGAAAATGTTTGAACATAAATGTATAAAGGGTAGCTTGCTTGTAGAGTGGCCTAAAAGCGGTCCCATATACAGGATGGTTGGAAGATGGAATCAAGTGGAATTTTAATTATACAGGGTGATTAAAAAAATGTTTGAATGGGTTATCCATAAACAGTTGCATATATAGGGTGGTTGAAATACAGGAGAGAGCAGAATTGTAGGATTACACAATGTAATATAAAAAATGTAAGAAAAACATATTATATTAGGTAGTTCAAAATAAGTTTACATAGAAAATGTCCGATTATTTTGATATATGTATATTTATGATGGAACTTTGAATTTACGAGTGAAGCTTCGTCACCCAGGTACTAGTAATAATAATCATAAGAAATAAGGCCCTCTAGTGAATTCTGGCATTGGCTCTATCGACAATAGCGATTTCACTGATGGGAACATAGATGGCAGAGTGTGACACTTTTAAAATTATTTAAGTTTTGATTTAAAGTTAAACCTGTAATATATTTGGAGGTATTTATGGTTTTACATGCCATTAACATAAGAAAAATATTTTAGACCTCAAATTTCGGTAATCATGTGGTAGAATAATGATATTCAACAAATATGTTTAAAAAATAGTAAAAACTATTTTGCCAAAATTCAAAAATTCATATCCTTGAAACAAAAAAGAACACCCTTCTGAAAATTTCAGAATTTTTTTAGATCTGTTAGAGGTATAATATAAAAAATTTTGGGCCAGAATTTTTTCGCGATGGTGACTTTCCACGATTTTGAAAAATTCAAATTTTTTTCATTTTCATCATTTTCAAAATCTTTTTTCAATTTTTTTTCTCATATCTCTAAGTATTTTCTAAAAATGTACTAGAGTTTTTTTTTAATATTCAGTAGTTACTGAAATATTAAATAACTAAACTCATAAAATCGGAAAAACAGTGAAATTTTTAATGTTGAATATCTCTTCGGAAAAATTTTTTTTCTTTTGGCAGAACTTCGTTTTATGATGAGACAAAACTTTGAACCAAAATTCAGCCGAATCAGTGGGGGTCGCGTCCAACTATTTGTCGATTTGACACGGAATGACCCAGAAGTTTTTAAGAAATGTCTCACATCTTTTATAACAAGGACTATACGAAAAGAAGAACGGTCATCGAAAATTCAGATATGATATATTCTACCCGTCTTTCCTACCCTGGCCTTTAATATCATGGATTTCAGGTTTCCTGGCGTACTTACTATTAGTTTTATATTGTCTAAATTATAAAAAAAGTAAAATATATATTCTTTAATTATTTTGTCTCTCATATTATTTTTAATGAGTTTTATGTATATTGATGTCAATAAAATTTTATCATTTAGACTAATTAATCTTTGATCTTTTGCTGTTTGTAATATTTATTAGTTTTTATTTTTTATTATTTTTCAATTAAACGAAACATATCTTTTAATAATCAAATAGAACATGTACAGTAAGTTTAATATTTACAATTAATACTGTGATATCATCTATCCTCTTCCCGTCTTTCCTTATGTATAGGTCATTTCCTCTCCAAACCACAAGTTATATGATGGCCATTTGATAGACCACTTAAGACACCACAATTTTTGATTGAATACTCGAATCCATTCGAGATATCACCTTGCCTTAAAATAAATACCCCAACCTGTATAGATTCATGTTATCGTTTAAAAATTGCATTATTATCACTGTTTTCAAGTTAATACAAATTCTGGACATTTTTTGTGTCTAAAATATATTTTGTTTAGAGTTCCGGTAAAGATGGCGGAATAGCCACATGCACATTAATTCATCTACAATTTAACTTCAAATTTTGAATCATAATTAGTTATTACAAAGTTAAAAATGTGTACAAAGTGTAGTGTAGCGTAATGTAGTAGCGTTAGAAATATTATATCGTGTTGAAATTTTCCTCCTCTTTAATTCATTAACCAGTCCCTTGAGATGTTTTTTGACATAACCTTGCCCCGATGAACGATTATAATTAGAATTTTTCCCCGAATAAAGACGCTTTAAAAGTGTTATAGACGCTATAGTAGTGAATATATGTGTTTAGGTTAGTGATAGCTATCCCGTGTTGTAAATAAGATTGTATAAAAAAACATATTTTTTTCTAATATCACTGGTATCTGGCTAATAAGATCGAAAAGATCAAAGCCATAACCGTCTCGCAAGAGACAGCCTTGTTGAAGAAGATATTTTGTTTATTATCCTGAACTAGAAAAAACTTGAAAGTACAATTATTACTCATAATATTTTTATGACCTATACAAAAAGGAAAAAAAAGATGAGAACTAAATACGGTATAATCACTTAAAAAAAAATTAAAATAATTTTGTAATCACACTTATTACAGGAACACCAGTAGCCCGTTTAAAATACAGAAAATTTCTTTACCAGTAATCACTATAATATCCGTTAAGACTTTTTTAATTTTAGAATAGTTTGTTATTCTTTCTAAATTGGATGGAACTTATAAGATGTTTCTTCAAATATTTGATATCACAGCACAGATTGCAAATAGAAGCAAGAAAACAAAATTTTCAGAACTTCTAATTTGTAAATTTCAAAATTTTACAATAGTTAATCCATTCCAATAAAATTAGAATGATGTACCAATATTATTGAGGATGTTCTTTCATAGGATAAACAGTTTCCGAAAATATGCTGTAATATTTTAAACTGAATTTGTTTATTGATACAATTAACGCTTGTTGATAATAGAATCGGTATTTAAACTAGAGTTCACTGAACTTGTTTTAGATAACAGTTTTACAACGGGATAATAATGCGATTTTGTTGAAAATAGACAACAAAATGATACATTGAGTATACAAAATTGTTTTCCGACACAAGATGAATAAACTAACTGTATCTTTACGTTCCTTGATGTGAAATATTTCTCTAATCAACTTTAACTCGACTAGTTTGTTGGAAATCGTAATTAGTAACGAAATTCTGTAACCTTCTACGTTACCATGAGTTATACTTTAAACTAATGGTTGCGATATTTCAGTTTTAACAATTTACTATATTTTGAGTTACTGCCAACAATGTCAATGACTTCCGCACTGTAAGCTCAAGAACGAATGTAATTCGAGCAAGAAATAAGTTTTAAGTGAGCCGTTTAAATAGGTCTCAGAATTGTTTAGATTTAACTCATCTGCCAAAATCCATCAAAAAAATATTGTATTGTATCTCTCATCTCACAGTATTTTTTTCTTTTTTTACAGGTAAGAATCTGCTAGGGTCTTGACTGCAAGTCGTAAAGCGTAAGTATTAGACTACCTGTTAATGAAAAATTGCCTAAAATGCACAATTATTCTGGTTGTTAAAGATTCTTAGTTATACCACTTACATTTTCTCCAACATTTACATAATATAGATTTGACTCGTCAGTAGTTATGTTGTAGCTAATTTGAGATAAAAACTGTATGTGTTAATTAGACATACACTTTTGGTTTTTGAATGTATGCCTAGAAAATTTCGACATAGAAGGGGAAAAATTGGAAGCTATAACAAATATGTCTATCTAGGCACAAAGTTGCCATCAATGGGATGAAATGGGTAGAGAATTAAAGACCGAATACCTAACAGAAAAAAAAAACTAATAGGAGAACTGAACTAAGTTTTATGGCATAAATAAAATAATCTTGGAATGGATGCCTCCAGAAAAAATAGGTTGGTAGACGACACACAACATTGGCTATATAGGCCAATAGAATGTCAGAAAGAAATCTATTCCACTATGACTGGAAAAATATACAGGCATGGTGATTTGGAACTTGGAACCCAAAGGCGGATAATGATATAAATGAGCTAAAAGGCAATGAAAAAACACGCTATGATGTATTACATCATCGGTTCATAACCGTCCGTCAAAAGTGTCAACTCACAGTGCTCACTCCTTCTGTTGTTTCATTCTTTTTTTATACGTTTAAAAGTGCAATTCGAACTATTTTACAGGTATTAATCAGAAGAAAAAGAAATTCCAGACTCAAACTCTAATATAATAAATGTGAGAAAGTGGAGGCAAAAATTACGGTTTCAATTCAAAAAGTATTATCCAGTAACTTTATAAAATCTATTCTATAACTATCCGTGATCTCTCAGCATTAAGACTACTCTTTGCTGCTACAATTAGCATTTATTTAAATTATGTAGACTCCTCCAATTATGAGTTGTAATGTTAATTTGACTAATTACTATTTCTCAAACCCTATAACTGTTTATTTGAACAGTTTATTTGTTGTTTGTAAATATTGCAGCAGTATTGACAACTAGTGAAGGGTTTTGTGCTAAAAACTGTCTATACTAAAGCTATGTCTACTAGTTTGTAATCTATATTGCTTGAAGATATAGTTCCCTAAGGCTTTCCCAATTTCATTCAAAATCATCTATTATCGGATTTTGCCAAGTTCCTGGTGCAGTGTTTTGTTCGAGGTTTTTCTTTAAAACATGATTTTTTTTAGAAGCAATAATATTGCATTATATTACAATATGTGATATCCGAATCCTTATTAAGCAACTTTGACGCTTTCTGTTTAGCTGCTTTTTCACATCTTACTTGTAGAAGATATTGGTTTTCATTCGACCTACATACTAGCGAGTGATGTTTCTGTTGTTTTATCAGCTACCTTATATGACCAAATTTAAAAATCTTTTATGGACATAATGCAGAGTTCTTGTTGAATATAAATTTTAAAATCCAGAAATACCCCTTGCAGTTATTTTTAAAGAAATCCCTCTATTATGAAAATTACTTTTATTATTTTAGGTTCTTACCATCACTTTTGTCTGATACACTACACATTTTACATTTATTAACATTGTTCAAATAAGTTTCTTTATTACGTAGGTCTTTACAGAATTGATCTGATCATTGGTCTCATAACATAAATTGAGTGGTTTATCTTTATTTTCCCCACAAATCAATCAGCTCTAAATTCCCCGAGTCAATAAGAATATGATTTAGTTAGTGTGAGGCCATTGTGATAGTTATGCTCTTCAGATTATCATTTTTATGCCCATCTGAAGGGCGTTTGATGATTCCTCCAATTTATTAAACAAAATCAACTTATACTTAACTTAACCCACTAAATAAAGTTTTATTATTGACCAACATATGGCTTAGATTATTGCTGTCAGGTACCATTGAACATATGACATGTAGAATGTAAGAATTCATTACAAATTCGTTGCTAAATTTGGAATAACAAATACAAATTTAAAGTTATCTTCTTATTCAAAATATTAAATGTAAACAAAAAATTGAATAAAGTAATAAAGTCAGCACATGTCTTGACTTTCGGCTAAGATGGCGAGGCAGCGGCATGTGTATGTGCATATTAGGGTTAGGAAAGCAGAATAGTTTTGCCAGATTCATCGTGAATTTCGAATCAATGCCTCTAGAATCTCTAGAAACTCTTATAAAGTGATAAAGACGCATACGCTCACGAAGTGATTTATAGGTGTTTTTAGTGAAAAAGCTGGATGTCCAAGGCTGCCCCGTCCTGTAAATATAGTTTTATACATAATCTAAGTAATAGTTAATATTGTCTCAGAATTTTGATGAATAGCGTTCATTTTCATTTCAAGAGACAGTTTTTTTCCAATATTTCACTTTGCTGTGTTTTTAAAATATATCGGACTAAAAGTGAAATAAAGAATTAATATAAGAAGAAAAATCTACGTAATTATATCACTGGTAACTGGCTAATAAGACCACAAGATTGAACCTAACCCCCGTCCCGAGAGGGACAACCCTAAACGAAGAAGGAGCACAGGTCTTAGGCCGGTCTTATATTATGAAACAGCGTTGACAAAATTCGTTCACAAAAGATTATATCAAATATGAATGTCAAAACAAATTTCATTAAATAACATAGTACACTACATCATATTTTCTATTAATTCAATATGCAAGGTGAATGAAAAAGGCTCCAATAAATATATATTAAGAGGATGAAAAGTGACAAGAAATGAACTCCATGGTTTTACTCGTATGTTTTACGTTCTGGTTATAAAGGAGAATTGTAAACACATTTTATTTTTGTTATTCTTTTAAGAAATTCGTTGTGCATTAATTTGTTGCTGGTTTGATTAATAAAAATCTCTTTAAAAGTGCAGGAATACAAGTTTTACTTGTGTAAAATAAATAAAAAGATCCATAAATTATTCACTACACCAAAACTTATTCAAAGAGTGGCGACAGAAGATAAAGGATGTGATTTGTAGCTCACTATTTAACTGTACAATTATTTACTTTTAATACAAACTCAGTTGTCTTCTAAACGTTGTTTGTGGAATATTCTTGATTACTTTTATGTTTTTTTGGGCAATAACACCACAATCGAACTAAAACGTCTATTCAAAGCCATTGACAACGAAGTCAGAATAGACTTTGAAACGTTTGGTTTTCCTTCAATAGACGTCGTTTTATTTCGATTGTGGTGTTATTTCCCAAAAAACATAAAAGTAAACAAACTCAGTGTTCTTCGTATCCAGCAATTAAAGATATCTTATGTATATTCTTCATACAAACTTGACCCTCGTCATTTTTATTCACAATTAACTTCATATTTTTTATTACAGTTAGGACGATGGGTGTAAATCTGACAAAAGAATTATTATATAAAAGATTAGTTATTATACTATCAAATATCGTTGACAAAGATGTTTTATCAACGGTATTTTAATGTACAAGCGGCCTAAAGGCTACAATTTAAACGAATATTCCAGAGAATTTTCTGAGTTCATAAGAACATTTCATAGAAAACTATTCTACTCAGGCAACTCTTAACCAAAACATGAAAGCCTTTAGTGCTGCCGCCCATATTTCTCCGAAGAACAACGTCCCGAAGCAATCCCGGCGGTTACAAATGAACCATAAATCAATGCATTTTCCTGTCTGTAAATCCAAGTTTTATGCAATGATAGAGAGTTTCCCAATGCATACCACTTGTCGCCCATCTCTTGTAATATTCTCGCTCTCGGAGGGCCACAAATAAATTTTCATGCGGCGTCAACTTCGGAATTTACGATCGGGCCATCAGCCAGTAAATTCTGGATGTGTTTCGGCTGAGGCACAGCCAGAAAGAGAGACAGAGAGAGAAAGACACTTGCGAAAAACCGATACATAAGCATTAAAATATGAGTAGATCTCAAAGGTTGAGATACGACGATATTTACAAGAGTAATTTATAGGTCTGTGTTTTCTGTTCTACTCTCTCATGTTCATGAGCAATCGTTCATGCGAGTTTCCGGGAATTTTATGTCAAGCCAGTCGTGAGATGGCGCCCTGTTCAGTTAGCTTTGGGAGTCTTCTTGAAATACTAAAATTTTATCAAAACACTCATTTGCTTCCTCTTTTTTTAGCTTATCGTCAATACTCGGCATAACAATTTGCCAATAAATCCTCTTCGGAAGTAATGAGTGACTTTAAATGTTAAGTAGGGTAGAGCGGGGCTAATTGGTTCATTTTTCACATATTATCTCAAAAATATTTAAGTATAATGTTTCTGAATAACATGTTCATAGCATTGGATAGCAGTGATAACTGGACTTTTCCAGACTGTGTCTATACGTCAGATATTAACGATATTGTTCGTCCAGTCGAATGGTCCTTGATGCGCTGCAAGCGTGGTAAAAAGAACCAGTGCAAGGATAAATAGAACCGGCATTATCGAATCCAGCGTTCCCCAGAAATACTGTCTGAGAAAGACTCGCAGCAATGTAAACAAAATTATTATTTTTCAGAACTCGAACTGTTGTTATTCTTTTCTACTAATACCTTTTTCTTCACTACGGACTTCTGAATCCAGTGCGAACCCTTCTATTCCACGAGTGTCTGTTAATACAGATGTTTTGCTTTGCTTTGTTTGCTCTTGATGACTTTACGAAGACTAGCCTTTGGAAAGAGTCTGACAAGTTTCGGAGGAGATGCTGCATTTGACGATAGGTACCAAGAAACTAGGGGGTGTAGGCGACTGAGAGTCAATAATCGTAGACAACAGAATCTCTGTTGACGAAGCTGACAACAAAGGTGGATTCTCAGGAATTGGTATATCCGTCACAAAACTTGGAGCAAAATCGAGATGATCAAATATTTATTTCACACAGACTTTGAACCTCGCTCAGTAGTTCTTTTGTAATTCCACATTCTGAAAAATAAAATGAACACGATCGAATTAATTATTCATGTGATACGGTAGATCTTTTTACCCTCAGGGTAGCTTGACAAACATTTGAGTTTATACAATGATGGGCAAATGTGTGGAACCAAGCAAATATCTCTGGAATTATTAGAGATATCAAAATGAAATTTGGAAGGTGGATACTGCAGTAGGTTGCCTATTTGTTTACAATTTTTTTTACAATTTTGAACCTCCTGTTTTACCGGTAATGTCGATTTTAAAATTTGCAATGAAACACCCTGTATAGTATTTTAGTTTCTGATGAAACATTTTATTGCGAATAAAAAATATCGGGTTTGATATTGTTTACTTCAATACCTACCGAGATATCAACAGAAAAGTAATTAAGGAAAGGAAAAATCTAATATGCATTAAAGAAATACATAATCATAATTATTAACTAAATCAAAGTAATTTTAAAAACAATGAAACTTAACTAAACTTAATGTAGTAGATGTTCAAACTGAGCACCGTTTACTTCTCGACAATAAGCAAGTCGGTTTTTAAATTCTCTAGTAACATTAGCTATTACTTCTGGTGTAATTCTCTGGATGTCTTGAGTTATTCTTGCAGCTAATTCTTGCAAATTATTTGGCCTATCAACATAAATCTTACACTTTAAGTAACCCCACAGAAAATAATCTAGTGGATTAAGGTCGGGACTTCGAGCAGGCCATTCATAAGTACCCCTTCTTCCAATCCATCTGTGATGAAATGTCCTATCTAAATGATCTCGAACAATGCGAGCGTAATGGGGTGGTGCTCCCTCCTGCCGAAACCAGATATTATTTGGTAATTGTCCATCTACCTCCAATGCCGGAATAACTTGTGTCTCCAAGAGCTGTAAATACCTATCTCCGTTTAAAGTTTCTTGTAGGAAGAAGGGTCCCACGATTCTGTTGTTATAAATGCCGGCCCAAACGTTTAATTTTTGGGGATGTTGTGTATGAGCCTCTTGTACCCAATTAGGATTACTTTGCCACCAGTAGCGGCAGTTATGTCGATTAACCATATCATTTAAACAAAATGTAGCCTCGTCTGAAAACACCACATTTCTTATAAAATTATTATCACGGTTACAAATATCCATCATCGTTTCACAAAACTGCAAACGTCTGTCGATATCGTCTTCGGAGAGTTCTTGAACGAAGCGACTTTTGTATGGATGATATTTTTCTCGCCTTAATATTCCTACTGAACGACGGCTAATTCCATGCATATTGGCGAGGTCGGTAGTGGATAAGTGAGGATTTTCTTCCAAAGATATAGCAACATTTTGAGCTACACTTTCATTACTTGCACTTTGTTAACGTCCACTTTTTGGTAAATTGCTAACTGTTCCACTTGTGCCGTACCTTCGCAAAGTTTTCGTTACTACTGAGCGGGATATTTGTGTATTCGGATGAACAATGTTAAAAAGGTCACAAACTTCTTGATGCGTCCTTTTCCTCTCCCCATACCCAACCATCATTAATATTTCTATTCTTTCTCTTTCACTTAATTCGGTCATTTTACGATCAAATTAAGACAATACAATACGTTCAAATAAAAAAAAACTAATAACTTATTTTGACCACAACTGTCACTTCTGCAATGAATTTCATAGACTACTAAACTTGATTCAAATTTAATTTGCTCCTGATTTAAACAAAGGCACGTTGGCTGTGACGGTATAATGCCACCGATTGGCCAATAGAAATACAAATCCTTACCAAGCGGTTTGTTTATATCGGGCGTAAATGAAATCTGAACCGAGTTTAGCTACCGTCGAATTTTTCCTTTCCTTAGTTACTTTTCTGTTAATATCTCGGTAGGTATTGAAGTAAACAATATCAAACCCGATATTTTTGTATTTGCAATAACATGTTTCATCAGAAACTAAAATACTATACAGGGTGTTTCATTGCAAATTTTAAAATCGACATTACTTCCAGTAAAACAGGAAGTTCAAAATTGTAAAAAAATTTGGAAACAAATAGCCAATCTATTGCAGTATCCACCATCCAAATTTCATTTTGATATCTCTGATAATTCCAGAAATATTTACTTGGTTTCATACATTTGCCCATCACTGTATAGAAAAAACAAAACAGTGCATACAAAATGCAACAGTGTTATCTAAAACCTGATACTGTTAACAATAATAATCGAAAAAACTGGCTTTTTGATCTCAATAATGTAAATAATAGACTAAAATGAAATAACACAAAGATTCTTACTTACGTGACATTTACCGGCGACACGCGTTCACACACCCACTGACTCAATATCTAACTGTCTAGGAACGATAGAATGCCATATGTATCCTTACCGCAGCGTCTTCTTAAATCAGTCACTTGTTTGTCTAACAGACTTTTAGTTTCAAAAATATGCACAGAGGACCTATTCACCCACGGATCTTGAAGCCCCGCCGTACCCTACCTAAATAATTTAGTTTTTGATTTTAACCCTGATCCAAATATTTATAAAGAAATATTGAATCGATTTTTTTGTGCTTTATCTCGATAACTTTGTTGCAATTTTTATTTTACTAATATTTGACTCTATAGTTGTATATAAAAAACTTTGTAGCTATAGGTTGCAGGCACAAAGTTTCTTGACAAATGTTTAAATCAAATGTTCTCACAAAATAATGTCAGGTGATTTTTAAAAATGCTCAGATTTTCTTGAAAAATGGGCATTTTTCGAAAATGATGTTTTATGAAGAAGCTTTCCTTTAATTGCATTTAGCTAATCACCGCCCGACCTATCCGTAAGGGTTTTAGCGCGTTTTCTTATTTTCTATATAATGTCATAGGGTTTTAATTTTCCGGGCAGTAATAATACATCGGCCATTTATAACCAAAGGAAAGTAATTTGAAAGGGTCAACAAAGAATTGACTCAATGACTTATTAACGCGACAAAATGTAACATGAGTGTTGTTTGAGTTTAACTCCAACTTTATGTATATCAAAAGTGTGCTTCCTAACAAATCAGCGAAAGTCTAACACGCCTAATGAATATTTTTACAAATTCTAAGTTCGTTGGGGAAGGCAATGAATCTACAAGATGAATTGATGGAAATTTAAATTTGGGACCATTGATTTTACTGGAATTCCGAAATGTCTGTAAATGTATATCTGGTGATATAATTGATCTAGAATAGAATACAATGTACCTACCTACTGTTGTACTAAAAATGGTTAGCGCTACTTTCTGAATTTTATGGAAAATTACTGCAGACTTTTATGTTCACTTGAAAGATGGCGAAAAGAGCGACGGCACTGAGTTCATTTTTTTTACTGCAACAGATTTGTTGCCAGGAAAAAATCTGAGGAGTGAAACCTCTAATGTACAGGCAAACAGCAGAAATATTTTCAGATAAAGTCATAACATGAAACCAAAATAGTACGTAGGTATATTAAATTATTCACATAGGATTGTCCAAAAAAAAAAAAAAAATGTCATTCTGGTTAGTGACCTATTTTGCTCACTGAATTCATAAATATTTATCAGACTTGGAAACAAATAGTGTAGTTGTTGTTTTATTCCAAATGTTAATAAACAACGATGTTATCGTTCATCACAGTTAAGCCTCTATGTTTTTTGTTTTTCGTATTAGGGTCTGGAGAAGTATAGAATTATAAATATAAAAAATTGACCTCATTATTAAAGTCCTTTGTAAGATTCTTATCTGTGAAATGAATAGAACGCTGCAAAATGGTTTAAACATATAAAATTAATCTGGAAAAAATGTTTCCAAAACTGTGACCCATGACCATATCAGTTTTTATTTATTTTAAAGGGCTACCTAAGTACCTTGGTACTTAATCTAGAGTTAGATTAATCTGTGTTTAGTTTATTAGTAAAATTATTAATGTTTAAAACCTAGGTAAGTTATAATATTTATAACAATTTCAAATGTTCACTCTGTCGTCTCATATTATACCATAAATATATATTATAGAGCTTTAAAATAAAATAAGCTTAATAAAGGCATTTAAAAAATATATAAGAATATACAGGGTATTCCATCAAAAATTATAAGTACCTAATGTGCTAAACACCCTTCACCCTGTGTATATAAATTTTTGTTCGGAGAGTGTACAATTACCCTCGAAAGTTGTTGTCCGAGCGTTTTTTATGACCTCAGATAATTTTATTCCTTAAGCGGACCCGATCATGACTAGTTTAATTTGTGTAATTTGTTAAACTTATTATTCTGGAAACTATTTTAACTACTTTAATGCTTCAGTCTGTTCAAACACGATGACAAAAAACAGTGCAGCCACATTTAATCGCCCGTTAAGAAAACCTTTTCAGCTAAACTTGATTACTTCATATAACTAATAATTTTTAAACCTGCATTAGAGTTTTTATCGGCACTTTTGTACTGTCATTAACTAACCATATTTCACGAGCAACATCCATAATTCTGGTATATTTCCCGCAAAATGAGAAAACTCTTCGAGGCAAAACCCGAAAAGTGAACAGAAAACACAGAACAAGGGGGCCGCATAACATAAATCTTAGATTAATGGCTGCACAACTTAATAAACGTTCGAAAATACGTCATTCCAGTTAAAAGACTCGTAAAGTTTGAAACTTTCACGTATCTAAATTTAAAATTAGAAATCCCAGTACAATGGTGGAGCATAGAAGAAACAAAAAACGAAATAAAATAAAGCGGGAACGTAAAAGTTTTATGGGGATATTTTATTATTTTCGGTAACAGTGCTTTTGAATGGATCGGTCGAGCTTTTATTCGAATCGGTCAAAGAAAATCTTTGGATGCGATAGTCGTGAAAGAGGAGGATATTGCCTGAATAAGTCTGGATCTGTTCAATCCTAGAGTTACATCTTTTGTGGGCTAGAATAAAGTCAAATTGCTATAGTTTTATTAAAGCTACTCAATGGAGCAAATAACTCATGTAAGCAAGAATTTAGATTAAAGAAGCAGTAAAAAGTCTTTGGTCAGAAAACAATGAAATTTTTAAAGAAGTAGGACAACAACCTAATGGGATATGCTGACGAAACAATCTTTACCAGGAAAACAACCTACGGGATAGTAAAACTAGTTTTTTTATGGATTAAGTACATATTCTATGAACGTATGGTGCTCTTAAGATTGAAATTTACGTAGCTTTGAAAGGAAAACATAAACCTGGAGCCAGATCGTTTCTTTAGTTACAAAAGTCAATGCATGAATTATATCTTACAATCGTACAATACCGTCGGATTGTGCACTGAAGACAGTAGCATGTTTAGCCAATTGCTTATTCTTATATGGCCTTCTTCATTAAACGAAGGCTAGCGATTACTTTGGCAGACTGCTCTCTATTTTGTAATGACGATTTTTTCTCATACATGAATGATTCTTTCTACCAGTAGACCGTAGGCTGTTAACAGATTTTGTCCATCATTTTCTTGCCTCTGCCGTGAAGGGGGTTAAGTTGTGTTATTCTTGAATTCAATGCCATGAAATTTGGAAGAACCGTGTGGCTAACATATAAAAAACTCGTTTTTTTATTTTCAAAAATATTTATTGTACTTATATTAATATTATATTATTTTAATTTTTATTATTAATTTAACTATTTTATTTTTTATAAATTTTGTTATTTGTTATGAAGTTAATTAAATTTTTAAATGAAATAGTCTTACTTTTAATTATGTATTTTATTTTTTATTAAATTCTATTTTTAATATGATTCTTTGATTCATGTTGGGCGCCTATTATAATGATTGTAATTATTATTTTATTTTTAAATTAATTGGTTTGATTTTTAATTATAATTTTATTTTAAATTCATTTAGCAATTATTAGCATTTTTTAATTACATATTTTATTGAATATTTTTTTAACTAAATAAATATTTCAAACATTAATTATTTTTGAACAATTTTTTTAATGCAAATCTCTATTAATACTAGTCTTCAGAAAAGTGGAGTTTTCCAAAATCAAAAAAATTACCCATATGACTTATTCTATATATTATATACACCTAATTACTAAATCATGAAATATCAAACAATAAACCTTATCAAATAAAAAACATATGTATAAAATTCAATTAAGACTCATTCATCATTGTTTTTATTTTTAAAGCAGTTTTGTAGTAAATATCTTTTATCACTTTTAAAGCGTCCATCTGAAAAATTCTCTTCTCTCCTTTGGGTGTGTTCTGTTGCTCCAAGGCTCCGTCACTGCATTATTGGTAAAGATCTTTTATAGTTTGGTTTTTTTGACATGTGCAACTTTTAATTGTGTTGTATTTGTAGTCATTCTCTGCTCCATATTCATCTTTTTTACTGATGAACTTTTTAAATATGCATTTGCAATATTTAATTGTCTTTGTTCTATTTTATTATGAACTCTCCTTGTATATCTCCGACTTGAGATTATTTGTCACATGATTAGTTCGGCTTCGTTTACTTTCGGTTTTAAAATGTCACTTTCACTTTAGTTTTTCAACATGGCGATTTATGCCAACAAATTTCGTAGCACTTTTGTTTAAATACACAATTTACAGTTTACTTGATTATTTAAACAAAACTGGGTCCATGTGCACTTCAGGAGTGATGGATAAAGACTAAACAATTGTCAAAAGATGACAGGTAATTTATAGAAATTCGTAAAACATCTGACTCTTTAAGACAATTAATTCATGTTAACACAATTAATGAAATAAAAATTTTAATTAAACCCTTTGTATTTTGTATCATTAAAATTTAGGAAAAATACTGGTTTTATTGATATATAAAACTTGTCTTACAATTCAGTTTTAGTCTTGTATTTTGCAATTGAAATCTAGGTTATGATATTTTCTTTGAACTTGAATATTTTTCTATAAAATGATTTCCCTTGATATATTTTCCTTATGAAATGTATTCTTTGAGCTTTCCTGTACCTTTTGATGTACTTTAACACTTTTGAAATCTTTTTATTTAGTTCTGGACTCTAAATGAAATTCTAATCTGTAATACCTTCCTTTTTCTGTTTTGACCCTTGACTTTTTATACATGGTACCTGACCCTCAAATGTAGATATTTCAATTCTGTTCCTCAAAATTAGTTTTAATTCCTGTTTAATTTGTATTCTAATATGATTTTGTATTTTTAGCTACCATGAATGTGATATGAAGATGTGTATTGACTGTACTATGGAAGATTTTCACTGATTTACTTGATGCTATTGTATTTGTTAGTTACAAAATTTTGATTCTTGGAACCTATATTATTACAGTCACACTTTATTTCATTACAATATATTTTGCTTCGGTGCTATTAAGCAACCCAGCATCAAAAAACGTTAGGCATAAGTACTGCATGTGGTCAAAGGGTTGAGATAACGTAATCCGCAATGTGAGGTGGGTAGATGACAGTTTTAGATGGTACAGACAGTATAAATTCAAGTATTTTGAAAAACAACAGTTCCGATGAATAGAAATAAAAAGTACCGCTTTTTATGAAGGGCTTTAATTTTGTCAACAAAAAATGAGGATGTTACTTACGCATTTCACACCATTTGTACAATCACTGATAAAAAATGTTACACTCAAAACGCCTGTGATGCTTTAGATGGAAACATTAAACAGTTTATTTGGCTCTACTTTTTACTATTTTTTTAAACAAATTTCAAGGAAACCGGGAATTTATTATCGTAGGTACCTAGTTAACCATGTTTTATTTACCTTATCAGCTAGCTTCGTTATTTTTTACCTGCAGTTACAACCCCTAGGCGGGGGTGAATATCACTTCTAAAAGTTTAAATACAAAGGGGTATCAAGAGATATCTCTTTTTAATGGTCTCTTTTTTGACAATCTTTCGACTCATCATTTTTTTAAAGCAGATTATTTTTTACAGACTAATGTCATTGTACATTTTCAACTTAAAATAGTTATTATATACATTGTATTTTCATTATTAATATTGTATTAATGTTAAAATTACCTTGTACTTAAATTAGATATTCAAGATGTCTGCCATTGTTGGTAAGACAATGTTAAAGTCGCAGCTTGAATTCCTCCCGCACTTTTTGAAGCGTCTCTGGTTTAATCCGCTCACCACATCCTCCACTATTCCACGTCTTATTTCAGGAATATCACGAGGTTGAGTTTTGTACACCACAGTTTTTAGAAGTCCCCGTAAAAAAGTCAAGGGGTGTTAGATCGGGTGATCCGGGTGGCCATTCTACAGCGCCCTTGCTTCCTGGAAATGTCTCATTAAGCCAATTTGTTACAGGCAAGGCATAATGTGAAGGTGCTCCGTCCTGTTGAAAAATAGGTTTTCTTCGTCTGGCAATAAAGTTCCATTTTGATCTATTTGGTTTTCTGAGCATTCGGTTATAAGGGAATTTATCACAGTTCCAAATACATTTCCCCAGTTAAGGTTTCTTCTACAAAAAAGACCAATAATTTTATTTCCGAGAATTCCGGCCCATACATTGATTTTCTGAGGATTTTTGTTGTGCCTTCCCGGAAAAATTGTGAATTGGTATTGACCCAGTATCTACAGTTATGTTTATTGACAAATCCATTAAAAAAAAATTTCGCTTCGTCAGAAAAACAAATATTTTTATTACAATTAGGGTCTGCATTTGTCCTTTGAGTTATTAATTCGCAGAATTCTAACCTTCTATGATAGTATAATCATCCTCAGCAACCTGTTGTAAAAGCTGTATTTTGTATGCAATGAATTTATTTAGGCGTAACGTTTTATGCACAGAGCCGACCCAGATATATGTTAACTTGGAGACTTTTGGTATTGATGTTTGAGGATCCATGGCAAAATGACCTAAAATCCCAAGCTGTGCAGCATCAGTTACAACTCTACGATTCTTGACAATTTTATTGCCACACTTCCAGTTTCTTGAAATATGGAAACTAAATCCAACACACAATTCTGCGTGCACAGCGTTGTTCTTCCCTATAAATAAATAATATTTTAATTTTTTCTTGTTGAGCATAAATCATTCTTGAAATTTGATGGTCAGTAGGTATACATTGAAACTACTACTACTAATAAATTGTTTGCTTGGAAATATCTTTGGCAAAAACCTTTAAGGTTTTTTTCTTACTTGTTAATCATGCTTTTTTCAATACGCTTTTATAAGGTTCATGTGTACTTATGTATCTATCTATGTAACGGAAACCTTCAATGTAATTTTCACCAACTTGAAGAAGTCCAATTAAGTTGAAAATTGGCACACATGTCAAGGGCCAATGACAATACAATTCTTTAAGTTGAATTTTCCCGTTTGTTGTCTTTTTGTCACTGTTCTTGACTAAATACTAATTCGTCTATTAACTACTGCCATCTAGTTGGCATGAAGTAAACTTTTTGATTGTAAATATATCGTTGAGAAAATAATAATTATAGTTTAAAAAAAACTAAAAAATACGCTTTAATAGCAAACCGCACTAAAAAGCAGAAAATAATTTTTAATTATGAACAGTTTATATTACAGCAGTAGAAAGTAAAAAGCGTGGGGTGCATTTCACTATATTTGCATAACTCTCCTCTTATAAATAGTTGCCAATAGAATAATTGTACAATTTAATATTTCAAGCACCCCACGCTTTTTACTTTCTACTGCTGTAATATAAACTGTTTATAATTAAAAATTATTTTCTGCTTTTTAGTTCGGTTTGCTATTAAAGCGTATTTTTCAGTTTTTTTTAATTATAATTATTTCAATTACAATTCAAAATTTTTGAAAAGTTACGGTTTCTACACTTTAAAAAATAATGTGCTTAAAAAATATGATGTACGAAAAGCTTGGCAAAAAAGAGACCTTTAAAGAGAGGTATCACATTATATCCTTTTCTATTTAAACTTGTGGCAGTGATATTCGACCCCGCTTAAGGGTTGAAACTACGGAGTGACCGATAAATGTAAAATGTGTCCCCCTGTAAATATAAATTAACGTGTTTTTTGTCTTTTACTTTTAAATATATTTTAAAAGTTATTTTGGTTGGCTAGTTTTGAAATAAAAGCTTTGTATATATTGGCTTATGTACTCTCGTAGAGAGTTAAATTCATTATTTACCCACGCAAATCTAATTTTCCAGTAAATGTTATAGTTCTTCAATAGTAAACACTTTTGTTTAGTTTTCTGTAGCCTAAGCTATTTCATTATTTATTCGTTGCTACTTAAACACGACTTTGCCGCGTTGACAATAATTTACATAACAGGCTTTTAGTCATTTCATAGTTGTTAAGGCCTATATACCATAGTGTCAATATTTTCTTTTGTTTTGTTCTGCCCTATCACCACCTATATGTTCACTAACACTATTTACACCCTAATTAATTAAATAATTAATAACTACGTAACGAACTAATGATTTAATCATGGTGGTAATCTGATCAAATTGATAAAAACTCCATTAACCTGTTTTTTTTAATCTCAGCTACAGCATACACTAAAAAAATACTAATACATGAAAGCTTGCAAAGTGACTGGCTAGATCTCGGCATGATAAAATTGCAAGTATTGGAACACAGAATACGAGACACTCTATAAAAAGATAAAGTCTGGCATTTATTTAATGCATACCATTTTTATAGCATTTAAATCGTTATTCACTTTGAATTTTTAATAATATTGCGGTTCACCTAATTCAAGTACATTCAAAATGTCGTTCATGAACAAACAAGGCAATTTAACTCAAATGTGAACCTTTCTATAAACCAGAGAACACAATTTATATAAAAAAAGAACATCTACCCTCTGGAGCCTGCAGTGCACAAATGTCGTGATAAGATTAGAGAGACAGAGAGAGAGAGAGAGAGAGACAACAGTGAGGGTAAGAGGTTATTTCACTCGGTTGAGAGCTGCTTTCAATGAAATACGATCAGCATGATGTTCATTGGCTGCTTCAACCCATTATGTGAAATCGTATGTTTTCCCTCTCTTTCTAGCGTTGCCACGATTTTGTGCATAACAGGTATGGAGATTTGAGTAAAAGGAGGACATACTCTGTGTAAGAACAAGTGTCCACAAAATGGTTTCAATTTGGGAGAGCCACTGGTTCGACCGGGTAATATGTTCGTAGAAATCGGTTTTCTACGAACCGACCCACGTGAATAAAATTAGGTCAATGTGAAGAATTCACATCCAAAAAATGCAAATTTAACCATCACAGTTCAACAACCAGATTTATATTTAACATTAATAAAGTGTTAAGTCAATGAAATACCTTATACATAGATAAAAGTGACTTGCAAGCAAAATTTTATTTGCACATTTTTTTAGGATTCAAGATAAATATCCTAAATAAATTAAACTGTGGAGAATCCATTATTACATAATTACTAAGCTGATTATGACATTGTCCACCAACTCGAAAACTTCAACAAACTTCTGAAGATAATTTCCCAGGGGCATTCACCAGGCGTACCTTTGGAAATATTTAAAATGCAACTACAGCAGAAAGATGCCAAAAATAGTCATTTAATAGTAGCTAATGGAGTTTTTTGTCCAACTAGTCAAGAAAAAAATATGGAAAATCAGTGTTTGAAAATGTTACAATCCTTGAAAAAGAAACTATTCTAGACTAAAAATAACGAACGATAATTTAATTATAGCAGTTTGTTCAGTGATGAAATAATTGTTAATTACCTTTTATCCAGAGAGAGGTGAACAAGGAAGTAGAAACACCAACTTTGTAAAGGGACAATTTTCAAAATAAATAGGTAATACGAACAGAAGAATGTAAAAATAAATAATTTTTATTTACATTAATTCACTAACATCTATTTTGTTAACAAGTATAAAAACCTTATAAATATACAATTTTTCATTGTTTAACTATTTCAAAAAGTTTTATAACAAAATAACAACTATAAAATCAATGAGTTTTATAAAAAGTTAAAACTGGGGCACACACTTATTAATTTATATCACAATTAACACACTATAAACTCATATCACTTGCAGAGATTACAAAAAACGGAGACCATTTACAAAGTGATTTTCTACGTTATATTTACGATTTTTACGAATAATAACATCATTCTCACTTTTTCAGCCAGTTCACTTCTAAATGTAGGTTTGTGCATTTCAATTCTATTCGTTGACAATTGCTAATTTCCTAACATACCCTGTCGTCTTGAACTTTTTATTTGAAAGCGTCCGCTGGACACTTTCAGTTTTATTCCCATATGAGTTTGTCCTCCTTAATTCAACCCTCCATAATAACAGGCTATATCTAGAAGGTACATGATCTGAGTAAAAAAATGAAATTAAAGTACCGAAATGTCACAAAGCTGAGTCTAAAACTTCCAAGTTCTACTTTCCCAATTACTTCGTTGTTTAAAAATCATTAATTGACTTGAACTTGCACTCACTCAATATAGAACACCATAGAATTTCTTTTTATCGTAAATATTCTGATATACTATTACCAACCTCAGCCTTCAACGATCATTGTCTGTTCGAAACGAAACTCTTCTCAATATCATATCTTTCCTTCTTTTCACCAACCATATTATTAATTCTGTCACATTTCTGTTGTCTTATCGATGCCATGTCAATAGCATTTCTATAAAAATCAATCGCCGTACGTTCATAATTGCCGATCGCAATGAACAAAAGCATATACACAATTGATGAGTTTCTCGACCTTGCACCTTTTGAGACATCATTCATTATTCATTTCAGCAAGAAATTCTTTTCTCAGCTCGACTGATAGCAAACCATGAAAGCTTAAACAAGGAAAAATCGGACGCCTGGACGCGCTCATACATTCGCCTACTGCAAATAATGCATGTATTAGTCCAGGAGCGATATATATAAAAGAACTTTGTTTAGTTATTGTATATAATATATATTTTTTTGATATCAAAACAGATTCGTATTACATTTTCTACAGGATATAATTTTTTTACTGATTCCCCAGTCAAAACAAAAAAAAATGTATCTATATATAAATAGGCAATGACAAAACGATTAGGTACCATTCTCTCCCAACCGATTTTCAGATTTTTGTTTTGTTGAGTAGCTACTGACGACCTTCAGTGCAGAAAGCTAATATAAATTTATAATATTGGTTCATTCATTAAATAAAATATAATAAAATTTCATTATTTACGTCCATATTGTCAACGCCAAACAACTGACAGTGCCGCCGAAGTCAGTCGGTCAAAATTCCAAACATTGAGTAATTATATATGGAGCGATCGTTATTCTTAGAGCATGTACTTCTGCAAGTGCCATACAAGCGTTGTTAGTGTTTAGTGGTAAAATAGTCAATGTAGTAGATCAGTATTGATTTATCGGACGCGTTGCGGTAACTTTCATTTTAAATATTTTGTTTTTAATGTGAATTTAATTATTTGATTAATATATTATTATCACAACCTTCCTGAAGGTGTTGTGTAAAAAATTGTCAGACAGCGGACAATAGAGAATGTATTAAATGATTAAGTTCTCCAAGGGTTGTTGGTCATCTCTTTTTTTTAATATTCCTGAACTTGAAACGGCAAATGACGAAAACTTTTAGGTTGCAACGAACAATCTGCCAATTATTATATCGAATATTTTGCCAGAAGCGGTTCCAGTCAAAAGTTTGGGGGTTCATTCGTTTGTCAAAAATATTTCGATTACATTTTTATTTTATTTTTTTTATTGCAATAGATTTGTCAATATGAGTGAAAAATTTTGGTCATTACATCTACTTCTCCGATTTCTCCACAACTCTGTTTCTTATAAAACTATACTTTTTAAGATTTCATGAAATAGGGTTAAATTTCGACTATTGGGCGACCACTAGTTTTAAAAAAAACGAGGCTACCAGATGAATTGATCCAAATCACAAAACTTAATATAATATGATAATATGATTATTACGTGACATTGATTGTCTAAAACAATAAAAAATACATAATAATAATCTAATAAATTTTCTCACACCATTCTCATGTAAATACAATGTTTTTTTGTCCGAAAAAAATGACAGAAGTTGACGCATACCCACTAAAAATTTTCGAATATGATATGCTGATATTTAAAATAAATCTCACGAGGATGCTTCATTTCTAAAGAAAGTTGGGTTTGATTATTTCACTTCCGTAAATGAAAAGATCATATATGAGTTTTGAACAAACATTTTTTTTATTTTTACTTTGGTTAATAAGTTATGTGAAACTGAAAATACATTTTTAGATCCAGTTCCTAAGAGCACTTGTTACAATGTTAATTTTTGCTGATCATTCCAACTTTAAAAGTTCTTGTTTTTGCTTCGTACGATATGTGCAAATACTACAAAAACAAATCCCAAAAGTTGTTTATATTAAATATCGAAACTAATGGTTTTAAGCAGGCTGCACCATTTGTATGGCAATCCGAGGATTGCGATACAAATGTTCGAGGTTTTCTCTTTGTCCTGGCTGTTGTAACAAATTTATGAAAATTTTGACTGTTCGCAACTTTGATTGATTGATTATAACATTTCAAAAAAAGTCATCCAATATTACTGATTAAAAATAATTGTACCTAATAAATGGTAGTTGCATTATTTATATTATATTAGGTAAATGCGACTTTGTAAAAAGGGCGAAAGAAGAATTTTTCATCAATTTATTACTCAGGCGTAATGTATAAAAAAGTTATGAATCTTTGGATATTTTTAATATTTATATCTAGCATCAATTTTTACAGTTCTGGAATTTTTTACATTTTGATGTTTCAGGCAATAGTTGCCGTTTTTTACGCTTTTGCTGTTTTGACATTTTTCACGTTATTGACATTTTTGACAGGTTTGACATATTTGACATTTCGTCTTTTGACAATTTCAACATTTGAAATTTATGAAATTTTTAAATGTTTGACACTTTTGATATTTCTGGCAATTTTTAGATATTAGATAGGTTACACCAACCTTCCAATATCATTTCGTACTTTCCCTTTATCTCTATTTTCCATTCAAAATGAGTTAAAAAGTATCGTCTAAATATAGGGATACATAGGTACTAAAGTATATCCACACCAAACAAACAGCCAAAAACCCCAAAAAATGCTTTTTCTACTCTAAATCGATGACTATATATCAAAATTTTCAAAAATATTTCATGTACAGTCTTGTTACAGTTTTATTAGAAGTATAGATATTTAAATAAGATCTGAAATTATCGTTTGGTCCTCAGCTTGTTTATCTGCTATCTTGCTTCGAGACTTTTCAAGGTTAGCCTAAATTACAAAAAGCTCATCATTTGTTTATTTACTTTTCCTCTTTCTTTGTTAACATCACGAAATTTAAAATTCTATTAAATTTTTATTAAAATTGCAGAAACTTTTATTTCAATAGTGTAATTAAACAATATACTTACTTTTTTTCCAGATATTTTTGTTAAATTTCTTTTTTCAGTATAAAATTCTCAAAATTATCTATCATAGCAAAAAATTGTAAACAATTTCAAAAAAATGTGATGGCGTGCAAATTATAGTAAGTATTATATTTTTTCGGAATCATTTGGAATGTCTGAGCGAGAACTGGATTTCAAAATTATCGTGACAAAACTGTCGAACCGATTTTGATCAAATTGAGTGTCTTATTTTACTGTTGCATAAACTTTTCGTTTCAGTGATATCAAGTGTAATCTTAATTTTGTAGCATAATCTTTTTTGTTGTTGCTGTTTTGTTGGAATCAGCTCAACCTTGTAGAAAATGAATTACAAATATATTATGTCCTTGCCTCTAACCAGTTTCTGCTTCTCTAAGTTTAGCGTGACATAAAAGTTACCAATATCGAAACTACTGCTTCCGAGACCATTTCCAAGTCATTCCATCAAAAAGTTTTGAGGAAATATTTTTTTATGAGCCTTTTTGCGCCCAGTATTGAGTCTTCCCTCTTTCTCCTCCAGCTCTCTTTGATCTGTGCTTCCTTGACCCCCCTCAGTTCTGCTACTTCTTTAATATCGTCGTACCATCTCATAGCCTGGTCTTTCTCATGCTCTTTTGCCTTCCCTCAGTCTCCACCTGATAACACTACTATTCCATCGGTCATTTTTAGTTCTCGCAACGTGGTCCCACATCAAATTAGCAAGTAATTCTCTCAATTAAGTTGGTGACTTTAGTTTTTTGTCCATTCTAATCGTTACGATGTTAGTCTCTGTTCTATAACCAACATCTTTCCATTGCCCTCTGAGTTGTCTTTAGTCGATGCGTTATGTATTGTCTCCATGCTTGGACTTTATATTTGATAACAGGGAGTATGTATTAGTTAAATATTTTGGTTCTAAGATGTTGCGGTATTTTATTTTATTTTGTAATATGTGACAGAGCCTTCCGACGGCAGCCTATTCTAATTATCTTCTTTTAGTTTCACCCTTCTTGTTTCCTTCACCAATTTCTGTAGTACTAAGTCTACATTTTCTTGAACGTTCCCTATCTGTTTCTTATCCATTTATTGAAATTTGTGTCATTTCTGAGCTCCTTCTTTTCGTCTTATCTAGATTCACCTTTAATCCTTTATTTGGGAGCTCATAAACTACATAGTGCTGTTGCAGCCTTTCAGGACATCCTCCCCTTCTGCAGGTAGTCCAGCGTAGCCTTTCTTATCCCCCCTCCCTGTATGAAAAAAATTACGTAGTTTGACCTCTCTTGAAATAATCTCTCCTGTTCTTGACCGAGCGATGTGGTTTCTGAACAATCATCACATCTTCTGCAAATCTTAAATTAGAGAGCCTTGCTCCGTTGATGTTAGCTCCCAAATTTGTTCAGTTCAGTTTCTTGACTATATAAATCAACTTAACCACGGTCTTTCTTGACATATCTCCTGGACTATAGTGCAAATAATACATGTATACCGATACCGATATTTTAAGTTCGTTGAACCATCGGTACATTTTGCCGGCTGCCAACTCATTCTCGCCATTTTTAGTAACATATAACACCGTCGAAGCAAATGCAACTACTAACTGCATTATCTGTGCGGAAGATCACGTGATCTTAGTGGCAAGGAGTGTCACTTAGATCGTCTTGTTCGCGATGTCGTGTGTTTTGTTTTTTTCATTGTTGTTCATTCTGCTTTTATTTCTGCTGGTTGCTCGGCGTGGTTTATGTGACCCATTTTTAACGGGTGTTATTTATTTTTATGCACTCAAGAACGAGCCGATTGGGTGTGGAAGATGAAGATTTATTGGACGTTGACTGCACGAGATTGTTTTATAACGATAACATCGACGAATATGTAATTTTTTTCTTTAGAAATTCTTATTTTAAGTGTACAGAGTGTTCCATCAGGGAAGAAATCTACATTCATGTAGAGGAGTGTAAAAAGTTATTCAATGTTACTTATTATTTGTTTAAAATATAATATACTACACTTACAAAAGTTTAATTTATTTTTATGGTTTTTGGGAGTATAATACCATAATTAGAGAGTAACTGCTAAAGTTGCTCGCTCCAATATGCTCTCTTCTTCCACCACGATTGACAAAAATTCACCGCAAGACAATGTCTCTCACTGATTGAAATTTTGAATAATTATTTATGTATATTGTACATATCACCGTGAGCTAAATTTCTCTCCTACATGTCGAAATTCATTTCGCGTTAAAATTATTGAAGCGAAAGCTTTTTAACGGAGGCCCTCACATACTAAAATAGATCACTACGGTAGTAAAATGCAAAAATTGTATTTGTTTGGAGACCTCATTCCGACCGACCCAACAAACACTTAAAGACACAACTTTTATGTTTTTTTTTGGGCAATAACACCACAATAGAAATAAAACGACATATATTGCAGGAATACCAAACGTTTCAAAGTCTATTCTGAGTTCGTTGTCAATGGCTTTATATTTATTGATGTAGATTGCAAAATAAAAATTTGATTTATGACATTTAAAATTGACATTAGAAAATTTGTTGTTTTTAGATATAAAGGTAGCACAAAAAATTCTAAAGATCATGAATTGTAGTTAACCAGCTTTCAAATTAGAAGAATTTGAAAGAGTTGTCTTTATAATTTATAAGTGGCGTTCCTAGGTACGACTTTGTTATAAGATAGCGCATTCGCCAAAAATGCGATCAAAGAATTCTATTGTTTCAGTGATCCCATTAACGTCATAAGGGAAAACCTAGGAAAAACCTTATGAACTATCCCGATATTGGGTTAGTCAAAAGGAGGTTACCATTAATAATTTCTTCCTTAATTGTGGGTAACTAGATACGATTAAATTCTACAGAAGTAGAAGCGATACAATCGTCTTCATTCAAAAGAATTAAGGCAGACTCTTTTATTTTTCGTTTTGTGTTATGTTGTTCTGTGTGAAGTATAGTTGAATTGTCAAATTGTATTTTATGGCCTAGGTCCCAAGCATGTTCACAAATATTTGATTTTTCAAATTGTCGTTTCTTTATGTAAATCTTGTGTTCATTTATTCGTACGTTTAATGGTCTCGATGTTTCTCCAATATAAAATTTATTGCATTCGCAAGGAATCTTATATATGCAGTTTTTTGAGTTCTGGGTTTTGCTTTCGATATTAAAGATTTCAATGTATTTCTTGTTTGGAATGTTGTTTTAACATTAAATCTGTTGCCCACTCTTTTCAATCTTTCTGGCAGACCCTGTATATATGGTATAGTTGTAACTGTAATGTTCTTGTCTTGAGTAGTAGTAGTGTTAAGAGAAGTTCTGGGTTGATTCGGAAGATTTGTTTTCTGTTCAAGTCTGTTTAACTCTTTGTTGATAAATTTTGTCGGGTAATTGTTTCCAGTGAGAACATTTTTTATAATTATTTTTTCTTTGTTGAATTTATTATCATCAGAACAGTTGGTCTTTGCTCTATCATATAATGACTTAATGACACCCTTCTTTACTGTATTCGGATGATTTGAATTGAAATTTAGGTATCTGTTTGTATGATTTGGTTTTCTATAAACTTCTGTTTCGAATGAAGATTCTGTTTTTGTTATTAATATGTCTAGGAAAGATAGTTTGTTATTTTCTTCAATTTCTAGGGTAAATTTGATAGTTGGCTGTTTGTTATTTATGTCATTTAATAATTTATCTAGTTCTTCAAGATTGTGTTCCCAAATTACGAAAATGTCGTCAACGTAACGCCACCAAATTAAAGGTTTATTTTCTTTTAATAAAATTACTTGTTGTTCAAAGTTTTCCATAAATATGTTACTTAATGCTGATGAGAGACAAGAACCGATGGCCATGCCAAAATCCTGTTGGTAAAAGTCATCGTTTAATTGAAAGTATGTAGTTTTGGTACAATATGTTAGTAGTTCCATTATTGTATCAATTGATAACTGAGTTCGTTGATTTAATGAAAAGTCCCGTTCTAGTAGTTGTTTTACTATTGGAAGTGTTTTGGAAACAGGAACATTGTTATAAAGATTTACTATATCAAAACTTGCTATTGTAAAAGTATTTTTGTATTCTATATGAGACAGTTTTTCCAAGAAATGTGCACTGTTTTTTAGATGAGAAACAGAACTTCCTGTAAGAGGACGAATAATGTTTAAAAGAAATTTTGAAAGTTCACTACACGGAGAATTTATAGAACTGACAATTGGTCTTAAAGGAATATTAGGTTTATGAATTTTTGGTAACCCATAGAAATGTGGTGGTTTAGTATAGTGTGGAGTGAGTGCTTTACGTTCTTGTTCTGTGAATTCATGTTTGTGGTTGTACAGTAAACGGTATATTTTGTTTTCTATTGAGCTTGTTGGATCTTTTGTTAGTTTAGTGTATTGTCCTTGGTTTATTATATTTTGAATTTTGTAATCGTAATCAGTTTTATTTAAAATTACTGTTGCATTGCCTTTGTCAGCAGGTAAAATTTTTATAGAATTGTCATTTTTTAAATTTGTAATTGCACATAATTCATTATTAGTAAGGTTATTTTTAAAATTTACAGGTTTTTCGAGTTCAATTTTTGCTCTTATTCTATATTCTTGAGCATCACTAGAATTTAGTTTATTTGCAGTTTATTCTATAGCACTTATTGTATCAAACTTAGGAATTGTTTTTGGAGTAACTGCAAAGTTAAGCCCTTTTTGTAATACTGA